>VTON01000036.1:910000-2110000 GCA_009617725.1 Hydropsyche tenuis
AAGGAGGATCGATATATTGGAAAATGTTATTAAAGATTTAAATCCAATGTATTATATGTCGTTTCTTAGACAAATATGGTATGAATTAGCAGAAACATCTGTAGAAATATTAGATATCAAACTTGATAAAATTAAAGCATCTAAAGATGTACCTACTCCTCATGCTTTGAAAAAAGTTAATTCTTTAGCTGAACAAAGTATTAAATATTTTGATAGTTTTTTGAATTCGTTGAAACAACCTTCATCAGATAAAATGCCTAATAAATTCACTGAGGAAACTGAGAAGGCTGCTTTGGGTGCATACTTTCAAATTGGGGGTCTTTATATGAAAATAATAGTACCTAATAAAAAGAGTCAGCTAGAAAATTCGGAAAATACCTTAAAATATTATCGTGCATTAGTCGATTATTGTACAATTCATGAAGCAGCATCTAACATGATGAAAATTGAATTGGGTTTATGCAAAGAGATGATCGATTTACTACCGTTTAGAATTCAAAAATTAAAGAGGGAACTACAAGCGACAGAATGAATATTAAATAAAAAAAATCGAGTACATTTGATGTTTTACAAATTTATATTTATTAAATGATTCACATGGCGTATAAATATCTTGTTAATCAAATTATAAAACATTTAATGCTCATTCAGATTGATACATTGACTAAAATAGTTTCATTTTATTCTGATATTTGTAATTACTTTTTATTATAAGAAGCTTATTCACAATGAAGATTGTTTCTACTACATAAACATAATCTGGAGTACTTATGGAAAATTAAATTGTCTCATATTTATATTTATTTGTAATTATTAATCTAGTCTATAGAAATGTAATATTCATGTTAATTCTTTGCTTCTCAATACATTGACTTTAAAATTTTAATTTTGTTTCCACTTATAAAAGTTAGTATGTATTATCTTTATTACATGAAAAATCAATATTTAAAAATTTACTAATATTAGTTGCCTTTGCCATATGGTGAATCATTATTTGTGGTAAGGTAATAGTCACCAACAGCGCTGCAAAGATAAATGTTAATATTACTCATTGTTAAAAATGAAACTGATATTTTCGAAGTAATTACCTGTTATCGGCACCAATACCCATGTAAACTATTGGAGTATTTTCAGCTCCATTAGCAATAATGTTCTGATAATCTTTGAAATTATTTGCTTTGATTGAAGGAAAGGCTTTAGGATTTATAACAGATTCTGCCCAATATCGCCAGGATCTCCAGTGGCTGCATAAATCTGAGAAATTAAACGTTATTTTTATGATTTGAAAATATAAAATATTTTCATTTTAATCTTACCTTCTGGTGTTAGTGGTAATGCCAAAACCACAGGGCATCCAGGCTGAAATTTGGCTCCATTGTTTGGCCAAAAATCGGCAGTTCCTGTATGCGATGGTCCTCCATACGCACCAGCATCAGTGTGCAATATATCTACGAAATCAGCATTACTTTTATCAATATGTCCCATCAAAACACCTGGATAGAAAACGGGAAATGCTGGATCCAGTGCTGAAATCCTAAATAAACACAAATAGTAAATAAAGGGTATATTCAGATATATTATATATTTTTTTTTACCTTTTGAGTTGTACACCGAGTTTTATAATTTCTCTTCCAATAAAACCTGCTATTTGACCTCCCAAAGAGTGGCCGACGATATGTAAGTTTTCAAAATTTAAATTCTGATCAAGTAATTTTTTCAGTTGAGTAGCTACTGCAAGGGCAACCTAAAATGACACAAAGTGAGATTTCAATTATCCAATATTAAATTTATTATTTTCTATGAAAAGAAGATAGTATACTACTACCTTTCCTGTGTTGGGTGCTGCGTTCAAAAAGTAAGAACCATATGCCATATTTGACCAATCCACCACTACTACATTTGTTTCTGGTTGTGCTGATAAATATGCTCCTACTATTGTATTTACACTTTCTACTGATGGGTTTTCTTTATAACCGTGAATATAAATTACAGTTGGGTTATCTTTTCTAAATGTAGGAAAATCAAATAATTTCACGGAGTCAAATAATTTTACGTTTATGTATTCTTTTGTAGTCGTTCTAAAATAATATACAAATTTGTGTAATATAATGTCTAATTTCCGTCAAATATTTTATGTCATACCCATTGTAATATCGTAGATGAATATCTTTTACGTCAATATCACGATCAGGATACACTTCTAAAAAAAATTGACATGAAATGTTTTTTTTTCAGATTGTATTGTGATTTTATACATATTATTTAATTTCATGCGAATCACAAATGATGAATATCTAGGAAAATTGATGTATTTGATGGTCAATTTTATATTTCAAATTGCATGTGTGTTCATCTAATCGGAAAAATGAATGATACTATTACTAATAATACAATGGCAATTCAATCAAATCTTTCAATGAAACATAAAAATTATTTTATTTAAAATAAAATAATTATTGAGGGATGATAAATATTTTGAAAAATTTGGAATATAAAATATACATATTTCAGTGAATTAAAAATATTAATGATGAAAAACTTACTGAAAATTGTTATTGGACCTTCATACATTTGAGGGTCACTTCCAGATCGAAGAGATAAATTGTCCACGGCATTTGAATGGCTGACATTAAAACTCACAAACAAAAGTAGAAAGAAACATGGAATTTTAGACATTTTGAATATTCGTAAGTCTCACTTGGGCAGAATACCATACACAAGTGCAGAAAACAAACAATTTACTTCTCTTTTATACTAACTAGTGTGGAACTAATACATCAAAATAAAACTTAATAGTTTTAAAAACCTATTAAAATGTTGACTGATGTGTTTATAATGATAATAAATCGTATTTTTGATAAAAATGAATGTTCGAAAGAAAAACATTGTATGGTGTGACTTTTATCAGCTAAACAAAATTATGCAAATTCGTAGACACGTGTGCTAGAATTGATAAATCTAATGGTAAATAAGCAATTTTGGATGTGTATGTCATAAGTTTATAAGTTCATAAGTGAATATTTTAATATAATCATTATTACATATGTTATATTTTATAAATTACTTTAGTATTTTTTAACAAATTTAAATTCGATTGAAAAGAATATGTGTATAAAAATAAAAACAAATTAAAATTAATGGTTTAGAGATTTTCAACATTCAATAATGAAAATTTTTTCCTATGATAACAATCAGTTTGTATATATTATACTAATTAAAATAAAGCACAAATTTCTTCTAACCATTTTATTAATCATTTTTAATAATGTATAATTGTCTATTATGTAAATATTATTTTTAATATTAATACTAAAGAATATTTTCATATTATTTCTTTTGAAAATTAAATCAGACAAGGTTTAAAACATAAAAAGATTTAAAATAGTATAATTGTGGAACGTTATTTATAAACTAATTTACTTTGCAGAGTATGTGCCTTCTACACCTTTTCCGAAAGGTGTTTTACAGTTAGTCTTCATATAATAATTTCCTTTGGCACTAAAAAAATGAAAATTAAATGATTAAAAGCGCTTATCATATGCCAGAAATTTTAAATATAAACTAACTTCGTATCTGTGTTTGGTCCCATATAAACTAGAATTCTGTCAGGATTTGGCTCTCTATTTTCTCTAAGGAAAGCTCCATACGAGGAGGCACTAACTGACGGAAAGGCAGTTGGATTTAATATTGATTCTGCCCAAAATCTCCATGATCTCCAATGACTGCAAAGGCTCTCATCTGATAAAGGTATTGGAGCGAATTTCGGACAACCTGGTTGCTTTCCAACTCCTCCATTTGGCCAAAAGTCAACTGTGCCTGTTGAGGTGGGTGCACCATAAAAACCTGCATCTGTGTGTATTATATCTACGAATTCAGCGTCAGTTGCAGTTATATGAGGTGCTATTAATCCAGGATAGAATCCAGGGAAAGCAGGATCTAGTGATGTTACCCTGAAAAATAAGAAAAATTTATTCTTGACATATTATACAATTTGAAATCATATTTAGAATGATGTAAATATTTTATATATTTTTTATTATTTAACGCTTGCACTGATTATGATTGAATAGACTGATTAGGTCCTTATCACCATATATATATTGGACCCACAAAAACGAGGAAAAATGTTCAAGTTTCTGATATTATATCAAAATCACTTAGAATAAACTGTGGTCATTGTTCCGGTTACATATTATAGTGATAATGATGATATAATATGTAAAAAAAAATCGTTTAATAACTACCTTTTAATAAGAATTTCGCTCTTTTGTAACTCTCTTCCTATAAAAGCTATTATTTGTCCTCCTAATGAGTGTCCAATTAAATGAATATTATCTATGTTCAACCCTTGTCCTATGAGTTTTTTAATCTCTTCAGCAACTGATAAAGCCACCTAAACATAACAACATTAATATTTGCATCATACCAGTACAGTTACATTGCATTATTTACATTATACAGTCAAAGATCATCTTTGTAATAATATTATGAAAATACGTTTGTTGAAGACTTGAAGTGCACTATAAACATTTTACTGTCAGTATCAACTATTGGGTATGATCGATCATTAAATATAATAGTGTTAGAAGTATAACCTTTTTTGTATTGGGGGCAGCATTCAGAAGATAATTTCCGAAGGCCATGTTGGACCAGTCGACGAGTATCACATTAGTGTCAGGTTGTGCTTGAAGATAAGCTTCGACAACCACTTTTACGCTTTCTTGTTCGGCAGTCTCTTCATATCCATGGATATAAATCACTGACGGGTTTGCCTTTATAAACTTAACATTATTTAATAATTCGAGAGATCTTGGCAGTTTATAATCGGAATATTCTGATATTTTAGTCCTGAAAAAATCAATAGTTTAAAAAAATTATAGACGAATTTGTCGATTTTTTTAAATTCGTAATTTAAATTATTTAGTTAACATTTAATTTTAATTGAAATTATATACCAGATTAAAAGTAACGGTTCGTTTTATAAAAAAGTTGAATTCTACACTGAAAAATGCAAGTTCTACGTAATTTAAACGCATGACCGCGAGCTCGTATTCCGTTATCTGAGTTCGTTTGCCCATATGCAGACATTTCTTTTCAAGAAACACGTACATGATAGTTTGAGAAACTTTAATGAGAAATTCATCAAGATCAATCGGATATTGCTAATGGAAATTCGAAATCTCACCCTGTATATAATCTTAAATAAATATCTTCTACAACATTATCACGATGAGCATGCACACCTGAAATGAAAAATGTATCTTTTTAATATTTGCAAATTAAATTTTTTTAAACAAAATATTGAATAAAATATTATAAGGATTTGAGAAATTTTATCTTTCATCTGATTAAAATATCATCATACTTATGTTTATTGATACAAAAATTAATGAGTTTATAGTAAAAAATAAATATTGTCACAAAAACGTAGAGTGAATATTTGAATATAATCATCAGCATCACTGATTTTTGGTGGTTGAATGTTTGTATAAAAATTGTTTAATAATTATGACGCAAAAAGTGCGTATGCTGCAAAACTTTGGACCCATGAAATTGACCCGACACCATTATATTTTTTTCAAATATATTATCGAAGATGTATTTGATTTGTCACCAGTTATGCAAACACTAAAACCTCGATATGTAATTTGAACATAACTGTAGCTTATTGACATCAATTAAAATTTTTGTTTCGATTGATTTGTCATTGAGCAACACCGGAATTCCATTAATGATTTCGATATTGCACAAAAATATTCAAAAGAGAAAATTATCAGTCACCATAACTTAGCACATTTCTTTAATCAATTATCCTACGAGTACATCGAAATTTTCACATATAATATAATTTGATGCAACGCGGATAGCAGTTAGAACATGTATTATAATTTATGTTGAACAAAAAACATTTTTCCATATAGGCAAGTGAAAACTTCTCGAGCGAGGATGAAAAACCACACTCGTACGTCACAGACAAACACACGAAAATAATTAATCCTCGAAAGAGATATCTCACGAAGCACACAAGTATACGAGACGAGACTAAAATGATAAAAATAGAAAGACGTCTTAAGAATCCGCAATCATACACTCGAGTTAAGTTCAAAAATATCTTTGAACAATTAAGAGTTTTCCCAAACGATTCAATCTCAAACCCAATTCAAATTACGAAAGAGCACGTGCTATAAAAAACATTAAACCACTGTTAATCATATGTAAATTTCATACAACAAGCGTAACCTACTATCGAAGAAAAACGGATGAAAACATCCGTTATACAAAAACATCGAAATACCTTTTCCCCACCAAAACTTCGACCATCCGTCCCCAACTTTCCTGAACATGACCCCGTTCCTATTTCAGTCTCTGAAGCGGAAGAATATGGAAAATGAACGGCGGTACCTAACCGAGCCACGGTCACATGTCGACTGGTATTATTGCCGTTCGCGGACCAGAACGACCGGCGAAGAGTGGCGGGAAATAGCGGTTTATGGCGAGTGGCCTTTTTTTATAAATGTACAGCTCTTTCTTCCTCTTTCTTCTGAAATGGTACAGGTATAATATGTCGGCTTGTTCTCAGGTGGGCCGTTTTTTGTCGACGGTGCTTTCAGGGTTCGGGATGGGGGTTGAAGAATTTGGGTCGCCGGGTCCGTTTCGGGATTGTCGAAAATAATGCGTTGAGGGAATATTTTTGGATATGCGTTTCGTTCGGTGTGTGAATGTCTGAATTAATGTTATTTATGTTTTGGGTTCTCTCAATTTTCTCGTATTGTTTTGATTTTAATTGAAAATATGTATATTTTCATTCAGGGTGACTTAAAAAACAGATAAAGTAAATTTTTTTTTTGTTACAAATGCGATGTGTGATAAATTTCAAGCTATTTTACGTTCTCTTTTATTGTTTCACTCTACTTGTGTGTCGTTTCGTACCGGTTTGTGGAAGCAAGTGAAAGTTTTTCGATGTGTCGTTACAGATAATATTTAATTAATTTTTTTACGGAAAAAATATTTTCTAATAAATCGATAATAAATTAATTTTATGATTTTTTAAAAGTAGAGGGTCTAATTTCTCAGTTTATGAAAAAATGTATCCTTATGCTGTTTATGTTAATGTTAATAATAAATAATTTTATATGAAGTAGATATTATATATTTACCAGATTTATAATTTTCGCAGTTTTCCATACTGTAGGAACGTCGTTAATTCGATGTCCATAATTTCATAAAGTTTAATCAATTTGAAATTGTTTGTTCGATTTTTACATTATCAATATAAAAAAAACGAATAATTGATCGCTTTATTCGAGAGTGTTTGTTTTTAGGGATAATACGAACCCCTTCATAGGGAACCTTATCTTCTCTGTATATTCTGTTTGATTGTGACTGTGAGTTATTGCCAGCAAAAGTGAAATAGAGTCGAAAGTTTCGACTTTATTTATGAATATTAATATTATATTTAAACATCGAAGATTTGCGCTATGATATTTTTTCCAATAAGTAATTTGATTTTTTTTTCATAGTTTGTGATATAATGGAAATATCTACTATATTGAAAGCGATTTTTTGGGATTGAATATCAAATTAAAAATAAATCATTATTTTTTTTTTCAGGAGATGAAAATACAGCTTCTAAAGCTATTATTTGTTAATGAATTTAATCTTATTATAGTTTATGTACCTGATAGTGTATTCGAATATTTGTAATAAATTTAATATTTTCGGCTTAATATCTAGATGTCTTAATACGATAATACATTTAGAAAATACGATAATACATTTAATACGATAATACATTTAGTAAATAATATTTGCTAAATTTGCATTAAGAATTTTGTAGTTAGCACAATATAATATAAATATTATAAAAATTATACCTGGACTATTGAAGGCAATTACTAAGTAATTTGCAGTAAAAATTGAAAGTAGTAAAATGTTTATAATCATTTTGTCGAAAAGATTCATTTCTACCAAAAGTATTTAGAAAGATTTGAAATATAGATGGTTTGATTGTGTGATCGAACTGTTACGTAGACAAGTGAAGAAGTTCTTTATAAGCGCTAAAAGTCGGAAATATCATAATTATTTTTCATGAATAAACATACATATGTATATACAGATGTGTCATATTATGAAATATAATACACGCGATTTAAAATTTATTGTATTTTTCTGAAAATAACTTACTTACCAAAGCCAGGTTCTGAATAGTTTCAATTTTACAATCATTTCTTACCATGTGGGTTTTTCATGTTTTAATTTTAACCTTTCGATTACACAGCGCACGAGTTACATATATATTAATTGAGGTCAGTCAGTTGATTGACCTTTATTAGTATGTGAAAAAAATCTCTTTAATTTGATGAATTTTAGACTAGTTTTTTTTAGAATTTTTATTTTTAATTTTACTTCGTGTTAAAGATGAAACATGCTATTATTTTATTTGTTTTATATTAAAAAATATTAAAATTACATAGTCGATTTTGATTATAACTTTTATAATACCATATTGAGAATATTTACATAGTAAAATATTATTACTGTAATTATAGCTATAAATGTGATGGTAAAACAACAATGGACCTTTGAAAAAAATTATTTTTTTCAAAATTAAAAAAAATCATGAAAATATTAGTTTTAGAAGTTTTTTGATGAAAAATAATAATCAATTTAACAGTTCAAAGTGTAAGTTTTTTTTATCAAATTGTTAAAATTGATTATTTAATAAAATTTAAAAGAATAAAAAAATTATGAATGAAAAAAAATTGTTAATGTTGTTAACGACATCTCTGATTATTTGAAAATTTATATGTTATTGTAATAAAGATGACATGAAGGTGTCATCACTAAATATTATAGAAATAGATAAGTAATTTGTAATCGAATTAAAAATACTCCTAATGTTATTTTCAATCGAATATGGAATTTTTTTAGGAAAGTAGTTATAATTAATAAATAGTTAATCGGAAAAAAGAAAATTATTACTTAATTATACAATTTTATTCTCTTGTTTGGTTACAAATCGATGATATCCGAAAAAATAAATCAAAATATAATATCATAAATGCTTTATCATGGAAATTTTTTTTAAATACCTTTAAGTTATTTTATAAGACAACGTTCAAGTATTTAGTAGCAATGTGTTGATTGATTCGTATAAATTCTTCTGATGCTTTATGATTGTAAGCTTTATTTTAATTATTTTATAATAGAATACATGCGATCTTCGACTTTCGAACAATTCGCAATTTCGAACATTTAAAAAAAAACTATTTTTTAACATTTTTGTCGATAGTGGAACAAAAATCATGACTTGAAAGCTTTGCCATAACAATACAATACAATATGTACCTTCGGTGTAGGACTCTCAATCGAATATTTGGATATTTGAATTATTCGCTCATTTTATTCGAATTATTAATGAAATATTTGAATATTATTCGTGTCCTTTTTTATAAGAAAAAGCATTTTTTTTTCAATAAATCCATCTGATTTCATTTTGAAATATTGTATGTATTTTATAAAATAAATTATTAAAAAAAATTAAATACAACAGTAAAGCGAAAATAAAAATCATGTGCGTTATATGGGAAAAAACTTGACAAAACCTACATATGTATTACTTTTGCTCACACGAATTTTTAAATTGTTAATGAAGCGCGAAGCTACCTTAAAATTACTGTAAACTCAAATTTTATTTCTACCGTGCATTTTTGTCGATAATTTCTCGGAACACTCATAATCAGTTCACTTGTCTCGTCGTATTTTGGCCGTTGTTAAATAAATTCTCGATAACATAAATATTATATCCTGACCTATCTCGATATGATTTTGTAGATATAACAATAGTGAGTTAACTCATTATTCCGAAATCGAAAATAAAAGGGAAAATAATTATAGAGAACATTTAACTTTTATGATAATCTAGAATTCCAACCAAAAACTAGAGGGGATAAAATAATTTAATTATAGCACTGAAAATTTATGCCTTTTTTAGAAGGTTCACCATTACTTGCACTACAGACAATAAACTAAATGTAATTTTAGGGGAAATTCTCAAACTTGGTTTTTCATTGATCGTTTACTTGACAGCGTTGAATTATCATTAAAAAAATATATGCCAAATAAGCCAACGATATTTGAAACAGAAAAATAGTTTGAGAAGCAAAAAACGCGGTGTCCATAATTAATTAATAATTTTTTTTAAATTGAAATTTAAAAAAATAAAAAATTGACGAATACATTCGAATATTCGAATTCCTTCTCATTTGATATTCGTTACTCGAATAGTTGAATTCGAAAAGTATTTGAGAGCCCTAGTCGGGCGGCAGCAATACTGGTTTATTTTGGGATGAAATGCCTAATTATACATTATAATCGACGAAAGAATCAATTGCCCCATAGCAGAAACCTTATAAAAACCCATTGACACTGCTTCTTGGTGGAAACTTAGCTGGTGATTTGAAAAACGTTAAACATACATAAACATTTTTATTTTTTTATTTTTCCTCTACTTTTGAACATTTAACATTTGAACTTATTTTTAGGAACTAATTATGTTCGAAACTCGAGGGCTGTCTGAAGATAATGACAAACAAGTACTTAGTATCACGAAATTAGACAAGTCTCCCCTATATCAATGAATTGAATTTATTTGAAATAAGAAAATACAAAGGTAAATATTATAAAAAATAGAAAAGCAAGTACACATAATTATTTATATTCAATCTACACTATTACTGATATATTATATAATGAAAATATTTAAAATTTTCAAGCATTATAAAAAGGAAATTTTAGATCATAATATTTAATATATTTTTGAGCAAATTTAAGTTTTATATTATACAATAAAATCAAATAAAAATAAAAATATTATTCTATTCATGTGTGTAATTATCAGACTACATTCCCATACAAAATTTTATAGTTGATTTGATGTTTCCTCTATAAAATCAAATTGGTTAAGGATTCACAATTTTATTGTTTGAAAATGCCGTAAAGTACTCATTATAATCAGTATAGTTCAAATATTCGTTGACATCAATAGTAGCGTAACCTCCGTACCAATCCATCATAGTTATATATTTAATGACAAGTTTCGCCACGAAAAAATCATGATCTAAAAATGCACAAAGTTAATTATCCAAAAACACTAAACTATAAAAAAAATAATCAACACTTACGCTTTGGTAAACTTTTGAAAATAGAATGTCGGGTTTTTAAAGCGTTTTGCGCGAATACAAATTCATCCGTATCGTTTTGGAGCTTTGAAAAAAAATTTTCACATCAATAAAACGTTTTTTATCTTCTATAATTCAATATCAAAATTTTGCGAATTCGTTACCTTAACTATCTGGCCTGATAACGCCACTCGAGCACATCTAGGATCCATGGGATCATAATTTTTTTGATTGCAATAATCAGTTGTCGCCAAAGTGGCCGATACCGTGGTCCTATCGTCTTCCTGAAAAATGCAAATCTATCATTGGTATCCGAAAAATATTTAAATAGCTCAAATTACCAACCGTTAAATCGATGACAGTGAAATCGAGTGGCGTCAAATAAAAATACGGAGTTGCTCTAGAATCGTTCACATGTCCATCGGCCATAGAAACAACATTCGGAAATGGATACCCTTTGACTGCGGTAATGTTCGATATAGTCGCCAAAGAAACCCAGTCTGAAATTTGTATAATATGTTATATTAAATAAAACTCGATTTGATAGAATAATATTCACCTGCTTGATGGACGACGAATCGAGCCATTTCCGCAGAATGTTCGCAGTAGGGTGGTTGGGGTTCTGGTATATCTTCGATAGAACTACTTTTAGATAAGGAAATCAAAAAGAAAAGCCACAAAACGAACAACCATTTCACTGTTTGATGCCTGCAAATCAAACGTTATTTAATAAACACAATAATTTAATTGTTGATGATGTAATTTTAATATTATACTTACATGTTGATATCACTCTCGACTAAAAGCAAACTCGTACTACTGAATCAGACGTGAATACATATTCGGTTTATGCATTCGATATATATATATGTTTTTCATATCAGAGGTTGAGATATATATAGAGATTTAACTAAAATAATTCATATACAGGGCAGTGGATAGACATTTCGAACCCTGGGAAAAAATATCGAAAAAAAAAATCTTTTTTGGGTGTGTTTTCGTTTAAATGTCTTTAATTTTGTATGAAACCTACATAACCCAACATTTCTTTTATAATTTTTTTCAAAAAAAGCAACAGTTTTCAAAAATATTCGAAACACATTTTTTTAATATTTATTGATAAAAGTTAAAAACTTCCTGGTAAATTACCAAATTATTATTTGAAACGTTAACAAAAAAATCTCCGCGGATCACGGTCCTTCAAATGACCTGGACTCTACAAATTTACCCGCCTTCCCCCCCCTTCTTTACGGCCCGGTCCATATACAATATAATTTATAAGTTCTTTAATAATTTTTATGACGATCCTTTGCTTTGGATTCAATATGATGAAATAAATGTTTGTTTATGATTTATTTTGTAAGCAATAAATGTATGTATTCAAAATTATGAATTTGTGAACGGTTGTCAAATATACCGGAGCCAGCGGTCCATTGGCTACGCCGGATTTAAATTTTCCACCATGTTTTTTTTATATTAAAGTCGGCAACCCTAATGTTTGACATTTATCATCTGCAGTTATTGAGGTTAACAATATTAGCATTTTTGAAAATCCCATGAACAGGAAAACGTTGTTTTAAACAAATCGATTGTTTTTATTTCTGAATAGCAGGTATCGGTCTAACTTCGCTACCTGTTTTCAATCCAGCCCGTGGGTTGATATTTTCTTTATATGAAAAAATTAAAATAAGTTTACAAAATTTGAAATCAATTTAAAAATTCTCATCCTCAAAAAAAAAAATTGTAGCTAATATATTTTCTGAACTTATTGCTTAACAACAGTGACAAATGATTTTGAAACAATTACAAAAAATGTTTCTTTATTTCAAAATCCACTCAACCATTCAATAGAAGAGCGTCTATCAGACCCTTAATTGGAAGTGATTTTTCTACAAATTATTTATTTTAGAAAATTTTACGTTGTTATGATAGAATAGATTTAATCTATAAAAAGCAAAAACGAATGCCTTTTTTCATCAGAAAGTAAAAAAACTTTTATGACGTCTAATAGATTGGTATAGAAAAACAATAAAAATTCATCAAAAATGCTAATATTCCTTTCCAATCGAGGGTCCTGAAGCGAGCGCCTCCACTACATCCACTGTCCATATCTTCCGATTAATCCCATAAAAGTTTAATATCATGCCCCAATATCGTATCCCATTTTTAGAAACTTAACCAAACTCATTCTCAAAAAAGAACGGTTCAATCACATTCGTTATTTAACAATAACAATATGCTGTTCTTTGGACTCTTTCAACATGATTGAGAATTATCGTGACACTAATATATGAACTTATTTTTTTTATACATTTTCCTGTTATTCACAAATATATGTAGTCAATAGGATATAATTAATTAATCATTATTTATTACCCTTTAGTTCAGCAATATTTTTATAGGATTTTGTTTTCAGTTCAGGAGTTATTTGTGGTTTGTTAACATAAACTTTGGACTTTATGAAACCTCAGAGGGAAAAATTGCAAGGCGTTAAGTCGCAAGTTGTGGGCGGGCCAATTAAAAATGGATCGCGGTCCAAAAGAACAGCATATTGTTATTGTTAAATAACGAATGTGATTGAACCGTTCTTTTTTGAGAATGAGTTTGGTTAAGTTTCTAAAAATGGGATACGATATTGTGGCATGATATTAAACTTTTATGGGATTAATCGTAAGATATGGACAGTGGATGTAGTGGAGGCGCTCGCTTCAGGACCCTCGATTGGAAAGGAATATTAGCATTTTTGATGAATTTTTATTGTTTTTCTATACCAATCTATTAGACGTCATAAAAGTTTTTTTACTTTCTGATGAAAAAAGGCATTCGTTTTTGCTTTTTATAGATTAAATCTATTCTATCATAACAACGTAAAATTTTCTAAAATAAATAATTTGTAGAAAAATCACTTCCAATTAAGGGTCTGATAGACGCTCTTCTATTGAATGGTTGAGTGGATTTTGAAATAAAGAAACATTTTTTGTAATTGTTTCAAAATCATTTGTAACTGTTGTTAAGCAATAAGTTCAGAAAATATATTAGCTACAATTTTTTTTTTTTGAGGATGAGAATTTTTAAATTGATTTCAAATTTTGTAAACTTATTTTAATTTTTTCATATAAAGAAAATATCAACCCACGGGCTGGATTGAAAACAGGTAGCGAAGTTAGACCGATACCTGCTATTCAGAAATAAAAACAATCGATTTGTTTAAAACAACGTTTTCCTGTTCATGGGATTTTCAAAAATGCTAATATTGTTAACCTCAATAACTGCAGATGATAAATGTCAAACATTAGGGTTGCCGACTTTAATATAAAAAAAACATGGTGGAAAATTTAAATCCGGCGTAGCCAATGGACCGCTGGCTCCGGTATATTTGACAACCGTTCACAAATTCATAATTTTGAATACATACATTTATTGCTTACAAAATAAATCATAAACAAACATTTATTTCATCATATTGAATCCAAAGCAAAGGATCGTCATAAAAATTATTAAAGAACTTATAAATTATATTGTATATGGACCGGGCCGTAAAGAAGGGGGGGGAAGGCGGGTAAATTTGTAGAGTCCAGGTCATTTGAAGGACCGTGATCCGCGGAGATTTTTTTGTTAACGTTTCAAATAATAATTTGGTAATTTACCAGGAAGTTTTTAACTTTTATCAATAAATATAAAAAAAATGTGTTTCGAATATTTTTGAAAACTGTTGCTTTTTTTGAAAAAAATTATAAAAGAAATGTTGGGTTATGTAGGTTTCATACAAAATTAAAGACATTTAAACGAAAACTCACCCAAAAAATATTTTTTTTTTCGATATTTTTTCCCAGGGTTCGAAATGTCTATCCACTGCCCTGTATATGAATTATTTTAGTTAAATCTCTATATATATCTCAACCTCTGATATGAAAAACATATATATATATATCGAATACATAAACCGAATATGTATTCACGTCTGATTCAGTAGTACGAGTTTGCTTTTAGTCGAGAGTGATATCAACATGTAAGTATAATATTAAAATTACATCATCAACAATTAAATTGTTGTGTTTATTAAATACCGTTTGATTTGCAGGCATCAAACAATGAAATGGTGGTTCGTTTCTTGGCTTTTCTTTTTGATTTCCTCATCTGAAAGTAGTCCTATCAATAATAAACCAGCACCTCATCCACCCTACTGTAAACATTCTGCAAAAATGGCTCGATTCGTCGTCCATCAAGCAGGTAAATATTATTCTAACAAATCCTTCGATAAATATCGGATTTCATTATCATCATTGTCGACCGTTTGTGTGTCCACTGCAAGACAAGGTCTCCCCATCAAATATTGGGGGCCTAGGTTACGTACCTTATCCAAGAGTCAACCTCATACAAATATCGGGTTTATTTCAATATTTTATACAAATTTCAGACTAGGTTTCTTTGGCGACTATATCGAACATTACTGCAGTCAGAGGGTATCCATTTCCAAATGTTGTTTCTATGGCCGATGGACTTGTGAACGATTCTAGAGGAACTCCGTATTTTTATTTGACGCCTCTCGATTTCACAGTCATCGATTTGACGGTTGGTAATTTGAGCTATTTTAATATTTTTCAGATACAAATGATGGGTTTGCATTTTTCAGGAAGACGACAGGACCACAGCATCAGCCACTTTGGCGTCAAGCGATTACTGCAATAAAAAAAATTATGATCCCATGGATCCTAGATGCGCTCGAGTGGCGTTATCAGGCCAGATAGTTAAGGTAACGAATTCGAAAATTTTTTTCATTGAATTATAGAAGATAAAAAACGTTTTATCGATGTGCAAATTTTTATTCAAAGGTCCAAAACGATACGGATGAATTTGTATTCGCGCAAAACGCTTTAAAAACCCGACATCCTATTTTCAAAAATTTACCAAAGCGTAAGTGTTGATTATTTTTTTTATAGTTTAGTGTTTTTTGATAATTAACTTTGTGTATTTTTAGATCATGATTTTTTCGTGGCGAAACTTGTCATTAAATATATAACTATGATGGATTGGTACGGAGGTTATGCTACTATTGATGTCAACGAATATTTGAACTATACTGATCGTAATGATTATTTTACGGCATTTCCAAACAATAAAATTTTGAATCCTTAATCAATTTGATTTTGTAGAGGAAACAACACATCAACTATAAAAGTATGCATAGGAATGCAGTCTGATAATCACACACTTGAATAGAATAATATTTTTATTTTTATTCAATTTTATTGATAAACCTTTAATTTATTCAAAAATAAATTAAATATATTATAATCTTAAAATTTAAAATATTTTCATTATATATCAGAAGTAGTGTAGATTGAAGATAAATGATTATATTTATTTTTCTATTTTATATATATTTTTGTATGTTTTTATTTCAAATAAATTCAATTGATTGATATTTTGTATGATTAGGAAAAAAATACTTACCTCTTTAACAGTGGAAATATCAAAGATCATTCAGACTAATGATACACGATGGTGTCTATCTACTGACCGAATCCAGTGTCACTTAATTACAATAATGGGATTCAACTTTTTCCTTAACTTCTTATGTATCTGATAAAGATAAAGTTAGATATTAAAATAATATGTTTAATATTAGTTTCAGATTTTCAGATAGTAACTAAGTAACCATCAAAATTAGATAAGATTTCATTTTATTTTCATAGAGATAAATTTATAGCCTATTTAAGCCTCAGTTATCGACACCAAGCCAGTGCACATATTTGTCTTTTTATTTTGAATTAAGTTAAAAGGA
The DNA here is from genome assembly GCA_009617725.1 of Hydropsyche tenuis. Lineage (NCBI taxonomy): Eukaryota > Metazoa > Arthropoda > Insecta > Trichoptera > Hydropsychidae > Hydropsyche > Hydropsyche tenuis. The sequence goes on from VTON01000036.1 coordinate 926,966, forward strand.
ACCTTTAAATCAAAATGGTTTCGAAATTTTTTATCACATTTTTATTCTTTGGGCTAGTATGTGCCGCTTTTGGTCAAAGTAATCATTTTGAAATTGGAGAAAAGGGACCCAACGACATTCGTCTTCATTATGAGATCGTCCAGAAATCATCTTCAGTTCTTCAAGTCGTTACCAAAGATATTACCTTTCCGGCATCTGGAACAACCAATTCCAATATGATTACATACATCAAAGCCTACGATCAATATACGAATGGAGATGGAGGATACTGCACTCTTACTGGAGGCGGTGTTGGTTTTCAATTCGCCAAATTTCATTTCAAATCTCAAAGAGGACATGGATTCAACTTCATTCTTGAAATTTGGGGACGATATTTTTAAAACTTTTTGTTTCAAATTGTTTTTTATTGATCGTTGTAATGATTAATAATTTTGTAAATTGTCGAGAAAAATAAATATTATTCAAAATAATTCAGGTTTTTTGTACTAAAATTAATATAATTATATATTTACGTACCCATAATATAGAAACATCCAAATTTTTTAGTGAAAAAAATTGCAGTATTAAAAAATATATAATAGAAATGCAATTATTATAAAAATTTATCTATTAGGTGTTATGTGATATTTAATATAAACCATAATAACGTATTAACTTGTCAAAGTGACAAGTAATATACATTTTTTAATACATGTTAGATAAAGTGTATTTCGTTTTTATTTTTATACAGATTCCCTAACATTCTAGAAAAAGTACATACATACGTATACCATCACTGATAATATATTTTTACTATAATAAAACATATACTCGTATTTATGTATGAAAAATTTATATGATTCAAATTAATTTATAACATAATTGAATTAAATATAATCCAAATATACTATTTCTGATTTCACATTGCTTGTTTTTTTGAATTTTTTATTTTAGAAAAATGTACGAAAGAAAATAAAAACACGTTGAAACAATCCACGTCGCACGTCCACTCGCGAAACTTTTCCGTAGTAGGAATGCCGATGATCATTTTCCAAGGTTTTATCTACAATATTTATTCAATATTCAATGAATTGAATATTCAATGTAAAATATTTGTAGGTAAACTTATAGAATCTGCATTATATTTTATATTTTGTAAATGGTGCAACTACCTCAAATTCTATGCTATAAAAAGATAGGATCTTGGTGCACCCAATGCGCTAAACGAGTAAAAAGGGAAAAGAAAACGAAACTAATTTTTTCTTTCAGTTATAAAAATGTGTAGATGTTATTTTTAATATAAAAAAAATTATTTTGTGTATCTGGTCTGTGATAGTTTTAAATTTTTCATACAGTTTTTCAATAAAAACTTCATGCCGAAAAAACAGAACACTAAATCGTTCAAGACAAAAAGCGATTATGCAAAACGGGCATGACTAAACATATGTTATCATTTAAAAAAATCACGATTTCCCATTATCAAAGCGATTAAAATATTTATAGATAACCGTACAAACCGAAGATCATTCCAACTAAAAAGGAAGTATATTAAATAGATTAGACAGATGTTGAGATAATAACCACTATAAAAGCAAAAACAATAGTACTGAGATCAAACAGTTTTTGTTTCAAACCCAGCCGAAATCTAACCGCCAAGATGTTCTCCAAAATCGCAACATTCTTCCTGCTTTTCGCCCTCGTGGCCTGCATCTCAGCCCAGAGCAACCACTTCGAAATGGGCAACAAGAATCCGGGAGACAGACAACTTCACTACGAAATCGTCCAAAAATCATACTCGCCCTTGTCCATCGTAACCAAAGATGTCGTTTTCCCAACACCTGGAACCACCAACAACGCCATCATCACATACATCAGAGCCTATGATCAGTACACCAATGGTGATGGAGGATATTGTACTTTGTTGAGTGGTGGAATCGGATTCTATCAGACTAAGTTGCACTTCAAATCTCAAAGAGGACATGGTTTCAATTTCATCTTGGAGATCTGGGGTTATTAAATTATTATTTTTTCGAAAACCATATTGTGATTTTTTATCAGATTTTATTTATATGTTCATTTTCTTTTGATATGAATAAAAATTACTGAGCGAAGTCCAGTTTTTTATTGGAATATTTTATATTATTTAATAAATATTGATTGAATGACTCAACTATTCACAGAGACGAACTGAGATAGAGTAGTCAAGATATTCAAAATTCAGAAAAATCACACACATTCGACACATCCTTCTAAGGGCGAATCCATTATTTCCCCCACACCAACAGCAACAAATCTCGCGAAACGTCAAATATAACGACGTGTCATATTCTAACAATCTTAAGAACATGCCTCCGATTATTTTCCAATCGTCCACACATGACAGCGTATTATTTCCGCGAACGTGTCGGGCTCGAGGAGCACATAACGAGGAAACACACAAGGCGAGCAAACAACGGCTCGTTTCGGTGAAATATTGTCAAATAGAGTGCATTGTTAAGCTCTTGCATTGCATATTTTTCACACCTATGTCGAGGCTTTTGTGGAGATTCGAAAACGCTAGAAATTTTTTACGAGAGAAATCTGTAAAGTGTGAAATGGTGAAATTTTGTCGATTCCGGAAATTTACGTTCATTGTTCACTCAATGTATGAAATATTAATATGATTGATCAATGAATGCGAATGTTGTTTCATTTTTTAATCACTGCATTTAATATATCAATAATTCATATGTTTGATGTATAAATTTATCGTAAGTGACACTACAAAAAACGCAATTTCAATAGAATACTCGTATAAATCGTTCCACTCATAATAGGCTGATGTAATCAGATATAGATTTGTTTGCTTATAATGGAAAATCCGTTTTTTTCAAGACATAGGCTTATTTTTGGAGATTGGAAGATAAGATTTTAATATGAAATAATAGAATTATTTGAGCTAAATCAAAATGAATCATTTAGTACAATAAAGAAAAAAATATCTTTGAGTCGCGATGATCGTCGATAATATTCTCATTATCGATTTAAAAAATGAATCATAATTGTGAAATTTTTTCAATTGGATTATTTACTAAAAAAAAAAAATTATATATTATATGTATCATATCTTACACCATAGTGTTTTTGTTAATTGCGAACCATACCATACTGTGCTTGATAAGGTCTTCTTCGTTTATGTTTAGTCGCCGTTGAACGATTCAATGGTGCTCGTTAGCCATAATTGTTTCCTTTCCCTTTGCACAATAGGCATTCAATTATTATATTCAAACTCGATACGATTAAGAAATTAGAAGGGTTTTTATCGACAAATTATGCTTAATTTCACGGTGATGTTACAGCCTAATCGGTGTTAAGACGTCAATTTGTTTTTCAATTATAACTTCATCATGGAATTTTATCTTTTCACTTATGCAATATGAACCTTAACTAATTTTCATGTTTGATTTTGTTGAATGTATCGATCACCAAAGATAAACGAAATATGGTGTAATCAGAAGGTGGATTTAAACACGTATACCTTTGTATAGAAACAATCTAGTTATTATGTAATAAAGAAAAATATTCGAATTTCCGATAATCATTAAAAAAGTTTTACTCAGTTTTCAACCTTTAACAAATTATTATTTTCAGCAATGTTTATATTTAACTTGAATATGAGTTTGGCACGATTATCGGTGCAGTCGTGTAAGAAGCAATTGAAAACAATGGGTTCACCGAGGCATGCTCGAATAATAATTATAATGTGATCGTAAAATGTTTATAAAACTCGGGAACAATAAGTTTGCGGAAGTTCCGGCACAAATTACCCAATAAAAAGCGGAATTATTGTATTTTTTTATCGCTCGTATAAAATATTGGGAGCGCTCGCGAGCGAGACAAGTGGCCCGAACTGAACGTTCGAATGGAAAACTCGCGTTTTGTAAATACGCATATAAAACTTTGAGTTTTTTACGATCCTTAGGGTGAATAAGGGACGTGACTCATATTTTGGATAACGGTCGGAACGCTTTTTTCATGTGAGCCCCCCTTAACCTGGACCTCAGGATCTCATCGTTTATTTAAAGACTAGTCCATAGCTTGTAAATTTTCCTTTTATTTTGTCTATTTCGGAAAATTGTTTATTTTTTTAAATTGACTGAATATTTATATCTAAATACATAATAATATATATTTTTTGTAATCCAATAAATAAGTTAAAAGATGATATAATATACCTATACATATATTCTATGTAATAATATTCATTAAATGAATTTGATCAATCAAACTTTCTTTTGCAAATTTGTATAAATTCAATTTTCACTAACCGTTATTTTACGATAATAATAAACCAGTTAAAAACGGAAAAGCCTGTCGGCAAGTGCAGAAAAGAAGAACTTTATCCGGTTTCGCGCCCGTTTATGGTAATTTTTTGATTTGGGATTCATACCCGATGGCGGGTTTTACGGCGACCAAGCTGAATATTTTACGATAAACCTAAGTCGCCCATACTTATTTACTTATATTCGTATGTGGCCGGTGTGACAAGGAAATAAACCCTTTAAAATGCGAACAAACTACCATTTGGTCCTTGAGAGTAGACTTTAAATAAGATACGGACCTTTTTCAAAAAAACGGCTTAATTCGCTGAAAGATAATATGTATTATACGTTCGCGGTTGAATCTGAATGCGAATAACTTTTTTGAAAAATAAAAATACTATAACTAAGGATTCTGTTATTATTTATTGTAGAAAAAAGATTTTTTTAAATGATAAGGGAAAATTTTTACATAATTTGAATAGCATAATAAATTATTGATTAGTATATTATATATTTTTTTGGAAAAAAGTAAAATTTTATTCTGAATCTTATTCATACTGTATATATAATATATTATTCAACATTTATAAATTTCTTATAACATAAATTTTCCGTGTGTTTGATTTGATCTATTAATATTTCAAAACGCATATACATATTTAATGTTTCACCATTTGAACTACTAGTATATAAATAACAAAAAAAAAATCGATTAAGACATAAAATTTTATATAACAGATCATTAACTAACACTCTTAACAAATCGTACTCGACTGAGATTTGAATACGATATGAAATATTCGAGTGAACAGACGCAAAGTTCAATAACGAGCCTCGGTACAGTTGAATTCGAAATGAAAGTTCCCGGATGCTTCTTCGTCCTTTGGGCGGATTCACGTCCTCGCATACCTTTTCCGTGTTTTCCTCCAGATCCACTTTCAGATGCGATTCAGTGCACGAAACGGACGCGAGACTTTTGCCCCGGACTGATTTCTTGTTAGCCGTGGAAAAGTGGTGTCTCGGTGGACCAGCAAAAGGAAAAGAAGAAGCCGGACTAAAAAGCCATGTCTTGGTCTCGGTCTCGTCGAGAACGACCCCGTCTGAAATATACGAGACCCCGTTAATCTTCATTTGCGACGCGATTTTCTTTTACCCCATCTCGGCCTAATTCAATTTACGATTCGACTCGAAATTTGGCTCACATCAGTTCAGCGGCTGACTAATACGTGATTTCGATAAATTCTTAAAGATGTATCGTGTATCATAGTATCATCTCGATACGATTGTTTGGAGTTTATCGGAAATTTATATCGGATGAGCAATGAGAAGTGTTTCGAATTGAATCGTAATTGAACACGCGCGGTGCATTTTCTTAAAGCGCTTCCGTTTTCGTTTCGGTACTTTAAATGTGAACGCATAAATTGGGCAGAACGAAGGAAAATCCGGCCATTAGAAAGGATTCCATAAATAAACAAGATTAGGGGAACGATTTGCATCTTATTGTTCATAAGCACATGCACGCCCATTGTGTAATCAAACGATAAGCGGACGCAAAGTTCGTCGTCGAACTCCGAAAAGCGTTTCGCGTTCAGCTTGGCGCAGCGAAAATTCTACATTTAATTATTGTACATATACTAAATCAGCCCTTATTTTGAAAATATTTGTGGAAATTAAAGGTTTATTTAATTTAATAAAGTTTTTTTTTTTGGTATTTTTTTACAGTATAAATCTTACAAAATTTAATAAGTTTTTTCTGATGTTTCTACTAGTATGTATGTATATGAAATTCAATCGTACTATATATATTAATAATTAAAATTAGTTATTATAATATTCAAAAGAAAACTTTAGTAGTATTACAATAAATTTGCTATAACAAATTTGCTTTTACAAGTATAAAAAAATGAATAGAAATTAATTAAAAAAAAATTATTAAAAAATTAATTGATTTTTTGAGAAAATACTATTTGTAAGTAAAGTTAAGTAACATAATAATTAAAATAGCACATCATCATTTTTTAATAATAAAAATTTCGAAATAATTATGTTGAAATTTTCATATTCAGATCACGGAACAAAATTTCAGAGTTTCATTTTTCTCAACAAGACCATTTCCAAAGAAATTCAACTGCAATATTACGAAAAAGAAATTCGAATTTAGAAAATTTCCGAGCCAGCTTCCCATCTTGAAACAAGGGCCAGCCTAATACACACTTTCAGGCGTTTCACACAAAAGCGACCACAATCAAAATAATATTCGAATAAATAACACGAATCACGGTAAAAACTCAGCAAACTTTCAGAGTTTTCAGCGAAACCGAGTTTCGCACGGCGCGGTTTGTCCGAGCTCTCAGACGGAACGGATGTCTTCTTCTGAAAGCTTCCGAACCGAGATTCTAGACTTTTGACTTCGTAATGCGTGCCTGAAAAACTATCTCCTTCCTTGGGACGATTTAATGTCTCTTTCGCGTTCGAATTTGAGGTATATTTTTCTCGTAATTCTCGGATCGCGCGTAATTTATGCAAATACGTAAAGCATTTCCGCACAATACACGTGTTGTGTGGGAACGCTACATGAGTTTTCGGCTTTCAGCGTGTAAAAGCTTCTTTGTGGGTGAGGCTTTGATCATTCGGTTCGAGGCTCGCTTCCCACAAAGGGAATTCTCTCCGAGTGAAAAATTTAAGTCTAAATTAATTTACGGCGCGGCATCGTAGTTCTTTTGCCGGGAAACTCTCTGTTTGTATGGGTGTATTTTTTGCGTTCTTATTTATTATTTTCGCAAAATGCTTTGCATCACTATTGAAAAGTACCCAAGGCGAAGTCAAAAGTGTTGGAATTTATAATTGAGGTATTTATGTATATTTGAGTCAGTTTTAATTTTGCTACGGCGCTTCTTTAGTGAAGTAAACGTCTTTTCAGTAGAAAAAACGGTAAACGAATTATTATAAATAAAAATGAAGTACTGTGTTCGTTCAGATGCTATGATTGTATTAAATTTATAAATAGATTGAATGAATAAGGAAAATCGTGTTTTTTTAGAAAAACAATAAATTCGCGGAAAAACACTAATAAATTAAATTGCAAGATGATAGAATTATTTTTTGTATTTATAGATTAGACCATTTGTGATTAAAATTATAATTGTTTTTTTTTTTGACCAAATTATCTAAATTGATTATGTTATTATTGAAAAGATTATCTTATTTCATATTTCAATCAATCACAAGAAATCAACACGTGTTTTTATAATAAAAAAAACATGTCAGTTTTGATTTAAGACTAAAACATACGAGTTTCCCATAATCAAATACATTTGACCTCCAAATATTTCAGCAGTTTTAAAAATGAAAAAGACATTTTCCATAAAACCACATTCAACCAAACATAAAAACAATCACCCATTTCTAAAACGAAACCGGCACAACTTCCCAAAACTAGCATCACTGAAAAATCCGACTAGAGACACCTGCACGACGACAAATGAACCGTAAACCTTTGACAATGTATTTTTACGACGAGCCCGCCATTAAGGCGTTACGATGCAATATATTTTCACTTTTAGCCAGGCGTCCTTCGCGAAAGTTCTGGGCGCTCGTTTAAAAGGAAAATTCGGGCGCGCGAAATTTTCCCGCCGCGGAAAAGCGGACGGGCCTCGCTAGGATCCGGCGGATGCTCTAAAATGTTCACTAAATTTTAATTAATCTCGGTTAAATTAACTATGTACATAACGCGTCGCGTAACTGAGTGCTCTTTTGTAAAATGAGTATTTTGCGTCGTCGAAGCCATATGCAAAGCGCCTTAAATGGCAAAGAACTTTCTCTGACGTCGGTGATATTGCTAATGACACTTTTGAAACGTCAAAGGGACAACTCGGTATTTGTATCAATTTAATTATTTAGATGGAAGGATATAAAGTACATTTATAAATTGATTGGTAGATTATATCGTATTAAATAATATAGTCGTTGAGAACTTATAAAAATTCAATTAAAAACTTTGTTGATGTAAAAGTAGTTAGTTAATTTATATTAAGTATAACTTTTTTCTTTTTTTTTTAATAAAAATTTGTATGGTTTTGATTATAACTTTTAGTTATCTTATCTGTCAAATAAAGCAGGGCTTTGGAGCGGCTACTTTTTTAGTTGCTCCGCTTGTTCGGCTCCGCTCCACGCTCCGATTAAATTTAATTAATTATTAAAATATTCATTATAAAATATAAAATACACAAATAATATAACTACATATATCACTAGGAAGTGGGAGAGAATATTATTGAAATCAATACAATATAATGATGATAAAAAATTAGATTAATGTTAAAATTTTGGATAGAATTTTAAATATATTTTTTTAATTTTACATTTAAAGTCGGAGTAGCGGAGTAATATAAATTTTCATGCCCCAGCTCCGTTCATATTCCGGGTAAAAACCCGTTGCTCCACCTGCTCCGTGCTCCGCTTCAAAGCCCTGATATAATGTGCTCATGAACTTTACTTATATTTCATACAAGATTATATCTATTAATAAAATTAAAAAATAAATAACACATATACTACATACAATAGCGTCCAGGTACGATCAATTGATAGGTTTTAAAGGGAAAATAATTTTCAATTAATTTCATAAATCACCCCTATTCATTCCATTTTTCGTCTATTTTATTTACAATATAAAAACTCTCCAGACTAACATATAAATTTAACGAAAAATATATTAGAAATCCAAATAATATATACAGAAAAACATCAAAACACAATACTTCCACGACTATTTGGTATTCGCCGCGAACGCAAGTCTACGTTAACCGTAACGTCACATTTATCGTGTCAGCGTACAAAACTCGCCGGTCGGTCGATTATTATCGCGAAAACAAAAATGCGAACGGGGACCAGCTTTTACAACACGCATTATTCATATATAGAAATTCCCATAAGCTGGCGAACTCGCACAACACACACACACAATATACTGTTGGCGTGGGCACGTAACGCCATACCGTTACGGTCGTGTGACAAGCGGTAAAATTGTGTTTCTAGCGAGATGAGCTCCAGATATTTCGCAGCATATTTCCCAGAGGATATCAGTGTCATGTGGGAGACGGACCCTCGGGGTCTCGTGCTAATCAAAACTTTTTCCCAGGAATCCGAGAACGGGCCTAGTTCGGCGCGAATTAACGCGAATTACTCGTTGTCACGCGTTACTTTCTGCGTCTTCGTGCTCTTATCGAATTTCGCGATAAGAATTATACGGGTGTGTGCCAGGATGGGCGTTTTCGGTTTGTTTTGTGCTCGGGGTAGTGTTGATGGGGAATGCTTTATGCGGTGTGGTTAGTACGCGATAACGGGTCGTCAGTGATCGTTGAACTCTGAATACAATTTTTTAGGATGAAGTTTAAATTGTTTGATTAAATCGGAAAGATAAGTGCAAAATTATTCGGATGTGTTTTTGATTGAAATTATTGGCAGTCTTTTGAAGTGTTATATAATACATAAAGGTTTGTTATGTTGTGTGTGTGCCAGGCGATATTTCAAAAATGATTTTATTAAATTCGTACCGACGTAATCGATTGAATTGATGTTAAATACCGTTATAATTAGATTCTTCGGAAAATTTCGCTAAAAATATGCTCGATCCGGTTTCTATTGAGCAACACAACCAAATTATCGAGAAAATTTAATAAGCAGCGTTATGAATGTCAGTATTAATTAGTTTCGGAATTCGATTCATGAAACAAATTAAAACAAGAGTCACAAAGTTATTTCGTTTGACGTCGGCGTTGTTTTCTCATATTTACCGATTTCAATAATAATTTTCAGCTTTTCCTATGTTCGCGTTAATTTATTCGTTAAATTTACGAAATATTTCATCGAAAGTATTAATTAATAATAAACGCTATCGCCTATCGGATATTAATAACTCACAAATTAATAATACGAAACGAAACTAGATTATTAACAACGAAGCCTATATTACACGATCACAACATAAACATACCGCCATAAAGCAATGTCAATGTTGTAAACCAGCTACCATGGTTAGCCTAATTGGGATTCATCGCAGAAGTCCCACAGGTGACGTTAGGGTGACATACCTATGCGCACATCTTCGAATAACGATTTCTGTCAACGAGGCCATCGCCTGCGTGATTTATATCCCCAAAGCCAATTATTGATGACTCTATTAACAGTAACCCTTGCCTGCGCCGACATAGTATAAACAACCTCATATTATACCGACAGTCGCCTTTCTATCGGTCGTACCGATGTATAAATTGATCAATTTCATTTTATATAAAGCGCTATGATATGCGATAGTATAATCATTGAAAAATACGGCTTTTTCCATCATAAATTACTCGACAATACAGTGATAAATCCGAGGCGGCCATTAGAGCCGAACGGCATTCAACTCCACACACTTTCGCACATAATGAGCCGATGGCTAACGACTCGTTCCGCGAATTTATTATCTTCGGCGTGTGGCCAAATCGGACAGAAGGTTCCATTATGGCTCCTCCAGTCCGTTGTGTTCGATTTTCAGAAGACTTTTCCGAACTGGAGATCTTTTTCAGGAGTCGGGGGCGGTTAGATTTTATCCGGCACGTTCCGCGCACGCTTTATTACGTCGCGAAAGGGAGAAATGCGATGTAAAATTGCACGAGACTTGGTATTTAATGTTGATACGTTGGAACGAAATAGATAAATCACCATGTCGCCGGCTATGTTTCGTGTGTTGGAAATAATTGATATCGTCTGTCGCGGAGCAAAATTCTTATACGATGTGTTTCGAGTATGTAAATATCATGCAAATTGTTCGAAATGCAATATTATATTATTCTGTTAAATGTTCCTAGCATTGTAATGATAAACGAGCGACTATTAAATACAAATACCTAATCCTAGACTTAACAGATATGTAAATTGTCTTTAGATATACACGTATATTCAATTTACACATATGTATGAACGATTATTCATTGTCTTCTGTGCACTGAAATTCAGACTGATTCAATTCTAGTTGCTGGTCTATTAATTTCCATAAATTTACTATCGAATCTAATTTAATACACACACAAAGTCGAGTATGATACTAAATGTATGTAATTTTATTTATTCAATATTTTATTAGACTGACACAATCAAAAGATTGTGAAAGCAGAAATATGTAAACCAAAACTATAATAGTTCTTTTTGGAATATTCCCGAGATGCACTCGTCTAACTTTAAATGAATGTATTTGCAACTATTCACACCGTCATACAAAATGCAAATTTAATATAGAATATATAGCGTGTGGGACTAAATGTTCATAGTGTTTCAAAGCTCTCTGGGTGACCCATTTCCCTTGTATTCTGAAAGCGTCCATCCGTGGAAAGTTGTTGTTTCAGTCAGATTTAATTCTTTGTAATGAAAGTGGTTGGATGCACTATATTGTTGAAAAATTTTTGTTTACTTTTAATTTAGGTGGACTGAAGATTTTTTTACATCTTAACTTCCGTAAATTAAATATATCTTTTTAATGAATATTTATTTATTCTTACTATACGAGTCTATCAAGTTATTTCCATTAAAAAAATGAAACAATCTTAAGATTTTAATTGATTACGTGATGAACATGAATGGTTTTAAAATTACCGAAAAATGTTGAACAAAACAACAAACGTTTTTAATATATATTTTAATGCTTGTATACGAAGATGTGACGGACGTTTAATTTTATTCGCAAACGGATGTAATCTGATATTTGTCAAAGTTTAACGAAAATTTTTATAAAGTAAATCTTTCGATCGTAAATTTGAATTTGTATCAAATTCAATTTATTTTCGAGCGTTTTTCATAGAATTTCAATTTCAAATGAATATTGAACGATTATTAATGCAGTAAACTTTGAGGAGTCTCTTTAAAAATTTGTAAAATTCATAATTAATTTTATTTGAGTTTTATGGCACTCGAACGCACAAAATCATACAAAAAAAGTTCAACGCAAAACTTTCCTCCTTCTCGACCGTTGAGTACGTAATTAATTTCTAAAAGTAATTTATAATTACTCTTGAGTTAAACCATACTCCTTTGTTGAGGCTGATCCTAAAATAATATTATTCACTAATTGGTTTTATTTATTTATTAAGTTAGATGAATAGTTTCATTCAAACGCTTGTTTTATTCAACGAGAAATCTTCAAGCGAAAATATATTTTTTTTATTCGACATTCGGCGGTTATCTGAAATAATATAAAAGTCTTCTATTCAAACGATAGGTGTCGCGCGCATTTGAATTACGACCAACAGATTCAAAACATGACCTAGTCAACTCTGAAACTATTTTCAGGAATGTCGCCCGAACTATTTGTATCAAAATTTCGTTCATTAGAGTCCGAAATTGAGAAATAGCCAAAGGAGCGAATATCGTCGAGTTTTGTTCGACGACTAGCCTACCCTTTTCAGGAGGTCCATTGTTCGTCAAAGGCACAAAGGGCAGCCCTAAATCCGCCAGTTCGCTTCTTGTTGTTTAATGGTTCACTTCCTGGCGTATGGAATAAACGAACTATGGAGGATAACTTGATTCACTCATATATATGCTAATGAGGGTATATTATGTAGTGTTTTCTATAGTTCGTCATTTTTTTACAAAGATGCTAAGGAAATTATGTATATTTTTTTTCATTGGGAAATTTTCTAGTAATGATAGAAGTAGTTGGTTTTTATGAGGTGCCGTTGCCGGCTGTATTATGAAAAGTTAAGAGCGGTAAATGTGCGGTGAGAGTCTATTCTTGCTCATATGCTTCAGAAAAAGGAAGCTATTTTGCATGGAAGGATCACGTTTATAAACAAAAATGTGAAAAAAAATCCTCCGATATAAATATTTTTCATATAATAAATAATTTAATACGACGCAGATATAAAAAAATATATTTATTTAAATACTACACTTTTTCACTCGCATTTCGGCAAACACACGAAAACCAAACATTTAATCAATCCATTCCGTCGACTCTGCCATCGATATTAATCAAACACGCCACAGTTCTATTTATATATCTCACTCATTCAAATTGGACGCGAAAAATACGAATCACTTCCGAAACTCGGGCGCATTTATTTACTTATTTATTTACATGTACGAATTTGCCGTGCGCGAATCAAATCCGACGGGAACATATCAAAGGGAGACGCGCGACGAGCAAAACGGCTATTAGGGATGAAGCGAACGCGTCGACAGATCCGAGACGATTTCCCTTGAAAAGAAAATCCGGGAAAATCGCCGAGGAAAACAGTTCGACTTCGCGGAAAAACCGACGCCAATTTGTTTAGATTTCCGAACTTCGAGCTTGCGTCATTTGCGCTTCGGCGACTCTTCGATGTCGTCGGTGTTAATTTTTTTTCAGTCGATTATAATTTGAAACTCGTTGTATGTTTCAGTGGGAGGTTGTTGAATTATTTTAGGTGTAATTAATTTACGCGTTGCCGCAATTGTGTACTGTTTGGCCGAACGGTGGCCATTATGCGCGAACTCGATGGTGTTTTAATGAAAAATTTCATTAGTTAAAACCTCGTTTTCGGGCTGTTGAAAAATAAATTGCGTCATTCCTATAATGGTTGCATTTGTGGAATATTGCGTGTATTGGAAATTGGCATATTTCGGTTATTATCGTAATTGAAATTGGATAAGTGGTCCGTTTTTTGGAGTGCGTGCTTATATTATATTTTCAGAATTATTGTGAAAATATTGAAAATTATAAGCATTAATTAATTTGAATAGAGTTATTTGCAATAAAATGAACATACAAAGAATTATGTAATTACTTATATGACTATAATAATAATAATAATAATAATAATAATAATTTTTAACATTCGATAGAATCATATATACTATAAAACATATTAAATTCATATATATCCGGAAATAATCACATATTCATAACATCCATTTTCGATCCAATACGAGGACTCAACGTAGCAAGAAAATCAACTTGACTTTCGGATACATTCGAACTTTCACAATGAAACTCAATGCAATTTCTGGCTAACACACAATGCAACGATACGACCCGAATTCCAGTGAAACGGACACGGATATCATACACGAAAAAAAATAAACGGAGCCCATGGAAAGAGGTACTGTTGTCTTTGGGCAAATATTGATTTTGGCCCGCGGCGACATTGTCGTTAGGCGATAAGCGAAAAGCCAAGTTTACGGTCCTCCACATTTACATAGAGTCCGGCGCGTGACGCTGCGACATTACCCGTGAAGGTTTTCCACCTTATAAATTATACGGATCGTGTCCGACATACGAAAAATGCGAAATAGAAATAAAACACGTTCGTGTACGAAAAACGAAAAAAAAAATTATAAGTACACACACCGGTGAAGAGGAAGCGGAACGGCTTTGTGCTCTGTGCAGATTAGCGGGTCCGCGGAAAAAGGAACGCTGTGGGTTTTTCGCGTGCGGACAAAGGCGCTCTTTTTCTATCCAGTTTAATTCTGGCGTATATTGTTCGAGAGTGTGACAAGAAAATGGGTTTTGGAATCTTTCGTTTAAATTAAAATATTTTATTTCGGCGGTGGTTCGAAACGTTCAACATTTTGTCACGCTATACGCGTGCGTATTCTCCGAGGGACGCGTTATGGAGCTATGGTGCTTTGTCACGTTTTAAAACTATTTTATTTACTCATCATGTTTAAATAGACTTTTTTGTATAAATAAAAAAGTATATTGAAAGGAAAGTTTCACATTTTATTATGTTTTGTTGCGGATTATATTCGTATTATATATCATGTTTGCATTTTAAATATATTTGCTTATCTGAGCATAAATTCGGTATGGAGTTAGCTCTAACGAGTTCGTTATATAGGTGTGTAAATTTACGACTGGAGTTCCATGTAAATAGCGCGTGAAAACCTATTACTGCAGTTTTCAGTTGTCAGTACAAATGAACACATTTGAATAAATATCAACATTTCGAATGTGTCTCTATGTTAAAACGTGTATAAAAGTAGACACGTGAATATAGAAAGAGGTAGGTTTGAATTTAAAAATTCAAAACTAACGTTTTGACGTATCTCTTTTTTTATTTCAACAATTTCTCCAGTTTAAAGAACACAGTACGTGAACGTGAATGTATATAAAATATGAACTGAATACTAAAATATTCAAAACCGTATGTCATTCACGTTTCACAACATGAACAAAATGAAGCTCACGACAAAATTAATCACTAAAGAGAATGTACAATATAAACCGAAAATCGATCATTAACGACACTCTTTGCTCTGTTTGAAACTTCACTTATTTATAATGAGCATATGTTACATTACGCATATTATATTTACAAAATTATATTCACGTATTGAATAGCATTTAAAATTATGTGTATTTCTAAATACTTTAGACAAAAACAAAAATACCATGAAACCCATCGAGGAACTCGGATCCTGCAGATTCATTTTTACTGCCCAGTTTATCCTGCTAGGTTGTAAATTCCACGAATTTTCCCCATTTTTTGTTTGGAGGGCATATTTCGACAAGTTGTGGGTTTCCAGTCGGTCGAAGAGCTATGGTCCCTGAGGGCCATCCATGCTTTCATGGTTGAGCTGGTCTGGTCTCCCGTGTGAGGATTCCACCATCGTTCGAGGCTTATCTGGCAATGTAGGAGACTCTGACCATAAATGCCAGCCGCACAACCACATCGTAAATTCAGACTCATTATCTACGACCACCATAACAAACTCGGCCTAAATGTTCGTTTAGTTACGTGGGAGGATGTGAGAAATGTGAAAATGATAGACTTGGTTGAAAGAGGTGGCAGTTTCTGTTCGAAAAAGAGTCAAATGAAAATAAGTAAAGTTGAATAATTTTTAATTTTTGAATATGGAATTGCATGGTAGTTATGTTGGTTCAATTGATTCAATTTTATAAAATATTGTTTCAGCGTCCGATTTTTCGAGATTTATCTATGACTTGATACTATACAATGCTTATATAAAAATTAAAATTTAAAAAAGACAAGAGAAGTAATAATAATAATGACAGCATAATAAAAAAAGACTAACGTGTCTACATTAATTACACAGGTATGCAAAATTGATCTTTTTGAAAAGTGTTTGTTTGAAATGTACCTACTAGTATATTAGGTAATTTTGGGGTGCTAAATTCGAATATGATATTTGCTATTTTTTCTATCACTTGAGGTTTTATATGTAGATATAAGAAAGATAAAAAACCTTTTTTTTTAATCGAAATTTTGAGTTTAAAAAAATTATGACTTATGAACATGGCACCCAATCAAAAAATTCCTCGATTTTATCTTACAATTAGATAATATTATAAAGAATATGTGTTGTAAATTTTAATAAAATCAGTTAAGTAGATCTTGGGATATCTTGTGCACTAGATTTTCAAAAGAGAGTCCTATTTAATAGCAAATATCTCCGTCACCTTTTATTTTCTTTATTTATTATTATTTTTAATTATTCATAAAACTACTATGTATATGTATAAAATACAAATTATTTTATATACTTAAAAGCTGATGGTTTGTACAAACTTAAATTTTTTTTTCAGAATTCATCACACATATAATATTTAATTCAGAAAAATAACATCCATAAATTTAAACGAAATTAAATTTATTTTTATCACCACTCTTATACAATTGGAATCGCTGGAAACGAAACGCGCATTCGGCGTCCTTGACACGCGTTTTTTTGTATCACGCCAAGGACACAATATGAAAATTTGGAAAAAAAAATATACATCGTACGGACGTAAAATATCTCAATTTGTCGACGTGTGTGACTCGTTCGCACGCAAATAAGGCACACCAACAACGGTTATTGCCGACCCCTTTTTTTTATTGTAAACCCAAATTAAATGTCAACAAGACCTTTACAAAAGCACACACGGTATTTTGCCTTTTCGAAACCGAATGTTGATAACGCAGCATATTTTCGAACGGGAGTAATCCTCGAATATATGGACGATCGGGGATTCGAAATCGATCGAACTCTCTCGTGTAATTGAATTCAATTGCTCGCGAAGTCAATACCTTAATTGAATCAAGACTTATCTCAGCACGTCAGCAATAATATGACATAATTATAGCTGTGTTCCGATTTAATATACAGTTTGGTTAATTAGCCTGCAACTATGTGTCATGGGATAAGCCAATAGTAGACGAGCCAAATGGATTCTGTGAATATCTTTGCGTTGATTCGTAACGAGAATGAATATTATTTGTGTGCAATTTTTTAAATTGTTTTAATAAAAATGATCAATATATGTAAACTGCCTATATATTTTTTGTTGATGTGTTTATGTATTTTTGTACAACGCTAGTAAAATTATATTTTCACTGATGGTGTTTAATATTTGCGAAATATTTTTAATTGAAAATTTGAACGCATAAATTATGGTGAGATTTCCATATGAAGAAAGTTTTGAGTAGTTAAAAGTGCATCAAAAAGACTTTAAAAGCATCCTTTGAACTTAAAACTTTCATGGAAACGCTGGAATTCATAAAATCGTTTTGAGGTGAATTTTTAAACGAAATTAACTTGATGTTCAATAAAAGTATAGGCGAAAGTAAAATTGCAATTTATAATTAAATATCAAAAAATTTTAGTCGTAATACAAGTTTTGATATAATAATAAAGGCTTACATTGACGATGGTTTGGCAAAAGTACTTTTGTGATTTATTTAAGAGGATTATTAATAATGCGCAATCGCTATTACTAAAATGCGGTTAAAATAATAATTTAGAGTAAATGCGATAAAGTAATCCTAGAAAACATCGTCAAAATATATTATTCGAACTTTGTCCAAGGAAACTTTTGTAATATTGAGGTTATATTATAAAACTAGCGACCATTTAAAAAAAAAAAAAAATAATTAATTCTAAAATTGAACGTTATTAAAAGATACGATCTAGTATTAAATCAGATAAAAAAATTATTTACTCAAAAGTTTTACCCTAGTGTTAAAATAGGTGGTTTGAAATACTCAACAGGCAATGAAGGCTTTGTGGGCGATTCGTCCGTAAGCCGATACGATTCGACACGAGTATGCGTCATGAATATTAATGCCACCGTTGGTTCTTCAATATCGAGGAAATGAAATCATTATGTGAATCAATTGAATATGTATGTGGTATCGGAAAAAATCGGTCAGTCATCAAATGGATTATATAAAATTAAATGTGCCATAAACAAGCTAATAAAAAGCTTGAAAAATGAGGGAAATTTTATAGATTTCTATATGTTGGGCACTTAATATTTTCGTTATTTTTTAGTCAGATATAAAGATTAGTTATAAATATTATTGATTGTCTTTTAATTTTACTTATGATAATAAAATTTTTTTATGCATTGAATAGAAAATGATGTTACCGTTATGGGTCAACTTAATCACAATCATATGGGGTATTTTTTATCACGTAATACAAATACAAACCAAAAACGAATTAAACCCCGAAAACATTTAAACCCAGATTTGCACCACAGAAAAACACCACAACAAACGAAGAAACCATGGCTCAGAATTTAAAATTACCCTTGCACCTCACATGCAGAGGATTAGACCACATTTGATGCACCAGTCCGCAAACAAACAAACACACACATACACACCCATCCTCAACCGCGTCGACACAGAGCGTGATTTGTGGCCTAGCGCAGATTAACCCCTTTGTGACAAGTGGCCAGCGCTGTGTATCACTCATTGCGCCCACGGGGTGGGCAAGGGGGGTCGAGTTTGCGCATACCCCCATCGCATTATGTCTCGCCATAATATTATTATATATAGCGAGATCGGCACGCCGTCGTCGTTATCATGTCGTATGCATGTATAATGTCGATAACACTTCGGTGCATCCGCGTCCTTGGATCCGATGGCTGCCGTAAGGAGATACGCGTTTAGTTTGAGGAGATGGAGTGTCTTCAGGAGATATATAGTGGATGTGGAGTTTTGTATGTGGTGGTTTTTTTTTTGTCTTTTTTAGTTGGGGAGTTTTCTGAATGAGGGGTTTGAAAATGGGGTTGATGTGTATTTTTGGATTTTGTTTTGTAACTGCTTGAAGTTGTATATTTGGATGTTGAAATTGGGTTGGCTTCAAAAACATATTTATGATAGAATAATTAATTAAATTTTAAATATAAAATCTTCAAAGTGGTATTCTGTTTTATTATATTAATCTTTCAAGGTTAGATAAAAAAGCTCTAGTTGTACAAAAATTTTATACTCATAAAATTTTACAAAGTAGGATTATTTTGGTTACTAAGGAAGTAAAATTACATAATAAAAAAAAACAACTATTTTTAAAATTAATTAATATAATTAATTAGAACTTATCAAAGTTTACGGCCAGAATTCAATAAAAACAAACTATATGTCATCCATTTTTGAAATACTAACCAATTAACATAGGTGGGATTCAACATAAAACTCTACGATTCAATTCATTTTAATTTTTTAAGGTGGATCATTTTTTATTATAGCATAATTCAGAGGGTATATCTTTGAGGTATACTGTAATAAAAATCTGGAAATCTGCAAATCTAGAAATTTTACTATTTTCTTAAATCCTTTTTTCTTATATCGCTTACGATTCAGTCTCAATCTGTACTACTTGCCTCAATATGATAAATAGAACATTTTTTATTAAAACAGTATCATATATACGTATTATAAACAAATCAGATTAAAAGATAAAGCCCGTTCTAATACTGCGATATAATATTTTGTATTTTATAACACCAGATTGTATCTATGGCGAATCGATACGAGGAAGCAATTGACGGTCTCTGGCGCGGCTCCAGCGACCCACATAGAACCAGGCAGAGACACCATTAAAGCTAAGGTTTCGAGACGCAACTGACGAAAAAAAAATATAGTGGCGAACCAAAGCTTCTGTATGCAAATGAGCTTTTTCCATCGGCAAAAAGACCATTAAAACTTGGTGCGATTGCGGCTCGTTCGCAAGCGTCCGTGACCGCGCGAATCGGGATAACGATTTATCCAAACGTGATTCATTTTACTACCCTCATGGTCGTTGATTTTTTTTATATACTATTGTGTTTTCGTTCATTTTTGTTTTTTTATTTATTTTCGGATAATGTATTGTGTTACGACCGCAACTTTCCAGAATTACGAGGTAGAAATTGTGTTCCGCTCTCGGTAAACAGATATATATTTTTAAACTTGAATCATTCGAAAAAGTAATAAAAAAAATTTCATTTTAATAAATTAAATATAACAAAAAAATATTAAATCAATGAAATTTTAATAAAAAATTGTATTTCGATTGATAGAACAAATAAATATTCAATCAAATAAAATACAATATGAAATTTTTGAATGCGATAGTATACAAAAGAAAATGTACAATATTCATCGTAATATATTTCCCAATAAGAACAAGAATGTGAGCTCAACGAGAAATAAGATATGCCTAATATTTCAAAAGTAAAGAGCCATATTTATGTACGTTCAATATGTTTACAACCTCATTTTCGTTGCGCAGCGATATATTCGATACGACAAATCCGGCACGTTAACCGTTTCGAAATCCAAAAAGGCGTCATATTTCGAAATGTGTTGGCTTCGGCCGAGCACTGCGGCGGCAAAACGCGATAAAAGAAGCCATTATTCATAGTGTATTGTTCGAAACGGCAACAATTAATTATTCGAAATGCCACTTAGCGCATGGGGCTGTGGCTTTTCCGACAGCGCGAGCTCATACCCGCTTTTCCCGTTTTTCCGACGACACACGCGGAAATTCCGATTTATCTATTGAATTATTGTGTATTAATGCTTTTCGATTGATTTTATTTATGATGTAACTATAATATATTAGTTCAATTTGTTTAAGTTTTCTGTTAATAATTCGGTATTTCTTGTGATTCATGTATTAGTCTTATAATGGGGAGTGTATAAAAACCATCATGTGTAAGAAAAATTGTAGGAAGTTCGGCACATTGTGCTCGGCGGTCGTCTCCTACCCGGTTTTCACGAAAGAGCTAAATGGTCGAATTATCATTTCGGTTAACCCAATTTCGCACATAATGCGAAAACTTACGCAATTTCCCAAACCCGCCATCCGACTGAGCTTTGTATTATTCAACGTAAAAATGATGTAGTTCGTGTGTTCGGAGACAGGACAATGGTCGTGGTCGCCTTCTTTTTGCCGAAAAAGCAAATTAACCCGCGAAAACACACACACACACATACGTTCAATTCGAGGTATCGAAAAGCATGGTCGGGTTACGCAACGTTGATACGCAACGTTCAACGTGACGTAACGAAAACTGTTATTATTTTATTAGCGAGGCAAATGGAAAATATCTAGGAGCGTCAGCCGTCGAATAACGTTGCCTTTTATTATGCGGAAAATTTGCCGCGAACAAGACGGGTAACGAGGGAAAATCGGTCTCCTTCTGAGGGAAACTCTGACGATTTCCGTAGAAAGCTTTCGGTCGTCGGCGTGTCTTTGTGCAGGATCGAATGAAAATGAGATTTTTCAAACATTGCTTTCAAATATATGACTTACGGAAAGGCATAATGGATTTAATTTCATAACTCTTTCACAAAGAAAATTCTTGGAATCATTTACACTTGTATTTTCACATTATATAAAAGTCATATAACTAAAAGGAAAATTAATAGGCGTATCATTGGTATATTGTTAAAACCAAGAAAAACATTAAGATAACAACTCCTTTTTATATAAGATGTTTTTTTTTTAAATAATTATTTTCATTAATGTAACATACACACGTGTCAAAAACAAATGATTTAATTGAATATAGAGTTCACTGGGATGATTATTTTCCTAATCTAGACTATATTTAATACATACAATTGAAATAAATAAATATTATAATATGATACATTTTAAAAGTTTTCATTTATCACCGATATTATACGGTTACAAAAAAATGTCTGAATATTGAGGGTCTGAGCGAAAGCGCCGTTTCGCGTGAAATTGTATTTGCGCACATTTCTCACCTCTTTTCCACGGTTTTCGTATCGTGCATAAAAGCAGTTTCAGGAAACGACGGTCGGGACGACAGGATGCTCCGTATCATATTTTATCCTGGCAAAATGTTATATTAAATATCGGGAAAGTTGCCGCGAGTTGAGCGCCGCGAACGTACGACTCACCTCCGGACACCGTAAATCAAATGAAAATACATAAAAAATTAACCAGCAAGAATATAAAAATTTATTCAGTCACAACGCAGCTTTCATTGTTTCACATTTTTGTTTTAGAAACAGTTTCTGGCGTGTGTTTTTCGAATTGTCGAGTTCCACATCACGTAGAGCGGGCGAACAAAACGATATTTATCGGTCGAAACCAAACGCTCGACACGTGCTGTACATTTGTTCTGAAATACTGTGGACTCATGTGAAAATCTCTCTGGTCGTTTGCGAAATTTTCAAATCGGTTCTCGAAATGCGGGCATGTGTTGAAGTGTTTTGAAAGGAGGTGCCGACGTGAAAGGCTCCTCGCTGTCGGGTTTATTATGGAATCCGCGAATCGATTAGTGCGTATAATTGAATTATTTCATAGTCGTTGATGTGATAAAAATTTTGATTGCGTATTAAAAATTCAGACGTTTGCTATATTGATGTATTTGAGCACGATTCAGCGAAAATTTATATTGGACGGAATCGCAACGTCCGCAATGAAATATAATAATTGATTATTGAATTGTGCAAGAGACCATAAATTTTCATTTGGCGTAATTGAGTTCGTAAATTCAACATTTTTTCGTAATAAATTTGAATCGTATAAAACGAAATTTCAATTAATACCGCCGAGCTTAAACACAACATTCAGTGTGAAAAAAAATTGTACGAGAAACGAACATATCAACGCGGGGCGATTTCGCATTTGTTTTTCGAACAGAACTCGATTAGAGTTTACGAACATAGCGGATGGAAAAAAGCAAAAGCAATTAGAGAAAATTAAAACAAATATGCACACCTTCGTGTTGAAAAAAGCAACAGTACGTTCACCCGGCCCAGGTCTGGGAAAAGGGAGTGCCACAGTTACTAACCGGAGAAAAAAGAGTAAAGAGATAAAAAAATATACAACCTACCACCTACCCACTGGCCCCGTTATTTACCAACGCTTTTTGCATGGCGACGACTTGAAGATATCTATTTTCCGACAAGTATACCGAGTTTTATACACATTTTTTCATTTTGGCGCCCCTTTCAGTCCAGGTTTTGTTCCGCTTTTCTCGGAGAAAAAATGGCAAAATTCCCGAATCGAACGAAGAACGGTCGATGAGTGGGTGGGTCAAATATTCAATTTATCATTTTCTTGTTGGATTTTGCAACTATCTGCCGATGCGGAGGCCGCCGCAGTAATTGATGATGAGGGATTTTGCAGGAAATCAACAGCCAGAAAGTAATTTCCTCCATTCAGATTGTTGAATGGCTCAGCAGTATTTCGCTACTCAAAGATGCTTCCCTCCCACACAGTTGCTACTGTGCCGTATCGAATAATCGATTAGTGAATTGTGTGTTCGATTAAATCTACAATTTCCAACTGTAAGACGTCTCTGCAAATTCACATTCAAGAGAGATCGTGTCCTCGATCGGATTATTGAATTCGAAAATTGTTCTGCAATGAAAATACCATTCTCAATATAACCATATTAATATATAATTTTATTTTTAGAACTAAATTTGATTTTTATTTACGTAACACAAAATGTTTTCACATTGTGTATACTTAAAAACCGAATACGGGACGTCTCTTTTTAAAGCTTTTTATTTGTGCAAAATATCGTATCCGTCGTTTATATTATGAATGTTTAAGCAAGGATAGAATACGTCATGTTTTGATGGATTTTTCAAATAAATCCGATTGAAATTGCGCACGTTGTTAATATGTAATTCGATTTGTGCGTCATTTGTCACACGGTCAGAGTACAGAAGCGGCTCGACGAGGGGCAATTTGTACACAAATGTCACTGCGACAGACCAATGGCAATTTATCGGGATAATCTTGAATTATAAATTCCAATTCACGATTGTTACATGAAACGTGAACGGGCAGAAAAGGTTTTCGGTCTCTAGTTTAATATAAATAGATTCTTGTCGGTGAAAGAGTCTGTAAGCTTCGATAAAATAAAAATAATAACCCAGAAAAAAATTGTGTACTCAACAATACAGCTATGTTGAAAGATTTCTGTTGTAATTTCTATCAAAACATGTTCACGAATGAAATAAAAAACACGGTACACAAAAATAAAGATCGTATTTTTCGCCGCCGAAAATGCGGAAATATTTCGGACACGCTAAAGGGTCTGTCCCACGAAATTTTAGTGCTTTCCTATTATTTCATAGGAGCACAAGTCAAAAACAGCGACGCGAATTCCGGGAAAATTTCAGCCGAAAAATTTAGGTCAAACGAGCGTCTGTCAACGGCAATTAAAGGCGTCAAAACGGACGTCGCTTTTTTCCTCTTGCCGCTTTTCCTTTTTTTTTTCATGATGTTTTTTTTATTTATGTCCCTTGTCGTGGTCTTTTTTCTATTCGTGCGTTTTATTCATATTTATATATATATTTTTATTTTATTTTCGACCTCGACGGCCACGCTTCCGTTTTAGCTTTGCCGCTTCTTCGCGGAAAGCTGTAAAATTTCAACCCCACACTCGGCCGAGGCGCCAGATTCGCAAACAAAAGAGTAATTAAAAAGCCGAAAGCAATTAGGGACCGTATTACATTTGAATTTATTACCGAGGTGCTTTTTTTTTCTTTTTTTTTTTCATTATTCCAGTTTTGTCCGCGTTGATGTTTTAATTTTGCCATAAACATTGCGAAAATCGTGCGATACTCAAAACTTCCATTTAAACAGTAAAATTTGCGTATACTACGTTGTTTATTAATCAATTTTCAGCAAAAAAATATCATCAATTCAGAATAACGGTTTTAATTAAAGCCCCTTGTCGTTAATAGGATAATACCTTTCCAGTTTCCAACTAGAAGAGACTTGACTTGCTAACGACCGCGCTCATTCTCGTTCATTATGCAAACATATTTCAGATCGATGTTTATGTTGGGTTAGCTATGCTTTCTCTTGTTCGCCTCTTTTGGTCTATAATTCGAATAGTGGAAATTCATAAAGTCAGATATCTAAAGTTGTGCTAGAGGACATGGCGGAGTGCAGCAATCTTTTCAGGTATTAAATTCGAGCGGACGGGCAATGCACTCTGCTCTGCTTAAGACCGAAGTTTCATCCGAGTTTTTTTCCTCCACCAAAAGTTTTTTCTTTTTCTTTTGAGTGGATATTTTCACAGTAAGATAGTGGGTAGACGAGAGGAAGACTTTGCCCGAGATTCCGAGAACACGTACCGCGACTAAATCGTGATCGCAAAACTTTTCGTTCCGCATCCAAGAGCGTTCGAAGCAAGTACAAAGACTACATTTAATTATTTAAAACGACTACAATTGAAGTTAAAAAAATAAATATAACGCTTGTACAAATGTGAGCGCGGAAAAGTAAAATGTATTGTCTGGTGAAAATTTTCCTTTGGCAAATTCACAACGAGTTTGCACGGTGCGGAGATAAAATTTTGAAATAAAATCGAACGCTTTTCCCTTCAACGCCTCGCAGTATATGATATTGCAAAGTGTTCGTGTTTGCAGACAGCATGGAAAATCAGAAAGAACGAGATTGTCGCGAAACGTAGATTTTTTTCTTTTTATTTTTGCTCAAGGAAAGCCGCGGGACTGAATAATCTCGACGTTGAATGAACGCACAATTCGAAATCGTATTCAATGTATATTTTCACTTTTGCCAATGCAATTTGTTTTTATTTCTTATTTCGATTATCGAGGATTTCAGTTTTTTTAATACATAACTCGTTGAAATTGTAACATAAAATTTATTAATAGATTTCTGCATCTATTAAAAAAATGAATATTTATTTGCTAGGACAGTGAACTTACTAATGACAAAATGCACAAATGAAAATTAAAATAAATAAAGAAAATTATTTTGAAAGCAGTTTCTATAGAAAACTCACAAAAACTTTACTTTATCAATTTATAGAATAAAATGAAATAATTGGGCTACCAAAATAATTATATAAACTTCTACAATATAATATTAATCAAAAACATAAATTCAGGTAGATGCAATTTCTATACTACGATTCAAATATATTTGATTTCTCTGATGAAACATAATAGTTTTGAATACGTGAAACAGGTTCAACGTTGATGAAAAAAAACCAACAGAACATTTAATGGAGGTTTGAAGCACTAGACCAATTGAAGATCATAGTCATCACGAGGGTACATCGTAGAAAATTAGCACGGACGATCCTAGGAAACCACCAAAGGATTCTAGAATCCTCAGGGGTCAGATTGCGCAATATCTGCGGTTGCTTTAATGAAAATATACTGCGGCTGCGATATGCTCACGAAATTGAGGTTTCGTGTATTTGAGGTCGTCTGAATACAGCGTAATTTCACAAATTTTCAAATTAAAAGAAACGAGACGGACCGCCTTAATTGACAGGAAACGTCAAATCGAACCGACCTCGAACCATTCGATTAATTCGGTCGCTTTTAATACGCATAAAATACCCTACAATAACCGTCCCACCCATTTTCTCGGTGTAAAATGATATTCACTGTCCCAGCCACCAATCATGATTTGTAGGGTTTCCCGGTAATTTTCCGCACCGATGAACGAGAGCCAAATTTCGGTGTGGGCTTGGCACGAGAGGCATGGATCCTCAACTTTGTATTTTCAAACGAATGAAGATGTTCAAATTTAGAACGAAAGATTTTTTTTTAATCATTTCGTTAAAATAATTTTTTTGATTATATATTTTTTTGTTGAATATACAAGTTATAATTTGAATAATTTTCTGAAGAAAATAGCATTAATTATAAATATAAATCTTATCTAAAGTCTGTTGGTCATCTCTGGTTCGTAGTATATCTATTATATGTATAATACAAGGGGGATTGAAAAGTGTGGTTCCTGAAACGAACGATGTTCCCTTTTCGAAAATTGAAGGCGACTCATCCGAAACGCGTATGAACATTTTTTTCGGTATCAGGAAGTCGTAAAAAGGTGGAATTTTTCTCTTTTCTCTTTATCGAATGAAAATTTTCTTTTGCTCAAGTTGAAATTAAGCTTTTTTTCTCGTTCGTATCACCGTCGTAGCGAGGATCATAATTGTTTCGGATAAATTGAGCGTATAGTACGAATTACCTGGGAATTTTTTGATTGCGAATCGTTTGAGGGACATGCAAATGTTTAACGAACTTTTTATTTGAGTGAATCATCAATATATAAATTATAAATTTGATTAAATTCTACTTAAAATTCATAAAATAAACTCATTATGCTCAGAAACATGTCATTTTAGTAGGAAAAGAAACCTTTTGTGAATCCTCGAGCAAACTCTTATGTGCTACATTAACTCAACACAGAAGCAACGACGTAACATAATATACAAAGCTAAAACATATCGCAACACAAAATTCAAAGCCTTTCACACACACACACACACACACACACACACACGACGCTCAACAATCACATACACACACACGCACATTCGGAGATATCCCCAATGTTTTTCCTCGGCAAAATAGACGATTTTTCCCTCGAATTCGCGTCACCTCCGATAACTTTGAACCCGGTGCAAAATCTCTATCGTTTATTACGACCTAGCTGGCTGGGTTCCGGTGCCGGAGGATTTAGTTCGGATGATCCGAACTGTACATAGGCTGTGTGTGTGCTTTTCGCACTTCCTCGTTACCCTCATTCTGGATATCAGCCGGATCCCTTCTCATTTAGGGAGTGACACATTTCAGTGAACTACGACTTCCAACCGTTTTGGACCGTTTTTGTGTTTCGCTCTACTTCCCATTTTCTGCGTATATGAGGGGATCAGAATTGAAAGTCGCCTGAGTAAATTTGCGAGGAGTTTCGAGATTGTCGCTGTGTGTTGATATTGTGTATCTTTTTATGGATTTTTGAGTTTTGAAATTAAATTTTTGATGGATGATTAATAAATTTTTTGTGAGTTTATTTATATAATAAAAAATATGAATTATTTCAAAGCATTTTCAATATTAAAATATCTGATTTTTGTCTTTTAGAATAATACCGAATATTTTAAATAATGATTATTAAATCCATTTTTTAATGTAATTATCATATTGAGTAATTAGAAAGAAGACAAAAGTTCTACAGCAGGGAGGCCATTATCGGTAAATGATCCAAATAACAGTTTGATAATTTACCGGTAAATTTTTAATATTATATTTGCGGGTATGTATTTTTTGTTTCGAATATTTTTGAAAACTGTTGTATTTTCTGAAAAATAGTTTTGAAAAATGTCGGGTTGTATAGGTGTACGTTTTTTTTTTTTTGAACAATTTTGTTTTCTTTTAAAAGTATTTTTCGTTTTATGGTTTTGTTTTTCATTATTTTTTTCGGTTTTTATTTAAAATTTAATTTATCGGTAATTAGTAAAAAAATTACCGGGTTACCAGTAAATGAAAATTACGATAAATTTGGCCGAAAAATAAAATAAATAGCTACGAAAATTTTTTAGATTTCAAAAAACATTCCACCAGAGATACTATTCTATCATAAATTATCGATATCAATTAACATTATTAAGCTCGAAAATATTACTTAACGATTAAAATAATACAAATTTTACAAAGGAAATGTTAAATTCATATTTTTTTCACACAAAAAACCGAGAAACATCTAAAAATGAAACTATACACGATTTAATCGATTCCCAAGCAACCGAAAACGATGCGAACTTTGAAACTGTGCACCTCGCGTATCCGCGTATTCAGAAGCGTAAGAAAATTTCACAAGTCCCATATACACACGCGATGTTACAATATATTACATTAAGTATTTGTACAGCAGTTTATGTTGAACGAGCGTGTTTGCTAAAGGGGAAAGTGTCGTTCGGTCTAACTGCCGTGCACGGTCTCACGGGGAGCGCTACGTTAACCGCTAATCAAAACTACGCCTACTATTTCGTAGTTTCTCAAATTAAATCACGCTCGTACATCTTATTCGTTATGTGATTTTGGACCGACGGAACTAACGCGCGACGACCGTAAAGGGTTAATTTCGTACACGTGTCGGCTGTGTGAAATAATCGCCCGAAACAAAACGATTTCAATCGCGGCCGCGTTACGTTACGTTTCGATTTTTTTTTATCCGCTTGTAAATCTGAAATATTACGGTTTTTATTCGCGGCCTTGTCACAAATTGGACTTTGGACGGTCACGCTTGATGTTCGTTTTAAAAAGAATCGTACATAACGCTTTAGTGCTAATTAGACCTCGCCTATTTCCGAAAAAAATTATGTGCGAAGCATACGTATCATACGGTGAGGTCAAAGCTCTATTAAATAATTGCTTTCGTGGCTGAAATTCGGCGCTTTCAGTAGCGAACTGGCTTAATGAAAAATTTAGCACCGCCAGACGTGAATATTTCACATTATAACTTCCGTAGTTTGTTTAGGTTGGCGTTGTTTGTTTTTCGGCGTTTTTTTTTCGGGTTGCTCCAACTTGTTGGTGGGTTGACAAAAGCTCCAGAGGTTGAATTATTTAACGTAGGAGCTTTCGTGACCGTGTTGAGGGAGTTTTGCTCACTCGCAGGTGCAAGGAAGCTCGTTTAATTCGAATGCACGGGGGCGTTTTAAATAAAGGATGTGCGACTTTTGTTTGTATATGACCTAGGTTATAAAAACTTGTTAATTTAAAAAGGGAAATACTTTTTAAATATAGTTTAAAAACATTAGAAATTTAGGAAAAGTTTAGTGATACTATTTTGAGCAATATAATGTAATTTATCGAATTCAATTTGATGTTGGGTATATGGTAGATTAAATAAATAGCCAAAACAAAACACAAAGTGAAAGTGCCTATGTCGTAAAAATCGCATCACATCAGCGCCATGAATTTTTAACGCGAAACAGAAGGATCCCGGAAAGTTTCCGCGCGAAAAATTCCGAAAAGAAACTTCCCGCCAGATACCCCTTCAGCAAAATCAATATTTGGACGTCGAAACAAAAAGGAAAAACTTTTCGAAAAACCAACGACGGTCGCCTTATCGCCGCTTCGACACTTTTCGCAGAGACGGCATTAACGATCCGTCGCCGGAACGATTTTTTAATACATTTTTTCTGCACTTTTCTCATTTCGAGTCCGCACTTGCGCGCTCTGTTTTTTTTTATTAATATTTTATTTTACTTTGCCTCCACCCTTTCAGCCGGGCAACACAGGCTTTTCCGTGTCGCCCGTTTTGTAGCGAGCCCGTAAAAATTTGCCGCAAAGCCTTCGTAAATAAATTAATAGGCCCGGCGAGATTAATTTTACTGTCGGTTGTGTTTTATAAGCGGAGGTGCGAGCTTTTCCGCCTACCGCCCACCGGTAATAAACCGCTCAAAGGGCACACGATGAATATTTAATCGAACAAGACGCGTTCGCGAAATAAAATTTCATACAGATATGGAATTCGCGAAATTATATCCGATCCAGATATGCATCTCGCGGGATTCAAAGGGTTGCTTTGAGGGGGCTTTCGCGTGGAGTGGGCATTGTTCCGATGATTAATTATGTATCTTTGTTTGCACCGTTGTCAGTCAATCTTTCGGTAATATTTTATTTAATACTTTCGTCTTCGTTCCGTCCGCGTTTTAAATGTTTAATCCGGGAGCTTCGGACTTTCGTTATTGAAACAATGCGAAAGCCGCTTCGTGCAAATTAATGCGCTTCGAAATATTATTATTTGATATTTTAATTTTGATTAATATATTATATAATTAGTATATACGTATTTAACTTAATTGAATATATTAAAAAAATATGTATGGATGTTTTTGAAACAAATAAACACTATTTTTTTAGATTTAAAAATTGATTTATCAAAATGGGATCAATTTACACTAATCGTACGAATCTTCTGCCAAAGATTTGGTAACAAATATCTGCCGTGTTTATAAAATTCTACATTTTTGGAGGCTACGAAGTCATCAAAGGCCTTTTCAATATCGCTTGGAGTGGTAAAAATTTTCTGATGAAGGAATAAATCCAAATAAAAAAAAAAAACGATCGGTGGCAGAATAAGCAGGAAAATAAACAGGCTGTCTCATATTTTGAATATTGAATCCTTTATTGAAGTGTTATGAGGTCTTGCATTGTCATGAAGCAATATTACTCCGTAATTTTTTACTAGATTGGATATTTTTCGGTTAATTTTTTGTGCGTTATTTAGATTTTTTGAGCGAACGAATTTTCGTTTTTTGGTACTTTACGACTTAATAAAATGTCAATTCGTGCTAAATGATAGCGTAAAAGGACAGTTTTTAATATTATATTCAAAATCATTTTTTCAGGTATCAATCTTTTATAATTTCAATTTTCAAATACGTAATTAAAAATAAATGACACATCGAAATGATTTTGACTCGCAATAAACGTTAATTAATCCGCATCAACGACGAATCGGTCAACGCGAAACATTCGAAACATCGAAAATTCGCGAATCAATCAACGCTATTTAAATTAATCACCAACAATCAAAACATCAAAACTTATTATAAACAGCAACACACATCCATTTACGACAATCCCGATATAAGCCATGATATATCGACGTGCACAAGCGCCGCGGCGTGGGCGTTAGCTCCCGCCAAAATTCATCCAGCACAAAGGCAGGCAAAATTCATCTGTCATCCGCAGGCGATTTTCATTGTCACTAAATTTACCTTCTGCTCTGCAGGGACAATTCACGAACGCAATTCACAATTCCATCCGCCGTTAGAATGCCGCGAAAGCCTCCTCTGACACGCGCAGACGACGGCCTTTTAGTCGGCCGATTCGAGCCTCGTCTTCGGCTGTGGTAAACGATAGTTTCTTGGAGTAATTGCATTGGAATAAAGTGTTAAGTAATGTCGTTATCGCGAGCGGCTTGTGGCCTTTTAGTGCTTCGGCGCGTAGGAGATGACGTATTACGCGCGCGGTTTTTAGTTCGATGGATGCTAATGCGTGTTAAATGGGTCGGAAATAGTTTAAGGTTGGTGCTTTTTAAGATTAATGTGTGGTGGCGAGGGATGGATGAAGTGATCGTGTCGTAAAAATGTGCGAAGGATTTGGACGTAATAAAAAAATCAAGATTTTTATGAAATTTATGTCATTACAATCTGACTTTAATATTAATGGCAATGAAAGCGAAGAAACTTATTATGTTTCGGAAAATTTTCATATCAAGTTCAAAATTAAATAAGTGTTATTTATACGAAAATATATTATAGTTAAAAATTCCGCGGTATCTACAAGGTAAAATATTCTATCTAAAAAATAAGGGTAGCAGATCGATGCGAAAAATTTCATAAAAACATTTTCTTCGCTGCGGAATAGAAAAATATCTAGTTATGCTGCAAAAAATAAATTTACATTGATTTTATGTTGATAGCCGTTTTCCGTTCCGCAACACGAGAGGAAAAACAAGAAAGAATAATAAAAAAAAAACTCAAGGGGTGCGGAAACGGCTTCCTTGAATTTTTTCGACACCACCCCAAGGGATGTTTCCTGCGGATTGCGCACAACTGTCTTGTGTCACTGGGTCAAAGCCAGCAACTTAAAAAATAAAGAAAAGTAAAAGAAAAACGTGAAACTGGCGCCCGGCTAATTCATTGCTGTTCTGAAAAGAAAATTGATCTATGCGAAAAGTTGGTCACTTTCGCGTACGAAACGAATTTTTTTCGAAAGGAAAAACACCCAAATTGATTCGGTTAGCTGAACGACATTTTTTTCACGAATCACCCGAATACTTTTTATCGTTACAAAGCGACAGCGGTGTTCGATCGTTGCTGGTGGGTCGTCCGCGCCATTACGGCATCAAATATTATAAGTGTTCGGACAAATTAAGCGGTTATCTGCAAACAAGTTAGTTCTGCGTAGCAGCAAAACTTGGCTGACAGAATTGCTTTCGGGGTTCCTAGAATATTAAGCAGCGAGAGCCCCCATAGTTGGGTCGTTGAGTTATGTCTTCGAGGAGAGAGGAGACGTATAGTATGGTCGTGCAGTATGTATTGAAGACAGTTCGAACGAGCGTTCTTGTCTTCAAGAACTACTCTTGCCCCGTTTAATTGAAGACCATTGTTCGATTTGTATGCATAAATACGACCATTCAAGTGAGTTGCACGTGATTGGCACTGGATGTCCCATGGGACAGCCTCCTCGAGAGATCCCTTTGGAGTTGCTTGTCTGTCTTTGGCGTCGTGCGGATTTGACAACCCATCAAGTATTCGACAGTTATAAATTACTCGACATATCTATTTATATAACAAACCAATTGAGACACCATTAAATAATATAATATAATTCCAAACCTATTCAGAGATAAAGTAAATCCACATATTGCCATATGTATAATATATGAATTTATGTTATATTTACATGATTTCTTACTTTTTTTTGTACTAATTAATTTATAATATTTGTTGTATTGAAATGGTTTTATCTACAGTGAATTTCAAAATTATTTTATTTTACATCAAACAGAAAAATAATTTACTGCTTCGAATATTTACAATATGAATTTGAGTCGAAAATTATTATGTTTATAAACATCACCGCAATAATTGTTTGGCACGCAGATTCCTATAGAATTCCTCAAATAGCCTGGTTCACACACAACCAGAATAACATATGCAATCTTCATCTATCGTTCTTACAAGTTTTCTCACAATTGGCAAAATTCGAAGGTCCTTCATGCTCAGAACATCCATTGTAACATAGTCCACCATGTCTAACAAGAACGAAATTATTCCGAAATGAGAAAAAAATACAAAAAAGGTTTAGATTATGGCGTACATTTGTACTGTAAGCCAATACTGCGAGTATAAGCAGTAGTAAGTGTTTGATTTCCATCATTGACAACAACGAAATATATTTATGTGATATATGTTTGTGATATTATTTTACAATTTTGGCTTGTGCAAACTGTTGTTCGAAATTATAAAAGTGAATATTAAAGTGCTATGTGTTCTTTTTTTGCATTTATATACATTGATTGTTGTATTAACCGGATGAAAAAATTGTTAAACATAACATATATACATATCTTTTATAAACTGTGCAGAGAAACAACAAGAAAAAAGTTATTTATCAGTACATTAGCCAATACTGTCAAATTTTTATATTCATTTACGACCGTATATGTTAAATTAAAAGATATATTTTGAATACAAAAAATACACTACTTATAATAATTGTAGTGTTTATTTTTAAGAAGACAGTGAATAAAACATAACACACATAATTTAATATACTCCTACGTGTGCAACGAAATATTGCAATTTATGTTCTACAGTCGCGTACATATTTCTCGTCGTTTTTCCATCGCTAGCCTTTCCTTGCCATCACGGCAGCAATTTATAAAATTTTCCCGGGAATTTGTCAGGGATTTTCGGAAAGGACGAGTGTATACGTAGAACCAGTCGTCGGCCAGAAGTCGACCTCCTTAGCCGTGAAAGCTTCAGTCGGTTCGACCTCGCATATGCAAACAAATATTATAGGAGACAATGACAAAAGGACGAACCAAACCTAAGCGGCTTATCCCGGAAGATGTTCCACGCACTTTTCGTCCCTCTCTGGATCCACTACATTTTCCCATGGAAGCTATTTCACATAGTGTATGTGTTGATTTCGAGTTTGTGAAAGGGCCCAGCTTTTATGGTGCATAAAGGCTTTATACGTAATTAAGGCACGGCAGATTTGTGCACGATTCATTCTCTCTCGTTGCGTCGTTCCATTTTCCTAAATGCGCTGTAGTTTACCTGGAGGTCGTGTCGTTAACTTGATCGTTATCAAACAAGGCGTTAAATGGGTTATATCGGTTCAATAGAGACGATATAAATCTTCGTATAATCAATACTTTAAGAAAAAGTGCTGATATAAAATATATTTGATTTGATAAATTTTAATTAAAACATCAGTTAAGATATCGCGTTAAGTGATTCAAATAAAATTTTAGTTCTGCGTATGAGAAAATCTTATTTCAGCGGTTTAAATAGTACACACGATTTTAAGAGAAATTGGATTTTCCTTGTTTCGTAAATACACCATGATTCTATCAAAATGTTGTTTTGCATGTGGTGTTTCCCTCTAACATTCAAAATGTTTGGTTTCGTTTTCGTAGATTATATAATAAATATAATTGATTTCATGTTAGACCATGCGTAAATATTTTACAATAGATACACGTAAAGTAGAATAATTGATAAAAACACAATTGGTTTTAGAAATACTCGAATGAAATTTTATTGCTTGTATGTCGTAATTTACGATACGATTTTCAAATCGTATCGTATATACGGCTGACCGCATCAAAAAGTTGAACGAAACTGTATCCGTTTCATATAAATGTTAAAATTAATTTTAATTAATTTTTAACCATCATTTAATTATTAAAAGCACGTCCAAATTGAATGTTGCAATAGCAACTAATTGCGTTGGAGAATGTTAAACAGATCGATTTGTATGATGGCTGCATGCAGTCGTTAACGCAACGAGGGCGATTACAATATAAACCTTTGTAAATGTAAAAGCTAGTGTTCTA
Organism: Hydropsyche tenuis; assembly: GCA_009617725.1. Lineage (NCBI taxonomy): Eukaryota > Metazoa > Arthropoda > Insecta > Trichoptera > Hydropsychidae > Hydropsyche > Hydropsyche tenuis. The sequence goes on from VTON01000036.1 coordinate 962,887, forward strand.
CAAATGTTTTTATCATCGTTTGTATATCATTTATGTTTGAAAACTATCTAATTTGGATATAATGAAATTGTTTAATTTGAAAAAGTTCTGATATTATTGATATTAAAAGTTCTATTATTGATTTTATGAAACCATAAAAGATTATCAGTATAAAAAATAGATAATGATTATACACAAAATTTTTTGTTTAGTCCAACTAAAATAATTTTTTTAATATGTTCTATACTATGGTAAATTTTTTCGCATCAAATATATCATTAAAAGTTCCATCTGCAAGCGAAATGACGGTAAATTCTCATTCAATTTCAGATGATAATGCATATTTTAGAAAGCAAACGTTTTCTTGAAAGAGCCAAATGTCCGGCGGTCTTCTTTGATGGCGTATATGCCTTTTAATATTTATGAGCACAGAAATGAGATTGCAATATGAAAGCTGCGGTGTCACGACGGAAGACGCCCGAACATATGGCGCAACCATAAAAGGGGACCGACAAAAGACGCCCTGGACATAACGCGCCCTAGACAAAACGCGCCCTAGACAAAACGCGCCCTGGACAAAACGCGCAATGGACAAAACGCGCAATGGACAAAACGCGCAATGGACAAAACGCCACCTGGACAAAACGCCACCTGGACTAAACGCTACCGGACATAATACTAACAAATTAAAATTATGCGTTTTCGAAATAATTGAAGTAAGCATTATGTAGAATATAAAATAAAATTAATATGTTAAAATAATTTTTTCCAATATAATTGGGATTGTAAACATTAGAAATAACTAATGTTTAATTAAATATTCGATATTCGATATCTAGCCAGGTGCTTTCAACTGAAATCGAAGCATATACATTTTTTTATAGTCAGGTGTTGTCAACTATAATCGAATCACTTTCCGAATACGAAAAAAATCAGGTGTTACCAACTAAAATCGAAACATATAAATTGTTTTCCGAATACGAAAAAAAAATTGTGCCGTTTCAACGAATGCTCGTCGGAATGGACATCCATCGAAATGGACTCCGAATCAAGTGTTTTCATTACCGACATTACCGGCATTCCAATATATGTATATATTATTCGAATCGTAAAAAATTAGAAGTATGAAAAAATGAGTATTGACTGTACAATGTTGTCCACTTCGAGGCTTATTTCTAACAATAAGTTGAAATTTCAGATTTGAATTTTTTTGAATCAGCGTTGACATTTTCTGACATCTAAAACATCATCATAAATGTCGCAAATATTTATTGCAGCAACAGTCGCGTTTTCATTAGAGTGAAACTGGAAGAGTATGCAATTTCGTAATGTTTTTCTAAAGGAAATATTCGGCCGTTACAACTGTACATATTTCGAAAAAAAATTATTTGCCGTAAAATGAATGGGCAAATGTGTAAAGTAATCTTGACGCCCTTGCCTAACACACATACTATACTCGTGCTTATTCATTCACCAAAAAATGCTGTCACACACAACGTCTTATATCCGAAAAAAATTAATATTATGAACCTGATGGTGTGTTTCTTTCTTACGACATTGTCACCATTAACTCACTGTTTTTCAAATTACACCACTTTCATATTGTAACGGCTCATATTTTGAAAAAATATAGCATGTTCAGTCATTTAATTTTGAGATCTTAAAATATTCATTACGATTCTTAAAGAAACAACAATTTTTTTTTCATATATAATAGACTACAATTTATAATATTATTAGTTCATACTTCATACATACACAATTTGAAAATAGATTTTTTTTTTCGTAAAAACAAACGCATCCCATCGCATTTGAAAGCAGTGCGGGAAAAAAAATAAAAGATGAGAGGGCGAGGGCGATATACATACATATGATGCACGGACACCCTTACAAGGCATAGTTAAAAAAAATGTACGACACCAGCACATGTTAAACAATACATACATGTACGTGGACGCAGGTATAAAACTGTATCGAGCTTCAAAACTGAACAATTGTTTCAAATATAATTACAATACGAAAATACGAATTAAAATTCGTTCAAAATAACCCAAAATTTTAATAATATTCAATACGTAACAAATTTTTTTTACCGGCAATTTACAAATTTGTATTAAAAGTAAGTACTCTTTATGTTTAAATTTTATATAAAGAAATAAAATAGGTCGCTTTATGGCGTTCTCTTGACTAAGGCACCTGTAATTGTTAATTCCATGCAAGAAATTCGTCAAGATGAAATGTTGAAGATGAATTTTTTGAATGTTCAAAATGACATCGTATTAAAATCGTATGGATTAAATGAAAATATTTAGAATCTAGCTGACCATAAAAGTGCCCTCTTTGAAAAAAAAAGGGCTTACAAAATTAAATCCTGTTTTGGTTCCACATATTTGTGCAAATCTTTATTTTCCATCATGAACACCTGATTTTCGTATTTAGAAAGTAATTCAATTATAGCTGACGACACCTGACTAGATATCGAATATTTAATTAAACGTTTTTAATTAGTTTTTTGTACTTCTAATTTTTACGGTTCGATTTATATTGGAACGGAAATTGACAACACCTGACTTTTCGTATTCGTAAAATAATTCATATGCTTCGATTTCAGTTGACGGTACCTGAATTTTCGTATTTGGATAGTAATTCGATTGTAGTTTGACAACACCTGACTAGATATCGAATATTTAATTCGACGTTTTTTTAATTCATTATTTTTCATACTTCTAATTTTTTACGGTTCGATTTATATTGAAATGGAGATTGACAACACCTGATTTTCGTATTTGGAAAATAATGTATAATACTTATATGCTTCGATTTCAGTTGAAAGCACCTGGCTAGATATCGAATATCGAATATTTAATTAAACATTAGTTATTTCTAATATTTACAATCCCAATTATATTGGAAAAAATTATTTTAACATATTAATTTTATTGTATATTCTACATGTTTACTAATTATTTCGAAAAACGCATAATTTTAATTTGTTAGTATTATGTCCGGTAGCGTTTAGTCCAGGTGGCGTTTTGTCCAGGTGGCGTTTTGTCCATTGCGCGTTTTGTCCATTGCGCGTTTTGTCCATTGCGCATTTTGTCAGGGCGCGTTTTGTCTAGGGCGCGTTTTGTCTAGGGCGCGTTATGTCCAGGGCGTCTTTTGTCGGTCCCCTTTTATGGTTGCGCCAAATGTTCGGGCGTCTTCCGTCGCGGAACCGAAAGCTGCCACGGTTGCATTATATGCGGGCATTATTCTTTCAAACATCTATGTCCGCCGTACATTTATAAAAGAACCAAAAACGTTCTCTTTTTAAACGTATATTAGAAAAACTGCAGATACGAAATCCCGAAACTTCGCACGGATTTTCAATCCCGTCTAAAAGGGTTGTCAAGTTGTAAGGAAGAAAAAAATAAATCTTCTACATCGAGATATTTTCTTAAAATACTTTCGAATTTAAAAAAATCGAATAACACATTTTGCAATATAACATACACAACAACTTTTTTGGAAAAAAATATTTAAAATACATACATACTATGTTTGATTTGTTCTCATTTTTTATTGATCTGCAATTGTCATACATTGGGTGAGCGTAATTTTACATAATTTTTAAACTTAATAAAATTGAAAATTCGATTTAATAAACCTGTTGAAAACCCTACCTCTACATATCCCGAGCCAGCTGTTGCAAAACTTTTTTTCTTTTTTTATTAACCCGTCGTTTGATAGACGTTCTTCCATATTCATGTCAGGTGTGCTTCAAAAGCCACACATGCAATATCAATAAACTGATCGTCGCCGTGTTAATCGTGTAGCTTCCGGTCTCTAAAGCATATATTTAGGGAAATTTATATGGAAAATGCAATAAATAGGTTTAGGTGGTTGTTATTAAGGTTTTGTAGCGATTTTTCATTCTAAAACTTGATTTAATTCAATTGGAAAAACTATAAAATATAAAATTTTATATATTGCGGAAAAAAATCCTAGAAACCATTATTCCGTTTGCCAATCCACTATCAATCATCTATCGATAAAACATCAATGCTTCACAAACAAACAATGCCATTGAAATATTGCATGCGTAAGGGCCATCGAGAGCAATAGCGCAATTTATTTTCAACTTTTATACAATAATGCGCAAAAGGAAATTCGTATTATCGTCAAAGAGCCTCAACTATACGATTCACTTAACCAAAGAATATTGCGCTGAGTTTTCAGTTGTATTCTCAAGCCGTTCACGTGTAAACCTCCACTTATGGTATCTTCATTTTCCACATGTACATTACATACACCTATATACGTTGCTGACTCTCAAGAGAAATCTATTACTGGTAAAACTATCACATATCCCGGCTCGTCCCAGTTTTGCATTTAGCTTTGGGGTGTTGGCTTGGAAAACTTGTGTTTCTCCTGCTATAATTTATGAGAGTGCGATTTTTTCCGTGTACAAACCCACATTGAAAAATGTACAATCCTACAAATAAATTCGAGCAAATTCGGTCGTCAGAATATATTCGCTTCAATGCTTTGTCTAGAATCTGAGTTGAATAATATAGATTTTTGAAGAGCAAGAAGATGGAAAATTCAGTTTTCCAATACTCGTGCTTTTAATATTAGATTTGAATTTATATTGTTTGCGCGTTAAGTTTGAAAATATTTGCATTGCATTCGCGATTGTGATGGATTTTTTTGCATTCCGCATCGTTTATTCAACAAAAGTTATCGTTGCATACATTTTCGGTAAAGCTGAACGAACGGAAAAAAAACGATGAAAATAGTACAAGGTGAATGATATGCAATAAATTATAACTTTGCACCGAGTTACACTATATCTATGCATTATTAAATGCATTTTTTAACAAGACCGTTTCATATTCAAAACTACAATACATGAAAATAGAATGAGTGCATTTCGTAGTTTTCATACACGAGTTTTATCAAAAAGTTAATAACGTCAGACATGGTCTGAAATACATCCCGGAGTTCAGCCGGTAACATCAAATGAGTTAACTTTCAGAGAGCTCTGTTAATTACTCTAATGTACAATGACTTCCACACTCCGCTGCCGTATATTGTTTAGCAAAAGCGCTATTGCATTCGGCTTTTTCAAACGAAATTTTGCAACCCATACTGGACTGTATTTTCTCAAATTATTCCCACCTAACTCTAACTATTTCGAAAATTCGCAGACAATTTAACGAGTATGTATCTGTTTATTAAAAACTCTCGCTCAATTATGCGTTCCACATATGAAAATTGCACTAGAAATTATAACACGGAGCTAACCCAGTATTAATGATGCAAAGAAGATGCACTTTGCATTTTATTAAAAATGCATACGGGCTTTTTAGCGTCGGCGCACATTCGATACCCTTATATTACCTAACAGGCTTTCATCATATTAATTAATTGACTTTGTATTGAAAGCTCGCACACCTCACTTCTTTTATGACACGCTAGGCTTTGCCTTTCCATTAGCTATGTCATCAACGGCACTGTCGTATTACATCCTCTGGTTTGGGTTTTAATCGAATAAAATTCAATCGGGCTAATGGAAACTAAAAAGCATGCATACGTATAAACATAAATTCGCGCGTATCGGTCGTCACCCTGACGGATTTTCACCTTTCGAAGTTTCGGTGGGAAACGCGTCAAAAATAATCCGCGAATCGATTCAGGAAGGATCGTTTTGAATTTTTCAATCGGAAAAGCGATATGCCGGCCGCGTTTAGTATGCGGAAAGCGTTGCGACGCTCGATCGACGCACTTAACGCAATCCCCGAAAAATCGAAAAAATCCGATTTTATACGTGTACGCGTATTTTTCAATGTTTGAATATATACAGGATTACTTTGAAATAAATACGGTTCGTGAGATTATTTTTTTTAATACAGTAATATGAATTAATTTGAATTCAACAAAATATTTCAGTTAAAAAATCTAATAAGCGGTTCATTTGCTTCGTAAGTAAGTAAATTTGAATAAATTAAATTAAATAAAGTCGGCTTGCATTTAAATTTTATAAATATTATATAAACAGTTTATATGAGAATTTTTCTTAGAAAAATAATAAATCCTGTATAATCCCTTGAGTTTCGTGTCACGCGAATAAACGCTTTGAGTGCGTCGAAGTGAAATGTGCTGAAAGGCGTTCCAACCCTTTGACGCACTCGAACTTTGCTGAAGTGAACAACAGTTCATTTCATGTTTTATATCATAATTTATAGGTATAAATATACACTTTTGAATTTAAAGTTTTACTTAAAATACGACGTTTGATTTTATTGATACGAGTATATAGTATTTTTATAAAAGTGTTTATAGTGTGTAATAATAGAAAAACTACTTAAATATTTATTATAATATTAATTTTAATAGTAACTACCGTTCCGTACACCTAGTTGCCAAGAAATTGTAGTTGGGGACATACGGATGAGTGGTTCAGTAACATTTAATTATTCCAAGAATTTACATTATTAAATGTTAATAGTGAATAGAAATTTTGATGTTATAGAAATATTTTGAAACATAATATTACGAAAACATTTAGTTGAAAGATATTACTTTGAAATACGTTTTTTTTCATTCTGCATCATACAGTATCATACAAATTATTATTATTACTATATAACGTAATAATGTTATTATAATAATAATTAATATTACATATTAAAACGAAAATCTTTCTCATAAATTTATACGAATCTGAATCAAATAACTATTATAAATACCACAAAATCACCCATCGAAGCTTCTAACATAAATACACATTAACACACACATTAATGTCTTTCACCATGATTCATTATGGCATTATGCAAAACGGGCGTCTTCGAACTCCTCGCGGGACGTGCACTGTGGCCGGGCCCTGGTAACGGAACTCACCTCGTCGTTGCCGGAAAAAGATGTTAATTTGAATTATTTACGACCCCTGCACAATGCTGGTGTGGCCGGGGTCGAAAGTGGAAGTCTGAGGTCGCTAATTAATCCTTGTTCGGAAATAAAAGGATGGGCGGTACGTACGGAAGATGGCCTCCACTTTTCACCTGTTGAATTCTTTATGGGGTCGATCGGATTTGATAGTGGTTCGGGTTGTTTTGAGTTGGATGGAATGTTGTGAAATTTGGGTATTACGAATGTATTGTATATGTATGTGATAGATTCGGTTCTGTTGTTGTATGTTTTGTAAAGTATTTTTGTTGTTTTAGAATAATTGGTTATTGTTTGGTTGAAGTGGAGTTCATTATTTATGAAAAGTTGAATGAAAAGTCTCTGGTATCAAATTTTATTTTACAGTATATTTTTAGCAACAAAAAGGCAACAACGAATTTCGGGTTACTAAGAAATTTTAATTTACAACACAAACAAACACAAAATTTAATTGAATTTTCCTAATAATATTCAAATATAATATAATATTACCATTGGCTGAAGTTCATCTTCTTTTTCAACCTTTTTATTGTTAAATAGATATACCATTTGAGTGCCTCTATTTCAAGCGATTTACTCGTTTAGTTACATATATAATTTGTATAATCATTCGAATCTTCTGTGCTGAATATATTAACATATGATTCTCGGTGAACGAATATTATTTTATGGGTTTACGTATGCGATGCAATTTCTGAGTAAGTCTCACAACATAAATATCTTGTATAATACGTAAGTTTAATATGAGAAGAATGCATCTATGAGAGGTATTCTGTTTACAATATGTAGGTATTTTAATTTTGAAATTAATATCAAACTGAGAGCATTTAGATTTTTATATTTTCGGTTAAATTAAATTATTTTTAATTATATATTTAAAATATAATTTGATTTACGTAAAAAATTAGGTCGCATAAATTAAATTTTTTCTCCTTTTGAACTCAAAAATAAACATACACGTTATTTTTACGTACGCGTAAAGCATTACATTTTCAAAAAGCCACACTTGAAATAAAAAAAAGCGGTAAAAAAAACAAAACAATATCAAACGTCGCATTCCAGTCATCGCTTGTTTAACATTTGTTTATTTTTAAAAACGCAAAACGACAGCAATAAATCAAGCGAGAAATCCGACCCGTCCATTTAATTGCGACGACGCGAATATCATCATCGTTCCGCATTATTTCGTCCTACCCCAGGGGCTTTCGAACTTTTCGAATTTTTCCTCCGCACATTAAATTTTTGATCAAACGTATCAAACAAAAATATACTTCCGTTTATCATAAAATGAACGCAGGAACACCACGAACATTTTCAATGAAGATTCTTTAATTATAAACCTGAAAAAAAAAACATCACAAAAGCAGGAGTTACTTTGTCCATGGAAAACGGACACGTAAAAGCCCGTATCCTGGAATACCAGGAATACCTACGCGGTTGTGACTTAAAATAAACATATATGTTTGTATTAAACTCCCACTGCTTGCAGGCTGTATTCGAGGACAGGCACGCGGGCCTGTGGTTTGCCGTGGATGCCTTCCTTTGCGGGGCGAGGGTAGAATTATTAATATTTCAGTTCTAATTACGTCTAATAGATGCTTAATTCATCCGGTTCGCAGGTGGATGTCAGTTTAATTTGGATGAATGAATATTTGCTTTATTTTTAACTTTTTTTTTGTACAAATGAGTAAAAATGATAAGGTGGATTTTGTTGAGGATACTGAATTCTTAGAATTTTTGATGAAAATATTCAGTGCAAAGAATAAAATAATATTTTCATATTGTTAGTCTGAAGTATTATATAATACATTGAAGCAAAGGAAATAAATTAAAAGAAGATATTTATTTTATAATATCTTGAGATCTTCATTAAGAAAACTTATTTATTCAAACGTGTTTTGATGGCGTAAACAACAAAGATATCTTATTATTATACAATAAATACTTCCACCGATTTTTAATAAAAACGTTAATTAACCACACATCGTATATTACAAGTTATCTATACGTGTTGGAGTACGCGATGTACGTAAGTTAATTGCTGTTCGTTGTCCTTTCGGCGGTTAATGCACCACTTCCTCCGACGGTTCTTCGCTTTGTTCCTGTGTAGATGAAAATATAACGACGAAGCACAGGACACTCGCCTAGCTTCCGGCTTCTGAAATAAATCAACCGGGAATAACTCCACTAATCGAGTCGCATTCTTACCGAAGAACGCCAAACGACAGTACTCTTGTTTCCATTTCGTGCGTAAACTCCTCGTTTTAGTTGTATCGGAATACCAGACGGCATGAATGAGCAGAGTAAAAAGCTTCAGATCGAAAGTTATTTTTGGCTGAAGCTTATTTAAGTCGTCCTTTGTTCGTCTCCGAAAACAAGCTGAATCTAATAAATGACGTATGAAATTATGAACGGTTGAAGTTTCCGTGTCAGGTCTCGTTGCCGTTACGAGGTGAGGAAAAAAGTAAATATCAACTTAGTAAATTTTATTTGGTTTCGAGGCAACAATACGAAAGTTTCTAATGAATGGTCTCTCGACCGGGATCTCCCGTTGAAATTTATTGTACTTTTTTCTTTTGGTTGGAAGAAATTTATTTCTGTAGACGGGAAGGTCTGAAATCTGATTCTAAATTTATGCGGCATGAATGAACCTATTGTTTTACCAATTGTAAACGAAAATTTTATGTATAAAATATGCACGAGCATTCTAGAGAAAACTCGTAAATACATAAGAAATGATTTATGAATTTTTGATTCTTCGAGCAAACAATGTTTCCCAAAAGCTTCAGAATTAAGTCTAGACTTGTTCAAAAACCAATTATGAATGTAATTTGAAAATAATATTTATTTTTTTTTTACATAAAATTATAATCACTAAAATACTATTAATATATATAATACTTAAACAATACAATGACTTCGATCTCAAACGTAACGAGGACAATTTTCCAATTAGGCTGGCGACCGAGGGAAAGGCTTTCGTGGCCAAAAATTAATGAAATCCGCCAAGTTTGATTGAAACACGAGAGACGGAAAACACACCAACGAAAAGCGGACAGAAAGTGCTTTCGTTGGTTTGGATTTCGTCCCGACAGTGACAGCCCACCATTCCCAGTTTTCGGGTCATGGACGGGAAATCGGAGGAAACACACCCGACGGTTTTTGAAAATGTTATTCATAAAAATGCAGATGTTCAATTTGCAATTCAGATCCGGAACGCGGCCAAGGTATTTGCACATTCCGATACGCCACTTTGTATGTGTGCGATTTTTTTGTATTTTTTTGTTTGCGGTCCTTCGACCGTTCTTTGGTCGAGGGATGGAAAAAAAAATGTAAATAAAACACGAAAACGGTCGTCGTGTTGTCGGTCGATTCCGTTCGAGTTGAGGTCGTTAACGAAACACAAAAATGACTTTTGCTCTCCGGGGCGCGTACGAAATCCGATATTTATTCATCGGGGATGAGGGCAATCGGATTGGGAATGTTGTAAATTGAGAAAAAACGCCGATACAACAATGCGGATTTTGTGTACGATTTCTATATTTTGCATAATGATGAATAAATTATATTTTTTAATAATATTATATTTATCTAAAATAGTCTCTTAATCGATTTTGAGTAATATTGATCTTATTTATAGCACTGAATCGAAATTAATTCGGCATACTGTGAAATATGTATATTCCTATATTAAGAACGAAACGTGCTCCAATAGGTAGATCGTTACGACTGCGAAAATTGTTTTCTGATTTAGCGAATATCTGCATTAGGTGAAATATATGCACAAACCAAGTATCACTTACGTATGATTTATATGAGAAATTGATACGTTTCCAAGAGCTGAGAATAATAGGTTCATTAAATATAATATAATATATTCCACTCATTTTGTGATTTTAGGATTGTTAGAGCTTTTGGTTCATTTATCTTATTAATATTATTAAATTTACACGGTGAATTATTTCTTCTAAAAGCTAAAAAAATATATTTCGTGGCAATTTTTATGAAAGTTTTGACCTATAATTTTTATTTGAGTTTTAAAATAGTTCTTTAATGAGACCGTTATAACGTGTAAAACTTTGTATTGTATTTGCAGTGGAATTTAAATACAGAAAATTTTGTAACTTTTCTTATAATTGTAGAATTAATTTTCATAATATGTATATGTGTATTATAATACGTACAATATAAAACAAGATAAGAAGGAAAATTATTGTACAATGTCTATTAAAATTTTCGTAAACGAAAAAATATAATAACAAAATCAACGGAAATCCGTTTGATTTTATCAAAATTTGATCATTTACCACTCGCACAGTTTTGTCGCCGTAATAAATGTTAAAATTTGACATCGCCAAACCGAATAAACGAAAGAAACAATTAATTACCAGTCTCGGAATAGTACGTACAATAGCGGCAAAGCTATTAATACTGGATCCAATTACAATGATAAATGTGTCCTGTAAGCGCGAGTTTAACCACCACAGCGTACTAACATACGGACACATCTCGCCAACGAAAAACTGACACATTTTTGTCATATCATACCATTTCACTGTTCTATACAACCACAATATCGATACGATATTACCGATCCAGTGCTTTCTGTTAAATTTAATACTTCCAACTTAATTTTTGAGAAGAAATTAGTTCGAGGAACTTTCCGCTATATAAGTCGTGACCGCTTCATCCAATTCTCGTATAAAAGGCGAAATCATAATAATACTATAAGTATTAAACGCTTTCGTCGTCGTTTTCGCAAAGCTCGATCATGGCGAAATAATCGTGGACCGCAAAGCGCAAAGTTGAGACACTTCCACGTAGACTCGTGTACGGTATAATGCGTTCGGCTTAAGGGAAACTTTGGGGACACGAATTCGTCGGCAACTTTAATTAACTTCATTAATTAGTAGGCCACTTTCAGTGCCGGACGGACTTTTGTTTTTGAAAATGTCGCCGGCGCTAAAAACGGCCGAGTTTCGCCTCTTCCTGAGTGATTGTTGTGATGCGCATTTTTGTTTTTCGCCGTTTGCGGTCTCCGAAGGGGATATCGTCTACGCTTTGATTTTACGATGTTTTTTCGTGTTGTTTTATAGAAAGCAAAGGTAATCCGTTTATAATACAAAATATACTGATATATAACATAAAAAAGTAACTCCAATGTAACCGATAATGTAGAATTGAACCATAAAATTGGAAATATTGACTCGTTCCATAGACAAATGTGCCGAAGTATAAAATAGCAAAGTATACAAGATAAAGTCGACCGACATTAAACCCTCCGCCGAAGCAGCAACAGCCACATTAATATTTATAGGTATTCAACGTCGTCTTGAAAGCACATATACACATAGTAGAAATAAAAGCACGTCTTCATTGTGTTGCGGACGTGCAAAATATTGCAGGAGATCCGTCGTAGCTCGAATAACGAACGCCACCGAAGCATCCGCGGAATCCTCAAACTTTCGAAATCTTCGAGACATTCAAACAGACAATTCTCGGCGGAAAACTCAGCGGTGGGCCTCGCGAATTTTCGCGAATTTTCCCGCTCTCGGCTTCGGATTTAATGAGCGCGTTATAAATCTTTTTCAATAGGCGCGCGAATGTCAGTAAGTGCTCGGATCCTTCCGCTCTATGTATAGGCTGTACATTTCGGAGGTTGGCTGTAGATCTGGAGGTTGTCTGTAGGTTTGGAGGTTGTTCTTGTGTGTGTAAGTCGGTCGTAAATTCGAATCCTGCGAGAGGATCCCGCCGATTTAATTGCACGTGTCGGCGGGCCGTTTTCGTTCCTAAATCAAGCGAATTTCCCCGCAGCTATGAAATTATACGAGAGCTTTCGACGGATTCGACGATGGAAATTTCTGAAAATATTTTTGCGAATAAATTAAGCAAAATAAACGTTTGGATTTTTTGGTGTGAAGTCGATTTCTACGGAACGATTTGAAAAATTATCATTTTAGTTTTAAATTAACATAAGACAATTTATATGATCACCTCAACTAATATAATAAAAAAATATTATATAACAGTACATATTTACTATAATAAATACAATTATTTTCAAAATTTTCTCTTTAAATATTATTTAAAAGAGTAATTTTTTTTTGTATTTCATTTTGATATTGAATGTAATACTCATAATAAAAAATATCGGGTTTCGATAATTTTCTGTTCTATACTATAATATTATATAAATATCGAAATATCGTTTTCCAATTATACTAACGAAATGAAAATAAAAACGGTAAATAAACATTTTTATAAAAATAAATAAAATCAAAAAAATGTTAAGCCACGAAATATAACAGAAAAATATAATACTATCTCATACAAAAACAAACCGACATTCCATCTCAGTCGTGTTAAAAAGTAAACGCTTCCACTGCAAAATTATGCGCATAAACCTCGCATCGCATTCTTATACACAAAATAGCCTCCATTATATAAGTCACCAGAAACGTCGTACCTCATTTATTTGAAGAAGCCACAGGATATAAAAGACTTTTCCAGCTCGTGCAAGTGCGACGATCGTCCGTGATACAAGAATCGCGGGATTTCCACCCGATGAGAAAGATTTATGGGATTGCGCGCACCACCTTTTATTAATATCGGCTTTTTTATATATTTCACCAGCTCCAATTATATACGTAACGTCTTCTCAGGTTAAGGAAGTTTCTTGATGAGAAAAACAACGAGGCGCCGCTGGGTCAGCGTTTCGGTCGGGTCCTGAAGGCTGTCATGTTTCCAAATGAAGGCGTTCTGTACAAGGCTGAAACGGTGTCGGAACAAACTATAAAAATACTGTTAAAGTTCCACTACCTGAACGTAACGACTAAACGTTCGTGTGGTGGAAGAACAATGTCGGAGAACAGTTCGTTCGAAACTATGTTTTCAATATGTTATGACCCAGAATTTCAGATGATGCATATGAAGATTTTCGGAAAACTATTGGAAATTTTACTATTAAGAATATGTATGCATACAATGTATAGATTAAGTAAAAATATTTTATATTTCTAATGATTATTATATAATAATTATTATTTCAAAGTGACTTCAACATGACAGAATAAGATAAAACAGTCAGTACCTTTTTATATTTTACATTAATTATTTACATGTATTATTTTAATTAAAACAACACACTATATATCGATAACAATCCGACAAACCCATAAAGATACAACCAGGTGTCATAACGGAACGGAAAAAAAATAAATCACAAAAAACGGGATGTTTCCCGTTCGCGGACGATATTTGTCTTTCGGAGACATATCGAAACAATTAAATATTGATGATGATATATGGCATAGCGAGCCGGCACTAGAGCACGGACAATATTATTAATATCGACGATAAATCTTTTGTCCTCTTATTAACCCCTATTCAATATTGCAATCAGGCGCCCGCTCCCGCTTATCGTCGCCCCGTAAATCATCTGGTGTGAAAGCTCTCTTTTATTTATCATCCGAAAGCTCAGTACGCACCCGCTGCATTCGAAAGACATTGGCGGTGTTTCGGTTCTGGAAAGTTTTGATAGTTGAACTAAATTTGAATTTCAATATACGTTCTGAGCTTTTAGATTATTTTGTGAGGTTTATATAATACTTCTCAATGGTGTTGATATATACGAATGGTTGGATGTACTCAATAATCCAGAGTGAGTTTTCTTTTGTAAAATGTGCCTTTTTTTCATTTCGTTGAAATATTTGAATTGAAAATGAACACGTTTCGATAAGTTTTTGATGAATATATTAATAATTGAGATATTTTAAATTCGTTTTATATTAATATCAACAAAGCTAGGTTTATTTACTATCGTAAAGTTTCATGCACAATCGTTTCGAGCACGTTCAAAGGAAATTGTCTATAATTTGTTATTACGATCGAATTTACTTTGTATATATTTTATCTTTACATAGCAAAATGTTATTGCATGGGTACATCGTGAATATTAAAAATATAATAGTGAAATTAACAATTCAATTCTATATTTTTTTAAATAAGGTCCATGAATTTTAATTTTAGCTTAGATTATTTTTTATCAGTACTTATTATTTGAATGAGATTGGTTTCTTTGACTAGTTAATTAAAAAAAAAAAAAAAATGCATTCAGACAGTTTCTTACTACACTATCCAAGATTCAAAGAGCTATTGCTAAATGAGAAAAAATATCAAAAACAAAAAATCTCATTTTCCCGTTTTCATACACCATTTATTCAGAATTTAACATTGCCATATTACAGTAATTACACCTCTCATACTATATTGAAATAATATCACTGTATAAACATAGATACATTTGAAAATATACGAACAATTTTGAGTACCTCTATAAAAATTCAATAAAGGAAATTAGACTAGAGGCTCAATTCGCTTTTCGCAATAAATGTTAACTCGCACAAATGAAAAAATATGAAAGCCGAACTGAATATCCCATAAATTCACCCAGCGAATAGAAAACAAGGTAGCTGCGCACAATTCGAAAGGGAACAGCTTATTAAGAAACAGAATAAACTCCAATGGGAAACTGTGGATAGAAAGTAGCTCGCATTATGTAAATATAAGAAGAAGCGTGTCGGTTAAATTGCAAAACAGAAAAGGCGCCAACTTATGTAATTTAGTTTCTTTGACACGGGAATGGGAGTGTTGAAACTTCATTCTTTCTGAAAAAATAAACTATACGGTGCATCGTTTTTCCTTTGGAAAAATTCCGTGGAAAATTACTCGCTTTCGCATTGCCTTTTTCTGCGTATTACTCAAACGCGCAAAGGCGCTTTGTGATTTATGAAATTTTCGCTTTGGCCGTACGCGTTCACGTATTATTCTTTATGAATAATAAAGATCGTCGGTATGCGAGCTCGTTTCCGTTTTCGTGCGAATGAACCTATTTTTAATTCAAGACAAGAGCGTATCTACTATTCTTTCACGAGACTGAAGCCTAGATTTATATAATACAATTTTTTTCCGGAGTAAATTCCCCTGTAATGGAGTTATAAAGTTGCATTACTAAATTGAAGGAACTATATTAAGGTATCATTATTAAATTCAAAATTTACAAGTTTTATTTGTTCACGTTTTCAACAATCCAATGTACTCACGAGAGAGTTACCAAAGTTACACAGTGTTCATTGTTACAGCGTTAAATTGGGGTTCGCTTTAGAAGTACATCCTTATTGTAATGTATGAAAACATGTTGAATTTATCATAATTGATTTAATTTTAGAATTGAAATTATAAGAATTAATATTTTGCTATTTTACCACATTTATTTCATTCAATATCGTCATAATTTATTCATCCATAAATTGAATAAGAACGTTCTAAATAACTTCAACAAACAACTTAAATAACTTTTATCATTGATCGGGTAATTGAACCGAATCGAAGAATATACTTACTAAAATTAAACAAATTCTATTTCAGGAATATGGAGTCAAAAAATGTATCCGAACTTGATCGAAATTATCTCAAGCTCACAAATATTGGTACGTCGTTTCAAGACAAAAACAAATATTTTCGCGGGCGTATTCGCTTCATTATGCCCAAAAATAATATTTGGATTTGGGCGACGACAACCCGAAGAAGGGATACGCGGGTCGTTCTAATGCCCCGAGAAGAAACCTTACCCTTAAAGCCTCCAGAAGTTCATATCAATTCGCGAGCGGGAAAACCTTCCTCGGAAGCCTCATTAGGTATGCCGGTCGCAGATGTCGTCTTGAGGGCCTTAAATTACCATATTACAAATTTGACTGAATTGAACCTGGCGCCATCGTTGCCGTCTCTCTTCTAAGGCCGTTTGCTTATTTTCAATAAAATCGGCCCACGTGGAACGAGGTCCCGAAAGGGCCTATATTAAAAATGCTTAACGATCCACGTCTCGAATTTCAGATTTGAGAAGTCCCTTTCGTAGGTGAATATTTTTTTATTATATTATAGATGCTTGAATGGATGTGTTAAAGCATTATATTATAAATATAAGTAGCCTTTTTCTATTTAATGAGGTCTTTTGATATGATTTTTTACGTAGGATATTTATTTGTTATAAATAAAATAAATATTAAATCATTTTGACTGAATGAAACATCATTAAAATATGTAGAGATAGCTGACTTTGAACAAGTGAGCTTAATTTGGAAATTTATTGTACTAAGTATCCATACGTTATATACTCTCAGGCGTGGGTGTACAATCTCGAAACGACACTAAAAGCTTTCGGCGCGTAATGAAAACGAAAAGTTTTCATAACAAGAATGCGTGTGTCGGCATAAATGTGAAATATTCGTCGGCATCTCGCTAATAGTCGATGTAAACAAGACATTCAGGATGTCGAAAACAGAAGACGATTTATATAAGGAAGGCCATGATTCAAGGTTCCTTGATTCATATCAAATGCGATTTTTTTTTAAATTCACCCTCCATTCGAATTTTCGTAAAATTAAATAATCAACGTTTTTTTATGCCATTATGAATAAAATAAAATTTCGAATGTTCAAGTTTTGAATAAATATTGTTATATGAATGAATATATTCAGTATTCAATAGTATCATGAGGTGTTCGGCAGACGTGTTCGCTAGTATTCTATTGTATTGGCGATATTGCGAACCGGTCCATTAACAGTACACGAAACTGGATAAGTGAATAGACTTAGGTTCATTCATCGAACTGGGTTGGAATTTAGGTCACGATGTGGGCTTTAGACCCTTTAAATAGCTCGAGTGTTACCTGATGGTAAAATTTGTATGTCTTGCATGTATGTACATGAACATTTTACATTGATGGATTACCATTTATGTGAATTTTATTGATGATTGGATTATTTAGATAAACTTTGATCCTAGGTTATATTAAGCACTTGAACATGTGCACCCGTGAAGATAATTATCTTGAGTTTCAAACAAGATATTTGAATTATATAAACAAGAGATATTTGTACATGATGTACAAGTGCTTCGCCCCGGAGTGCTCAATACTGCAGTTTAACTCCACTAAATACTATATGCAAGCAGTATTCACATATATACGGATTTCCAGATACGTATAGTGCAAGTTCGTTTTACAAAAGTTCGCGACAATGTATCGCAAACGTGAACTGCGTCTCGTCGCTGAACACTTTGTATGCTAACAGTTTTCGTACAAATTCAAACGAGAAAACCAAAAGAAACTCGTCCCGGAAGAACTTTGGCATTAAACTCCTTTTCCGACATCTTCGTACAATAGCGAACAACGTGATATTTGAACATTTAAAATATATTCCAAAGCGGATTCTTGCACAGAGAAAATTTCATAAGAACAAGAATCGCATTCGATATCTTCCGATTGTGGAGAGTATAGAGGCTCATATTTGCGTAGCTTTCGTTCCGCGCGGCCGGCTCGCGATTTAAATTGCACAACTAATGGAAGTTTGCCCGTAAATCTCTGAACTTTTACGCTTTGGCGCTTGTAAAATTTCAAGGGCCGGATCTCCACATCCACCGCGTCCCATTCCACCTAGTGGTCCTCCCGTTTTTGTCCCACTCGACTACATCAAAGACAATGAAAATATGGAAGCAAGGCGAGCTGTGTGAGCCCGGCTTATTTACGAGGAGAAAATTTTCTCGCCGACACTCCGACCTTCCCGTTTCTAGCTTTTTATCTGGGGAAAAAAATCTTGGATTAAACGCGGAGTGCCTGGGCTTTCTCTTTTCCCGATTCCGGCGATAATTCCAAAGTCGAAAATAAACTTTGGCCCGTATATTATCGCGTCTACGTATATGTACTTTTGGCTGTGCGTTGAATCGATGCATTATGTTGACGATGTGGAAAAGCATGCTTTACATAAATTTCAACTTTGTAATTTATGGTGGAGGTTTGGCCTACATTAAATAATAGTTCAAACTTATAACGTGGGTTTGCATCATTTATTTTTTTAACACTATTTATCTTTTGAGTTTCATCTGAAAAAGTGTTTTTTACATATTATTTTATATGTTTTACAGAATACGAAGTTTTTGAATATAATAAAATTATCAAATCATTATAATAATTATCAAATAAAACTTTTTATTTAAATCTAATAACGAGATTATAAAATTTATAAAGCAAAATTTCTGAATTATCTTAAGCTGTAATCCGATTTATTTAATTTCTTAAAAATTAACAAGATTAAAAAAAATAGTTATTCAAAACGAATCATCAAATAATTTTAAGTATTTTAAAATTAATATTATGTAATCACATCATAATCAATTGAAAATAATTGGCTACTCTACCGAAACCTTCACAGTAATCCAAGACAATTGCATTAACCAAACAAGATCTAAAATAATTTTACAGCTTTTATAAACACCGATTTTAATTAAAAGCACGCATCGTTTGCGGTGGACACGAAGCGTCGAAACAGTGCGTGCATTGCCCATTTGATAATTTGGTCAATTAGTATTCGTGTTTCAGGACAAGTTTCAGCCGCCCGTGATTACAAGCCATGGCACAAACACGCGGCACACAATATTGGTATATGCAGGGCTAGGACGACAGATAATTGCATTAATTATTTCTGGGCTAAGCCAACAATTATCAATGCAGATGCGGCTCGGCTGGTGCAGCTGCAACCGCAGTCGTTTTGCCAGTATGAAGCCTAAACGCAAACTGGGTAATTGTTTTCGGCTGAAGTTTAAAAAAATGGTCGTCGTTGCGGGATGAAGAAAATTAATATTTAAACGGTTTGAAATGGGCCGAGTTTGGTCGGTGTAATTTTCGTGATTGTTGCGCTCAGAACTGTGGAATCGATTACATTCAATTGTGGTTATTAATGGTGCTTAATCGAGTTTGGTGTAATTTGGGTTGTTGGGATCAGAATATGGTTTTGTTGTGTGTATGATATTGATTTGATTGTGATGCGTATTGTGCAATGTGACATATGTTTTCGGGTGAATATTTTGAATTGGTGTTTAATTAATTAGAAATTTTTTTTTGCAAAAATTTGTATTTTTTTGTTATTCTTACATCTAATACGATAATTGCGTAAACATAACGAAGTTGAAAATTAATACAATCAGAATATAAAAAAAAATATCCTCAAAAGTCTCATATGATTAGTTGCGTAGTATTTAAATATTAATAAATTTCTGTTGTTATTTTTCAACTACAACAATTATCGAACTAGTCTGAAACATTCATCAGAATCGACAAATAAACTGATCAAAATACGTATATTAAAAAACATTATATTTTCAATCACATTCCTTCTATTTCAATTACGTACACTAACAACACTAGTAACAAACTTTCACTTCGAAAAGAAACGACAAGTACAGGTACTATATTCGTATCAATCGAAGGAAGCTCACGTGGAAATAATCAAAACTAGTTCATCCCTCTCTGTCTTCTACCACATTACCCATCCCACGGGCAAAAGCGAATTCGATTAATCATCGACAAACAAACATGTTTCGGTGTTTGGAAAAACGTCGACGCACCCTCGTCATAGTCGCTATGGGCTAACGTTATCGCCGTAATTCCACCGAAGCACCAAGGAGGAACTTACGAGAGATTTTCCCGCGAATTTTCCCGGGTCAACCGGTCATTACGTTGATATATTTAAGGCTTTCGTACTGCGGATCTGTGGTCCGACGCTTTTGTGCCCAACAGATAACTTTTGCGAGGTGCTGTTTCATAAATTTTCACCATTAAGCTTGATTTTCATCGTTAACCAAGTTTCCGTGTGTATGCTCGGCGTCAAAAACGCGCCGGTGCATTATATCAACGCGAAAAGTTTATATCTGAATTGTTTGCAGGAGTTTAAATTTCACTGTGATTATTATATTACGTCAATGCAAAAGTTTCATCGTATTTTTTATTAAACACCGTATTTTGAAACCAAACTGATGCGATTCAGATACTGCACTTTTTTATCGGTTGACTCTTATCTTCAACATGATCTCTCTAATATTTAGACGTGGATTAGCATTAATTATATCCAGTAACGTATCATCATCATCATCATCATGTGTATCAATTTATAAAAAAAATCCCAAAATTTGAATTTTGTAAATCATAAAGGGTTAACAATATGTATTCTGTACATATTACAAGTATTTTTGGTTGCCACAATCACGTTTATTTGTATAAGATTTGTACAGTGAAAATGTCATAAATGCATTTTATTATTAGTTATTTCAAAAAATGTTATGGGTTGTTTATTGTTCACTGGCTGGCCCAAAACATAACAAATAATGAAAAGAAAACACGCTCCACATAACAGAATAATTTGAATACAAATTTTATTCATTAGTTCGGAAAAAGGGAGAAAAATATTTGACTATCAAAAAAATACGACGAAACTTATGCACTGACCCAACATATTTATATAAAAATTGAATTGAAATATTTGAGTCGTCAGCAAAAAATTCGTGGGACAAACATCCCAGGCAGTTTCGTTTGTAAATCCTTTGACACAAAACGTTTCCATAAATACTTTCATGCACCGTTAGCCCAAATTAAAAATTAAATTTCACTTTTAAAAACATTTTCCATCACACACGAATAAATTCTTTCATCATACCAAACAATAAAAACCCCCAAGCGGAATACCAAACCGATCAGAAAATCCGAATTAACGATTGCATCCACAATCGGCACCGCCACTAACGATGTTTACGTCACGGGACACCGCTCGTAACGCGAACGTGCGTCGCCCCAAGGCGCTCCGCTGGCGGGCCCCCAACTGGGCCCTGGGGGCTACGCCCCCGAGCATTGCGGGGGCTCTTGGCCCTGTTTTGGGGAGGTCTTGGCATGGGATTTCGCAATGGCGGTCAATTGGCGATGGCAGAGGGGCGTCATGGGGCGGACATGGTGGATTCGGCGGTGGTTGTGTTGTAATGGTTTGGCTCGAGTTTGGGTGTTTTTGGGTTTGAAAAATTGTTGCTTGTTTTTTGTGAAGGATGTAGATGGATTTTTGAATTGAAATTTTTTGGTTTGAGAGTGAATCTGGAGTTGGTGATGGGTGATGGGTTTCGAATATTAGTATTGTATGAGAAAGTTTCATAAAAAATATTTCAAATGTAATCAAAATCGTTTGATTATAAAAATAAATTTTATTTAAATATGAAAAAATAGCTATGCAAATAAAAAATTTCCATAGAAAAAATGCAAATTCAAAATCAAATATGAATTCTTTGAAAAATATACTTTTTGAATATTTCAAATATAAATTGTTGTGTATATCTGAGATAATACAATTTAAAATTTTTATACATGTTCCAATTTCGAAACAATGTTAAACTGTGTTAAAAGGGAATCATTAACTTTTTCTTCTCCGCAGCGAAGCACGAATTTAATAAAATATTCAGCATTTCCGGTACGTATAATTCTACGCCTTCAAAGCGATAACCCCATTGTCATTCGTTAAAGAATAGTTGTAAAAATATAAATTTTTCCTTCTGAATATAATTGTATACACAAAAATTTAAGCTCAACATTTGAAAATTTCAATGTTCGCTTTGCGTTTTAATAAAAATTAATGGCTTGCGAATGCACTATAGAAGTAAAGCTGCAACCCTTTCAGTATCATTTAATGTTTTAAAAGTAGTGTATTCATGTACGTTTAATTGAATCAAATTGTAATTGAATTGAATTTAATTTAAATAATTTAATTTTATGTAATTTAACATAAAACATGACTATATGCGAAATTTTCAAGATATTCAAAACAATAATAATAGAATATTTAAAATTTGTAATTCAAGAATTAAATTGCATTTTCGTTTCTCTGTGATTAAATTTTTGTGAATATTTTCGGAGATAAGTCTCAGTTTTACGTGACCGTACTTCGGCCGTAAATAGGCGCCAGGGTGTCGCGACAAAGCTCGCAAAAAGGAATTTTGTCGCTATCCCATAAAATTAATATGGGAACCCCCACTTTTCCCGCGTGTTTCGTCTTTATGACTTGAAATACATATCATTTTTTAGAACTTTGCATATATTTCTCCCTTTATATTTTTATATTTGCAGAAAACAAAAAAAAATACATACGAAAATAATTCCGCTTTATAAATAAGATTAAAAAAATCTAAGTAAACATAACAGACATATGCAAAAGATAAAAAAATAAATTCGCAAAATTTCAGATGAAACAATAAAAAAATCACCAAGGCAAAATAAGAACGAAACGTTTCATATTAAGGCTGACGAGGAAAACTCGCGTACGAGCGCGAAAATGGGAAAAACATTGAAGTTTGCAAAACACGAGGCCAGAACGAACGGAGCAGCTTTCACACCAGAAAGTTTGTCCTTTCTGTGGCCAAGTTAGTCATAGCCCTTCGCGGATGACGCACCCAATAATGTCGTATGGAAGAGACCCCTTTTTGCCGACGACGAGATAAATTCATAAATTCGCGCCTTTTCCGTGTGCGGTCCGAATAAAAAAGCCCTCTTAGAAGGATAAAGGAACAGCGGCACGTATACATATATACAAAAGAAATTAAATTGTGAGCGGTTGGTCGGCTTTCCTTTTTATCCCATATTTTCCGTCGTTGGACAAGATGAGAATTTTTAGTCGTTGTATTGTTTTTTTTAGACGTGCACGTTTTTCTTTGTGGGAATCGATGGGTGTTATATTGGAGTTTTTTCTTGTAAATATTATATATCGTTTTATTAAATGAGAAAATCGAACTGTTTGGCGTTGAAAAAAAAGGTAATTTTTCAATTTATATTGTATCGTAAAATACAGACAACTCCTAATGTCGATTGAAAACCTTTCCAATTTTCTTTCATTTCTGTCGATCTTCAGCAGCTTTTATCGGATGCACTTTGCGAACCTTATTTGTTCACTGTCTACTCCGTTTTTGCTGTCTTGTTTGAATATTTTTTTGATATCTAACATTTATTGATTACGTCACATAATCATCTAATTGTGATTTAAATCTCTAACCTGACTTAAAATAAAATTTTATTTAAAAAAATAAACATTGCATAAGAAATTCCAGTCGATAGTAACTTATAAAAAAATTAGAAAAATTAGGACGTAAAAAAATTATTTAATAAATCAGAAGAATTAGTACAAAATAAAAAAAGAACTGTTGCAAATAATAAATTATGTCTATCATCGAAAAGTAACGGAAGGAAAACGGAGGATATTCGAAAAGTTTTCTTGTTGGTGTCAACGTAGGGGAGAGTGAGTAATTTGGAGAGACGTTTTGAAAAATTGACAGAAGTAAGCTTACAACGGCCAACATCGCATTACCATTGTTTAATAATCGATAAACGATACATTTATTGATGGTAGACGATTCGCGAGAGCGAAAACGGATCTTTCCCTTTTATGCTTACATTTTTTTTTTGGGAGTGGGAGAGAACGACGAGAACTTTCTGAAGCGTAAATGTCAATGAAATTGATATGGCGTTATTGACGATGGAGAATAAATAAGTTCCACAATTTCCTCCCGAAAACTGTTTCGGTTAAACAAAAGAAAACAAATAACTTATATAATCTAATGAGAAAATATTATATTCGAGATTGTAAAAACTGTCGTTTTTTATATTTCTAATGAATAATAATATTTATAATCGGACATAAAAGCGAATGACCTTCAAACATAAAAATAATCGTTTTATTCGAATTTGATGAATCTATATAGTTTATTACCATTGAAGATTATTTATGCCTTTAATCAAACGCTGTTGTTTGTATCGAAACAGGCAATAAATCGAATGGATTCACCAATTCTTCGTCGTTAATGTCTTTTTTTTGCGGAAACTACACAATGTACCATTTTTATTGCACAAAAATCACGCAATATTAGTTTCATCAAAAAACCACAAGATTTATGAGCAGTTGAATTATTACAGATAAATATCTCCATAACCATATACTGACGACAAATTGGTCCTTCACGGACGCATTTCAATCGATTTTCCGCGACGTGTTTTCAGAAACATCATATCAAACGTGAAATCGACCGATATGAAAATATAATTTCATTTTATACAAAATCTCCGTGATGTATACGGGTTATTACGAAAGGTAAGCTTTTTCTAAGATAACCAATTTGCCGAAGAAATAAATTGATCTCGGGTCGTAATCTCGTTTATGTTTGCCGGCGTACTAAGCCACCGACGACGTTCTTTTGTAAAACAACGAACACGACAACGACGCAAAGGCAAAAAAATAAATAAACGAAAGCTGAAAAAAAGAAGCTCTTGAAGAGCTCGAGATTATGGCTCGTAATGAGATTCCTTTGTGCAACGGATCCTCAAAAGCGAAAATAATGCGTCCGCTGGTAGATAAGGGACTTTCAAGGGACGATCGCACGTTTGATTGACACTCGAATATGACGAAAAGGTTGTATCGACCCTACGATACAAATTACGCAAAGGATACACTTCATTTCCTTTTAAGGTCGCTTTATTGTTTCCCTTTTTTATTGCCGTTGTTTGAAATCGGAGCGCTTAAAACGGAAAACGTGCTCGGCCGTGTTAATCCGATCGAATCGATGTGTATTCGAAACAATTGATCGAATTGAAAATGTAAATAAATTTATGAATTATTTGAGGTTATTTATTATGAAAATGTGTGCTTATGTTGTGTTTTTACTTGAAATAATCGAGAACGGCATATCTCGGACAGCCGACTCGTACAAAACATGATGTTATCCTTTGGTGGAAAAAAAAATTATTTTGACATCATTTCATATTTCGCCAATACATACACAGGAAAGAGTGCATTGATTCGATTCAAATCTGGGTCATATATTTGCCGATCGCAATTTGGTGCCATCATATATCAAAAAGAATGTCGGGAACGTGCTCGGAAAATACGTCAAACTCGCATTCGAGCGCAAAATTTTTCCAAAACGCGATTTCCTACGATAAAATTAGGTGAATGTATAATCCGAAGTACATAAGATATTTGAGAGAAAACAAAAAGCACTCCTAGTATCTGAATATGATTTTGATTATTTATTGAATCGATTTCACGATAATTTTCCTGAATTAATTTTCATATTGAGCATGTTCTGCATATGAAAAAGAAAATATTCAAGAACTTTTAAAATCACAAGGAGAGAAATGCTCCCATTCAATTAACATTTCTATCGAGTGGCTATCCTTTGATGTCCGCTTGAGTCCATTTAATAATCTCCAGAGTACATCAACGCGCTCTCCAAAGCACCATCGAGCCCTTTTGATTACCTAGTGGGTTCTATGAATCGAATCGTGCCTTGCAAAAAAATTCGTCGACGTTTGCATTTTTCATTTATTCGAAATAAATTTTGTGGAATGTGCAAATGAAGTTATGAATTTTCCACTTGGTGAATCTATTTTTTTCGATTTGTAGGGTTTCTGATGATTGAAAAGCATTCACTGGTCGAAGGTTTTAAAGGAGATCTATGCAGTTTTTGTATTTCTGTTGGTATTTATTTATGCTTCGAAAATTAAATAAACGAGGTCGCTTTACAGTGAAAAATACGTATATAAATAAATTATTTTAATAACTAAAAAATAATATCATCATCAATGACAATTAATAACATGAATATTAACAAATAATGCATTATGTTGATAATTCAACTGAATTAAGTTGCTATTTAGATAATATATTGCATCAATTTTTGAATTGATAATTACTCAAAAATTTATTAAACGAATTCAAGATATTAAATAATTAAAAATAATCTAATTCGATTATATATCAATTATATATTTAAATTTATTTTTTAAGAAGTATTTTGTTAGTAATATGATAATTGTTCGCGGGCCGCATAAAAATGTACCGCGGGCTGCAGTTTTCCCACGGCTGGTTTAGGAGTTTATTGGGTTTTTATTAATATCACAGATCTAAAATTCAAAAAACAAACTGACAAATGCATCCGAAAATGCATAACATTGCAACCCATCCAACGCATGCGCACATCACCACGAAATCGTCCTCAGCAAGCGTCGACATTTGCTCGTCGCGTCAGTCGGTCGCGGGCGCGCACGCCGCCCACATCCGCCCACACCCGCCCCAGCCCCGCACCCGCCTCCCCTCGCGGAAAAACGCGCGAAAAACTTTTTGAAAGCGGAGTTTGCAGGTGCTGGAAGCGCGCCGCGGTCGCCGGTCCGGAGCCGCTCGCTCGGCCGTGCTCGATTGGTTTTTGTTATTGTTGTTGTTGTTGTTGGTTGTCTTGTTCCGCCGCTTGTGACGATGATGGGTTTTGACGTGGGAAAGGTCGCTGTGTTCGCGTTGGCTGCTCTCGGATATCTTTCAGGTATTGTGCGTTTTGGTGGAATGTGGGTGTTTTGGATTGTGTGTGTTTAGTGTTAGTTTGGGGAGTTTGGAGTTGTTGAACTTTTTGGTTCGGTGGGGGGTTTGAATCGGTGTGAAAATGAGAGAAGGAAATTTGAGCAAATGATCTGAAATTAATTTGATAATTTGTGGTTTGACTGAAAATATGTCGATGTGTTTTTTTTGTAATGTAATATTTTAACTCTATTATACAGTTTTATACTTCAAATTCAACTATAAGAAAGTATTATTAATACCGTTGTCATAGTATTCATTGAAATTCATTACGTTGAATTTATGTTGATTTTTTGAATTTGTGTAAAATGTTGAATTTAAGATGAAAAAACTATATAATAACTTTATACTTTTGAGTTTCACTAACTTTTATGAACTTGATACTTTTACTATCAAGTTATTGTAATTAGATTTTCGTTGTTTATTATAAAACTTTGATGTTGAAATTTTCTGAAATGTCGATAATTTGAAAGATATTGAGGTATTCAAACATTTTACATGTACTCGTATATATAATAAAAAATGTTAATTAATATTATGTATGAAAATTTTTATTTCGTTAGAATTTTTAAACGATTTTATAAACGCTCGTAAAATAATATACATAGAAAAAATAACCAATTTCCTAAAATAAATTACCTTAAATAATTGAATTTCAAGTATCAGATAAAAATATTTTCTTTACGAAAAAAAAAAGTGAATTATATATTGAAATAAATATTTAAATTATGATTGATAGAATTAATACCGCCTTCGCTCCTTATATTTATTTTTTTACGATTCGAACTAAATCCGTATATAATTAACGGTATCGAAACGAAAGGTTATCAATTATTCAAGCAATCAAGTCGAAAGAAAAAATCGGCTCGTAACGAACCGCATGCAAATCAGCAATAATATTTAAGCGATTAATTCGCAATCGCAATTCGAAGAAGTGCGATTAAAAATTCGATGATGAAACAGGAAATTACGATTTTTATAAATAAAATTTCCCGGAAGTATTATATAAGGCAAAGGACGGATATTATCTATGTTGCGGTACGACCGATCCCAAATAAATTATACTTTTCTATGTAATGTAATCGGATTATGGAAAATCTACGCGGTAAAATATTAGTTTCGAAAACTCGAATAGGCCATCGCAAGTAATAATTTTTAGTGTAATACTCCTGTAATGGAAATGTCACTGACCAAATCCGGTAATCATAATTTATTTAAAATTTACGACCCAGTAAATATCGTTTTCGCGATACGACAAAAGCGTTTTGACGCATCGTTTCTGTCGAACTTTCTATTTTATATATAGGGCACTATAAGGACTAACAAAATAGTGAACAAAGGTAAAATGGCTTGTAACTTGAAAATGAAACAGGTAGGATTTTAGTGTAATCCATGAAAAAGGAGATCGCTTAAATTCCAGACTTTTGTAAAAATATCAAATTTATGTAAAAAAAAATACGATTTAGAACAATTTTCAACACAAAACTATAATGATCACTCTTCGTGAAACCTTATTTAAATAAAAACATATTCTCGTATAATCGTATAATCCGATGGAACGTGCCTTGTTTTCACAAAATAAAACAAAGACCTTTCACTGGTAGGTGGTAAATAAACACACTTGCTACTATATAATTTATACGATTAGTAAATTACTAAAACATGTATCAAAGCTTATTTGCATAGATCTGAACTACGTCTCCATGTAGAATCAAGGGATTACTGTGAATCATGAATTTCATCGTATAAATATAAATCAATTAGTCTACAGTGGAATAGGTCTTCGTCAGTAATCATTGTAAATTTAACTTGACCTCACAGCTCATTATGGGCAATTAAAAGTTCAATGCCGGACGACCACACGTCGTGTTATGTTGCTTCTGAATCTTTTTAAATGAAAATTTTGCAAAGGTGTCTTTTTAAAATATGATCGCAGAGCGATTCGGTGCGGGTATCACTTCGGCCAACGAATGAATTAATTTTATTCGAAGGGACCCCCTATTATGGCAATTAAAAGGACACGAAGACATAATAGGAGAGTTCCTCTTGCGTATGAATAAATCAGCATTAATTTAGATTTCCATGTAAATCGAAATTCGCCCTTTGCGCTTGAAAATTTTCTTCTAAAGCAAGAGAGCCCTTCGCATACATACGTCACCCAAGAAATCTATCCCATTTACATTTTTACATATAATTATCCCCTAAAAAGTATTTTTCTGCGATACAATTATATAAAACGACTAAAAAATACGTAGTAAATTTTACCCAAGTTGACTCATGAACATTTTTTTAAGCAAAAAAGAGTATATGCATATCATTAGACTTAATGAGCCATGATTCTTCAGGATGCGTGACGTTGATGTATCGGTTAACTTTGATCGATCACAATAGACACACCGACGGATTTTTAGAACAAACACAAAAACACAAACAAAAAATCAACCACAAACGATCATAATCTGACTCTAATTTAACAAGGCGTGTCGTTAAAGCGACCAATTACTTAATTGCATTCGCGCAAGGGAGAGAAATTTTTTCGCGCGCCGCACCATTACGGCGGCGGGCAATTAGTTCGCCTTTGTAACAATTTTCATTTAACTTGAATGGGGAATTTCGGCAGGGCAATTTGCCCCGCGGACTCTGGAAGGAGACATTTACTTTGGAGGCTTCTGCAGGAAGTGAGTCGTCAGGTCAGGCCTTGACCCGAAGCCGAAACACTTACGCAACTTCTGGCCGAACTCGCCCCAAGGTGGACCGTGGTCGGTTTATGTGTACAAACTATAGGGTTTTCCTCTGGCTAATTGTCTTGTCCGTTCTGTGTGTTATGTTATGTTGATTGTAAGTTTTTTTAATACTTTGAATTGTTAAATTTATTTTTGAACCGTCGTTTATGGCGATTTCATTGAATGTTTATAAAAATTTGTTCTCTGAAATTTTATCGTACTTGAATGAATTAATTCTCACAACTACGATTAAAACTATTATATAAATAACATGAAACATGAATGTAAAAATAAGTTAATCGGCTTAAATGTAATATGCTGAGAGTTAGAAATCGTTCAGAACATTCAAGTGGAACAAGGAAAATTATCATGAAAACAATAATGATTTAATATAATCATCGTCATATGAAACGACTATCATGGGTCAAGGTTTTCAGTAATCATATTACATAATAAAAAGATAAACTCAACTTCAAGAAAATAAGTAATAAATTAATTCCTTCCTAAATGGCAACAATATTAAATTACTAATTTAAAAATAACGAAATAAAATTATAAAATTTTTACACAGTATTAAAATTTATTTTCAAAAACTACATATCACATACATATTTTCCATTAAACGGATCAGTCAAATAATACACATAATCTGACTTGGTATCGATATTCGACCACTGTAAGAAAGGTTCAAAAACGTGTGCAAGAAGGGTTTATTTTCATGAATTATAATATATTAATACATATATTATTATATTACGTGAAACATAAATTCAAAAATAAGTTAATCGGTTTGAATGTAACATGTTGTGAGTTAAAAATCGTTCAGAACATTCGAGTGAAACAAGGAAAATTGTTATAAAAACAACAATAACGTAACATAATCGTCGTCATATGGAACGACTATTATAGAACAAGGCTTTGCGTAATCAGATTACATAAAAAGATAAATTTAACTTCTCGGAACTAAGTAATAAATTTATCCCTTTACAAACGATAAAAATATAAAACAACTCATAAAAAAATGAAATTACAAATTTTTCGCAGAATATTAAAACGTATCAAAATACACAACTTATAAAACACTTGTACACTATGTACTTTCCATTAAACGGATCAAACAGTCAAACAATATAATCTGACTTGAGATAAATTTTCAATCTCTATAAGAAGGGCTCAAAAACGTGTGCAAAAAGTATCTATTTTAAAATAATATATTATGTAATGTGTATTAAGGTTCGTGGACTTCGGGGAGGAAGAAGTGCGTGCCACGCTCCAATTATCCCCAGTCTCGAAGAGGGAGACGAATTTTTTTCGGGATCGTTGATCAATATTCATTCGAGTATGTAACAATTTTGTTGGAGCTTCAAATAAAGTGTGAGCTTTTTTCCTCGGCGTAAACTCGATATTATTCGGAAGGGAAATTCTCTCTTTCACTTTTGAATTTTCACTCGATAAATTTCTCTTTCATATAATTTGGATTGTAATTCCTGTTTTTACAAAGAATGATTGAAATATTATTTAGAACGATTCCGTTTTTTATGCTCTTACATTCGAAAGTATATTGTGCGATTTTTATGAAATAAGGTGAAATACTTTTTTCTGAAACTTAAATGAAACACAAAAGAAAAATTATAAATGTTTAATATAATAATTTAAATATAATATGAGATAATTCATTTAAATCGGTTTGATAATATTCTTCATGAACATTTCTATATTTTGTTTTAAAGATTCACGACATTTTTTGATATACAGTTTTCGAATTTGTCTCTTTTCAACCAAATTAGTTTTAAATTTTGATTTTGATTTCGATATATTTGAATTATTTTTCGTTCTCTCCATATTCTTGAAATTGAGAAGCAATAATGTGTGGAAGAAGTTTAGATGTTATAATTCATATGAAAATTAAATCATAACAACAATTGAATTTAAATTTGTATGAAAAAATATTTAAAAAAATTATTATTTTTTATTTACTTGAAAATTTGGTACATTTTTCATTACATTAAAACTAACCAATGCTTTAGTCCCGTAGAAAGTACCAGATACCATCGATCACTGAAATTAGGTGACATGCAGTACGGTCAGTAGATAAATGTGATTGCGTGCTGTTTTAATCTGATTGATTGTGAGACCTTTTGAAAGAAAAAAGTTTCAGTATCTAGGCTTTTTGGAAGTTACCATCTCCTTATCACTACTCAAAGAACACACACGATAGAGAAGAATGTCCAAACTTCCAACGATATCGGAAAGGTCATGTCCTGCTATAGACAATGTACAAGTTACATGAGATCACAGTCAAAAATATATATTGTGCATATAATAAGTATATCATATTCAAAATCAAGAATTGAACCCATTACATTATCTTTGCATGCACAGTGGCATGTGCAATTGTACGTATTCGGGTCGGACATCGTCTAAATCAAGCGTTGTTCTATTCGCCGTCGCACATTCTCCTCTAATTACCGAATAAAGCCTAATTGTCACACCATAAACACGACTGTAAAATATGACCGCGTAAAAGCCGGGAGGTCATCCCGGCTTCTATCCGCGTACTAAAACCCGAAACAGCAGCCACTCTCTTTGAATTTATGTGCGTAATTAAGCTCACAATTATTCTCCGATCTTTGTTGATACGATTCAACAGTTTCATTGTTTGGCTTGCAAAACGCTCATTGATTGGTCAACGATGTATTTGACGTTGGTTTAATCAGCATCGATTGTTATTTCGAAAAGCGCATTATAAACAAATCAGCCGAGCATTAACTATTTAAAATGTTTCAGAGGGATTTTGTAAAACGGAAATCGCGTTTGCGGCTGACTAATTCATTTCGGACAATATATGAATAGTGACTGAGGAAAGTGATAAAATATCTCAATTTAAACGTAGTTTCCGTCGAATTTGACTATTAATTTTGCGTTCAATTAATAATCTGAGCCTCCATTGTATGTGGCGTACGCTTCGTCGCCCCGAGTCGATATCGTCGACAAATAAATTACGCGTAGTTTATAACTGGTGTATAGGAAATTCGTGGTCGTTTAATGAAAACCGACATTAATTAAAGTTGAATAGATATATTTCATCGTAATTGCCGTTATTGATATCGATTTTTGGCGCGTGTATGGAAGCTTTTGTCGCACCTGTTTTCGTAGTGATACTACGCACAAATTTATTTGATTTATAATACCTAAATTTTGGCTCATTATTCTCGATTAAAATTTATTAAAATTTAAAGCGATTTCAATAATTGTATACACCTATATTATACAAAGTACACGATACAAGGCTTTTTCAAAATTCACTCGAAGTTTGAATCTTTAATTCTAACTATTTAGTATAGAAGAACCTCGATTTTCCGGACTAAACGGGGATTGAGATTGTCTGGATAGCAAAAAATCCAGATAATCGAAACAAAAAAAAATTGTGAATTTATTAGAAATAAAATAAAATTATTTATAGACATTTTTGGTATGTACATTATAATTATTTTCACAACCTTTAAATATTTTTTAAACGTATTTACAATATATTTATTTTTAGTTATTTGATACCAGCGAAATTTGTAAACATAATATAAAATCGCCATGATAGTTTTAATCAGTTCCCAAGATAATAATCAATTAAGTCATAATTATTAACGCCATCTGTGAGAAAATTTTCAACCCAAAATTTTTTAAAAAATAAAATTCCTGTCAGGTTTTAGTTTGATCACCTCATAGTTGAATCTGTTATGAGTTTGTATCATTTTGTTACGTACTCCTAAATTTTTGGACGTGTGTTATGTAAAAAAATTGTAAAATTTCCTATTTAAAATTTTTTTTTAATTAATACGGATAATCGAAAATCCGAATAATCAAGGCCCGGACAATAGAGGTTCAATTATAATTAGAAAATAACTCTCGATAAGTTCAAAACTAAAATCACATAAATAAATAATAGAGTATAACTTCCATACATAACCTACGACATGGCACACATCTCACAATCAGACCATAAACGCCGTCTTGCCGAATATGAAACTTGGCATGCATAATACAAGCGAGCCGACATCGTCATCGTCCCTTTTCAATAATAATTAGATCCGACGTAATTGCAGCCCTCACCATAAGGGACCCTCTCCGAGGGCTGAGCAAGGGCCCCGTAAGGAGAGGAGCACTCATTTGATATTCGAGGCGAGTTCCCTTATCCGCGGGATATTTACACGCGTTGTGTGCTCCCGATGTCAATTGCTGGCATATTTTGTGTGCCGGGTCTTGTATACGCGGTTTGGTTAGGCAAGGCTTGGAAATTTTGTTGTTCGAGGTGCGAAGGGCATGAATTCCGGTGTATATGTCCGGGGTTGGGTGTGAATTTTAAATTGGGGAAATTGGAAATTTTTAGTGGGTTTTTTCAAATGTGGGTTCAGTTGATATTCGGAGCGTAGTTTGTTCTTGTATTTTTTTATGTCAAGTGGTAAAATTAATTATTCAAAGGTTCTGAATGTAATTTTGGTTGAAAATTAAGTTATTAATTTAATTTAACAATTTTTAATATTGTTGCTTTTTAAATTTTACAAATATTTTATTTCAGAAAATTATGAGTAATAGTTCGACCTAGTTCAATTATAAAACATGTAAATGTGCTCAATTCATGAACGCATCTCACGCTTAATTTAAATTATAGTTGTCACTTAATACTGCTTTCAATTGTAACAACTACTATGTTTTTCATAGAATTTCAGGGAAAACTTCAACATGTAGTAAATGACGCTTATTTGTAGGCCAATAAATAAATTTGCTAGTGCGCATTCAAAAGGGTTCAAAGTATATTTTCACCTAATGGGCTTATTTTAGTCCCGTAGATAATTTTAAATTGTATATTAAGCATTCCATTCAAGAGTAATCCTTTTATATAGCAATTACGCTTTGAAAGGGCATCGTTCATTCTTCAGTGTGAATTTCCTTCACCGATCGCTTCTTTCGTACCCCCAAAGGGACAAAATCCTTTAATCCCTACGACCGTGAACGTTCGTCCTTCTGTTTCAGTCGCCATTCTATTCACGAATAAACGACTTTGGGCGTTTATATACGTATTTATAAGTGTACGTTCTATCGGAAAGGTTTTACTCAGTTCCGATCGAATCCACACGATATATCTACAATACGGGGCTATGCACGCGTTATCTAGCCCTTCAGGACCTTCCGCAAGCAATATTGCTTTCATAATCCCGCCGGCTCCCTAATTTCCACTTACTGGAGATCCCACTTTGGGATTTCATTGTCTCGTTGTGCAAGATTACAATGTGTTTTTTACTATGGCACGAGATCCTGCTGGGATTAAGGCAGCCCGTAACGCCGTTGCACGACCGCCACTCCTCCAGAAAGGGTTAAGCTTAATGTTTATTCCTTCCGTGGACTTGGGGCCTCGACAATTTGTATGAACGATCCATTCGACGAAAACGTCGATCCACAACCGTAAATCCCGGGAAAAAATCGAATTCGGGTCGCCCGATTGTTTGCGAGAAAAGGGTCATATTTTTATACAACGCATAAATCCGATGGGGAAAATCCGCTAGCTATAAATATCAAAACGAACATTTTTCACTAATCTGCGTCATTAGCCAAATCCAAAGCCACCCCGGCGTAAAACTCGACTTAATAATTAAACATAATAAGAATTTATCGCTTAAAATTCACACGAAAGCTTTAATTGTGAGTCGGCTCTCTCTGCGAAACGCGGAAAAAATTAATACACATACTAAAAATACACTCGGCGAAATAATTTACATTTCGCGCGCTCCTATGAAATATCGGCTTCATTATTCACTTTTTCAGTAGTATGTGCGTATATGCACAACCGCGCTTAATCATAATTAAGTCCCGCTGATGTATGGCGGGAGGGAAAGTGATGTTGTTCGAAGTGCGATTTTTCATCTTGATTTTTGACGGTTTTCCACCGAAGTTTCGGGGGTGTGTGATTTTTGCCCCAGAGCGTTATATAGCCGTGAGAACGGAGGAAAACTTGTTAGCGAGCTAAGTTGGTTTATTATTATGGTTCCACTGGGGAACCTTTCAACGTTCTTAATTAAACTCGGTTATTTCTCATAATAACTCTTACTATAATTAATCACATAATGGGTGCGCGATTATACTTGGGATGTACGATTCACATTGTTTAAGTAATGTGCTTTAGGTGCGAGCGGGCGATAACGCACTTTCGCATTGTGAAACTCGCACACGTGCTTCTTCGTTAATTACCCATTAAATGAAAAGCTTACTGATGAATTTTTATCGTGTTAAAAGTGTTTCGAGCTTCCGAGCTCGTCGATTATATAGGGAAGTCTGTCGGAACGTCTATCAGTATTATGTCAGATAAATAGTGATGTGGGTCTGACAATAATTGTTATTAAAGCACGGATTATGTTCGATTAATTAGTGTTCTATTAAACGACGTTCCAAAGATCAATATTTGAAATGTTAGAAGTAGAATAAATTCATATACTTAGAATATATAGATTTTGTGAAATCCTTGATCGAATAATGACTTTCCGATATTGCTTTAAATATTTGAATACTGAAACAATTAGTTTCTAAACGATATAAAATTTTCTCACATGTCAATTTTATCGAATTTCGCTTAATTTTAATGATCGGCAAAAATCGATTTGTTAAAACAGAACCTGATTTTTAACACGTGAACATCTATGTCTGAACGCTTATTAAATTTGCTGAATCAATATAAATCGTATATAAGATATCGCGGCGCCAAAAAATAAAGTAAACGCGATATTGCGACTACCTAACCTTAAACGGATGGCTAGAAATTGAAAAGATGTTCGTGTGCATTCGTATCTTATTGCGAAGTTTAAATGAAACTTTACAGCGAAGCACGAACGCCCATGGCGGGACCGTTTTCAATTTATCTGGCGAACGTTCTTCAAGCTCCCTTATCTCTTCGGATATGCTTGCTTAGAGCAAGTCCAAAAGTCCAGCCATGGAACAAGTTGGCCAGTAGTTAAAAGTCGGGCGTAGACAAGAGATCCCGGCTCGGTTTCGTTTATTTTTCCCGCTTATTTATCTGCGAGTTTCGAACGACCATAAAAGGGTCCTTATCAGCGAAAGTTTCCCAATCAAAAGTGAGCCAGATACGGTCCGTGGCGAATATCAAATTGAACACTTTCTTTGGCTTTTTCGGCCATGCTTAGTAAGGATTCTTTCGTGGTGAGGCGTAATTGTTCGGTGATAAAACGTGACGAAATTTATGCTCTTTCGGCTAATTTTTTCGTCTTTTTTCCCCCTTCGGTGTCTCGTTTTTCAGTCTCGGAAGTGGAGTCGTGAACTGTTTTATATGTAAGGGAGAGGAAATGTCAGCGGAGAGAGCTTATTTACAATAATACGTTTACTTATAATATATGATCGCTCGGTTGAAATCACACACTGGCGATACGTTGTGTTTGTTTTTCTCTGAGACTTTTCCTTCGTTTAATATTTATTCAATTCTGTGCTTCCTTCCTGCCATTATACGCGGGGCTTTTATTCCCTTTATTTGTCTCAAGTATATTTAGTCGACACTTTATTATTAGGTTTGACTTTCTCGAGTGTGTCTCGTTTACGAAATAAGTAAGAATGTATATACAAAAGTATATTCAACAATATTTAAATTTTTAATTGATAATTAATCATGGATAAAATATGTAAATATGCACTTCGCGTCGATTATCGCTATCGCTTTCATTGGGTAAATATTGAATGCCGATAATTTGTTGGTTTTAATGGACAATTAATTATTATTTTACTCTGAAAATTCGATGTTATTTATTTTCAATCTGATGATACAAATATATTTCATATATTAATTAATATATCACGTTGTCACCTACAAATCATACAAAATTTCAAAACAAACTTGCATCCGACTAAATTCCATTATTAAAACTTACTCTTGCAGAGGACACGTAATAAGCGACGACTCTGTTCTTCCTGTTCCGCATTATGAACTACCCGAAAATCGAAAACTTTGCATTGTGCGCGATCCAAAATAGTTGCACGCGAAACACTTTCAAATTTCCGTACGTCACGCCACATAATTAACACGCCGAGGACCAGCAGCGCGCTCGAATCGCGGGTCCGAAATTGTTAACTATTTTGAAAATTTCCAAGAGCGACTAGAAGTTATAAGCGTGTCGAAGTTCCGCCGTGACGAGTTCGTCTGACATCGTCCTCGAAGCAGCCAACTTTGATTAGTTTTGCCATTGACCCGGTCTACTTGGCGAGGGAGCCGTCGAATGCATTTACATCGAATAGGTTCAGTGAAACTTGATTTGGATTGGATCTAGGATATGGTCGTTTTTTTTTTTTGAAGATTTAAGGATTATGTAAGATGATGATGTCGAAATTCGAATGTTTTGAATTTAATCGTTTTTATTGTTTAAATCAAAATGTTATATTTGTATATTTTTTATATCAAATTTCTATGAGTGACTGAATCAGCATAGTTATGTGAATTGAATGTTCTAGTTCATTTATATGGCTTGAAGTTTAACGCCACGTCTATACATCAAACAATATTTAATTACGTATCTCCTTATGTGTAAAAGGCCTCAATTTTCGTGCTAACGACCCACATCATCCGTAACGTTATTAGGCTCGACAGTTCTGCTTATTTGATTATCAAAACTCATCTCGCATCAAGAAACGCCGATGCGAACACGCTTTTTGTCAGTATATCGAGACGAATCGACAATATATTTATATTTTTGTCGGATAAACACGGACAGATTTCGGCCCTAATAAGTCAGCAGGATGGAACAGTTTATCTGGTATTTGTCGAGCACACCCATAGGGAACACCTACCCAATTACATGAGTGTAGTACATGCGACAGTTGCTTGTAACAAGGTCCCAATTTGCTTTTTGCCACTTTTAATATAGCTCGTCGCTGGACGGGTCGAACATGACAATTAGCCGGAAAGTTTTCGCCTTTTGACCGCCTCAAAATGCCTTTTTTACTATGCGAATATAGGCTAATTATTTATTTCGCTTTGTGTATTGAAAGTAACCCATGATTAATAACAACGAATTTTCCACCCAATTAGTCGGCAATTCGAATGATATATAATTATTTTTATGTACAAAATTTTAACAATTTTGTTTATATTATACATTTTCCTTTTTTTTTTTCAAATAGTGAATGCAAATTTTAAATGAATCGTGTCGCTTTGAATCATTTCAAAATAAAAATGTTGATTGATGATATAAAAATCTGTATTGTATATCTTTATAAATTTATGTTATATTACTTTCAAAATCTTTTAAAATCAACCAATTCATTTTAGACAGTCTAAATACACGTGATAAACAGTTATTTTGTCTGAAAGTTTTCAACTTTCCAACTTCACTATATTACGCAGTACGACGTCCACCCATCCGAGCACCGAACAACATTTCACAATATACATATTCGACACACGAACTGCAACCCTTTCGGCAACCTTACTCAAACACCACACCAATACACACCGAACGATATAAACCCGAAACGAACCCAAGGAGCGAGAGAACGGAAGACAATAAGACGCGTGATTCGATTTGGAAGCCTTCTTCCCTCCGACAGGAAAGTTCGACGTTTCCAGGCCCGACTCCGGCTCCCTTGATTTATTATTGTTGGCAAACAGCGGGAGTCTTTTTGTCGTTGCTGTTGGAGAGGCCGAGGTGCGTTCGAGGGCCAACGTTTGTTTATAATGTAATAAAGTGCGATGGTAAAATACAAAAGGCGCGTTTCCGGCGCGAGCGCAATCTGGGTCATCGCGAGCGGGCCGGTAATTGCTTTTGGCGAACGATTATTGTAGTTTGGGAGTACGCACCTAGGATTAATGGGAGTGTGGGTGTGCATAATGTGATATTATACTGGAAGTTTCAATGGGGAATGGTTGAATGTGCGTGTATTAAATGGGACCGATATTTTGTTCGTTGTGAAGGAAAAATAGTGATTTGTTGAAATTTGAAATATAAGATAAATTTTGGAATTTTTTTTTATAATTTATTATTTAAATGAATATGTGATATATTTATATTATTATAGATGTGAAATTTATCTTTCAGAAAACCATTTTTTTATATAAAAAAGAGCGTTTCTATGATCCTTTCGGCGGACTAAAAATTAAAATTAAATAAATTAACAAGATTTAGAATCAATTTAAAAATTCTCACTCTCAAAAAAAACAGCATATATATTTTCTGAACTTATTGTTAAACTATAATTACAAAACTGTTTTCAGATCTTGATACAAGTGTAAAAAAATTTCCATATTTCAAAATCCATTTAACTGTACAATTGAGGAGTTTCTGTCACACGCTCAATTGGGAGTAATTGTTCTCCAAAATTACTTATTTTAGAAAATTTTATGCTGTTATCAATAGTATAGATTTAATCAATAAAAAAAAAATGAGAAAATTGCCTGTGGCTCCATTTACTTATTTTCTCAATATTACATGCGTATATAAATATTTTTTTACACTAGCTTGAGACCAATTAATAAAAAAAAATAGAGTTTTTTTTCGCCGCAATTTAAGTAAAATTACCCTTTGAATATCTTCGAATTTGCCATCCGGCTCGACAAGTGTCAAATTTTTACGATCTGATCCTTTTCAAAAATAGTTTTCCAACCCCTGCTTAACAATCAACAAAAAAAAATTTCAATTAATTTAAAAAAAATTAATTGCGTAATTTATATTTTTTTTAAATAAAACCAATTTATTTTCAGTCAACTTATTGTAGCACTCTAATATATTGTGTGTGACTGTGCGTAGTTCGTTAGTGCGGTGTTCGTGTAAAATTCGTCAACGCCGTTCAACAAATCGACCGATATAAATTTCCGAAAGCCGCTTTTGGAGTGCGCGTCGTTGACTTTTGATGGTGAGCGATGATCGCGTCGCAAATTCGATGTTAAGGTAAAATTGTCAAAGTTACCTTTATAGGTGTTTGTTTGATGTTTGGCACTGTTATGCACATGCCTAAGCAAAGACCTTTGATAAACTTGCAAAAAGATACTTACGATCTATATAAAAAATAATCTATTATATTTTTCATCATATTAATAATATGATTTCTATAAATATTTGACAGTATGATACAAACGAACCATTTAAAGATAGGAAATAGATTCGGTTCGTACGAGCGGCGAGTTTGACATATCTAAGGATTGTACAATTTCCGCAGAAAAAAATGATCATGAATGGAATCGACTGTTCGTCATAGACGTACATACAATATATAAAAAAATAATAGAAAATATACCCGAATCATCGCTGGATTAAGATAACGATAAAAGCGAGCTTTCGGAGTCCTAGATCCGGTGAAAGCTTCGCCAATGAAGATAACGACGTAAAAGGAACGGAAGTCGACGAAACTTCTACTCTATTGAATACGTAGCCCAATCAAGCTGATTTTATTTCGTTGGATACGCGGAATAAACGCTTCAGTTCGAAATCCGGCCAATAAGCCGTTTTTTGCAAACCGCCTACTATCCGAACCGATAAATCCTCTAGATAGAATATTAGTCGTCATATCGAATCGTAAAAAAATATATTGCTTATATTACAACACCTCTGAACTCCATTTAAAATGCCATGAATCCGAAACGACCTCCTAAAATCGACCGACTAGAATATTGAACGGAGCTTGCAATTAGTCCCACATCCCCTGAATGTGCAACGGTCGCATTCCACGGCAGGGTCGGCAAATTCAAGCAACCCGAACGAAACCTTCAAACATAAATTGTTAAGTGTTTCCCGTGCAAGACGTTCGTCGTCTTCCATCCGGGCTCTAGATGGAAACCCACCCATCCCGGGGTGAGCCTTGCGGG
This sequence comes from Hydropsyche tenuis, assembly GCA_009617725.1. Classification (NCBI taxonomy): domain Eukaryota; kingdom Metazoa; phylum Arthropoda; class Insecta; order Trichoptera; family Hydropsychidae; genus Hydropsyche; species Hydropsyche tenuis. The sequence goes on from VTON01000036.1 coordinate 1,004,622, forward strand.
TCTCCTGCCTTCAGGGTAGTAATTTATGGCCGATCTCGACTCGTCCTGGCTGAAGGCTGAAGGGAGGAGGATTCAGGTTTGCCGCACAATGCGCCAAAACGAGCCTCTTAGCCGCGCATTGTGTTAATAAATTGATCCATTAATTCGCGAAAAGCTCCCGCTCCGTTCGACGAGTGTATGACTGGGGATTTTCCGGAGTTCTGTATTGCGTGGCTCTTTCGGGTTATAGAGGGAAATCCGACAATGTCGGCGGGCAAAGAAAAGCAATAAAAAACGTTTTTCGTTTTCCATTAACTGTACAGTGTGTTCTCTAATTCATTGTCGCTGGAAATATATGCAATATGTTGGTTTTTAAGTTTTTCATTGTTAATATAGAATATTTAGCTATTTCGTTTTATATAAGATAGAAAACTGGTATAGACTTTCACTTTCGTCTTTCAAGTGCTATGAAATTATATTAGCAGGCAGAGATTAAATGGATAATGCTGGTTCGCGACAAAAGAAGCCTTAAGTGTTAAGCTACAACTTCTTGAACTTTAAATAAATACCTGTGAATTGTTCACAAGGTGAATTATACAACGATGTTATTTTCATACGAATGCTTACGTTGCACGGCAGCCGTTAAAATTTGCGCAAAATTTAAAATTCAAATTTCAACTCATACATACTTTTGCGTATATATACATCTGCTGAAAGATCATTCTCAGCGTAAACAAAATTTTGTGACGAAAATTCACAGACTCGATTTGCGCAATATACACAAAAGCTGAATTAACTCAGTTAAGTCAAATACAATTGAATCGTGTCCCTGACGGTGGTTTGTCGTAAAATTTCACCCACACTTTCGAATTTTACACAGAGAGGAAGGTTAATTCGTTCGATGGAATCGTGGCTTAAAATTTTCCATCAAGTTGGGTGCAGTGTTGACTCCAAACTAGATTATGTCGAAGCCAATTCAATTCCAATAAGTGCTACAATTCGCGTTGGACAATCCAGCGTCGAATATATTCCTAGCTTTATTCGTTTGAATTTATATTTTTTCAATCTGGTATCGAATACTAATTGAATTTTCCAGTATTAATAATTTTTAAAATATCGATTTCAACTAAATCAAACAGCCCTTGCAATAAACCACGATACCGATCGACGTTTCCGAATTTAATTATTGAGTATTAATAAAATACAACATAATAACTGGTCATTATTTTACAAACGTAATATAGTGTTATTGGCGTTTCGCTTAGCATTAAAATAAATTAAAATATTCCCGTGTTGTTTTGGCGAAAATTGACTCAAAGGGTCCGAGGCAATCTCGCTTTTACAATCATGCGCGTAAATTAGCCAATACACAACGTACGCACATAACGATTCGGTCGTGCGAGTAATGAGGTCTAATTTTGAGTCGTTTTTGAAGTATAACGGCGTTTAGGGACCGCTAAGTGGGGCGTTATTAAGGGAAAAACCTCGAAAGTACCATGAAATTATTTTAACAACGGGTCCGCAGATGGTGATACGCGTGCGAGCTCAGCACAAACAAAAGTTTGATTTTGTATGGCAAACATTTTTTTTTTTAAAGAACCTTTTTTTAGTCAGGGTTGTGTTTATCCCGGATTTTGATTATAGAGTGGATTCGATTTACTTTTTTAATAAATCTTATTAATAACCTGTAGATTCGTAACGGGGAAGGAATGAATGATTGATAAACGGCGCTTCCAGGGCCGGCGTAGGCACTAAGCGTTTATGTAATTAAATATTTAGCTACAAAGCTGCGCCGTTGGAATTAATCAAAGTTAAACCCGCCGAACGTGGCAATTAATCAAAACATTTTGCATGCTGCCGGTAATTAACACGGAAACCGTATAAGCAAACAACATCACTCACTCGTACAGTTTTTACGTGTGTTCTGTATTCTGGCCGGGTCCTAACGCAATTTTTGTAAAAGTATATGTTTTACAGACTTTTTCGGATATATGATGTAATAAATGAACTATTCTATTTTAAAATACTTTATACATATCTGATGTCACATATAGAATTCATTGAAATGAATTGCGCATGTTTTATTTGCGAATAATACAAAACATACAATTTTTTTCTTAAAAAATTTCAAATTTATTGCTTTGAAAAACACGTTTTTCACATTGAATAAATAATGTTTTAGAAATAAAAAAAATAAGGCTAGTGGATGCGTGATTTTAAGAAAATTGTCCTTTTTTTATATGCGTACGAATTTTTCTTTGCCTTTTTTATACATCTTTCATTGAAAGCTTTTTTCTTAAGCCCCTCCATTTCAGAGCAGTGGTCCGATTATTTGTCGTCGAGTTTGTAAGAGATTTTCAGAGGCTCATTTTTTTTTCTGACGCTTACACTTATCGCTCACTTGTCGCCCGTCGTCCGCTAACTAAACTTTTAATTAGATTTTCTCGGTTTCTTACCCATCCCATCCCCCCTTCACCCCACTAGAGCCTTCTTTATCCGAAAAAGTGGCAAATAAAAAAAAAATCGTAGCGAAACCTAAAAATGGAAAGCACCACAGTTTTTTCGTTCGATTCGATGCGATAAGCCCGTCCATAATAAGCGATTCCGTATTCGGTTTTGTGTTTTTCCCCAGATTTTTTCTTTGCTCTCCGCATGCGAGTTTCTCACTGTTTTCGCTATGTTCTTATATCGTGTCGATAGTCGTAAATATTAGGTGCAACTATATTTCACTATTTTTTATACGCCGGTCCGTAAGTGCGGTCATACGGGTTGATCACGTAGTGCGATCGTAAAAACATTTGACGTATATATCCGAGGTGGGAGATAAGGAAACTATCAAACTCGTAAAAAAAGTATTTTTATGGCCGGGGTTCGTAGGTCGGCCATCTAGAAAATAAGCGTTTTTATTAAATTTGGCAGTTCTCGCAAGATATTCGTGATTGTCGCATTTTATTGATCTGAATACTCTCATAATTCACTTTGATACAATGTATATATAAAGTGAAATTTTTTAATAAAAAAAATATGAATTCTTCTCGCTTATATATAAAATCAAGTTAACATTTTTTTTGGAGAAGAAATTTTCGCACGTCTCATTCATGTTGCTTAATTGTTCGTTAAAATGGCCACCCTAGAAAAAGGTGATTAATTAATTTTTCGTGTTTCAGCCTAATTGGTCATTCAATTAAGCATGCACATGCGGCACAAGGTTAAATTATCGTATAAAATATCGGTTTACTTTTCGCGACTTTATATTACAGTAATTACTCGGACACATGAAAGGTTTCCGAGATCGATAGATAAATAAGGTATATGTTTCGAATACACGGATACGGAGAAGCCAAATATAGACCTTTCTGTCAGAGTTTCAAATTCACGAAAGTTAATTCTAAATCGATTTTAGAAATTTAATTTTTGCCATCCCCGATACTGATAGAATATAAAATGAAACCGGGACATTGGACGGATCTCGTTTTTTCGCGAAATCTTTAGTACCTACCGGTCCCCGGACGAACATAAAAATTACCACCGTTATCTTTTTTGAACTTTCGTAATTTTACATAATACGTCCAACGGTCTGTGTAGACTATCAGACAAACCAGATAAGAGAAAACGTTCGCCACTAAGAAGAAAAGTGGGTCCGTTCTCTTGGCTCTTCTTTATGACGGTCGTATCTGAAGACGTCTCGGAATTCGGTGGACTTTACTATGACAATGATGATAGTTCGTTCAAACAATCCTTTTCGACACTATAAACCCGCCTTAGAAGCAAAGTAAATAAGGAAAAATTTAGAAAGGTCCCTTTGTTTTTTTATTGTCTTTTTCTGGGACCCGAAAAAATCAGATATAGGAAAATCGAATCGTTGAATTGCTCACATCTGGTGTTCGTTACCACCAAATTGAGAACCCGAGTATTTCAACCGATATTGTGTTAACAAGGTACATTAAATGCACGTGGCTGATTACAAATGCTTCGAAAATTCGGTCAACCAATATAAATTTAGAAATTCTCGTGAATTTTCAAATATTTCTAAAATCTATACAATTTTTCTCTAATGATTACATCGCCAAACATGTTTTTCTTTTGTAACACAAAATTGAATCCCGCATTTCCGCATAAAATCGGACCATTACAATTTTTTCCGGTAGTCAGTAACGAGGGGCGTTCCTCACCGTCCAATTAAGAAGTTTGACTGATGAAGCTAATAAAACACACATTGTTGGACATCGAACGTGGGCCGGTTGTTCCCTCGTTTTCTTATTCATCATTCCCGTATAATGAACAGCTTGCATGTTCCACATTTGTATGGCATGCCGGGTTCGATGATAGCTTGCTCTTTGCCCACCCACATACACGGGGAAGTCCATATGACCTTTGTACATTAGTGTTTCGTGATATAGACGTATATTTCCGTCATATAATTAATTTTGTCTGTATGTACATATGTTTGAATGAAGCACGTTTTAATTTTAAGAAGCTTATGAATTTTGTATTTCTATAATATCATGGTTCTCTGAGCCTTTCAGAATAAATTAATTCTATAATGTATTACTGAGAAATTTGAATGTAAAATGATCAGTTTTAGACATGGCTTTGGAGCGACCATTTTTTTAATTGCTTTGCTCCAGCTCCGCTCTGACATCAAAGTACTTGCTCCGGCTCCGCTCCGCACTCCGATTAAGTTAAATTAATTTTTAAAATATTTAACATAAAGTATAAAAATATACAAATAATATAACTACATATATCAATATAAAGTGAAAAAGAATAGTGTTAAAATTAATACAATCAAATTATAATTAAAAATTAGGTTAATATCATATTTTTGGACAAAATTTAATTTATTTTCTAAATTTTAAATATTTTCTTTCTATTTTTGATTTAAAATTGGAGCAGTGGTGCACTATAAATTTTTGTGCTCCAGCTTTGCTCATTCCCCAGATAAAAAATCATTGCTCCACCTGCTCCTTGCTCCTGCTCGTACTCTGTTTCAAAACCCTGAGTTTCCTATATTTTGGGAAATAAAAGATGATTTCTGGGAAGGTATTAATGAAAGAGATTAACCGGTATTATTTAGATCACGTGTCGTTAGTAATGATAAGTTTAATTATTCAATTTTTAAAGTATTATCATTTTTTTTATCACACAACGAAAACTCTCAATAAAAAAATCTAACTAAACATATTTTTTTCCCGGGAAATCTCATACTTTGAATATAAAATAGATTTTTATCAAAACTAATCATTATTTTCCACGAAACCCAAACAAAAACACAAAACCTTCTAGATCCTTATACATAACAAGCTGGGCTTAGAAAAACACTTAAAAAAAACCAATAACATAAACAAACTACCCCCTAATTAATCCTCCCACAATTCTCATAACCAAAAATTCACATAATAAAACGCGCATCCATCATTGCCATCATCCGAGAAATTTTCAGGTAGCGGCCCGCCATTAATTCGCACGCATCCCACAGGCCTCTTTAACCGGGCAAATAACGAGGCTGTGTACAGGCCGAGACAAGACGGATGTCGGTCGTCAAGAGACACCGAATAAATGAGATTGCTCTGACCGGGGCTGCTTTCGAGACAGGGGCTGGTCTGACCCGCGACGTCCAAAAGGGGTGGTGGGGTGGTTGGGATGTGGGGAGGGGCGATAGGGGGGTGTTTCGTGTGGATGTTTTGGGTTTTGTTGAGGTTTTTTGGTGGATGTGGTGGATTTTTGTTAGGGTGGTAGTTGGAGGTTGTTGTTGTTTGTGTTATGGAGTGCAATCTTGGGATTGTGGGGAGGAAATCGATATTGATATTCGGGGATTAGGTATGTCGAATTTTTGGTATTTTAGGGTTATGATTTTACAATTCATAATATAATATTTGATGGGGAGGCCTTGTCCTGCAGTGGACACGCAACCGGTCGACAATGATGATGATGATGAATATAATATTTGTCTTATCAGTTAAAAAAATAAAGGGCTTGGGATCAAATTTTTGTCCAGGATCTTGGGATTGCATTCCCTAAAAATTTTAACCTATGTATGTATTATATAATATTATCAATGTTAGGATTTCATTAACTCATCTTCTTTGTAAAAATTTCACTGTTTGTCGATACAAAGAGTAGACTCACTCAGTCACTCTCACTTTTTGTTTTTAATAATTGTAGATTATTACATTAAAAAATAATATAATAAATATTCATGATTACAAAACCCGTTAGTTTTCATATTTGTGATTATAATTTAATTCGTAATATATATATCTATAGTCGAATTTCCATATGCCGTTTAGTGTATCTAAATGAAGATTTATTATGTTTGTGTAGTGTTTACTACATCTCATAAAAATCTAATTTGATAAACGTGAATATAATAAAATAACTGAGAAGTATTATGAGCTTCTATATTTCCTTGCTTCTGAGAAAGGTAACAAGAAACAAACTCGATGTAAAACAAAATTGAATTAACATCACTACGGTTGTGCTTTTAATCAATTTGATTTAGCTTGTTCTTATACTATTATTATACATTTTGTCTGAATGAAGAATTCAAATAAAGTACAACAATAAATATAATAGATAATTCAAACCGAAAATTTCACTTGAAAATATATTAAATTTAAGGAATTTTTATTGCGTTAAATTTAACAAAGAATACCATGAAAATTTTATTTCGACGAATATTTAAACTCATCAAGAATAGAGCCTTTCCTCGCGAGCGTTCGTCATACTTGACGTAGTAATATAATACACGGTGTGTAGCCACAATCGGATTACAATGCAAATCTGCGCGCCTCGGGAGTCGTTTCCCTGATGTTTTCATTGTATTTTTTATTATTTTATTTTCCGAAATAAAAATATGCAAAATAATACCATTTTTAACGGTTCTCGCCATATCGCCTGTTCTATACGGTGTCGTATGATTTTGTTCGGAGCAGTGGCAATGTCGTAAAAAAAAATATTTGTCGCTTACATCGATCGAATTTTATGGTATGGTTCACATCGATAACCCTAACTCCATTTATCAAAAATTTCGTTTTACATGTTTTACATATAAATTCGAATGAGCACATGTCTGAAATATACATACAGCGAGATTTATATCAATTTCGTTCGCTTGAATATGGACGATTGTATTTTATATTCGTGGTTAGTTGAGCAGCTACCGCAATTTAAATTTGTGGCTTTAGTTCAATTGTCCATTGGCTTTTTAATTAAATGAAAACATTAGTTTGTATTCAAAGATATTTATTGTATTGAATATAAATTCATCTTTATTTTTTTGCTGTCAGTTTCGTAGTTCATTTGACTTTATTAATGATGTTGACTTGTCCTTTATTTTTCTGAATGAAAATTTTATATAAAACAGAAGTCTTGTTTGTTGAATGCTATTTGACTGGAGGCAAGAAATGGAGGATATTTCCTTTCCGACGCCAAATAAAATTACGTTGTCTTCGTAAAGATGAGAGTGAACTCGTTTGTCGTAAATAGCTCTGAAGGTGGAAAGGAACCAACCCTTTCAGGACTTAATCGCTCGTAAGAAAATCACCCAATCTCTGAAATATCGGTGTTAAACTAATCAGAACAATCGAGAAACGACAAAGGCGAAAACTCTCATCAGATTAGCATATAAAACACGGGTAAATATATGCGTGCTATTCTTTCAAAATTGTGTATGCAATCTGTTTTAAATATTTATATATTTATATACATAATAAACATATTTTAAATTTTAATTCAAACGATGCTTTGCGTCATGATTGTTAATATAATATAATGATTATTTATCGAATACATTAAATTATATAGAAAAAATGTACTAAAAGCTTCTTTATCTTAAATTCAGTACATAAAAGATTTACCCAAAAAGTTAACCGTGATTTATGTGGAATCGTAAACAGTGATTAAAGTACCGCGAGCCCTCTAATTATCCGGACCGCAATCCTAATCGGTTGCGATTATACGTCGATAGCCGTGCTTTATTGATGAAAAAATAACCTTTTACAATTGAGGCTGCCAATTTCATGGTATCTCTAGAACCTAGAAACGTTTGGAATTGTAAAATATTTCAGAGGAACTCAAAATTATCGCGGTGCGTTCTATTATATTACTTCAAATATTTCATGGTACGTTTTAAAATGCGATTTTCTTCGAGTTCGAATTCGCTGAAAATGCGGAAACGGAAAACGATTGCGTTCGAATTATATTTATTTCTTGGGGTGGCGTAGTTTACGCAGGTTATATTTTCTCGAATCTTGCTATCGTGGCCCCGGCACTAAGATTTTATTTTCGGAACGAATTTTATCTATAATATTCAGGTCACATACCGCCTTAGAAGGTATCAACTAAATTTTCTGCCAATTGGTCAGTTTTGGCGAAACATATCCGATTTCTAAAATTATCGATGTTATCTCATGAAAGTTATTCTTGAACGAGAATAAATTTGACAAAATTTCACTGTTCATTGTTCCCATACAGAATAAATAATCGGTTGTGTCGAGAACCGACGTAAACAATTTTCCGTGTTCGTACATAATGATTTCTTATCTGATTCGCAAACGTCAAAATATAGAATGTCAAACGTAACGATTCTTGTGTACGAAATCAAGATGAAACAATTTATGTTGTCGCAATTCTCATTCCATTTATGTTTACGTACAATTTGTAAGGTGAACAGGAAAATTGTATTCAAATATATACGGACTTTTCGGTATATTTTTCGATGAATATCGCTTAACAAATTAGACGTTTCGTAGCGAATATTCTCATTTACGAGTGAGGCTTATATTGAAAACAATTGATCTGATTATTAATAATATTAACAATTTGTAAATTCGCATGAGAGGTTCAATATTTTATATTCAATACGGATTATTTATCAAACGGTTTGAAAACATAATTTTTTCATGAAACTACACAATTTTCACAATTACTTATTTTTAATACGAATAAACATTTAAAAATATGAAATATTTGAATCCGTAGATTTTAATTTATAATAAATTGAATCTGAAAGTAATTCGGAAGGGTGAAAATATATAGAATTTAGTTGAACAAAAACGTGTTTCCAGTTGCGAATTGACATTTTTATAGAGGCACATTTGTGTGGTGCGCGCAAAAAGGAGTAAATCTTCTTTAATACCCACTTAAAAGTAGGCTGCTATGTATACAGCTCCCGTAACAGAAAGGACTGAATATTTTCTTATGATCCCATAAATTGTAGGCTCGGTTGTGGAAACCGGTGCGATCGTTTCATATATAAAATATCTCTGAAGTCTCACGATGTTGTACAAGTCGTTTTATGTCCTTTTATTTTACGATCATCATCGAGGATGAGTCTGTCGTTTTTCTTCTTAGATATAAACGAAATAAAGTTTCAATTATGTAGACCTTTCCTTTACTTGAAGGATTATGGAGAACTGTGTAATTGACCAACACAAGACATAAGGGCCAGTTTCATAACTCGTGTATATTTGATAGCTTAGAACCTCATAGTGGAGCAAGTTTCTCTCGCTATATTTTTTTCGTTGTTTCCTTTTGCTTACCCTGGAAATAACTCACAATTCTTTCTGTCTTTTCCTTATCCCTCACAAATGGCTGAGTATATAGACTTCGTTTTCCTTTTGAAAAGCGTATATTTTTATAAAAAGCTTCAATATCCTTTTATCCCCGTGTGTAGAGGCGCTATATCATATTTTTCTCGCGGTGAAGAAGACTGAATATTATATATATGTATGTATGTATATGAAAAATACCGTACTTTTTACTACTAAAAAATGTTTTTTTTTTAGCTTCCGCGGTAGTAGCTTAAAACACATATAAGAATTATTTCGTTTACATATGACTCAGAGACATGATACATTTTCCTTTAATAAAAAAATTTAAGATAAATATGATAATATACCGACCGAACCGAGCTTTTAAGTTGGATTATCTTATTTTTTCGTCGAATACAAATATATTACGTCTTCTGAGAACATGAAAATACTTTCAATACAAACGTATTATATAAATACTTTGACGAAACATGAGTTATATACCCAAATATAACATAAAATTTCAATAAAAATACAAATTGACTTGATATTGTAAAATATAACGGAATTGAGTTTGTTTTCATTCATGTTTTTCTCCGATAAAATCACAATATTCCATATGAACTCGGGATCAATAAGCTTATTATTTCAACAACAATTGATTTTAAGTAGATCAAATAAATTTCATTTGACCTTAGCACACACAATATGCTTTTCAAGAGAGGTGTTTAACGAACAATTTAACGATAACGATCTCATATACACTTTTGCATTCCCCCTTGAGAATTTCACGGCGATTTGCGCCCACTTTGCGCCCAAAAGGACATACGCCACCTAAGAGACAGATCCATTAAACGATATTGTTACAGTCCAAGATTGTATTCCAGGAATTACTTCCTGCCCTATGGTATCCAATCTACGCATCCCGAAATTGTGACCAACCTAATTTGAGAATTCAAATAATTTTATTCTCTCCATAATTAATGAGTGAATTTCAGTGTTTGAATAGTATTTTTAATCAAAAAAATAAACTTTCCGTGTATCATTTAACCAATCGAATCTTTTTTGGGATAAAATAAATACAGAAACAGATAGATAAACATGCTATTTTTTTCGTCTCTATCTACGGTCCTTTTAAACCGCTAACTGTACAATTACACTGATAGATGGGTATTTTATTTTTCCAATAGATAGATTTCCCGAATAGAAAAATATAATGTATAAGTTATTGTAGTTGAGGTATTTTTTTTGTCGAGATTTCTTTGAGATTCTTTCGGAACGGGATACGATCGAGGGTCGTTAATTTGGGGATAGTGTTTGGTTTCGCGCCATTTCGAACGCTTTTCCATCGGAAGGGACTATCCTTCGGTGGGTAAGACGAATAGGCGCAATACGAGAGCTATTAGTGTGGCATCGTATCGTTTGACTTCCACTTATATACGAAGAAATTAACGAAGGAGAGCAAAGTAAATATAAAAATGTTAGGTAAAGCCTAAAAGTGTTACTCGCACCCGTGAAATGATTATTATCTTCGTAATTTATCGAAAATCAATTGTGTTTTATGGATTGTTCCTAGACTTTGATATTTAGAATTATTCTATTTTCCTATGAAAGAATATATTGGATAAGATTTACTGGTTGTTTTTTTGGTTTAAAATAGAAGAGAGAAAAAGTGGCAATCGATAAAATGTAATATACCCAAGATTCTGTCACTTTTCCTATCGTTTTATTTATTACTAAACTAAAATATTTTTATTACACTCAGATCACTATGAAAAATACTTTTAATATAATCCTTTAATTAAATCGAATCTATTTCTTCTGAATAGAAAAAAAAAACTACTTTTAAGAAAGGAGTACTACTTATCCCGTTTACATCATACTTTTCTATTTATACGAAATTTATTAAATTGGGTCTTTTCGAGATATACGCGCATTGTGCTGATTCAATGTATACGCGAACGGCGCAAACATTTTCTTTTAGCTTCTATATATTTTTCATGAAAAAAAGATGGGCTCGGGACCGAATCGTATTTTCCACTCTGGGTTTTCTCGAAGAATCGATCGCCATTCAGTGGCTCATATGACTGATTTCAATTCACGGATTGATCCTTCGGTTAACGTGTAAGGGTACTGACGCGTAAGACGCATATAAAACAGGGCCTCGCCCCTGGAGTAAATAACCGAAGATCAGAGGATTCGCATTAGACTGGGTTTCGCACGTATGCGTATGTATATATATTTTTGTCTTCAGTGTTTATTTTGGTAGTCACTATAAGAACAACATCGCTTCTGAAGGCTCGGTTGTTCAATTGTATGTGGACTTACGGCTATTTTTTCGACCTCTGTGAAAATAGTGGGATCACTAGATTTCCTTTTACTGCCGAACGTATCTAATCAAATATTGTTTGGAATCGTCCTATATAAACGTATAAGTGAATTGAGAGACAGAGAACTCGACAAATTATTTACTTACTAACGCCGAGCGTATTGGAGAAAACATCGTTTCAATCATGCCGAGTCGGGGTGAGAAGAAACCTTTTCTTTCTTTTAGGATGGCATATTTTCTTGAAAAGTTTCTCTATGTATTTTTGGTGGGGTCGTAAAGCTTAATTCATTAGAGGAAATTAAACGATGCGTCTTCCCGAGACATTCACCCGCGACGATTGATTGATATATTTTCATTAGAGATAATGGGGAAAATTTATAAAATCGATGTATATTTTGTAAAAAAATATATATACTTTGTGTTTTAAAATATTCATCACATAAATCTTTTAACAATTATTTTGAAATATTTATCTTTAATTTTCGTGCCATACGAGGATTATGTATGAACATTTTGTACTGAATATGATGCAATAGTAACCGCGCCTTTTGAAATTGAGAACGATCCGCTGACGAAACCTTTAAAAATAGCATCAGAAACATATTCAAATTGTCACACAGCAAAAGCACAAAATTAGATTAATTAATATGTAGCACGAGTGCCGACGACCGCAGTGCTACAAAAAAAAATACATAAACAAAATAAATGGAATAAAAATGGGCAAAAGAGGTACACGACACAAAGGGAGAGGAAAATAAAGTTATTTCATTTACAAGAATGTCCAATAACACGGGACCATAAATTTCGAAGTGCTTTTATCAGTCTCGCCATCCGACCGTAGAGGTAGGCGGTTTGCGAAATTGGAACATTCACCGTGAGTAGTTAAAACAAATAGGCCCGGGCAAAAATGGATAATAACAAGGATAGTGGGTACCACGAGGACTACCTCCCGCTCGCAATCGTATAATGTAAGAGGTGTTTTGTGTCATATATAACGCTATATTTCTGCCCGATTGCGTATATAAATCATCAGGTTGAATAATAATTCGCGCTGCTGAAGAGATTTAATCAATCCTCGAATTAAACCGGAGGAAAAAAGAAGGGAAAATAATGTCGAGTTTGCGTCCGTTCGTGTCCGGGTGTTCGACGCGAGGATTTATAAAACAAAGATATGAAAGGCTTTTATCGCTGCCGCCATGCGTAATTTTAATTCAACGCTTGAGTTAATAGGTTTTCGTTTATATCCTCGTTTTTTTTTGTGTAGAAAATTTGAGAAATACGGTTATGAACGATCACAAGGGTGATACGGATTTTTTGTACGTGCCGTATGAGCACTTTCGTACATATCGGGTAGGAATCGTAAAAATACGATGAACTGGATTAAACGTTACTTATAAAAAAAATATAAAAACTTTATTATAAAAATAGGTGAAGTCGCTAGAAATATCATGGCAAGTTATGTGTAAAATTTAGTACATTGAAACGATAGCGAAAAATATTTTTTTTTACAAATGAAACAAAACCGTTTTATAATCCACTCGATTTCAAGATTATACTTTTCCTTTCTACGTATTTCAAAATACGATTTCTCGCTCTTCACACCGCTTATACTCTTTCAGTTGCAATTCGATCCAATTCGAGCAAAAGAGCCAGCACTTCGTCGAAATTCCCGACGAGAGCCTCTCGAATCACCGACATTTTTTCCTCCGCTCTACGAAATGAATTACGGCCGTATCGGCTGGAAATTCATCAGCGGCTGCTTTCGGGAAATTCTTCGAAACAAGCGTCTGTGTGTTCTTTGCAATCTTTCAAGTTTCCCCTTTCAATCTAGATCGACGTACGCAGTCATTGCGGCAATAATTCACGCGCTCGCTTCCTTACATAAGAAATCGTACAGAAAATAAAAAAGCGAATATATTTTTTCGCGTAGGTATGCCGAAAATGCGAAGCGTTTTATTGACTCACTCCTCGCGCTTATCTGAAACGATGTAAAAGGAAATTCGCGAATTCGTCATCATCCGAATTATTCAGAATAGATCGAATCTTGCGCGTTTCTTGTTGCTTCGATTTTTGTAAGAAGATTTATTTACGGGAAAATGATTCAGTTAGATCATGGTATAATCCGCAGCGTTTCCCAAACTTTTTCAGCGACGGAACGCTTGGCAAATCCAAATATTTTGACGGAACACTTATCTTATTTTTTAGGTTGGGTAACTCATAACAGTAAAAATAAAAATAAAATGTTATATAAAAAAAAAACATTCATTTATTAATATAAAAATACAAATAGACAAAACTCTCAATGACTCTGATAATTTTGAGTCCTTGAATTGCAAATATTTTTATATCAGGCATAATATTGGTCAGTTGAATTCTCATATCTGCCGTAGGTCGAGTCTATATCTGTATTTTGTTTTTGTTTTATCATAATTAGAGAATACCACTTTGCATAAATACGTCATTGAAAACAGAAGTAAAAAAATCGTCTTTACTAGTTTTCAGAAAATATTCCGAAAGATTTGTTTTCAAATTATGTAGGTGTTCTAAAAATACTTGCGCAACTTCTTAACCAATTTTAAAATTCAATTAATTCAAACATTCATCTAAGACAGGAAAACAATCAAAATTATTAGACTCAATTGATGGAATCCAAAATTCAATTTTTTTTTTCAAAGGATGCAATTTTATCTATCGTATTAAAAATGGTAATGCTTTTTCCTTGCAATGATAAATTGACATCATTGCATTTTGTGAAAATATCTGCCAAATATGTAAGATGTATTAACCAGGAAGGATTTGTTAATATAATAATTAATTACTATATGATAATTTAAATATGACAAAAGTAAATTAAAAGGGCAAAAAATAGTCGATAGGCTTCAAAAAAATTTCTAAACACATATTTAGTCTGACTTATTCATTATTTAAAAAAAAAATATTTTTTCATACATAAAAATTTCTTGAAAACTCTCGAGAAATTTCAGTAGCGGAATCGAGAATTCTTATTTCTCGAGAAATGAAAATCATCGAGAAATCAGAATGCCTATTCACCAGTAAGTGCAATACGATAACTCGAGCAATAAGACGTTTCTATTGCGTTTTCATTTTCAGTTCTAGCCATTGTAATCATTTGAAATTTGGACTTTTCTAGTGAATCACGTTGTCTCTTAAAAAATTGCATGTCTTTTCCTTTGCAATCAGAGTGTGTCGTTTCGAAGTGCCTGCGAAGTTTAGCTGGAGCCAAAGAACTATTTGCAAGTATTTTTTGACACAAAACACATATTGCATCAGGAGCATCTGAATCGCCAATATAAGTAAATCCGAAATTTAAATAACTTTCGTCGTACTTCTGTTTTGGTCCGTAAGGCTCCGTGGAACACCTAATTTGGCTACGCAGAACACTGGTGTTCCGCGAGAAACGCTATATAGCCTATAATACCTATTATAGCCTATAATGTATTTAGTATTGAAAGAAATTCAGATGAAATAGTATCGGTTTGACTTTTAAATGTGCCTATCCAGTTGATCTATTTTTATTCGATAATGTGTTTTTCCAATAAATGATCCGATTTGGTCAGTTTCCGCTAAAAGCTTTCATCGTAAAATAAACCATTAATTCAAATTTAGGGCAATCAATTTTCATTTTGAATCACAATTTCGCAATAATTCAAAAATATCGAATTTCATACCTTAATTATAATCAAATTCAAGGTAAAAAATGATATATTAATTTGGCTGTATAAGCACCAGACGAATAATAAATGTAAAAAAAAAATATTCAGCTTGAATTGCGCACACAAATATTCGCCTCGTATTAATTTCTGCTACGCAATTTCCTACCGGCTTAGCGCAATAAAATTATGCGAACGGACGTTTATTTTTAATGCTAAAACTCTAAATAACTCGTCTGTCATGTCTTGAATGGGCTGCGTTTTAAACGATTAGCGACCAACCATACATTTCGACCGTAGAAACGCTTTTAATGGACGCCTTTCGAAAGTGCCAGAGCGCAAAGGGGGTGGTCACGCAATCCCTTCAATTCCGTGGAAATGGACGCTTACATTCCGTTTTTCGGCCGCGAAAAGCGCGCGAAATCGATAGTTTATTCAAATTGAGCGTCTTCGCTTTTCCGGAGTGTATACTTAATAGTCGATATAAAAAATTTATTGCGTGTAGATAAAATATAAACGCGAGGTTTTTGTTTTGTAGATGTCAGTATTTTAGGTGAATTATTAAATTACTTTGGTTTAGTTATATTACGTAATTTGGGGAAACGGCTAATTTAATTCTTCTTAACAATATCTCTTGTCGCATTTTTGTGTTCTGGAAAATTTCGCAAGCGACGTTTCAATTATCCGATGATAAGTCGAGGATCGGCAGGTGTCGCTTTGAAATATGGCAGTTGATCCTCGGCCGAGGATTAAGATGCTATAAATCATCAGGCTTTATTAATTTTTTCCACCCTCTGCTAAAAGGAGATTTATATGCCACGATCGTTCCGCCTTTTCAGTGGTAGGTAACGTGTACTGAATATTGTACTCGAAACTTCTATATAAAAACCATTAATAATTTTCCTTAAAAAATATTGATTTTTTACTATAATCAAAAAACCTATTTTTTAATAAAAAATATTAATTCGATCCATATTTAATTCAAATCTGGCCTTCGTCCACGCAAAAACACAATAAAGTTGCGTCACACGATCGCATAAAGTACGCCGACCTAGAAATTTATACCATTATTTTTGAAATACTTTGCGTTGCCAAAGTATCATAGTTTATTCTCTATACGCTCTACAGATTCGCATTGGCGTTACTTTTTTGGTACATTGTTGATAGTTTTACAGAGCCATTGAATCACGTGAGAGCCCGTTGGAATATTTGGCACTCGTATTCGGTAGTTTTTCAGATAACTGCAACACAACAAAAGATTTTCAAATGAACTCCTGTAAGTCTATCTATGCGATATCGCACTGCACCATTCTTGTGTAATGTAACCTAAAATCAGTTTTGATTGGCAAAAGGAAAATATTAAAAACTTGTACATTATTTGATATGTGGAATAAAAAAAAAAAAGTGATGTGTTTCGTGCGTGCGAGGTGGTGAAATTAAGGGTCGTATAGAATATTTGGATATCTTAATTGCTGAAATATGTTTTAAATTACTTTATCGCTAATCTAGAACGAGGCCGTAATGTGATTTCGTCCCCGTTTAATTAGAATATGAAATTTATTTTTAAGATTAAATCGTTATACGCACATTATCGCGTGGACTGAATTCTTATTTGAAAATTATATAGAATAAATTGATACATCATATTTTTTAAATTATACGAAATTTTAATATAATATATGCAAATTAAAAATTACATTTATGCCAAAAACAAATATGGCATATAGAAATATTTGAAGAGGCAAGATTCTGCTCCGAATACAAAACGTGTCCCCAATTCTAATTCAGATCGCAGAACGCGAAAACATTCCAATATTCAACAGAACGTCGTATTTGCTCACACATCATTTCCATACGACTATTAGAAAACATAACATCTTCCGATCAATCAACAAAACGACGCGAAACTCCCAAAAGACACAGGTCCAATCATCTGAATTTTTTTCCGAATAGCCCGATCCACCATTTCCCACCGCCAAATATTTTCCTGCGAGTCCCGCGGGGAATTTGATCCCCTTGTTGAAATTCGGAAATATTTTTTCACTACCACTTTGTGGCCTTATCACATCGTCAGTGGCAAACGAGACCCCATATTTGCATTCGGCAAACAGTTTTGTTTTATCTAAGGTCCCGCGAAACATGTTTATTCCGCGAGCATGCGTGAAACGCTCTTGCACTACATACCCTCCGGCTTCAAAACTTAAACATTGACTTTTGGCTTACATCCCGTATCTCGGCCATGGAACGAACATTTCAGAATATGTGTGTGTGTTTATTATATAATATGAGTGACTAGTTTCCACTCTGAGAAACGTAAAAGCCATGTCGTCGCTCGATGCGCAATGCCATTTTCGTGTATAATACCATTCGTTTCGTAATATGAGGTTTATTTGATATTATTTGAGATCAAATTGAGTGTTTTATTTGAAATAAATTTTATATGAGAATCTTTTACATTTATTGAGGTTGTTTTATATGCAAAATATTTTTTATGAAGATGCTTTTCTATGTAGCCGAGCAACTTTCGAATTAATCGGGTCAACTCGATGTCTGAAAAGTTTTCCGTTCACCGAGTCCTAAACAACCTTCTCCTTTCGACTTCCGTTCATTGAGAGCCTCATCAATACGAACCAAGAATCGGTCTTGCGGATCATTTTCCGCTCGAAGGATCTAAAGAAGCTAAGAAACGATCCCACGCATCAAAAATCTATGATTTCTGAATGGCCCATCCGGAACGAATTCATCCACGAAGAAAAAGCTTAAAAAGTGATTCTTTGCTAACAGGAAAAATTCAATTTCTGTTCACATTACGACTGAAAATTTTCTGTGCGAAAGTAATTCGAAATGCGATCAAATAACTATCATATTTGTGATTTTACTGGTTAGTTATAATTTCTAAAAATAATTTTACATATTTTTTGAATAAAAGTTGTTTTCAGTTCACTGGGAAAAAGTAATGTTTATATGTATCAAGTTAATCGAAAAATATGCATCGAAAAACCAATAATTTTATTTATCGATAAGTCATAAATATAACATGCCAGCGATAACATAAAAATATTGAAATAAAAGCACTCGCACATAACAAGCTTTTCCTTTTATTGTTTTACTACTACTATTTTCCCGATTTTATTCACTATTTGAACTATAGTCGAGCCGAAATTCGGTTCATAAAAGAATCAAAAAAACATCAAAACCAACTAAAAATATTTAAAATTTCCATCGATTTCACCTATACATTGTAAATTTTTCAACAAAATTTCTATTTTCCACCTTTGAAGCATCCATCAAAAAACTCATCCCAATTAAAACACACGAATCAACCACGACAAAGCCCAATCAATATTGATCGTGCACCAAAATCCCCAAAACGAGCCGAAACCGAACAGACCCGTATCCAAACAGACCTTCGTCCAAATCACACGCACCCATCAAACCTCCAATCACCCACGCCTCCATAAAACGCTCCGCCGGCCACGAAAATAGACAATGTCAACAGGGTGTCTTTTACGTCCAACCTCAGTCCACCATAGGTATCCATAGACTGATAGAAGCCTTTGTTTGAGCGGATAATGTGGGTCGCAGAGGCGCCAGGACGTCTCGACGCCGGCTCAGCCCTCCACCCCCGCAAGTGTATAGAAACTGGTGGAAAAAGCGTCGGCGACCCTCAACAATCGGGTTGATATCGTCGCAGTATGCTGGATATGATTCATCCTCGGATTCGATCTTCATTCGACCTCTTGGGGTGTTTTGATATTTGGATCGCGTCCGTGATTCGCAAGGTCTGCTCGGATTTAGATTATTTATGTTTTGTTCGAGATTTGCACTTGTAGATTCGAGATGGGTGTTTTTTTATTTATATTAGACTAGCGGCTTGTATCCGAGCTTGCTTGAGACTCTGTGAAAATAAATTGTGTACCGATTGTAATTATTGTCACAATCAATCGTGACGCCGGCGCATTATATTATAATTTGTATGGCTGTTAATAAAAAAAACTGAAATGCAAAACGATATTAAAAAACTGAATGCTTACTTGGTTTCTCCGGGTTTCAAAGCACATTCTTGCCAAATTTAGTAAAAATGTATCTATCAGTTTAGGAGTTTATTGGATACATACATGTACATACGCCGTTTGAGCTTTATATATGTATATAGATAAGGAGTTTATCGAATTATTTGCATTTCTGTAAATTTGTTATGTTGATAAATGTTATGTATAAAAATAATATTTCACAATTTTTTATTAAAATTTAAATGAAAATAATATTTTTGAATCTTTACTGTGTTGTTTTTGCTTTACAATATATTATTTATAGATATGAGGCATTATTTGTTTGCGTTGTTTGCGAAGCATCGATGGATTTAACGAGATGTGTAATAGATACTATCACAGTCGGGGCAATAAATTATTTTTGTATGTTCGATTCAATGAGTCATATGATTGATATCTTTTAGATGAAAATTGTCAGATAAAGTGAATATATGTATATTTGAAGAGTGTCTATAAAATGAATTCGAAAATTCAATTTCCATTATATGAAACTTTCTCGGTTATTATGTTAATCTTGAAGGTCGCGTTTCAGTGAAGCTTGTATTTTAGGTACAATAAGTGTATAACTTTATTATAATGTTTCTGTCCATTACTGTGCCCTAAAAACGTCTAAATGTCAGTGTCTAGCGCAAATGACAGTTTTCAAATAACAGCATCGATTCCAAACCTTATAAATACAAATAAATTACAAACTCGAAACATATTTCTGACTATTTCAGTCAGGAGCGTTTCGCTCCGATACAAATCTGAACCGCTAACAATACGTTTATTACATAAGATGAGATACATCATTAGTCATAAGATCTCCCTTTTCGATACATGACGTCAAACGAAAGGAGCACGCCGAAAAGCGAAGACATCGCAACGCAATAATAAAACATAGCAAAAGGAGACCTATGATAATAGCGAACACTCGGTCTATTGTGTAGCCGGCGCTCTGCCTCGTAAAATCCACTGTAATGTGTTCCGGGAAAACAGTTATTTTTTATATTTATATTTATACATATTTTATATTACGGGATAGATGTGTGCGAAGGCATTCATGGCCGGCGCGCGTAAACGACGAATATTTATGGACATCTCCCCGGGGAAAAATTGTCTTACTTTCTAGCACGCACGTAGAACATAACCGAATAAACTGCGATTTTTCGCTTTTGCTCGTTGTTTTCTTATATTGTGTGCGATTTTTCGTTTGGCGTTTGCGAAGGGCTTTTCGAGCACTTCGCGAATAAGTATTTAAAAGAGAGGAAAGCGCTCGTTAACGCGCTCGCCGCTCTAACTTTTTATTAATAAACGAAGCTCGTTGCGCTTCGGTTTTCGGAGCAAAAAAGTACGGTTCGGTGAGGGTTGAGAAAACCTCTTAAATATGTAATAATAAGAAATTATGTAACGATTTTGAGAGCTTTCTTGCTTGGAAACAGATGCCTGCTGGCTTAAAACAAAAGGGCATTTCGCTTCGTGGCGCATGCCCTTACGAGCTGTATTTTAATAAACAGAAAGCTTATTAAAAAAAAAGTTGCCTAATTTCGAAATTTCGAGTAGCAATATTCACGGAAAATCTCCAATACCCTTTTAGAACACCGAGGATTTTCGATTTTGTATACAAGAGCTCGTCTTGTTAATATATTGAAGATAAAAAAAATATTTTATCAGTAAATATTTGATTGAATTTGTGAATTACTACTCTTCTGAATGATTAATTTTCCGTGAGCTATGTAGATATTTTTTCGTGAGACTCAAATATGCTTTGGCGAATCGTTTTATTGTGTTTACACAGCGTCCGGAAAATTCATCGAAAAATAATTAAAAACACAGCATTGATTCGTAATTAAAAACGTTATTTCTCCGATCCTAAGAAAATTGAAAAGGTTCACAAGATCGTTCGCAAAATTCATTTCGTACACATCGGCAGCGTCCTTGCTCTCGGATCAATCTACCATAAAAATAACGAAGATTTCATTGAATTTTAATGGAACAACTTTTCTCATTAATTTACACTCATAATTCGATTACGCTCCCCCGTTTCTGTTTTACGAACATTAAATCAATACCGAGCGAAAAAACGGATAATTGTATCGCAACACGATACAATCCACGATAGCTCAATCGGGAACACGTCCCGGCCCCGCAACCCCTAATTTCCCAACAGCCCCAAGGTTAATTTTCAATTTGGCCCTTGTTTTTGAAACGGACCTCGATATGACTTCGGCTTTTGGCCCTTTGTCCTATACACGGAAGATCACTCCGATGTGCGGCGACGGAGCGGCGCGCCGTCCCTTTCGCGTCCCTCGGCCAATATTTACCCGCCATTAAGGTAACACGCGCCTAAATAACCTTTTATTAGACGGAGGCCCTTAATTTTGTCCGCCCCCTCCCCACGCCTGAGGAATAAAACGGGAATTTTGCTTTATTCACGTCTTTTCGGCGGCGCGCTGCGCGAAAGCTCGGACCTACAATCACCATATAGTTAAAGTGATTAAATTTTGTGTAACGTTTTACCGCTTTTATTGCATCGCTGTGTTTCGCAGATTACGTGTTTATATGATAATATATGTGTGGTATGAGTTTTGGGTCGATTTATATGATTGATTATGATTATTTTTAGATTATCATTCCGTTAGTCTATTATGATAAATATGATTCATTAGATAATCAAATTTATATGGTAAAGAGTGGAATGTATGTGATAGACCGAACGATAGAATTTCCTCCAAAATCGATTATATTTTATTTTAACTATTATTATTATAATAATAATAAATTATTTTTCTTTTTTAGGTAATAGATTGATGTTTCCACCCAAAGTACATATAAGGTAAACTTTTTTAATTCACTCAATATCCCATTTAAACCCCAGTCTGAAATCAAGGACACAGATTTTTCTTATAGTTCACGACTAAATCTCTGAATTTCCATACGACACTGCCTACCGACAAAAGAGGTTTTTCCGATTTATTATGCGTCGCTCACAGAGAAAATTCGATATCGCGCAAAGTTGCGTCAGCGAACGGTACGTACGCAGTTAGTAGGCGCCGCTCGGTCGAGACGTCCAAGGCTCTTCGCAACCGACGGAAAATCTTCAGTTTTCCCGCAGCCACTCTGGAAAAACTACGACGGAGAAATATCGTTATATAACGGTATTATATTCTTTGTACCACAGGGGGTTGATAAAACGAGAGGTTATGATTTTGTACGTGATTGTTACGAAATCATTATGAGACAGGTCATTGTTGAATTTCAGATTTATTTTATTTTCGCATATGCATTTATTCGTTTACTGTACAAATGTTTTCAAAAGATCAATATTAAAAGTTTTGCGTATTGAAAATTTTCTTCATTAAACATCCTTAGCAGTTTTAAAAAAAATCTTATAGTTTCAGCAATATTCATGCTGTATAAATTAAATTAGTATTTATCAAGTAAGGATCACATTAAAAATTTTCAATCAAATACATACATGTTTAACATTATTAGTTATTTTTTTATGAAATCCTAATCCTCTTTTTACACGGTTCAAGAAAGATGAACCGATTACTTTTTCACACGGATAAAAACACGGTATAAAAATAATAAAAATATGTATTATTATACCACAATGGTAATATTCGACGCAGGTCAGTATACTGATATAATTATATATGTATGTTATAGTTTTTAAATAAAAGATTTCGATGTATTTTGATGATTTTTCACGACAAAAATTTTTCACATCGCACATTTTTTATAAAGTACATTTGGATGGAAGTTCTACCTAAATATAGTGATGGAACCTATCTCCAATTTTTGTATGGTCACCATACATTTTTTACATGGTTTTTTATTTACACGGTAGTCTCTGCAACGTATCCCCAGTGTAAAAAAATTATCGGGTGTATAAATATTTTTTAAATCGTAGACTTCATATTATAAAAATCAGTATCACTTAATTTCAATCAAAATTCATTATCCAAACGAATCAAAACCCACCAAATTTTGAACATCCTATACATTTGACGCATACAAGCCAAAGTCAATAGGTCACGGTCGAATATTCCATTTTATAATTCAATTAGAACCGGCAACGTCGTACATTTTAGCAACCGTTAACTGCGTAATCCATTTACCGTTTGACGTCCCTGCGACCCACGGGATTATTCCCTCTTTTTGACTCGCTCGACACTTCCGCAGAACGGTCTTGTTACTCTTTCGGTACATTTCTGAGTGTGTGGGGTGCGTGCGTGGATGGGTGTGGGAATGTCGTCGCCGGAGGCTTTCGAGGACTCGACGGTTCCGGTCGGTCCTTTGGGGGCGCGGTGATTGACTTCTCTAGTTCCGTCGGTCTTTTACCCCAGTGTGTGTGTGTGTTCTTGCAAAATCTCGGACCGTATCAATGTTAAATGAAGTCGATGGCTTCTTTTGTGTGAAACTTTTTCGGTTTGTTAGCGAGGATTCTTTGATATTGACCGGATTGTGTCAGATTCGAGCGTTGAGGATGAATAAATGTAATTGGGCGTATTCAATAGATTGTGCTGAACAAATAAAAATAATTTTGTAATTTTGAATGAATTTCTAACGATAAAATTTAACATGTACAATTTTGAATTATTAAAAAAGTTATTTTGAATTTAATAAAATATATGCGATATAAATATTTCCGTAACATTTTAAAACTGTTCTGTTATTGAATAGTTTCGAAATGAAAAAAGTTTTTTCTCACTCTCATATTTTATTTGTGTCGCTTTTATAAAGAGCATAACATATTTAAACAAATTCTGAATCTGATATTGGACGCTCCATTTTAACTTTTAATATATTTCATTTTTAAATTCGGCTCTAGAGTGGATTAAAAAAACATACTTAGAGAAAAACTAACGTTCTGCGTCGCCTCTCAAGACGGTTTCTCGAGCAAATTGAAGACACGGCAAAAAACGGCGAAACGCCGACACACAACGCGTTTTATTTTGCGCAAAGGAAAACCGTCAGCGACATAAAAAATTAAACGAGATTCGGTCGCCTCTAAAGTCACTTAAATCTGCCGGTTTCTTTCTTAGGTGTGACTCATTCAATCCGACGCTCCGCTTATACAGGGCTAAGAAGGAAAAGCGTTACAATTTACACCAACAAGGGCAAGGGGTGAGGAACGCGGGGGCACCGGTGGCAAGGTGAAAGGCTTTTAACGAAAGTCAACAGATTTTTTTCTCTTCTTGTGCTTTACTTAACGCTACGTCGTCGTCGGAAATCGCGTCTACACTGCCGATGTACCTGCGAAGAAGAGTCAACAGCGAAAAAACGCAATTTCGTTAAAGCTTCGTCGAGCGAAATGCTTCATTAACAATTTTCCATTTTTCCCACGTCCACTGGGACGATTTTTTTTGGAATATCATAATATTATTGTCGCTTTTGTTGAAACGCACTGGACGCGTGCTTTGGGACGGTTGCGATTCGGCGAAAACGCGTTCGATTCAACTATCATAAATGTTGAGAGAAAATTAAAAAAAATCACTATTGATACTTATTCACTTTCAAAATACGAATCATCCGATAAATTTATCATTTATAAAAAATAAAAAGCTTGAAAAAATTAAATCGAAAAAAAAAAACGTCAAAGAAGCAACTCGATTCGTCCGCATATTCCGAGGCCGCATTACCGCAAAAAAAACCACACAAATTTACACAGACGATCACGCCCAACTACAAACGAGAAATATGCGCGAAAATACGTCCAAAGTAGAATTTAATATGTATCAAAAACGAGCGTTTTCGTCAATCCGTATTTATGAAAAATGTAATCCGACCCGGAGACGCTTATTTGCGGTACGCCGGCAAACGTATCGCACTTTTGCCGCGTCGGAATGTGTACAGTGTACGTCGCGCGATAATCCTTTGAAATATATACACGGGTTGGCTGCGAGTGTTTACGTCGAGGCTCTTTCTCAGCCATTAATTTTCCCGAGGGAAAATGTGTATGCGATATGTGCTGCTCGTGCCGGCGCGTAGTCAATAATATCCCGAAGTTCGCCTTGTAAAATTTTGACGTCGATATATTTCCTTTTGCGTAACGATTGTTGTTTCTTGTGGGGTTCGTTTGTTTTTTTTTGGAACCTATGTAAATTTTGTGTTTTTGTTCTGTTATGTCTATGAATTGTCTATTAGGCGGATATTGTTTGTGTAAACATATTTTTGTTATTTTTCGATTTGGATTGTTCGATTCGATTTCGAAGGTAAATCTTTGTTTATGAAATTGTACGTTCAATCCAATTTTGACTACGCATAGTAGGCGTTGAACTTGATCTTGTTTGGTCAAATTTATATAATAATCTATTTATTTATAAAATATAACACGTACATAAATATAAATACAAATACTAAAATACCACCCTGGCATGACAGGTTTCCCCATATTTCCAAGGCGATTAAAATAAAAGAAATACAAAATATTTATCTATTTTATTTTAGAAATATCATGATAAATTCATAATATCATGAAGTAGTCAAAATATTAAATGTTTACAGAATATGATACAGTTGTGGTATATACGCGCTTGATACAAAGCAATAAAACTAAATTAAAAAAATTTAAACATGCATTTTTTTAAACTCAATTTTTTATCATATGGATAGGATTGCCATTATTGTCGTGCTGCAATAAAGAACATTTTGAAATATACAGTAACATATTCAAGGACCAAATTATTGAGAGTCCTTAAGGATAAGAACTGGATTCCAAATTAACTCTTCTCATTACACAATATTATAATTACGAAAAGCAGAAAAAAAAGGACTTTTGCCATTTTTTTCCAAATTCAATAAAGGACAAAGACAGGTAGGACTATTCTTTCCAGTAAAGGACGGTTGACAACCTTACATATGGACAAAAATTTACCAACCACTGATGATTATAAATCTCTTCCATTCATAGTAGAGGAAAGTGACGGGTTCACGACCATGGGAGTTCTAGACCATGGGAGTTCTAGACCCGGAGGAGGTCTGGACCTGGTCGAGAGTTTTGGACCATCCGATTTTAATTTTTTTCGGATGGTCCAAAACTCTCGACAAGGTCCACACCTCACCCGGGTCTAGAACTCACATGGTCTAGAACTCCAATGGTCGTGAACCCGACAGTTTCATTTTTGTTTTGGTTAGGATAGTTTTTTTTAATTTTTTTGAATGGTCTAGAACTCTCGACCAGATCTAGACCTAACATGGTAGTGATCCGAACACCTTTAAAATCTTCAAAATTACTAAATACTCTAAAGCACTAACCAGTTACCATTCGTGAAGATTGTGCCAACCATCCAAAGACTTCAGAAGAGTGTGAGCCCCCATCTCAAAGAATCTCCATTCGTGAAGACTGCGCCCTCGAAGACTTGAGATGAGTGAGGGTACCCCCCATTCATTCTCATTGAAAGCACTAGACACGTCCGCTTCATATCGCGACCGAGGTAATACTACGGAAACTCGTTTTTCATGTTTGTGTAAGATTTCCAACATTGAAAGGACATTCAACTTTAACTTAAGGAGTGAAAGGCTCTTGACGCCTTGAAACCAGTTTTAAATTGTGTGAATGAAGAGTTCTTGACCCTTCAATGACATTTTAAAAAAACTTGTTGCGTTATGTCAGAACAAAATTCAGCATAATTTATATTTAGTATTATGGTAATATTTTTCATTAAATATATATTTAATAAAACAGATTTCAGATATTAAAATTTATTTTATTTTATTGTTTACATTTATCCATGAATTTTCAGTAGTAGGTAATCCTAACCACTTCACATAAACTTGATTACCACGTTTCTTTATAATTTTTTCTACTAGGTATATATCTGGAAACTTAACTTTTTGAAGTTCTTCTTCATAAAATGCACCCATAACACGAGTTTCTCTTACATCTTTTATTAAATATGTGATAGGATTTGTATATTGAATTTTATATATTTGAAATATTTCAGTTGACCAATTTGGAGTATACCCCTTCTCAAACATTCCCTTATATTTACTTATTCTAACATAATCATTAATCTTATATTTTCCCATGTGAACAATCTTTAAATGATTTTAAACATCTCGTAATAATTTATCAGCATTACTTTGATTAACTTGATTCGGTTTCATATGTATTGTTCTATGTGTTGAATCATTATATTTTTCTAATAATTTAGGTAAGGTTATTATCCATTTATATGATCCATTCATACTGAAAGATTTCCACATATGATTCTTTAATGTCTTATTAAACCTTTCTATGATTGAAGCCTTCATTACACTATATGTTGAATAATGATTAATATTATAACTCTTCATCAATTTTTCGAAGACTTTATTATAGAATTCTTTACCATTGTCAGTTTGTAAATTTTTCGGAATTCTACCCTTTTTGAAAATTGAAATCATAGCTGCAGTCACTTCATTTCCTGATTTTGATTTTAAACCTTTAGCCCAAGCATATTTCGAAAATGTATCAATGACTGTCATCAGGTATTTGTATCCACTATTTTCTCGAGCATATGGAATCATTTCAACTAGATCAGCTTGCCATAAATCATCTATACCCTTTTGTATAACTCTTCTACGTTGATAATTTTTTCTAGCAGGTCTATGTAGTTCATTAACAACTTGCTCCATTTTGTATTATTTTATAATTTTAGCCACTTTTAATTCTTCAATGATTTAGATGACTTCATTTTTATGTCCAGTATGCCCTGCACTCAGAGATGCAATTAAAACTCTTAAACGATCAACTAATTCATTGGGATCATCCCAATATATATGATCTATTCCTTGAATAACAGTTTTATTTATTCCAAATCCCTTTTTAATTTGCGGGGAAAATAATGTACCAACAACATTCGTATATTTTAAACTTTTATCACCTTTTATCTGTCCATTCGGTGAAAAATCTCTACGATGAGCATTTGTAAGCTGTAGAATGTGTCCATATTTAATTTTATCTTCACTAGTAATTATATCCAAATCAGGTACCATTTTGAATAATAATTCCAATATACCTGGAGTAACTTTAAAATGTTTATCTTTCACATAAAGAATATCATCAGTTATAGAAATTTCTGAATTCCCAATAAAAAGTTTGATGATGATGATGAAAACATGTTGACTGTTCAAATAAATAAAATGAACTGAAATTTCATATTCGATCCGTTTTACTTATACTCGTAAAACCCCACCTCGACTACTAAAAATTAATTGAAATGCATCTTCACTCGATATGAAATTGCACAATTGAAAACTGGTTTCAAGGAGTCAAGAGCCTTTCACTCCCTAAGTTAAAGTTGAATGTCCTTTCAATGTTGGAAATCTTACACAAACATGAAAAACGAGTTTTCGTAGTATTACCTCGGTCGCGATATGTAGCGGACGTGTCTAGTGCTTTCAATGAAAATGAATGGGGGGTACCCTCACTCATCTCAAGTCTTCGAGGGCGCAGTCTTCACGAATGGAGATTTTTTGAGATGGGGGCTCACACTCTTCTGAAGTCTTTGGATGGTTGGCACAATCTTCACGAATGGTAACTGGTTAGTGCTTTAGAGTATTTAGTAATTTTGAAGATTTTAAAGGTGTTCGGATCACTACCATGTTAGGTCTAGATCTGGTCGAGAGTTCTAGACCATTCAATAAGTAAATATAAGGGAATGATTGAGAAGGGGTATACTCCAAATTGATCAACTGAAATATTTCAAATATATAAAATTCAATATACAAATCCTATCACATATTTAATAAAAGATGTAAGAGAAACTCGTGTTATGGGTGCATTTTATGAAGAAGAACTTCAAAAAGTTAAGTTTCCAGATATATACCTAGTAGAAAAAATTATAAAGAAACGTGGTAATCAAGTTTATGTGAAGTGGTTAGGATTACCTACTACTGAAAATTCATGGATAAATGTAAACAATAAAATAAAATAAATTTTAATATCTGAAATCTGTTTTATTAAATATATATTTAATGAAAAATATTACCATAATACTAAATATAAATTATGCTGAATTTTGTTCTGACATGACGCAACAAGTTTTTTTAAAATGTCATTGAAGGGTCAAGAACTCTTCATTCACACAATTTAAAACTGGTTTCAAGGCGTCAAGAGCCTTTCACTCCTTAAGTTAAAGTTGAATGTCTTTTCAATGTTGGAAATCTTACACAAACATGAAAAACGAGTTTCCGTAGTATTACCTCGGTCGCGATATGTAGCGGACGTGTCTAGTGCTTTCAATGAAAATGAATGGGGGGAAGGGGGTATCCTCACTCATCTCAAGTCTTCGAGGGCGCAGTCTTCACGACTGGAGATTCTTTGAGATGGGGGCTCACACTCTTCTGAAGTCTTTGGATGGTTGGCACAATCTTCACGAATGGTAACTGGTTAGTGCTTTAGAGTATTTAGTAATTTTGAAGATTTTAAAGGTGTTCGGATCACTACCATGTTAGGTATAGATCTGGTCGAGAGTTCTAGACTATTAAAAAAAAAAAAAATAAAAAACTATCCTAACCAAAACAAAAATGAAAGTGTCGGGTTCACAACCATTGGAGTTCTAGACCATGTGAGTTCTAGACCCGGGTGAGGTGTGGACCTTGTCGAGAGTTTTGGACCGTCCGAAAAAAATTAAAATCGGATGGTCCAAAACTCTCGACCAGGTCCAGACCTCCTCCGGGTCTAGAACTCCCATGGTCTAGAACTCCCATGGTCGTGAACCCGTCACTTTCCTCTACTATTCATATTTATTTAAGAAAAATGTGATCCAATTAACTTCAAATATATTTTTAATTTCATCCATCCATTGACCACACAATCTTTTCTGTTAACTTGTTTTAATTTACAATTTTTAAATTTTCTTTATATCGCACAAAAATACATATAGCAAAAACTTTTTGAACAACATAATATAACGAGCGGTAGGCCCGATGTTATAACCAGGGCTTTGGAGCGGAGCGCGAGCTGGAGCGCGGAGCAGTCGGAGCAGCGTTTTTTTGCCCGGAGCAAGAGCGGAGCCGGAGCAAAAAATTTTTAGAAAATTTTTAGTGCTCCGTGCTCCGATATATATATATTTTTTTAATTTTAATATTTGACATTTTGCATCGTAATGTTTATACATTTAATAAGTATTTACAGATTTTTTTTAAAATATTTTGTAATACAAGATCTAAATCAAACTTTGGGACATAACATGTTATGTATGTCTTTTGATTTTCTAGGGTTAATCTAGGTTTGCAATTTATCAGTATTTATTATAGATAAAATAATAATAATTAACGTTTTTTTCGGAAATTTTACGCTGTTTTTAGAATAATTCATGACATATCAACGAAAAAAATTTCACCTGCGGCGCTTGTCTGTATTATAAATTAATTTAAAACTTTCGTAAGTTATTGTTGAAATACATAAAAAATATATTATTTACATTTGTTTAATTTTATAATGAGAATTAGTCTTACAATAAGAAAATTTAGTAATTACAATAAGACGGTGGGCTGGAGTAAACCTCGTAGTAGACCCTGAGCTATACACAACTGGTTTAGATCTTAAGAAATCTATGAAAAAATGAAAAAAATTTCGCCTGCGGCGCAATTTATTATCTTTTTTTTATATTATATTTTTTATATCTTTATACTATTTAAATTAACGCTTCTATTAGATTTATCTCTATTCGCAAAAATGGGGGGGGCTCAAAAGTTGTCTAAATCCGGCCCTGACTATACCACTTCATAAATTTAATATTTTTTCCCTGTTTTCTCATTCTCACAGTAATATAATTCTATTTTTAGTTTGTGAGATTATATTCTATAAAAAATTTATAAACGTATATAATCTAATATGCTATATGCTGTTTTTCTCTTAATTTTTATATGTAGGTATACATGTATTTGGGAAAATGGTATACCAATTTTCAATATTTTTTATCTTTTTTCTCCTATTTTCTCTTACTCTTCGGTGAGTTATTATACTCGTATATTATTAGTGTTTAATATGGATTTTTAAATTTTAAGTTAATTTTTTTAATAAATTAATTGTAAATAAACACGTTATTTTTATTTTTTTACATGAATTTATAGGTATATCAAAGAAAATCAATGAATATTATTTTTATTTAAAAATTTTAACCGGAGCACGGAGCGGAGCGGAGCAAGTACTCGGGTTCCGGAGCGGAGCTGGAGCGGAGCAACTCCAAAAAGTGCCCGCTCCAAAGCCCTGGTTATAACATCGCACGCGTGATTTGAGGAAAAATTTTGAAAATACAATATAATGACAGTATATTTACCCGTTGAATATAGTTGAAAATGTGAAATGTTTATTTAATTTATTATATAAAATATTATAGAATATTTTGTAGATATTACAATATTTATTTTAATTTAATATTAATTTATCTAATAAAGCATAGATTTCCACATCACCCAGGAGGTACTATGCTAGATGCTTTACATTTTTTAATGTGGGAAAATTGCCGAATTAAATTTCGAAGTTCAAAATCATCTTCCTTGTTCACCAGATCTCGCGCTATCAGATTTTTATTTGTTTATGTTCTTGGAGCATTCACTAAGGCAAAAAAAGTCAACAGGGTGAAAAATTTAGAAAACCATTTAAATTTATATTTTGCATCAAAGCCATATTTTAGAAAAAAGGGATCGAAAAGGTGCCTAATAGATGGCAGACACTCCTAAATAATGATGGCGATTATATTTTATAATTACTATATGCCCGTAAATATATATGAATAAATTTTTATTATGTTTAAAAAAAAATGAATTTTTTTCCGGTACCCCTAATTAATAATCAAAATAAAAATTACTTAAATTCAAATGTAAAAAAAAATATTTATAATTCAAATTCAAATAAAAAACAAAAATTTCCAATTTGGAACAGTGCATAATTTCTAGCGTGAAAATGTGAACGCTGAAATAGTCCTTAACGCACATTGGCAAAGTATCTAATTCAGTGCATAATTTCTAGCGTGACCCCACACACACACACACAGACAGACAGACAGATAGACAGACAGACAGAATAGCGCTATTATTATATGGAGGATATTGAATCTCAAAAGAAACTTATCAAAATCGAAACCGTATCGAGTCAAATACGCCGAAAGCCCGAACCGCCCAATTCCCAACCTTTCTCCGCAAATTCACTTACCGTCACACCCGCGGCCCGGCACCATTTGTAAATCAACAATTGAAATAAATCGCTTTTAAATTCGCATCAGCGACCCTCACGAAACACCACCGTACAGATAACGATGGACTCCGACTTCCGAAACACTTAAACGGTGAAACGGGTCCGACAGTTGGCCGCGACCCGTTCGCATTTTCCCGGACACGGTAACGAAATCTTGAGGTTTCTTTCGAATGTTGGACGATCGAAACAAAGCCTTTTCCGCGCTCGGCAGATTCGGATTAATGAAATCCGGCGTCGATAAATAGGTCACGATTCGCTCGAATGTGTTCACGAATGCTTTATGTACGTGGTTGCTTTTGTGTACTGGAGACGTGTCGTGCTCTGTGAGGATTTATTGTGGAAATAACTAATTGGAAAGTTGGAAAAATGTGGTTGAAATTTTAAGCAGGTGACGCTTTTGTTGTAGTGTTTTTGATATTTTATACCTTTCTTGAAATCTGTATAAAATTCAATTAGAGTTTGGTGTAATAATTTTCTGTTATATGTCGGAAAAACGGGAACTTTTTAAATGCTTAGTAAAAATATAAAAGATTTATAATATATAAAAAAACTAATTGATAAAAATGAAACCACTACATATTGCCATTCATTCATTGTCCGATTTTCGTCAATGAGTTATTTTTTTACGAGTTCCCTATATTTTTAACGGGTATTTCAAAAATTCCCGTTTTTCTGTATCACCCTACATATTGTACATATAATACTTTCTATTACATTTTTTAAATAATATTATTTATAGTGGCATAAATAAGTTAACAAATTTTATATTCTATCTAAACGCATAATAAATGCATATCTTATTGAAAAAATTAATAATAAATTAAATTTAATATACATATTACAAAATAAAATAAATTTGTAAGTTTTCTTGTGAGGGTTTCATATAAAGCATCGATGTCTCCTCGGATTCACTATCAGTTTCTACTCCACGCCTCGTTAACTACTCCCGCCGAAATAGGAAGACCTCTTTCCAGATAAGGAACGAGAGGTTAGACGTTATTGTGTATCCGTTGATAACTCAATCAATTAGAGAAGCCTTCCTCGGCCTGTAGATTCTGCTCGAGCGCGTAATTGCCTACAAAATTACGGGCGACGATTGCTATTTACCAATTCCTCGGAAAACTGTCGAACAGAAACGCCTCGGGATGACGAGAAGAGGATTCGTTGTGTTCGCGTGTTTAGAGTGTTTATTCGCCACGGGAGGTGTGTCTCTTAATAATTGATTTAATTTTGTATAAACGCAACGAAAATAATAATCGGCTTAGTATGCCGGTTCGAGTTTCGCAGCGTTTGTTGTTTTAGCGTTCGTGTTATCGTTGGATTAATTCGAGGATATATGCGGAGTTTGTGTTCAATTAGAGTATCGCATGCGAGTGAGAAAAGCGTGGATTATTAATGATTTTGAAAATTCATATTTATAATAGTAAAAAATGATTGATCTATCGAAAATTCTTAGTACGTATTTTGCAGTATGCGAACGTTTTCCATCCACTCCATATTCAAATATGATAATGGATTCATCTTGTTTGAAGATTATGCAACGGAAGCAGTGATGCGTGAATATTATATATTTGTTTGAAGGGAACGTATAATGCTTCCATTTTCCATTTACTATTTCCACACGAAAAACTCAGTTTTAATTTAGTACGTGCATACGAAATAACGTTCGAAACATCCGAAAACGCAGTAAATTTATGCAACAAACATGTTGTTTCCATACAACACGCGAATCTGAATCACTGTTAACTTTACCTGCCGTGAAATCAATAGTGGTCACAGTTTAATTAGAACTTTCCATCGCATTTACAGTTTCCGAATGAATTCAATCAAAAAATTTACTTTAACTCGACTAATTCAAAATTAAAAATATTTTCACCACATTTATTAGGTATTCACATAATTCAACCATAACTTATTTTTTAATTCACCGAAAAAATATTTTTTCATTTATTTATAAATGCATATGTTTAATAATTTCTCACCTGTCTATAATTTTTTGATATTGGATCATTATTATTATTATTAAAAAAAAGTCTCACTATATTGAACGTACTCATCGGTTTTAAGTTTTTAAATATAATCATTAAAAATAAATCTGTTGAATTATTAAAATAGTGGACTATTCATAAAGAGATCTAATAACTAAATTAAAATTTTACATGAATATATTTTAATCGTTCTAAAGATAAATAAACGGTTTCGCATTGATGTGAAAATAGTCGAGTTTCTCCGTGCGGTTAAAGCAATGCACGACGTGTATATTCACGGCGATGAGTATGGAGATTCCCCGAAAAGCCTTATTTCTTCATCCATTTATCATCGCTTCAATCTCGTAAAACCCGTTACAGCTTCGCGAATTTTCTCCGGGGAAATCCAATTATTGTGCGCGCGCGTAGGGAAAAACGCACGTGCGAGAAACGACGCGTATACATAAGGAAAACCGCACGCGATATTAATTCGATGCGACGGATTTCGGATACATTTCCGACGAGAGGATCCATCAGGATTTCCATGTTTTTGCGCGTTAATTAAAAGCTTTTGAAATCGTGATTATTATCACGCCTACTTTCGCTGATTGTAATTTGATAAGTGCGGACGTGGGGGAGTTGATGCGGGGGTGTTATTATCGTTTTCGGTTTGATGAAACCTCAGGATGACGTGTCTTGTTTTCGTGCCTTTGATTGGATCGTTTTTGAAATCGTGATTTGCCACTTTTGTTAATTTGTGTTTGATGGGTTCGCTTGTTTTGATGGAGATGTTATGATGTTATCGTGTGTGCGGTTTGTTTGAATATCGCTGTTTATATTGGTATTCTATAAAATGATCGTTTTGTAATTTCTATCTAAAATATGTATGTTTTCAGTGAAATTTTGCGTATAGAACGGTTTGATTTTTTTTTTTTAATTTTTTCAGCATATTTCTCGAAAACCTTTTTCGATAAAAATAACAGGTCAATTTTGTAACATCGCTTTTATATTCTCCAATTTTATGCATATAATTTTTTTTTTATTAAAAAACCGAAAATTTTTCACTATGAATATCGCCACGTAAAAAAAACATTTTTCAGCGTCGCAAAATTTAAAATAAAACCATACGATATCAACGCACTTTTCCATTTAAATTTTTCCGAAAATTTACAAATCATCCCATATTTATTTACATCGTCGATTTTTCCATTAATTAAGCTTCGGCTACGCATCGTCCCGACAGAACGGAATTTCCACCCGGAAAATGCGTATTCAAAACGAAGTAATCTGCGGCCCAATCAAATATCCAATTTCGGCGCGAAAACGGACCGAGACGGGAACATTATCTGGCCACACGCGCAAAACAAAGCGATCCTTCGGGATATGACGAGAGCATCGGACCGGGATATTAATTATTCAGCGTCTAGAGTTTCTTCGTTCCGGGAACGGCGATATTGTGTACACAACCGGCGCCATTGTTTGCCACCGAGAGCGCCTGGACTCAGACTAGTTGTACAATTTTCAAATTTGGTTAATGTGAATATTGTAACGTGGTGGTTGGTATTTGGGAGATTTTTGATTTTCGAGAGATGTGTTTTGATTTTTTTTCGTTTGTAGAAAATTTTTGATTTTGTATGATTTTTATTCGAGTTTTTTCAGAAATATTTGAATAATTTTGATGTAAATTTAATAGAATAATTTATGCTTTTAACTTTTCAACACTGTTTGATGATTTCTTTGTATCTTAAATTGAATATTTATTAAATTCTTAACTGGCACATAAATATTCTTATTGTTTCAGCGATAAATATCTTCATTTATAAAATGATAATTTTATGAAGTATTTTTACATGAATAATTTATTTTTATATATTATAAAAATTGCGTATATAAAATAATATAAAAATCTTTTTTATGATATTGGTTAAGCTTTATTTAATATACCGATTGTGTTAAGCGATAAATGATTCATAGATACATTTGGTATAAAATCGTTCGAAAATTATTGATTTTCAATCATAGAACTCCTCAAATTATTTTCCCATTTATCACTCTAAAAAATTAAAACGACAACCAATTTTATTTATTTAATTTGTACGTATATATAAATCAAAATATTTCGTAAGAAATTTGCAATATAACATTCCATGCGAGCTTTCAATACCCGAATATTGCTAATTGAAAACCCTTTGATTCTGAGATATATAACGAACGTTAACAAATACGACTGATTCGTACGTACATACGTCTTATTTTATAAATATGTTCTCGTTTATTATAAAATTGGGACGACGGATGAGGGTTGTTGCCGAACACAACAGAATTCGCACGATCCGTCATCATTAATCACGGACGTACGCAAGGCCGCGTATGAATATTCATTAAATTGATGCGAACTTTATTTGCGATCCTCGAGTTTGCTTTCCAAATGTAAAAATAGTGCGGTTCGTTAATTTTCGTCAATGGGGTTCGATTTTGATTTTTTTCGAACGTGATTGTGCTATTTTCGGTTTCTCGAGTGAAGTTTGTTGAGATTTTATTTACTTATTTATTCGGCGTTGTATAATAATGGATGTTGTTTTATTTTATGGGCCAATTATTTGTGTGTATTATTTATTCGAAAATTAATTGCCGATAAAATTTGAGTGCAGCCGCTTTCCTATTTTAAGCCAGCCAACTTAATAAATTTGGTTACTGTAATGAATATTTTACGAGAATTTGAGATAATTCTAAGATATTATGTTCAGTCTTTATAAATTATAGCCGTTTTTATGTAATGATCGAAACGTTTCCATTTCAATGGACGAAAATCTTTTTCGACGAATTTACATTTATTCCAAACGCCGCCTTTCATCGTTCACAATTTTCCTTTAAGTTATTAAGTAAAGAAATTCTTATTATGAAAACGTTTATTTTAATAAAACTCTCGTCCGCTTCATTTGCTTAGAGATTGACATTTCGTTAAGACACTTCGTTGATTGCCGTCAAACTGAAACACAAAGACATAGAAAATTAAAGCGAAAAAGCCTCCTGAGCGAACTTTCCGCTCATTGTGCCTCACATTTCACATTACACAAACTATTATATAACAAAACATACACAAGCCGAGGACAATATTTGCAGCGTGCTCAGCGAATAACTTATCAAACTAGCACAACCCCGGTTCTGCGAAAATATTTAAATTGGGCGTATTTTACAGTTAATCCTGCGTCTAAGCGCCCATTCGTTCCGCGCAATTTGCACCGCTAACTTGCCGCTAACTTTGTTTGCCGTATCTTATATTTGTTTACCCTCGTATGGATGGGTTCTCGTAGCAGGCGAATAACTACAACTAACAGCAATTCTGCTCGGCGATAATACGCAGTTTCGATCGTAAATAATATACGTGATTAGATTTCGGTTCGCGGGAAAAATCTGGGATGTTTGAAAGGGTTGCTGCTTTGGGAACGTAAGTGGAGGTGGGTTTTCCTTTCGGATTATTTTCTTGTTCGAAACTCACTCGAAATCCGTGGAGTTGAAAAACTTTAATTGAAAACGTTGCCGTGCGCTCATATTTCGTGCGAGGCATTGTCGCATTGCCGATTTCGCCCGTTTTCCAATTATTCCGTCTCCCGAGGAACGTATTTTTAGCCATTGGCTTGATAATAAACGATACGTTTTATCAATACTCTTGATTGAATTTAAATTGTGTATTTAAGTTTTGCGAAATAATGAGGTTTTCTGAGTAGTTTGTTGTTTCATTAAAGCAGCTGTAGCTTTTCATTTAGGTTTTACTTGAGGCTTATGTAATATATTTCTACAATTATGTATTATAATTTCAAATTCAAAGATAAAATATAAATGTTTTCATTAATTAAGTATGAAAGATTATTAAAGCATTGTGTCGATTTATAATATAATAGACAAACTCTGGGTATAATATTTTCATGAATATTTTAACAAAATTTTCCAAAGAGATTACTTGGAACCGTATACAATATTCAATACGTATCATGAAATCAAATTCGTTTATCAAATCAATCAAAAGCTTGACGCATCATTTTCGGTCATTATTGGAATATCCATACAAAAAAATACCGTATATCGAATGAATATATAATAGTAAATATTTACAGTATTCAATATTCAATATTCAATTACGTTTCGATCAGCAGTTGACGACTAATTTGATAAATTATTACAATCAGAATTTGTCCATCGTTGGTCATTGAGCACACAAATCCGACAGAATATTCAAAATTTACTGTAATATAATATGTTATGTAGCGATTCAACGTATAGACTCATCTACATAACGAAGTTTACGTAACGTATTAACGGTGGATTGAAAGCCAAACAATTCAACTAAATTTATGGAATTCTATATTGTAAAATAAAAAAATATTTTCTTTAATTTGTATTTTGAAAAGTGGCCAATAATTTAATTTCATTAAGCGTACTAATTCTCACTGGTTATTGAAGTTATGGTTATAAACACGATCGTATATTTTTAACCATAAATCATTTAATAAAAGATAGTTTGGGTAATCAGTTTCTTTAAAATTATTTTCTTCTTATCACTAAATATTAAATACTAGATTTAATAGTAGATGTGCGACAGAAAAATTCTTAAACTTTCAACGATATTAAAATGGCTTCATCCAGTAAGCAAAAGATCCTATCCAAGCTGAAAATTATTTTTCAAAAACCAACCAAATGCAAAATTCGTTGCATTGCCACAATAAATTTACAATCTCTTTCGCATTCTATTTCGAGAACAATTTCACCTAGAACAGACTACGTTTAAAACATGAAGCCAACTAACGAACAAGCATTTCGAAACTTCACGCGGAATCCAGTTAGAAACAGAAGGAGGTGCCAATACCCGACAGCCAGAGACCAACTCTCATAGTGAGCTACGTCATATATTGTATATAACCACGTAAAAAAGTTTGCGTGGTGCAGAATTATCTGACGAAAGTTGCACGAGACTAACTCAATTCTGCTGGTGCATCCGGCGACCTGTCTTTATTTAGAAAATATACTATTTAATGGCGCGTCACGTACTTTGGCTCTTGAAGCAATTTGGAACACTCGAGGGTAACATTAGATGGTTTCTTTTATGGGTTGTTCTTAGCTTGTGTGAAAGGTAGTTTTATAAAATGTTAATTCAATTATATTTAGCTGGATATGTATTTTTGATAAATTTTTTTGTCGAATTTAATATGGTAAAAATGTATTTATCAATAACCAATATTGATAAATGTGTAATATTAAAATATTTAAATCATTTTTGATACACACATTTCATATGAATATTCATATGAAATATTTATAAAAGAGATGAATGGATTTAGAGATTTGGAAGCTCTATATCTTTATTAAAAAATTTTGATATTACATTCACCGTATACTTAGATGACATCGAAGCCTTGTAAAACGTGTATTTTTCATAAAGTTCACATAAAGAACTCTAACACCTTTCACAAATTGAATAAGACTCAACATAAATTCCAGATCTGAAATCAATAAATCATGTGTGTATTTTTGAGGTCTATTGAGTTATAATTTTATAATTCTATGAAAAGGAGTTTGTTTTATTACGCACTTAATTTAATGGTTTTATTGATATAAATCAATAAAACTCGATGAAAATACTCTTCGCGTTAATAATTGACGCATATAAATATTCTGTTTATTTTATAAATATAAATGAACTGATTAAACGTGAATTTCCAAGACGTCGAATCGAATGCAGCACACGTCATTCAATTAAATCGTTAGTCTTCATAATTCGAGGAGCTTAATAGAGTTAATAGACTCCACCTAGTCTACAGAAAGCTTTGAAGCCGACCATCTGAATTAAATTACGTTCAACGTATGAATAATAATCGTGGGCACGTATATGTCAACTTACATGCACGTGAACGCGGTACGTGTAACATTTTGAGCGTGTTACGAAAGGTAATTGTTGCGGACGACGTGCATAATCGGGTCAACACCTTATGTGCTTAAAGCTGTTGAGCTTCTGAAAAATGCTAGTGCACTTTTTCGAATCCGTTTTATTTAATGTGAGCTTTTAGCGTGAAAATTGCGCAAATTTTTTCACTTCGAAGTGAAACTTCTTGAGTAAAGTCGCCCTAATGGGTCAACGCTTTTTAGTGTCTTATTAATATTCAGAGAGAGAATTATTGTGAAACAAGCTAATAAAAAGCTTGAAAAATGAAACGGGCTTAAGTAATCTGAAAATTTTATTTTAGAGTAAATATTTATTGATGGAACGGGTGAGATTAATATTTGAAAATTTCTTACGGTTAAATTTAAATATATAAATTTTCATTGAAATAAACTTATATTTTAGTGTATTAACTCATTTTGCTTCAATGTATATTTTAAACAAGAAGAATACGATTTCAACAAGAGGAATTGTAATATTTTTCACATACAATGTGTTTCACTTGTATCATGTTCACTATGGTTATTTTTCATGACACACGTCTGCATTAATTTAACGAACTTTTAGTTCAACGTAAAAGCTTATTATGTGAAGTTTCCATCGCAATTTTCTATCTGAAGCTCACAAGCCTGTCGCTGAAATAACCTGAGCTAACACGAAACACGAATCACCATAATATTATGAATAAATTAACGATTAGCTCTACTTCCGATATGTACCGGGCATATTAAACGATGCCGAGCCGGATACCTCTTTATTAATTATTTACTGTAAGTTCTCCACGTGGAATTCAGACTATTTCATTAGACGACATCTAAGTGCGCTAAGGCATCCAACCACTCGGTTGTGATGAATAACTTCATGTTTTTTATCCTCATTTCACATGATCAAATGGAGTAATTGCATTTTGCGATACTGCAGAGATGCATCGTATTTTTATTTTGAATAAACAAGATAGTTATTAGTTTTATGAATGAAAGTTTATGAGATTTGCAATGATTACTTGCAAATTTTACTTCAAGAAATTCTCCAGTAACGAAAATTACATTCCTATAAAACGTTTTTATACAGATTCGATTTTAATGTTTTTATTTTATATATGAAACTTTAATAAATAAGAAAATGGATCCGTGTTAATGCTTATATGCCGTTTTTCTTCTTGAAATTGTAGCCATTAATATGAGAGCCGAAAGCCACGTTTGATTCTGACGTTCGCGCGCAGAATAAAGTGCAAATTCAACTCATTCCCGACAACCATTAATCTTCCGCAGTTTTCGAAAATAAAATATAAATAAAAAAACAAACAAGTTCAAATAAAAAATGTACAAGTGCGTAGTAAACACGTGCGTACATATATTACAAAAGCCTATTCCGTTTCAAAAGTGCTATTACTCACCCTACCCATTTTATCTGGGCCGCGGCAATATGTTACCGTTCTAACGAACGTGTCGGCACTTTTTCCTCTTTTTTAAAACTCCTTGCATTTTCATTCACTTCGTTTTCGCCTGACTCTTTTTTTTTAAATCAAAGCCATTCGCTCCCGATTCGAAATTGAATTTGATCGTCCATTACACGTTTGCTCATATTCTGAAGCTGGGATAAAACGGTCGCGTCCACTTGTTCTATCTCTTTTATATTGAAAAAGCCATTTGATTCGGCGAGTTTATTATTTCAAATTTGATACATAATATTTAAAAAAAATATATTATTTTAAAACAGTACAGTATGGTAATTTGCTTCGGAAAATATAACTTGGATTGAAAAATGTTAATTTTCGTCAAAAGTACATACATACGTATAATATTTGTTATATATAATAATATAATATAGTTTATTGGCTGGGATATCAGTTTCTATACAAATTTGTCGATGATTGATTATAAAATCGTTATGTAAAATATCGAATATCTTATGATAAATATTTTCACATAGTAAAATCGAGCCAAAATCAACTTAATACTATACAAAGAAAACAAAGCTTTTTTTATGTAATTCATATAACTATGATATATAATATTTTTACCAGTAGTAAAAGCGAATTGAATATTTTATTTAACTTTGAAACTTTTGAGTTGATGAAGTATAGAAAACGCGAATTGATTTCATCTTTTCGACACTCCGATAAAATTTTTCATTAAGCCGAGTAATTTATTAAGCGAAATGTCGGCGAAATTTTCCCACCCATAAAAGAAGATTCTTCCCGAAAAACATTAATTAGCGGTGATGGAACGACGCAAAAGCCTCCATATCTATCTCGCAAAAGCGCTTATTTATTTTTGTCAGAATTGAATAAACTTACGGCTTTTTTCCCCTCGACGACCACGACCTCTTTCTGGGACCCAGATTCGATTCGTCGCGATTATCGGGAATCGCGTACGAGAAGCTAAATTAATTAAAACGGCCAATTAGCGACGTCGAACTTAACTCAGAAACGAAAAATCAATAGAACAGAACAAATGAAGTTAAT
The DNA here is from genome assembly GCA_009617725.1 of Hydropsyche tenuis. Lineage (NCBI taxonomy): Eukaryota > Metazoa > Arthropoda > Insecta > Trichoptera > Hydropsychidae > Hydropsyche > Hydropsyche tenuis. The sequence goes on from VTON01000036.1 coordinate 1,047,726, forward strand.
TATGTTGCTGTCGGCTTACCGTCGGACGAAGAAAAAAGTTGCCGCGGAAAAACTTTCAGGGAAAAACGCTCGCATTGTTTCGGCCGTGATACGGCACGGAGTTCGTTACACGTTCTCCTCTTGCTTTTTTATATTTTTTTGTCGAACGACACGAAAGATTAACTCGATTATAGGCAATTAGGTCGTCGCTTTGCAGGGTCCACCCTCCGCTTTCTGGCCCTTCGAAAACGGGTGAGGACTTTTGAAAAGTCTCGAAAAACTGGGAAAATCCATCCCGTTAAACTAAAAAGTCAGCCGGCTGAAAAATGTTAAGTGATTACCGCCGAAGGATGTGGTAGTTCATCCGTGTAAATGTGGTTATTTAACGCTTTCCGGTCTATGTTTTTCGATCGAAATTTTGTAATAGGTCTCAGCCTTTTCTGTATTTATCCTGGTGTTACGAACAACCAATTGGAAGAATCAATTTTTCAAATATAATATTTTAACATTTAGCCGAAACTTAATTTTCATTAATTAAATTGAAACGTATATCTATTTTAAGCCTATACAAGTACTGGGTTGAAACTGTAGCTTTCTGGAGCGTAAATTTCAATATTTATTACCACCTCTGACAAAGAAGCACCACAATAAAACGGAGAGCACATAATTAAAATACAACTCTACAAATTCATTCCATCAACTCAAACCGATAGATATCAAACAAAAATTTAATCAAATCGCAAGAACAGACTCTGGATAAAAAAAAACACAGTACCCCAGCACATTAACCACCGTATCGCACTAAAACCAGAGTTATCTATACATTATTGACCTCAGAATCGAGCTTTGGACTTCTAACAGCTCATGAAAGATTAATGCCACCATCATCTACATACCATTTGCGAAGACTGCATCAATATTCACAGCGCGGAATCGGCTTCGGCGACAAATTTCCCTTTATAAGTCATTATGTCCGCCGCGGGAAAACGGGGAGGTGATCTTCGAATTCGCAATTCGCAATTCGGTCGCCACTTGTGAGATTTTCGCCGTAAACGAGTCTCGAGTGTTTGAGTAATCGAGTAGTGGAGTTTTTAGATTCGATTGTCTTTGGGGTTGTGTGAAGTTCAAGGGTTGGCGGTAGGAATTGGTTTTTATCGGGTTTGTTGTTGCGGATTGAAATTTTTATGTAAATCATATTTTTATTTTCGTATATGTGTGTTTGATAGTGCTAAATATCGTATTAAGGTTAATGACTATAAAGTAGAACGCAGACTAATTATTTGAACCGCTTACAAAGGGTTAATTAGACATACAGAATAGTTAGCTTTGCTACTTCTCTTTCTTCGTGCACGACACGTAACCTTTCTGTAACATTTTGACTTATACGCGCTTGTATAGTACATTTCCAATTTGTTTTATGCGAACTCTCTCATACGAAACTCAACCAGGTTGACATTTCACTTTAATGACTTTGTACACATTGACGACGAACACGCCCCGATCCGGAACCGATCGATTCGCATGACGCTTTTGCCATATATATTTTTAAAAAGTTTAACAGTTTCATACTACATCACCGTGAATTTATTAAATTGAAAATTTAAAAAAAAAATTGATTAATACATTTTTTCGATTTTCTATTGATTTTTTTCATTGCGTGGTTTTTTTATACTATCGAGAAACGAATCATTATAAGTATTCTTTTAACATAGAATTAACCCTGTTTTCTTTATATATACGTACCTGAAATAGCCCTTAAAGGTTCCCAAGATCACCTTACTACAAATCGTCACCCTCATCCTCGAGTAATAAAAATGTTAAGCGACTCGGCTCTAATGGCCGTCGGCCACGTCCCGCCCAGCGGCCTGATAATAAAATATTAACGTACATTATTGCATACTTAATGTTGGCATATTCTCCATAAAGTCCCTCCGAGTTTTCGGAGTCGCCGTTATAAATAAGGGCGTCGTCTCGAAGTTTAACCGTGGACGTCGAATTAGTCGTCGACCTCTTCAACTTTGGCAAATTTCGCGGGTCGTTTAAAATACTGAATTAACACTAAATTAATTTATTTAGGATGGACGTGGTGTTGGTATTGTCTGATGATACATCATTGCGAAGTTATGTTATGTGATGAGATATTGAAAGTTTTCCTTGCGGGCTTAACCATATCGTAAAATGGTGCCGTCGCCACTATAAAATGGGACCTAAAATCGTATATTTGTCTGCTCGTTTATAACTATTACGCAATGAAAACTTTTCGCATAAAGCGTTTTATTGTTTATCGTGTTTTAAAACAAGGAATAACTATTCTTCGGTTGCTACGAAACTAGCGCTTCTGTCCTGATAATGTAATATTCAAAGCGAAACTAGGATGCTAAAATAAACGAATTAATTTCAACACATAAAAGCATTAAATTTGTGATGTCCACACAAATTCTTTATGAGTGCAGGCGAAGATAGTTAGTTTCTAAATTGAATAATAAATGTTATTTGTTTAGAATAGTAATCCAATTGAGCAAACATATCTTTTTCATTTATAAGATATTCATAAAAAAAATAAATACAATATATTTTTGTACATCTGAATATATAAAGGGTATGAATCATACGATAGATTGAAAAAGTTTCAGTGGTCGAGTGTTTTGTATTTTGAAGTCGCACGAGTTTCGAATATTATACTTGAGTTTGGAAAAACATTTAAAAGTTTGAACGCGATCGTTTTGAATATGAACGACCGCCAAATATATCGTGTTTTTCTAAAAAAAACCCCTATACTTTGTGAATATAAATACACAAGGGATCTTTCATAAAAAATCTATATATAGAAAAAAACATACATTTATGCAAATTAACTTCATGTAGCATCAATGTAACTTAGGGCAATCAGAATTGAAGGGTCGACGTGTAAGGGGCTGGATCAACCACTTAGCTTTACAGTTACTGCAAAATGTGATGTACTACTAGGGTTAGCAGTTTAATTTGGCATCGTAGTACGATGTAGAATGTTCTCTTTAATTAATGGCTCAATTCTAATAGATCTGAACCCTCGAAATCATAAATACGCGAAATTCACAAGTTAATACTTCATTATTTCCGAGCAAACAATGGGACCATTTTTTATTATTTTTTTCCACCTGCGTTAAAATTTTACGTAGCACATCTTTTCAAAAGCTCGACGACGAACATCATTCAGCTTTTACCGCCGTTGCTGCGTATGTAAAAGTCATTTATGCCGCTTTTACGAACGACCCGAACATTCTACGTTTCGAACGAGAAATTTTAATATGTCGACCTCGACAGTAAAAAACGGACAGCCCGTCCGATTGTATAAAATCAAAGAAAATATTTTGCAGTGGTTATGGGTGCGGTTTGTAATTTGGAAATGTTCCGCTTTGTTCACTTTAATGAGTGCCATTGTATTAGAAAATTCGGTTTGCTCGAGGAGTTTTTCCGTTAACATTGTGTTTTTTTTTTGTTTGTAAAGTGTATTTTTTCTTCGAAATATTAATTTTTCTGTGTTGTGAATAAATAAATAATCCGCCCGCGATCGATTTCTCCTCAAAGGGAACTTCCCTTGAAAAATGAAAAAGATTCTCATTAAAGAGAAAAATTTCACAGGAATTGGATGAATTCAAAGCAATCGTAAAAACAGTGTTTTTAGTCGTTTAAAATATTTTAGGATACACCGAGTACGAAAATACGTAGTATATTTTGTTAAGAACTTATTCAATCTAATTTGAACATCCTTACTCCTTACATCCTTTAGAGAGTTTATATAATAATTAGAACAAAAACATTGGATTGCGATGTTATAATATAGTGCTATATTTAACTTTGCTCCAAAAAATTGCAACATAAATTCTAATTAAGGGTTAGAGGAACCTTTCTGAAGACAATTTAGACCCACGCCTCCAGTGAGAGTCCTTTGTTGATATAAATGCTAGTCCGTTGCCAAAGCGCTTTACCTTTCGTGCTGTTGAAAGGCAAGGATTACTGGAAAACCACACCAAAGTCGAGTAACAAAACCTCAAAAAGGCAAAAGCTACCACCTTTTGAACCTCTCTCATTTTTAATGATACATCGTTATTTTTTATAGAAATAATTGTATAATTATTCCGAATTGCTGTATCAAAGAATTTTTTTCGTAGCATGAATGTGAGTTGATTGTAGATTTTTTTGTTTTTGAACAGGATTTATTTATGATTTTTTTTAAATATAAAATTCGAAAATAATAATTAATATTTTTAATTTAAATATAAAACATAACCGTGTTGAGAGTTTTTAATTATAATAATTACCATATTTTATCGTTCAATCATAATACAATTACGATATTATTTTGTTGCTAAAATTTTTAGAGTTAATTCGTGTAGAAATTTGTCATTCTCATCAAGTTCACCGATTTAAGTTAGCCCTAATAGTCAATCAAAAACACTGAAAGTTATTATTTAATTACTGCAACAGCTTTGTGAATTACAGTACAGGCTCTGAGTTTGCTTATTTCATTTATGTTTCTTAAATCCTAAAAATGAGTAATATGTGCATTATTTAAGAAGCTCGAACACTCCATTTTGCTGTTATATATTAAACACCCAAAAAATATATATACATGATAAAATACAACGAATATTCATACAAAAACATATTTTTTTAATTCACCTCTGAAATGCCCGCCTTTTGATCTATCACACTCAAAGCACGCTTTTTGTATGAAAATTTCACAAAAAAATGTGCTGAGCGTAGGCGTCATGAATGAAATGCTTAAACATCTTTCCTTTGAAATTAAATTCTCATTTAAATCAAGAATTGTTTATTTTATATACCCGCACCAATTGAAAAATAATAAAAAATATTTCTAATGTAAATACACACTCTCGTTCAGAAAAAAAAAACTGGCCAATTTACCGAAGCAGCCCCTCGTTTAATCCACGATTTTTCACCTGAAAGGCCATCTCCGCAGATCCGACAGATTTCCAACAGGTTTAGCCTTCGTCCACGAGTGTTTCGAGCAGTTTTCTCGGACGGGTCGTTTCCATTACAAAATTCCATTAAAACGCGCACCGCAGCACGCCATCGTCCCCCCGAGATCGTTCGAGGGATGATCGATCAATCATTCGTGAACGGGACTGCGTTCAGATACAACGGTGTATTTTACGTGTAAGAAGGTGTGTGTATCGCTGAAAGCTCCTGAAACCACTGGCCATCGAGGATCGGGAAACTCGACCCGGGAAAATATTCGGAGTCTTCCCTTTTCACGGGGTTCTAGGGTCTGAGGTCGCATTTTAATTAACCGCGAAGCGTGGCCTTCTCGAACCCGAAAATAAAACCTCCGAGGTCCGAATTGATACTTGCGGAATGGGTCGGCATAAATAAGATTCGGTTGTATTGATGGGCACTTAGATGTTTTTTGTATAATTATTTTATGATAATTAAAAGCAATACGGAAAAGGTTTTCCGTATAAATTCAAATATAAATGTGCGGATTTCGTAATCGTCGAAGTGCAGATGTTTTGCGTTGAATGGGAATTGTATTTTCAACTAAGTACAAATTTTATTCGGTTTGTTACATTCATAATGTAAGTGAAAACATCAATTCAATTATTTGTATAGTTAAAATAAATTATCATTTTAATTTCGTATTCATGAATTTTTTATAAGCCTATTAAAAAATCTTAATTTTATTTTTCTCCGTTGGAAAAAAAGAAAATATTCTTTTAAACGTTATAATAAAAACTTCTCTCGGGCGGCGCACAATGTATAAAATTTAATAGGACGTGACTGGAACGCGAAAATACGCATTTGCAGCTCGGCAAGGGACGCAATTTCCGAATTTACGATCGCGATTTAATTAAAAAGCATCCGAATCCACGAAATTCATACACATTTTTCGCTAATAACGAACACATTCGATGTGTTTGTGTGTATCAGCAGCGGGTCATTTTTTTCCTTTCGGCTAAACTTTGCCGAAAGGTTTAACGGAGCGCGACGAGGATTAATTTTCCGCGCCAAAGTCTCGACGGAACGCAGTCCATTTATTTCCTCTTCACACAAAGTAAAGAAAGATTATCAACATCCCTCATTTTGTTTCGTATTCAATGGAAACTCATTAAGGGTCATTATGCGCCGTGGGTCGCCTCAAACAACGTGACTGAGATCCTCTTCAAAGGATTTTTCCCGCATATTTTTTTATATCATTCCAACGGTTCGTATCTAGTACGCAAACAACTATAATACATTTTCTATTACAAGAACACTGTGTAATTTGATCTTTTAACGTATTGCGTTATATTTCATGCGCAATTCCAACGGACACTGATGATAGCTTAGTGTGTTATTTGCAACATCGTTATAACAGGACATGTGGTCATTTCTCTTTAATGCTATGCTATTTATTTTTTCAATAACATTCATATATCATATTTATAATATAGGTTTTAAATGTTTAGATAATATATATTTGAAATATTATTTTTTTTATATTTTCCAAAATCACAGTGGTTTGACACCGAGTTTAGATCTTCAGAGTGCTTTGGTCTCATCTTGATACAATTTGCTAGTATGAAAGCAAGCACGTACGTAGATACAATATCGAGGATATCTTTTTGTCCTGAAGCATGTATGTTTATGAAAAAATAAAGCCTGCGAAATGTAATCCTCCGTATCGTGCGGCCAGAATTCGTGACTTGGTAACTAATACCGGTGGCTCACTTTGAAGTCGGACGATCTCTCTTCTGGCTTGTAGTGGGGTGGTCGGGTTGAATTTGCCCACTTTCCAACCACTCCTCCGTGGAAGGCCCACCTGTCTCCGGCTTTGTCGACCGAAACAAATACGCATAAGTGTATAACGATGTCGCGAAAGCTTAGCGATTTTGTAGACATTCGGCCCGACGCCAAGCGGAATAACACTGTGATGCTTCGTGGCCTATGCTTTTCGGTCACTTTTGAACTTTCAAAAGTGTCCAGTTCGATGCTAAAAGCTGTATGTTTCTGAGAGAAAATTGGACAATGCCAAATGCATAAGTGCAAACGTCGTAAAATGTGTTAAATTATACGATTCCGACATATATTTTATCATGAATTATTCAAATTTTAAAATATTGAAACATATTCAAGAAATTACAATTTTATATAATACTTAAATATTGAACGAATATTTATTTATTCTCAAAATGTTATATTCATGTTTTCATCAAAGACTTTTATTCCAAGTACTTTCGCCGTCAAATTTTCATCCACACGATACGGGTTGTTGCGTCATCGCGAACGATACATACGCAACAATTTTCGCAGACACAACCTGATCGAATAAATCAACAAATACGCAGCAATAACTTGAAGATCACGCGAACGTATTTTTTTGCGCTCTACCAAAGTTTTCCGCCCTTACAAAACGGGAAACTCCGGCAGAGAACACTCGTGACAAATGAAAAGTGCTCTAGTTTTTCGTCGAACACTCACCGCGTTCGCGAAAAGGAACCAAACCGTGAATAATGTCATATCCCACTTTCGCATTGTCTACCCTTGTACCGTCGTATACGTGAGGTGGGTTAACAAAGCGAGCCGCGAAGACGCAACTCGTTCTGAATCCATGTCAAAGTGATATTTATTGCGTAATCAACAAAAGCAGCGGCAACAACGATGTAGATGGTCGTCGTTCTTGTCGTATAACCGGGGGAACACTATCTGATCTTTCGGGTGGGGAACGATGTTAATAAATCCTGTGGGGGTATATTGCGCCGCTTTTGTCTGAACTTTTAGTTTTACTGCATTTTCCGGTACGTTATGGCGCGTTTGTGCACAACGGACTATGCTTGGTTTATGTGGGGTATCCATCTGGTTGTGTGTGTCGGTTGTGTTCGTCGTAATGCGGCTTTTCTTTGAGTTTATTTGGGCTTGTTCAAAATTGGATATGATCGTCCGGTAGTGTTCACTTTGCTGTGTGAAGACGTTGTGAAATTCAATTTATGTTGCTTGATTTCGTTTTTCATGTGACGTTGGTTGGTGGATTTTTCTCAATGTGTTTTTTTTGTGGTGAAATATGTTTATTTATAAATGTGTTATGTTTTTTTTTTTTTAATATTGGTGTTTTTGTTTATCTGTGAACGTTAAGGATTATATTTGGTTTATATTATTAAATTTTTGTATCAATATTCATTTTAATTTGGTAGTTTTGTAATTAAAATTTTGTATAAACAACATATATAAATTTTCAACTGTATGAAAATTATAATAACATTTTTGTTTTGCAAGCAATTTTCATGTTTGAAAATGTGTGAAATGAAATGAAATTTTTATTTAAATAATAAACAAAAAAAGCATCTTAATCTAAAATTATTATCCCCATCATAAAAATTTATAAAAAATTCCATTATAGAACTAGGCATTTATGTTATCGTAGAAGAATTAGATTTTTTATGTGATGAAGCGAAGATAACTCTCAAAAAAACTTTTTATCATCGAATAATCTTTATTTCATTGACGTACACGATATTTTTTTTATATTTAAGCTATTAAATACTCTCAGGCCGTTATTTTAAAGTATCAATTAGAAATTTTATGCTCTCACCATATAAATTAAATCAAACCAACACTAAATATACCATTCTTCACATTATCTCTCAATAAAATTCCTCAAAATCCAAAACAAATCTTCTTTTAAACTATCCGAACACACACACGAAACATAATAACTTCCTATTCAATATTTGATATACTCGTAACGATCGAATTTCATCCGCTCCAACATCCCAATAGAGGACCACGACCAGACTCCCACGCTCCACCGCAGTTCCTTTGTACGCAAAGGCCAATATCGAGCACGAAGCACATGCAAATCTATAAAACACACATTTATCGCATACATGTGCACATGCATTTCCCAGTTTGAATCCCGCAATATCGCGTCCCGGACGACCGCTTAAGCGCGCATAGAGCCCGATCCCGCGGGAGTACCCGGGTCCCGGGGTGCCTCAATAAAAAAGGGAAAGTGCCCTTTTTCTATTCGCATATTGTGCGATCCGCTTTCGCCGGAATTATACTATTGCGATTGTGGGTTTTGCGGCCGGGACGATAATTTTCCGGATGAAGGAAAAAAAGTGGCTTTTTTAGGTTTTTTGAAGGGAGGGGAGGTCCACGTTAATGAAATTATACGCGCGCTCTTTTGTATGGAGAAATTACGTCGGTCGTATAATATACCCGAAATGTTTAAAGCGGGTCATATTCATAATTTTTGCGTTTTTTTTTTTGGTTATGATACCGTTTTGTAACTGAGGCGCATAGTTAATTACATTTGACGCTTTCAAAGTTTTTTTCGCCGCTTCGAAGCATGGTCGTTAAATTTTCATTATGAATTTTCAGAATTTTTCTTGTATAAGTGTGATAACATTTTATAGAAGCTGGCATTCATTTTTTATATTATATCATAATATTTGATCAAAATGAAATAATTTTAAAATTCTTAATCCAGTTCTGAAACTTAGTAAGAATTTTAAAAGAAAATCAATTCAGACTTGAATTATATATTATACAATTTTTCTTTTTGTTTTACTTTCGAGCCATTATGAATATTTTAAGTCGAATTTAAAAAAAATATTTTATCAGAAAGAAAAGATAAACCCATCTGACATTATTGAAATCAATATTTCGTTATAACTTAAAATCTATCAGATTTAAGTACTTTTGTTGAAAAAATTTTTACTTTAAATATATAGGTACATATATAGTAATCCTTTAAAAATTTTCTCGTCGACCATGCCATATTATTAGAGGCCGTTCCTTTCCATCGCGCAAATATTTATGCGCTTGTTTATCACGAAGCAAATTCAATTACTTAAGTAGCTCGAATATATTATGCAAATGCGGGCCGAGCTTAAATTAACAAGTTTGATAAAATACGCCGATTCGCGCTTTATATTATACAAATAACATCCTCGGAATAGGCTAATTAATTAAATTAACGACCGAAACGAGGAACGGACGCGATTTTGAAGCAACCGAAGGCTACGCGCCGGAAAGTTTTTCCGAGCCGATGAAAATTCGACGTCGTTTTTCCCGCCGTTTTTCGCAAGACGGGAAACGTCACAGCGCCGAGTTATAACGTTCGCAATTTTCCGCGCGCGGAAAAGCTAAACGATGTCTGCCACGTTTTCGCCGAAAAAGTGTGGGCGGCTGTTTTAATAATAAAAATGTTTCGTCGTTATCTGATGACATTAAGAGAAACAATACAAACTTCGGACGGGCAAGGGCCATTGTGACCAGGGAGCGCTTGTCGTTAAGATGAAATAGCGTTTTTTGCCGCTTCATTGTTCGAAGATTTATTATGGCTCCCTACAGCATTATTATATACAATTTTTTTTAATATCGGCACTGAACGCCCTTTGGAGGTAATAATATCGAAAACGTTCTCGGGAAAGGAAAAAAACAATGCGTGTATCGGTTTCCGTGCGCTACGGTTTGTTTATGGCGAATTAGCGCCGATCGGAAGGTGCAATTTTTCATTTTCGCAATATTTATATATTTATAAAACGTTTGAGGTGTATCGCGCGCGTACACAATGTACGCATATACTTGAAAATTTTTGATTTATGCCCTTATCCAGTCATAAATATTGCGCAGGGTAAGTTTCATGCTCTGCGCGAGTACCCTTTCACGTTAATATTGCGTACAACGCGCGTTTTGTGTATACGTATTTTTTATTTCGGACGAACATATTATTCGGGCTCGAAGGCACGCCGCTCGTATGAAAAGTATTTCTGAGAATGTTTATTTTGGAAAAGTGGACAAAAGGAGGATTTTTTAAGGAAATCCAGTATGAAAAAATATATATAATATTATACATACTTATACGCTTGTGTATAGGTATACGCCGGGACACGACGAGAGGAAGAGATATTGTGAAACTTTTCCATTTATCTTCAAAGTAAGAAAGGGGCAAGTATTTAAGGTCGCCGATTTCAAAGCACAGATAAAAGGAATGATTTTTTGTGTGCGCGTATGTATTTTTTCATTTCGTTCTAGAATTAACTTTCTTTCAGAGAGTAAGCACCGTCGTGTCTTAGTTGACCAACATTATCTAAACGAACTTAATTTCGAAGTATATTTTTCATTCACAAACATTTTTTTTTTAGTTTATATACTTAACAATCGATTTAAATATTGTTCAAACTTTATATTTGATCTCTAATTACATTGTAATTTAGAGAAACTCCATGTAAGTTTATTTTGATAGTTTTGTATTTTATAAAAACAATTGAAGAAATTTTCAGTTTGTTTCCCAATATTGTAATTAGAAGTGAAAGCACAACACATCTAACGATATTAATTGTCTAAGTGAATAAAAATTTCGATTATAACAATATTTAATACTTTGAATAACAATTTCAATTATAAATTGAGAAATATTTCAAAAATTTCAAGCATTTATTTCTGTTAAAAAAATCACTAATATAATATATTTATTAAAATAAACGCGAACACATTTATTATACTTATCAATATTTTTCAATCAACTTTCAAATATTATCCGATCATAAACGACTCCATTTCAAAATTGATACCTCATAAAACCACCAATTAACCCAATACCCCAAAAAAACACACCACTGCACAAAATCACCGAAAACGCGCCCGCGCAAAACTCCGCATTTAATTACATTTCATTAGCGAAATCTGCATAATTACTCACGCGCACACGTGCAATAATCATATCGCACTCACGCAATTCTCACCGCGGAGTCACGTGCGTGAAATTTCGCGAAAACACCCCCGGCAGGATTGAGAGGGCGAAAACATCCCTTTGTTACTGTCTCGCCGCATCAAGAGTGCGCCCTCCCATCACGCGTCCCATATAGTACGTGCCTACTAAATCCCGGCGGCCGTCCCGTTTTATTATGAAGATGACTTTTTCTTCGCGGCTCTTCGTCATGGGGGTGATGATGGGGGGTGTGATGATGGCGTGAGTGCGGGTGAGTGCGCGGAATGGTCGCGAGGCTTGGATGTTAGGGGTGTGTTTTGTTGGATGTGGTGTTTGGAAAGATCGATTGAGTGTTGAGGGAAATTTGATTGATTGGATGTAGTCAGGGCTAGATTGAGGGTATGTGGCGCTCTATGTAGGCTGATTTTCAGCCATTCTCTCGTAGTTTTTAAATATTTTACAAAAAAACGATATTTTTCGAAAAAAAACATACATTTATAAAAATCGACTTTTTCGAAAAAACATTTCTTAGAAAAACGATAAAAATTTTCAAGAATATTCGAAATACTTACAAAACCGACTTTTACAGAAAACCTTTTCCTAAAAAACGGCAAAATTTTTCAATAGTATTCGAAATGTGACAATTTCCTTTTCTTACCGGAAATTTACAAACGTGTATTCAAAATAAGTGCGTTTTATGTTGAAAATTTATAAAAATAAAAATATAGGGCACTTTATGGCGCCTCAAACACGAGCCTACTTTGGTGCACCTTTGACCCGGCCCTGAATGGATGTGTCGTTTTTTTTCAAGCTTTTTATTATTGTGGACTGTTGATGGACAAATGGACTTTATGATTCCGTGTCTTGAATTGGTTTCATTGAATAATAGGTTTTTTGTCATGTTCAAATGGAGCGATTTGTATGACTAGATAAGATATTGTTTCATATTTAATATTTTAATATGATGAAAATATTATTTCGGAACATCCGTGTACGTTCATGTCAAAATAAATACAGTGAGTCGCAGACACTTTTCGTATACGAGGGTAATATGTATGCGCGTATATTGCATAAATCAATACATCATGGCAAGATTATTTTATTCCGTAATATTATAATACGTATACGATATTATCGCAACTGTGTTCGAGTCACTAATTCTCTGGAAAATTCAGCGCTTTCCGCGCATGAGGAAATTCACAACTCAACAGTCGATCAATCATTCACAATTCGAGATAAATCGCCCGAGTAATACGCACTATTTAAAATCAACTCGTTGAAATCAATGAACATACTCGATGTGAATGAAAATTTCCAACGCTTAAATTTTTATTCGACATTGCAAATAATATATTTGAACTGGAAAATGTGTAAATAAATTTTCTGAACATAATAATTTTTTTTTACTAACAAAAATTATAATATCATATTTACATATTGAATTTTTCACAAAAATTTTGCAATCTTCTTTAAAATTCATCACATGCTATGCTCCCTCATTTTTTCATGTGATTGTTTAAAAAAACGCTATTTATCAAACCGACCTCCACATATAATACGTTCCACGTTATACATTTGGGTATATTGCGAGTGTGCGTACACTCACGAAATATTCATTCAAAAGGGAAGAGAGTTTTCTCAGCATTTCTCACAGTGTATGTATACACCACAAAAAGGACGTGGAAAAAATTGTATATCCTTACGTTGGAAAGGGTCATATATCTAAAAGCGTCGGAAAATATCGGCGGGACCTCATTTGCGAGCTTTCGTGCCGTTTAGAGAAAAGTGTTCGTTTTAAAACAAAAACATTAATTTTGCTCACTTGTCTGTCGTAGAACGTACACGGCGAGCATTGGAAAAAGGATGTTTCTTCTACAATCCATTTTCCGATACGGGACGTGTTTTCCCAGTAGGTTTTCCTCTACTGAGATGACACGTTTCCTGAGAATTCTTATAATTCAATAGTTCAAGAAATGTATTTTTATGTTATGATTTATTTACAATTGCACATTTTATAAATAGCCTTTGTGGAGACTCGTTTTAAATTATTAGAAATATTAAATTTCTATGTAACAGAAACTGTAGGATGCTGTTATAAAAAAATGATAATATTGCAATGAAAATATTATATATCATTTGAAGTAATATTATAATGTTACTGAAAATAATATAATACTAGTTTTGTTTTCAATATTTTAATATTTTTTTTTATATATTATATTTTATAAAATCTTCAGATTTCAGTTAAATTATATATTTTGAGCAAGAGAAAAATATACATACATATGTATATAGAAAATTTATAAGGTATCATTAAACTGGGTTACGAAATTTTCGTACTCTAACCGTCGATCCTAATTGTTCAATCTAGACAAAGAAAAAAATAATCGAATTGAATCTGTCGTGTTGAAAAATCGAAGAGCGATTTTCTACCGTCGGATTTTCCAAATTGAAATCCCGCCAACCTCGTCTCGATTTAAAATATGGCTCGAAACTCTTTAAATTTTTCAAATCCCACTAGGATTCTCGCGTTTCTCTCGTACAGGACAAAAAAAAAATCACTTATTGAACAATGTGATTGATTTTTGATCTTGTATGCATTCTAATATACATTCGAAGAGAATTCCGTTTCCAGAGATTTTTTTATATGAATTTCTTCTTTTACATATTAGAACGTTAATAATAGACATATCAATACTTCCAGTATTTCATTCTTTCAAATGGATTCTTTTTGATACTTTTCAATTCCGTATCGAAGAAGCTTAACGGGTCGCGCATTGTTCATAATACGCTTATGTTCTTTTTGACGAATGCTAACGAAAAAATACAACAAATAATATCATAAAAAAACCTTCTGAAAGGGCTTCTATTGGGAATTGAAAATAAATTAAGTGAGAGGTTTTTTGTCGAATTTACTTCGTTCTTTCATTTCATACGTATTCTAGATGCGAAGTCTCTTTACGGAACATTTGAAAATGATTCATAAGCCCATTATTTTTTTCACCGGGCGCACTCAGTAATTTTAACATAATATAACACAAAATGTCCTATAAATTAAAAGTTTGCTCTTTTTAGCGTCGGTTTTTTTACCTTTTCCCTCGTTTTACGATATTTATTAAGTGTTAATTTTGTACGAAGTTTGCGCGATTTCGTTTATTTAAAACGCCATAAACGTCATCATTATATTCATACATAAAATGATGTGTAAGCTCATGCACTCGATAAAATTATTTTATCGATGGCAATAAAAATGACCCAAATGTTTCGAAATTTTTTTATTATATGACCCCCATTAAAATTCAAAACAGAACATTTTTCGACGATTCAAGATATTTAATCAAGTGAAAACTTAATATTATATTTAATTATATGAATTCTATGTACACATAATAAATATTTCACGTTATTGGATTTTTAATTTTTTGTTAACACATATTGTATAATAGTCATTGAATTATTATAATCTTTGATAGTTTTCATCTAATTTAGCGCAACTGTTTTCATATCGCTTAAAACATTAAGTAACCGCCGAAATTTATCTCTATCAATAAATTTGTGACCAACTGGTTTAAATTTCACGATATGAATGGTATCCAGGTGTCTTTTATCTTCAAGACATAACTTACTTCATGAAAATGTAGAATAATCTAAATGAGAATTCCCCTAGACAATATACATACATAATTGATCCAACTTGAATGTACTCCAACTTTGTCAAACATATAGAAAAGTTTTATGTCAAGACAAAGTTCCACTCAAACTTAAAGCAAACATTATTACACCAATAAAACTCGACTTTAAAAAAAATAAAACTCCAATCTAATTCACCGAAGCTACGAGTGTTTACCCACCAAGTGGCTAATGGGGTAAAGCGGGGCAAACATTCCATATATTTTTAATTTGACCCCGTTCGACGGTTCCAAAGCCTCCGTCGCGCACACCATTGCAAACAAAAGGCTAAAATTGACTTTACGAGGGTAATTATTGCCATGTTTGCCCTATCGCGTTTCTGTGCGTCCGTCTGTGTAAGCTTGATATGCTGAGAGTGCAAAATAAAAATTCCCATTAGTCTGTAATCGATGAATAACATAATTTTTCATATTTTTTTTTATATGAATTCATATAAAAATTTATTGAAATTCTAAAAAATTTCGATTGAAATAATAGTTTGATTGATAAATATTTTCGTTCACGTATAAAAAATTAGTTTTTACGTCCCAATATAATTTCATTAAATTTACGAAATTATGATATCATAATTTCGTAAATTTAATGAAATTAAATACATATACACTTTATATTCTAAATATATTTCCACCACCTTTTTGCTATCATATTATATATTGTAGTGTAGGTGTGCTTCTGAGTAATGAAGTTCGCTGGTAGACTGTGCTGATGACCCCTTTGTGCGCCGCAACGAAGTTTAGCATGTATATGTATATTTTCAAATATTTTTATATGCTGTGCACTCTTTGAAATAAAGGCTTTACTATTTACGGTTGATGTTATTTCCTTGAATTTTAAATTGCATCATATTTCCATGCACATTTGTGAATTTCAGGTCCGTTTTTGTATATACTTTACCTGTTAAAATGTATAAATATATAGCTTTTTCATATTATATAACTATGTTTTATTCAAATTTGCTTCAGTTTTATACTATTTAGTTGAAGTTTTTTAACCGTCAAATCTTCAAGTGACATATTTTAAGAACAAAAGTTTTTACAGAAGATATAAAAAAATGGTACTATGGTACTTAACATTTTCAAACTAACTTATCATAGAATTATGAAAGTAAGAAAGAAAACTTCGAACTGAGACTATTTAATAAAATCTCTTCCAAAGTACTTTTTCCAATAAACGTAACCTGGCTTTTAGGAAAATGCTTTTCCACTTCTGACATAAAAAATTCAAGTTGTCACCTATTTTATAAAGATAGCATCCATTATCTCGATTACATCAACGGCGGTTAAAATAAACACGGTTTCCCATCAGTTATCGCTTACTTCTATTCACAAAAGACTCATAAATAAGGCCACTCCCAAACAGTAAGTATCACGCTCATAATAGTTTCGCTATTTCGGGACTATACTGTATTTCGTGCTATTTTCGTGGTCGCGAATTCGATTTTCTGCGTAAGAATCGTTGCTCGATTCGATGAACGCGATATCTGTCACGAAAGGCTCTAGCGGCACCTTTCTTGATATGCAAAATGGGAAAACATTTCGGAATTCAGCGAGGGAAAAATCACGATATTATAAAGAAAAAATAGAACAAGGTTTTCGGATCGGACTACTTTCAGTTCGGTTTTTTCGTACAGCATTTAACTTTAATTTTGGATATAAAATTGAAAATTCGATGACTTTTACGCGTTTTATTATTTTGATGAAAATTATAAATGGATGATGTTGAAATATTTTAAATTCGTGTTGCGAAATTTCAATTTGACAGTATATTTTTTGTTGTATATTTATTATGCATTTCATCTGAATTTGTTTGCTGCAAAATATTTTCGTTCAGGAAAAAAAAAGATGCGATTGAATATAATATACTTTGATATGAGTAAAAAATAAAGCTCACATGCATGTTGACATATGTATAAAATATGTGATGATTTTAAACGAAAACCCAAACTGAATTTTTAGATGGAACATGTGAAAAGTAAATCCATATAATACTTTAACCGTACTCTATCTCAATATCACTAATGAAAAACATGTCTTCGGTGAAAAATCTAGCTTCATTTCCGCATCGGCGGACATCACTCACGAAACTAATTCTCAAATAGCTTCCATTCCAGCGAAAAATACAAAAAAAATATCCAACTAAGTAATAACGCGGATCTAAAAAGCCTCCTAAAAAATAAGAGCGAACAAGCTCGTTTATTTATTGTCCGGGTCGAACGTTCAATAGGAATAACCGGAAAATTTATATTGCGATATTTTCCGATTTTGTTTCGAAATTTTTACGCGCGAAAATACGTCCGCGTTCGATCGTTTATTTTCATTTTTAACTGGAAAGGCTTATGATTAAAATTGCGTTTCGCGAGGGACATTCTCGATTACACGCACACGCAAATCATTTCGAATATTAATATTTTAATTATAGTCATAGTTTTTTTCAATCATGCAAATGGACGATTCATTTCAGCCTGAATATAATAAAAAATGTTAATTATTTTCATGATTTGATGAAATATTTCGAATACATTTATGGTGCTGAAATTATATACACGTGATCTGTAAATAATTCATTTTTTAGTCTAATATTGATGGTTTTTTTTAACGATTTTTGCAAAGGCTTATTCAGTTATTAATTTTAAAAGATATGATTTCTGCAATGTCTATAATAATATTTTATTTATTGTATATGAAAAACATCTTCAGAGTACAACATTTTCAATATATGTTTTCAAAAATGTGCCTTCCGACAAATTGTCATGGATCTAAAAGACCGAAGTGCTTAAAAAAATCGACAATAGAAGACCCATCCGACGGTGTCACGTTTTCAAAAATAGTCGCTCTTCCGTTTTGCCGCCATTTCCGCTTTCCGGCGCGTTTTCGATACATTTTACGCGCGCTCAACATTTTCGCCATAAAGTTCAGGGGCGTGTAATGGTTGGGCAGGTTTTTTTTTCATATTTATTTAATGCCGTTTGCGGCCGGGCCACGTCCCCCGGGACCCATTTTCGAAGGCCCCGAAAATATATGAAAAAAAGAACGGCCGCCATTTTTTTCCCGGTCATCGCGAAAAAAATCCGAACCCGCCCGTTTTCGACGTACGTCATCGAGTTTTGGCGGGAAAAAGGGAGTCCGTTTGCGATTTTTTTTCATGCCGATGTGCGCTAGGTTGTTTTTTATGCGGGATCCATATTCGATTGTTCAATCCTGCGGCGAAATGTTGATGCTTTTTCGATGTGAGATGAATGCCGATGTCGATCATGTTTCATTAAACGAGTTTGTTTAATGTATCGGGTGGAAATTTGTATCACGTAATATGTAAGTAGTGAAACTATCTTTTGTGAGATCACATTATTGTAATGGGGCTATCGATTTCCTTATTCGACACGTCTTAAAATACATTATCTTGATATAAATTGTTATGTGCATGTGTTTGGTTGGATTACATTATACGAGGTGTGGTCGACAGTCATTAATAGGTAGGTAATTTGTTTTAAATGTATATTTTTGGTTTATAAATATATCTTTTTAATAAAATAATATATGTTATCTTTAACAAGAGCAATTTATAATTAACTATTCTACTTTGTACGAAATTAGTAAATAATTCGTGTTCACAAAGTATTACATAAACTTTTGAAATTAGCTTTATTTTAAGAATATTAACATTGTTCTTAAAACAAGCTATATTTATTAAACATTGCATTAAAAAACTTTGTGGAACTCAAGCTCATTAAGAAAGTTATTTAAAATTTAACAAAAGAATGTCAACTTTCCACATCCTATATCACGCAGCATAGAAACTTCACACAAAACATGCAACTAAAATTCAGCTAATACATTATTATAAAACTTTTTAGGTATACACCATTCAATGAACCAGCGAGCACGCTTAATCACATTTTCTTCACTGAAAACTTTTCCAAAGATAAACGAGTCAGTCATTAAATGATAATCGCCGTAGAGACATAAAATTTTCAACGCTTTTCGAGTTTCCAAGAGCGCGACTGTACTCCGTGCCCTATCACGGCGCGACACTCTAAAGTGGCACTTTTTTCCTCGAGTGGAAAACTCCCGACCAACAGACGGAAGGTGAGCGGGCGCTACGCCCCCTGGGGGCCCCACTCGACGGAGACCGCTAACGAGCGGCCGCGACTCTGCCCTCGCCGACCCGACAAAGGACTCATCGTTTCCTGAAAAAAAGAGATTAGGGGGAAAATTATATCCAATATGTCGGGAAAGTCGGGAGTTTTCCGGTGAAAATTGGCGTTGGCTCGTAGGCGGGATGCGCTACGAAAAAATCCGCGACGAAACTTTCGCAATAACGTTTGAACACATTTCGCCTTCGTCGGGTTTCCTTTCTAATGAACAGCCGCATGAGATTGTGAGTGTGTGTGTCTTGGAAAAACTTTATAAAAACCGAGTTTAACTTTTTAACTTTTTCAACCAATGCGAAAAAATCCGACTGAACTAATTTCGAATCGGACTTTTTCGCGCCGGTGCAATCGGCGCGCGACGTGACAAAAAATTCAATTTAAACAACTTCGGCTATTGATTAAACTTGGGATTGCCGTTAGAAATTTGCAAACTAAACTCAGAAGCAATTATCAAGTTTTTATACTTGATTAAAAATTTTATTCAACTACCGAAAATAAACTTATTACGACTATTTTCACCAATCAAATTTTTTACGTTCAATACGAAACGACCGTTTATAAAACGAAAAATTTCCACTTCATCCCATTCAAAAAATAAAAGGCGCATAACTCTATTATACGAACCGCGACTTGCCTTTGAATAAACATCGTAAAAATAACAATTTTAGCGAAGTGCCCGCACCAGCATAAGACGTTTCGCGATAAAGGGCCGGCCCTTTATGTTTTCATAACGCGCCAGCTGCGGGGTCATGAATTAACTATGAACCCGTCCAGCTGCCCTTAAACAACGAGAAACCACCCCCTATATGTGCCCTGTTGGGGTGTGTATTGTAGGTTGAAGGCTTCGATGGTTGGCCCTTTAGGTATTTATGCGCGTGCTTGCGTGGACGTAATCGTTGTGCAGTTAAGGGTCGTGTTGGGTGAATTCTGGAATTGATTGTTTTTATTTATATGTGTATGGAGTTTGTTGTAGGGGCCAATTATGGGATTGTTTTTTTTAGATTTTTATCGAAATTTTTGTATCGATATTAAATTTAGGGCGGTGTTTGCATGGAAAAATGGGGAAAACGCGTTCTGCTGGCGTGTTACTTTCGTAATTAAAATCTCTATTTTAAATGTCAATGTGCGGGAATATTGAATGGGTTTTTGATGAGTGTTTATGGTTTTTGGTCCGATGGACAATTCATTTTGAAAATCGTATGTGCGTTGCTTGATTACAGTTTTTCTACGGTATGAAAATACTTTTATAAAATGCGTTCTCGCAACGTATTCAATGGTGAAAATAAATGTTTTTTTCGTTGGTACAATTCAAATAGGTCGCAATGAAAATAAATTACTAGCGTACAAACATTCTATAGAAACATAAATATACATGTATATTGTACACATATATGTATATTCACTTTTGTCCATTTTCTCGTGCTCATTTTGTATAACTGAATAAACAAATCTCTCCTCTTTTTTTTCTGATATATGATTTCCCGAACTAGTGAGACGCTATCGCATTTTCTCGTAGACAAAAATCTCTAAATTCACTTTATTTACTTTCCTTCGTGCGAATCTACTTAGACGTGCGTAATAGTAATATTTCGTTTCCAAAAAAACAAACAAAGGGATAAAAATACGGACGACGATAAAAAGGTCCTATCGTACACTGTTTACTATCGTGTTCGACGCGGATTTCTCTCGAAATAAAACAAACGAAAAAAAAAAAAACAATTCTCTCATACACTTTTACGACAAGAAAACCTTATTTTATATGAAAATATACGCACGTACGTACCCGCATAGAGCGCAATTCTTTATATTTATCCGACGGCCTCATATACGAGAGATGAAAAGATCGACGCAATGAAAACTTTTCATGCAGGTGACAAGCTGAACATCTATAATAAATGTTCTCACCTCTTCTATGAATAAAACTTTCGTCACACAACTACCCCACGTGTGTGTGTTCGAAGCGAACGCAAAGATACTTTTTGAGTTTATTCACGCGAAGGGTAGCATCTTTCATTTCACAAGATAGATATTCCGAGAAGCGTGAATTGCAAGGTTTTATAGGTGGATGTTTCAAAGGTTCAGATATTTTCCCCCTTCACCGCGTGTGACTCATACGCAAGTTTACGACCGCACAATCCAGCCGGATTATCTTCCTGTTTGGTCGCGTTGAAAAGTTAAACGAAAATTTCGTTTGTCAATTCAACAAGTGACGAAAATCTCGCCTCTTGCGCAAAGGTGAAGTCTGCTTCGTTAAAAAGCGCGCTTTTCTCTTGTCGCTTTTTGTTCTCGTTTTTTACGAAGGAAATTCGCCGGACGACAGGAAAAAATGTTATTCTCGAGGCGATTTTTAACAAATGTCTATTTGTGTGTGTCTTGCCTTTTGAAAAGAAGACGTCTTGCAAAAACAAAATAAATATTTACTGTCTCGCTTTCAAACGTAAATAAAATACGCTTTCGTGCGATAATTTAATAAAAAAATAATATTTATCTATGTTTATTCAACTCTGAAAACATTTATACGAAAAACAAAAGATGGCACTCATCGAAATATAAATACTAAACGTATATAATTACCGGAATAGTCATTAATTCTATCAAGCTCAATGTTCGATAAATTCGACGTATTTCGCCGAAACAATTACAACTGTCGTACTCGAATTTAAATCCGACAGCGTTTTGCACGTTTGCTCTAATTTTATCCGATATTAAATCTGTCTAAATGTTCCCTTTGCGCAGACAAAGAGAAATCGGTTATTTGACCGCGGAGCATCGGAAGCGCAAACTCAAAATCATATTCCATTAGTGTCCCGGTCCCTGAGGGGCTTAAATGAAAAAAGTTTTCCGACGACACTAGGCGTTCGTACTGAAACTCTGTCCTCACATATATCATCGTCCCGAATCGATTATTACGATTATGACAATAATATTTCAAACGAAAAAATATTTAAGTATATAGTTTCAATAGAAATCTGAAGGTGATACAAAAAATATGTTTATTTTTTTTAGATATAAATATAATATAATTTTTTAGTATTGTTGATCGGAAAATTGTAACTAGTCATATGCTTATATGATAGTGTTAATAAAATATTCATTAATTTGTACAATGAATAGTGCTTGGTCGTTTTGGATGATAAATAAATTTACTTACAATACATTACGAAATGAAATGTTCTTACATTGGATATTGAATGGTATGTGAGTTACATATAATGCGCTTGTTTATTTTTGATGAAAACATAGATTAGTTTTAGTACAAATAATGTATTGAAATAACACATCTTTTTATTGTATAATATTAATAAAAAATCTTATCTCAAATAATTTATTAACAATATATTTTATCTTATCTGTGTTAAAAATATTCAAGTATGTACCACTTATATAATATAATATATGAATTGTGAAGCTTATACGAGTTGATAAAATCTTTTAATTGATATGCGACATAAAAATTCAAATTAAATTTTTAAGTAAATAAAAATATTTCATAATTTCTTTCAATTATTTCTTGACATACCTACCTACCAATAATATAATATTTCGTTAGAAAAATTTGTTATTTTGCTTAAGTAAATTTCATATATTTTAGTTTCACAAAAATTTGATTAAATTATAAGTTTAGTGGAGGAAAATATATATATATATATATATATGTATATATATATACATGTATGTCTTTTATCACCAAGCACCGAAAAGCTTTGGATATTGAAAATACCAACAGTATGCTTGAAAATCGATAGGATATTGTTTTTCTTCGGCTGAGTTGAAAACTGAAAAGTTTTATTCGCAAACGTATTGCAGTTGCATCGCATGCGTCGAAAATTTAGAGACAACTTTTAAACGAGTTTTCAAAGAAACGTACACGAGCTTTTTCTAAAAGTACACCATAAGCAACGTTTGTCCTTAGAATATATCTAGAAGACGTCTTGTGAATTTGCGACGTCTTCTTAAATCCTTCCCATAAATAAAGTCAATCTCACACTTTTTTATTTATGAACACATCCAATAAAAAGAGGGCGTCCTTCCAAGAATCCTTCAATACGTATACACAAACAACGTAGTCTAATTTCCTTACTAAGAATTTAATGGAAAATACCGACTTCCCTTTGCGTTATGTGCGGTATGTAATATGTCGAGAGTTATCGGCATTTTCCAATATCGTTCTGTTTCTAAACGGATAAAAAAACCTTCACGCCTACTCAGCCAACAAAATGAGAAAATATCAAATAGAATCTAACTGTATACTTGGGCGAAATTTATCATTTTACGAAATATATCTAATATAAATAAATTATTTTCATGTGTAAAAATTGATTTTAAACTAAAAATTAAGAATCAATTCTATCAATCAATATTTAAAATTTTTACTTTTCGATATAGAAATTCGTTTTGAATTCGTAAATTTCTAATTTTATAATATAAAATATGTTGAACTACTCTATTTAAAACTGTGGTTTAGTTTTTCAGAAAATTAAACGTAAAATTATCATATAATGCAAACTGTCATGTACATTCATTTTGTGTAGTATGAAATTCTTCTATATATTACACAAGTGGGTAGATTGAAAATATATTACATTTTATATTTTAACACATGTCTCTTTTATATTGGGTCCTTGTATATGAATACACGACTTATTGCAACGATGAAGGCTCAAATATTCGGTACGGGGTTAAGCCATCAAAGGCACACACTCTGAAAAAAATTTCAGACGTCCTTTTTTTATAAGCGA
Source organism: Hydropsyche tenuis (assembly GCA_009617725.1). Classification (NCBI taxonomy): domain Eukaryota; kingdom Metazoa; phylum Arthropoda; class Insecta; order Trichoptera; family Hydropsychidae; genus Hydropsyche; species Hydropsyche tenuis. The sequence goes on from VTON01000036.1 coordinate 1,071,976, forward strand.
AACGAAAAGTGGCTGAAATAGAGAACGGACGCAATATATTTCAGGAAACCACCCCACATTAATCTTTCTGAAATCAATAAGAAAGATGCTAGGCGCGCAATTTGATTCATGTTCAAATTCCTGATATAAATATCGATATCGTCACTGAATATATTATGCGAACGACCCAAAATAAAATTCAGACCGTACAAAATTATTTGCATACGCTTACATACATTGTAACGGAACATATTTCATATTTTTTGCACCATAGTAAATTATCGAATATTTCTCCGCGCAAATTTTTATATATCGTTCCATTTACAATATAAACTCACCACCGAGCTTCAGCTGACCTCAAAAAGACACCACCGACATAACAAACGATCCAAACTTCCAATAGTCCAAATCAGACGATTCTTCAAAACGGAAAACACATTCCGAACAGAGATAGCGTTTCGAGTCGCTTCATTTCCAAATCCCCCAGTTAATCCCTTCGGCTCGCCATAAAACGCGCAACAACCAACAACAACAACAACGAGCTTCCTCGCTCGGATGTTCCAGGGATTTCTTCGACGAAAGCCCTTCCCGAAGGCGCAGGGCATTAATTCGACGAGCAACACATCCGCGCGAATCCCCACTAATCCCGGCAATTACCCAAATGAAGCACGCTAGGTGGAAAAACCGAAAACCTCCGTCGAGTTGCCGAATCACCGTGTTTTCAAATTAATTAAAACCCGGGCCGGGATGATCGAGGGCTTTCGTCTGCCCGAATCGGAAGTTCGGAATTGTGTAATGAAATGCTGAAATAAATATGCGTTGCGGTTGTTTCGGGTCGCGATCGTTTCCGCTTTTCGGAATGCCAAGGGGTGGTTATATAGCGCTATCCGCCGAGCATATTAAAAACACTCGCCGGCAATAATTCAAACTGAAAAATTGTGTTATTTTTTTGCGCGGAAGTATGCAAAATACGGTTATAATTCACCGATAATATATTTCCGCTTACGGTGTACGAATTTTAATTATTATAATATTCGGTTTAATTGCTGGCTGTGTTAATTGCAGGCGCCCGTTCTTCTGATTGGTGTGTTTGGATTTTCTTTTATTTTTTTTTCCACCGCTAATTTATGTTTTAAAATATGCTCAAATGAAAATTATTTACAAACATGCATGCTTATTATGAATTAACGTGATTTTATATAATATTTTTTTCACTTTTTGACTTAAGCATTGACACGCATTTATTTTGTGTTTAGTTTATAAATATTAAAAAAATATTTGTTTTATATTCAATATTGATTCAGTAACAAAATTATATTTAAAATCTGATGTATATTCAATATATTGACCTATAGATGTCATGTATATATTATATGTAAACAAATATTGAGCGTAATTAAGGTACATCATAATTTAAAATACACATGCACTATAATGACGTTCAATTATCATGAAAAAAATATATTGGAAATAATATTATATATAATTCATTAACTAGATTGCTTTTTGTTTTTACAGATTTTTGTTCATCATCCAACTCGGAAAACCTTTCGATCAATCCAGTCCAAGTCGAAGTAGTGTGCTCAATCAACAAACCTTATATAGTTACATGCAATGGACGCAAAGGAGAAAAGGTTCGAATTTATTTATTTTTCAACCTAAACACAAACATAAATTTGTTTCATTTTCGCAAAGAATAAAGGTCTTGTAAAACTCAAAACTATCTTCGAACGGGATCGTCTAGGCATTTTTCATTTACGTAATACTGCCAACATCATCAGTTTAAGGCTCCCACGGTGCCAACAACTCTATCCCATGAGCAATTTTCAGAAAAGGGTTTAGAACTTTATATCTTATCTTCGCTATCCTAATTTATCTAAACATAAAGGTACATCGGGGACGTGATATTTTTTACACGTTATGATCGAAATATAATTGAACACATTGAACAATATAATATTTTATAATAAAACATGTTCATTAAGCTTTAACACACATTCTTCCAGTACGCTTCTAATATAATTTTAATCACAAAAGTTTTCCATCTTCGCCAATATATTCCATGTATCATTCGGGCTTCTTTACGGTACGCATAGTAGTTGAAGCCTCAATTTCTACAGGAATGCGAGATTAATAAGTTTTTGAGCACACAAAGCACCCACTTCAAAGTTTCCTTTTATATGCGGCGTTTTTCCGTCGATGTACAAGTACGCAAGTCACGAACGCAGCGCAAATTTCAATTTTCATTTTGGAAAGTTAACTCCGTCGTATATATTCAATTAAGAGCGTTATTAGAGACGTTTCTTGGAATCTCCGAAATTGCGCAGACTCGTTTAACATTGAACGTCCCATAGCGACCGAAGACGTTTCGAAATCGCAAAGAAGCTCAAGCACTCCATTGAACTAAATAGATATTGATACCTTACGTAATATTGGAATATCCTACGGTCACTCGGGTTATTTTGAGTTCTAGTGTTTTCCGTGAAAAAAAAAAAAAAAGTCTCGTGATTTATTCGATGCGCTGAAGTGAATGAACACATCTCACGCGTCATGAAGTCTTTTTAACCTTGCTCTTATTTACTTGTCGCATGAGTGACATCGATATACATTATTGTATGATTGTTCTAAGAAATTTATTCTAAACTGAAGAGTTAGCATTATCTTATTTCTGGTTTGTAAACAGTGAGACGGTCAACAATAGAAGGTACTTTCCGTACGATGCTCAACGCATTTGTTTTGACTGTGATAACCTCGTGCACGCTATTTCCTAGTTTTTTTTGTTTCATAATGAGTTATACGGTAGATTTTTATTTCTGCTTTCTGTGTACCGACGAATCAATCAACGTCGTATCGGTGTAATTAAAAGTTCGTTAAACATTTCTAGCGTTTTATTGAATTTTCGATTAAGCAAATATGGCGAAATTCAATGTGTTCACATAGTTCAATTCTATTGAAATTCATCGAGTTAGTTATATTATTCTCGAATATCGATCTTTGTATTTGAACAAAAACTTGAACTACATTGTTTACGTACTATTAATAGTTGGGAATTCCAATTTAGACATAACGAAATTGATATGTTCTCAAAATTCGACTGCGATAACCTTTCAAAACTATTTTTTTTCATATAATACTTCCAAAGATACATGATAAATTTACACACATTTTATCTTATCCCTTCTGGTTATTCCCAACATGCATCTTTCCACACTTCTTCGCGTGCACCGAATTTTCCCCAAAATTTTCCCCTAACACAACCAACACAAAATCTCAAATTCATAAACTACCCAACTCCCTTAATCTCCCCACATATTCAAACATATACATAATCCCCAACACGACACTTCCTTCACCGAGCGAAAAACTCTCAACCACCCCTAAACACAACCCACCCTCAAACTGTCGAGCTCCACAACCGATACCACCTCTGACAGATTTATAGAGGCTACCTCGATATGTCACACGGTGTTTGCGTTCCTCAGGTGCGGTGGCTGAGCCCTAAGGGCGAGGTGGTGGCCGACAGCAAGGGACGCCTACACGTGGAGACCCGCACAGTACCAGAGGGGGCGCAGGCCCTCATCTTCAAGAATGTTTCCAAGACGGACACGGGCGAGTGGAGCTGTCATGCTGAAAATCACAACTATACTAAGTCGTTCAAGATGATCGTTAAAGGTGAGTTGTTGTTTTTAGGGTGTTTTTTTTGTTTGGGTGTGTATGGGATTTTTTGGGTTTTTTGAGGATGAAGGTATGTTTGTGTGTGTTTTAAATATATGTTTTCAAACTATATTTGGGCTGCCAATTGTTTAAATTATAATGTGAAATGTTATCATTTAGTCGTAAGAAATTTTTTATTCCGAACATCAAAAATAAAGGACATTTGTCGTATTTTTTCAACTTTAATAAAAGACTACGAAATTATGCTACTTTAAAGATTGGAAAATTTGTGTGTGTCATGTGTGTGTGTGTGTGTATATATATATATATATATATATATATATGTGTGTGTGTGTGTGTGTGTGTGTGTGTGTGTGTGTGTGTGTGTGTGTGTGTTTTACATAAATTGCATTTCCTGTTATTGGTTTGGTTCTTTGTACGGGATTTTTCGAATTCCGTGAAAAGCTATATTAAATTATATGAGCGTCGTTCGATAGAGAGTTGATGTTTTTTGTAGTATATTAAAAAAATGTGTATATGAAATATTATATTTTGCAATGTCGTGTGAATCTCGATCAATAGATGGTGCGAAAATAGTTCATGCGGAAATTTTATACTTTACTTACGGAATGATTGTTTTTTTTTTTTTTTTGAAAATATGATCTATCATAGAAAATACTTTTAAATTTGCATATAAATCTAATTTATGTTTAAAAAAAATCATAATTACTTCAGAATATAAAAAAATGGCAATTTCTTCTATAAAGTATCTGACACATAAAAGACAAATTTTACGATCATGTCACACTAGCCCTATTCTAGTCAAAACCATAAAATACAAAAGGTATTATAGATCGAAAGCGAGTTTACCATATAGTAGTGCAACCGTCTTAGAAACGGCGTCGTTTGAGCAATACTAGCTAGTTTTAGCTAGTATAGTCAGTTCGGGCGAGTTATGTTAGTTTATATAGTTCAATCTATTTTTTTGAGCGTTTTTAGCTAGACTAGTTAAGCTTGTAACATAGCCGTTATTCACGACTGCCACACAGCCAAACACAAAAATAAAAACCATTTCAGAACCCAAAAAATTTCACACATCAAAAAACAAAACTCCATCGATACCAAACGGACCGAACATCAACCGCAGCCTCCCGCACACGATCCGATTCAAACATCACCACAGCCCCCAATCCGCGAATTCCGATCCGCGAAAAAAGCTCGCGACGCAATGGCGGCGGAGCAAACAAAAGCTCTATGCGGGCGCTTTGGCCAAATTAACCGACACCCCGATGCGTTCTTCACGGCCGGCTACACCCGCCGCCAAAACGGACACACTATTTCACGGGGGCCGAACTCGGCCTGTTTTATACTTTGTGTGTATGTGTGTGTGTGTGTGTGTGCATGTAATGGCGTGACGTGTTCGCCGACCGCAAATATTGCCTTAATCCGACCGCCGAAATTATTAAGAAAACATTTCGGGGCTGTTTCTGCTCCCGGGACGCGTTTATTTGTTGTTCGGGGTGGAAAGTTTTCGGATAAACTTGGGTTGTGCTCGAGCGCTGTGAATTTGCCTGTTGACTTAATCCGGAATAAATATCGTTAGTTTGTTGGGGATTTTTTGTTGTTTGGTCTTTTTTGGTGACATCTGTTGAGTGTTTTTGAAAGTTTTCCTTTGAGGGTTATCTGTGTGTGTGATTCGTATTGTATGATTGCTGAAGCAATTATGTTAATTTTTTTTTTATATCACATTACGATTTATTTTAATAATTCATGTGATAATCATGATTTTGAAAAGTGTTATAATAAATATATATATATATTTTTTTTATTTATGAGAATGAATTTCTACCTATGCCCTAGAAACACCATTTTATATTCGATGAATCGGAAATTACTAACACTTTTTAAATCAAACAAATAAAAAATATGATTACACCTAATCCTCTTTTTACGCGGGGGAAACGTATCAGAGACTACCGTGTAAATAAAAAACCATGTACAAAGAATGTATGGTGACCATGTAAAAATTGGAGATAGGTTCCATCACTATATTTGGATAGAACTTCCAACCAAATGTACTTTATAAAAATGGGTAATGTGAAAATTTTTCACCATGTAAAATCATCAAAAATCATCGAAAATTTTTATTTAATAACTATAATTACATACACACAATTATATCAATATACTCGCCTGTTCCGAATCTTACCATTATGGCATAATAATACATATTTGTATTATTTTTATACCGTGTTAATGTGAAAAATCTGTGTAAAAAAATAATCGGTTCTTCTTCCTTGAACCGTGTTATTTCGGAACCGTGTAAAAAAAAATCCGTGTAAAAAGAGGATATATAATATATAATAATACTTAATATATAAAACATATTAAGATATACAATACTTAAAACTTTGAAAATGCTTCGCAACAATCTTATTGATTTTATTCGAATTATAAAATTTATATGTGAAATTCATTCTGACGTTTCACTAGCAGCCACAAACAGAATTATAAAATACCCTTTTAGGCTGCAACTGACTGAACGCCAGAAGGGTTCTTTCATTTTTCGATAGGAAAGTAACGGCCTTTTTTCATTTTTGCACGTAACGAGGATATATCGAACGGGAAAAATGAGGTGTGCCGAATAATGGCGTGTGAAAAATTCTCGTGCACTTTTGGGTGTATTATCCCGGTCTGAAAACTCCGTTAGGTGGAAAGCCTATTTTGCTGTTCGTTCTGTATATAATATAAAAGTGCTAAACGCATTTACGACCTGAAAATATACTAAAGGGTTTTTCGTTATTCAATTTTGTATAAAACTTCCGCTTGAAATATTTTAAATAAAAGCCAACACACCTGACAAGTGAGCTGTTGATATGCACCTGTTTTTTCGCACAATATTTTCAATGCAATTTTTCCAATTGATGACGTTGGAAAGTTTCAAATAGCTTTTTTATCCGTCAGATGCATATTTTTTATTAAATTGTATTGGCACCGTGTTCTAAAAGCATATTTTCGATATTTCAAAATAAACTTCAATTTCGAAACGTCGATATTTGCAAAAAAATATCGCAAAATAAAAGCTTTTTTAATACGTTCCTGTATTATTAAATTTCTTCATTTAAATTTCAAAAGAAAAATTCCGAGTAATGAAAATGAATAATTGAAAATTTTCTGTACATTTAAAGTTATAAAATATATAATTAAAATTTTCTTTGTGAAGAAAATAAGAGTTATTACTCTTATCAAATTAAAAGATAAATATGGCAGTCTTAGAAAATATAATACGATATACTTATAACAAGTACAATGAACAAACTGTACACAACAAAGTGTAACAAACATCTTTATTTAATTATCGAGCTCTGAAAAATGTTAGCACTTACAATTTTATAAACGCGACAAAGCACCGTTATGAATATTCCATCTCTCAAATATACACGCAAAATAATGTTCGCTGTTGCGTTCAGCTTTTCACGGCGTCGCTTTGTTTCGCTTTTCGAGGCTTTAAAGCTTTATGAAAGCTTCCGAGCGGCAAATCTGCAACCGAAGCATCAAATATCGGATAATCTGAATATTGTGCGCGTTGTCTTAAAAACGAATTTTATCGGATTTCGCGTGTATTATGTCCGCCCGTCGAAACGAAGCCGCACAAATAACACAAAGACATATCATATTATGTCGTAAATAACATGTATTTATAGTGGACTAGAAAATTTACACGCACGCGAACCACATAATGGGATACGCGAAAGTACTGAGCGCAAACACATATAAATCATACAACAAACAATTAGTTTGACGTGAAAAGACGCCGCCGTGCAAAGTTACCCATATACTTGAATATTGCGTTATTACCGATATTTATGAAGGGACGCGGAAGGACCGGCATCCCTTCAGAGCCTTATTCATCACAAGAAGGACGTCCGTGACCGTTACAGACTCACCCTCGGAGCAAAAAATTTTTTTTTTACTCATATTCCTCCAACATGCAGCTGGAAACGCGCATATTTTGCAGCTGAATCGCTTTTTTAAACAAAGACCATTACTCATTCGAAGCGTCCCCGTTTCCGGGCACATCGTCCCGCTTGCTCGCGGGTAAAAAAGTTATTGTCGATATTCGCGTTGTCCGCAAGAAAAATGCTCGTCCAGAGTCTCGCTCTATCAATGTCACCGCGAGGCTTTCGCGAATTTTCCCCGCGCCCTTTAAAAGGGTTTCCCTAAGCCGGAAAACTATGTCAAAGTGCTCGCTCTCCTATCGCGGCTATATCGTCGCGAAACTTTGCGTCGGGGATGTTTTCGGAGACGGAGGGGTGTTTTGAAAAAAAGACTATTCGAAAAATTAGAGGTGCCCTAATTACTCCCGTGGGAGTGATTCCCAACAAATTTTATCGCTGATAATAAGGCGCTTTCCTTGCTTTAGCACGGAGTTTAATAAATTATATTGTCCCCGAGAAGTTAATAAAAATAATACAAGTTTCGCGAGTATGCATAAGAAATACAATTTAAAAAAATACAAAAATAAGTCTACATAAATATAAAATGTAATGCGTCGAAAATTCCTTTCTGCCAATAAAGGAATTTATGGCAAACAATAATAAGAAAATAAATCATATTTTATCAGTGCTGAATTGTGAATTTTGATTCGTCGCCTTTGCGCGAAAACATAAACGTATATATTAGAAGAAAATATTTTAACGAAATGTGTGAAGAATCCGAAATGCTAGTCACGTAATATTTTTTCTGTCGATGATTCTTTCGACACAAAGGGGGTACAAACGACGTATGATTTATACGTAACGGGAGTGATATTATAATAATCATCACGTTTTTCGTCGTTGCGTAATATGTACTATTACGTAAAACTTGATATGTGAGGGGTTGAAAAGTATGCGGGCCTTCGGGGCCGAGCCGCGTGACGTACGGAGAAAAGTTCAAGAAGACACCCCCATAAATCTAATGACAAAAAAGCATTTCCGTGTAAAAAATGTTCCTTGGCGGCGGGTCACTTCGAGAACGAAAAGAGGAATGATAAGGGTTATTATATAATATTATACCGCCCTCCGCCGTCGCTGAGGTTAAATTCGTCCCTTGCGCTTTTGATTAATGAACGTCGGCACAATTTGCTACCTTTTTACGGTCACTCGTTGAAAATGAAATAATGACTGTAATAAAAATTTATATGCGTGTGTGTGGTACGAGGAAAGAACGCTCATAACGAATGATTAATCTGTGCCTATCTTTATCTTGCGATGGATAAAAAATCCATACGTTTTTTGTGGTTAAACATTTTTTATAGACCTATAAAAAAAATAATTTTATAGAAAATTGCGTCAATGCAAAATTTTGCATACAATTATTCCAAACTTTAATATATGAAAATAACACAAAAGCCATTATGTCGAATTGATGCATTTCGACTACAAATGGAATTTCCATGTCCGATTCACTTTATCTATGTTGGGAAAAAAAATAAACCTCACACCCAGCAGTTAACCCCAATTTTTGTGGAGCGATTCGGTGGGCCTTTTTTCCACGGTTGCGAAAAGGAAAATATGAACGCGGGTTGACATTTACGTCGTAAAAAGACGCCCACGTACCCGAATTAAAAGAGCGAAATAGTCGGAAAATATTGAAATTTTATCTTTTGTAATATCGTAGTAGCGCGTGCAAAATTTTCACGAATTTCTTTCATCCGGAAAATGTGTGCGCTTGCGTTCCTTTGCCACAAAATACGTATGTAAAAAAAATATGTAAAGAATGCCCTCCACATGCATAATTTATATTTTTTTTTAACGTTCCGAACAAATATTACGGTGCTCGTTCAAAAGATCGAGTGTATTATATTATAATTTCCGAATATATTTTCGATTTGTGCTAAGTCTCTCCGCTGAACTTCGTTCCGTTGAAGTGTTGTTATTCGATCGATTCCTGAACTTATCTAAAGTCATTCCACGGCTTTTGACTTCTCCGAATCCCACTTTACAATTTCCTCTGAATGCCTATGCATACGTATACCATGTTCGATACCTATATCAATATTGAATTAATAACGGATAATATATTATATTAGCTCGAGTAATATTATTGAATAATAACATAATGTTCTGTTCAAATGTTTTGAATTATTTTTATATAATTTATTTTTATCAGATTAATGAAGCTAAGTTTAAGTTGGAAGCAGTCAATATTTGAATGGGTGACAGTAGATCTTTTAATAAATGATAGTTTCAGTATTTCAACTCGTTGAAAGTTACCTTTCTTTTATCACCATGATAGAGGGTACACTTGATAAGAAAAACGTCCGAATTTAGATTATATCGAAAAAGTCTTATCCTTTCTACGCATACTATATAAACTGTATATAACGCAAATATTTTTTGTTTTTATTTTACTTATAAATCATACTATCTTCAGTCGCGCAATATTCTTCAAAGACGTAAATTTCCCCTGCATTCTGAACATACTTAATAACAATACAATATTTTTTAATATCAGATACGCAAAAAAAGAGCCGCTTTTATTAAAAAATAGCCGCATTCACCGCATGAAGTTTTTCACTTTCGCAAAAATTTTCACACATATAATGCGGCCGGCGGAAAAAAATTCGGAAAGCACAAACGAACTCGGCCCGAATTTACGACGCCCGCCAGCGATATAAGACAAAGTTTACACGTGTAGCACACATGCACGATCCGCAATATGAAGCCCCGACGAGATTTCTCCATTCTATATATTTTTCTATGACGCCGAAAAGGGCCATTGTGCGGATCGGATCAATCTCGGCGGGCGCGTTAATACGGAAAACGAGAGACTCCTAAACCGCGGCCTGAACACCGAATTGAATGGATAAACGCGCCGCATTGATATTCAAATGGGACATCAATATGCGAAGGTCGGACCCTGATCCCAGGAATGAGGGAAATTCGAAAAACGGGAAAATTCCGGAAAAGCCAGACTCTGGCCGCCGAAATGCACACACGTGCATCCCGCGCGCTGTTGATTTATGATAGTCAACTTTGTCGGGATATCCTCGTCTCCTTGGTCGGGATACGTATGTAAAGCTGGTGTCGTATGTCGTATTTGTCATGGTCCCTTTTATTCCCCTGGATTTGCGATGCAATATCGTTCTTGTGCTGAGGATACGTCATGTCTCTTGAATTTGACCGTGGGTTTTACGGATAGTTCGTTGCGACTGTTTTTTCATTGTTGATGTGTGTTATTATATTATATAATGTTTTGCTTAAGTAGTTTGTTATTAGTTTTTTGATGTAAAATATTATGAAAATTTAAGTGCTTGAGTGTGTATTTTTGATAGGATGAAAATTATAATCTTTACTACCAAGTGATTAAATTCATATACTCAAAATGAATTTCATAAGCTTCTTTGAGATAAAAATATATTACTTGATAATCTCATAGTCTTGCTGTTTATTAAAAAATCATATATATATTATCGAAAATTTTTCTTTTACATTATGAGATAATTACGTTACAAATCTTTTAAAATATCTGTCAAGCTATGAATTTAGATAAAACCAATCCATTTCAATCAAAACGTATGCAAATGCATTTCATATCTATAAAACAAATACAGAGACAACGCTGCATCGACGATAAATAACAGTCGAACATATAATACGACGCTATCAATAGTGTTACAGTACAACTATCAGTGGCATCTGTGCAATTTCCTGATAGCTGAACAGATGGTGTCTCGTGTTCGACTGGATATTAAATTTATGATTTAATATCGCAATCCCGACAGCGATACGACAAAAACTAAATTCAAACTCTTACACATTCATTAATAAATTTGCTCCCTACAGAAAGAGAAGGCTCTCATACAAACTTCTTAACCCATCGAACATAAGCAAGTTCTATGGGTTATCCGGGATGGTCGGAGAAAGATTTCATTAACAGTTTACGTTGGGTCGATTTTGATCCCGGACAAGATTCGCTCTAATCCAACTTTAAGATGTCCGATCATAATTTCGTGGGTCCTTCACGCTCTCGACCCTGCGGAATTCGGCCCGCTATTTTCGATACTGCGGTGTGCTTCGATAAACTTCGAACGGAATATTTAATTAATTTCTACTCTATTATATTATATCGTATTCCTTTTGAGTGGGTGCTAATTCGGCGATGGTCCATAACTCGGCAAGAAGCCCGAGGGCTCATCGAATCGATAATGTTTCATAACAAATCTAATCGAATTATTTTTGGATGGGTTAAAAATGACGTAAAAATGTTTGTTGTGAAAACTTTGAATGGTATATTGTGAACGTTTTTGACCTTTTTATCTTATATGAAAATTGATTGAATGTTATGTTATTTGATGTGTGAATTTTCCCTATTAGAAATGACCTTTACTTGTTATTGAGCGGTGGTGATATGTATTGTATGTAATGTTCAGTCCTTGGACTCGGTACATTTGACAAAGCTGTCGAATGATATCAAAGAGAGTTAAAATAGTTTATAAATTATATAGAATGAATTCCAAGTATTGATAATAATTGATTTAATGAAATGCGACAGACAATAAGCATATAGATCTATATAATTTTCATTATGATATAGTAAATTAAGATATATACCTACATGCATATGATTAATTATATCTAAAACATGCGCAATTGATTGCATTCCATATCAGATTTTTTCTAAATTTTTTCAATGGCCTTGATATTATATTATTTATTTATTTATCTGATAATAATTTTGAATAATCACATAAAACTCTTAAAATAAATCGATTGTAAAATTATCGAGATTTAAATTTTTGTCCAAAGAATTATTTTAATTTTAATTTATAAATTAATAAGAATTAACTGAAATAAATGAAAAACGTCAAACAGAAATAAAATCTCATCTCACTAAGTATTAATTAAAAAAGTTGAAATTCGCGCCAACTTTCCACCGAACAGTCTTTCACGGTCACCGAAAAAGGAATGATCTTTCCTACCATGGAAAATTCTCCGCCGGAAAATCCATTCCTTCCTTTCTTCCTTTTAAGGACACATACACCGTTAACCCAAAGCAGAGCTTTGTGGGATAGTTATTCCTAGGTGTGTGTGCCTTTTTTCCGAATTTCCGCGAACTGAATGCGTAATGCGGCCGAGTTTCCCGACGACACCTGCTACTCGGAAAAATACACCGTGCTGTTTTCGGCAGTCGAAGGGTTTCGATGGGTCCGTGGAAATTTTTCAAAGTCCGTGCGTATATGATAAATGAGATATCAGGTTTATAAATCTCGCGTTTTGCGTACGCACCTGTAACGTGGATCTTTATGAAATATTGCTGGCGGGACCGTCGATTCACGATTTTTTTCATTTATGAAAAATATATTTTCATTTCAATAAAGAATATATATAAAATACTATTTTTTTATATTTTCATAAAATAAACAGTGTTTTGAGTCGAATTTATTTCTATGAAAATTCAACAGACACGCGCATTACAATCAAAGCTTTAGCCTTTCGTTAGAAACTTGCTCGGTTTGAGATTAAGCAAATAAATAAATAAATCGAGTACCATTTCACGGAAAAGCGACTCGCTTCGTATTCTAAAACGGATATGCACGTGGCATCATGTTTGCCGACGAGATGAAATGGAAACGTAGCTGAAAACCCTTCGTGCTTCTGATAAACACACATAAATTATGTAGCGACAGAAGAAGCAGCACTTTACACATACATATTTCCTCCGCTTTAAATTATTAGACGAGTTGTCTGTTGCCGAAAATGACAAACCCGTTCTCGAATGTAATTGACAATATTTTATGTATTCCAGAGGACATTGAGTTCGTGGACGCGCCCAATGTTCAGCAAGCTCGAGAAGACAAGGAGGTTCTTATCCGCTGTAAAGTCACAGGAGATCCCACCCCCAAGATTTCATGGTATTACAACGGGCTAAGTATCAATGGTAAGGAAGATCATTTTTGTTTAATTATTCACAGATCGATACGTTCTGTTGGTCTAAATGCAGATCGTCATTGAATAAATAATTATTTATTAAATCCTATTCGGTAAAATATTTCTGAGAATCTTGGCGTAAACAAATTATGATACATTTTATGTTAATCATCTTGATTTGATTGTAGAAATTATCTTTGATTATTATAGACTTGAAAAGACATTTGATCGTTATAGACTTGATAGACTTAAATATTATAGATTTGAAGATTCGACAACAAAATGTATTATATTTGTACAACATGAAATAAAATATTCATTTTAAAACAAAAAAAAATTAAACCACTACATTTCCAAGTCGATAAACATTTCTTTAGCCGAATTTGTCAATCTTGCCGTTTTTGCGAAAACTCCACCGTCGAAAAAACCGCATTCAAATGAAATGAGAAAATACCCCGAAAACGGGAGGGAAAGAGCTAACAAACTCCAATATACTCTCATCGGCAATAAGACCTTTGTTTCGCAATAATGCCGACGGCCAAAGAACCGCTCGGTCGAACATTTTTTTGGCCGACACGACCGCAAACTTCGCTCTCCGTGCGTGAAAATAAAAAAGGGTTCGCTCCAGAAATCCGAGGAAGAGACCCTTTCGCCTGTCGATTCGCACCTCCTCTCCCTCCTGAGGGCAAACACGTCGGACGTTCGCACAACAGCCTTCCAGAGGGCTTCCTCGGCCTTTTCGGGGCCCGAAAAGACCTCGAAAAGAGGTCTCAAACAGGCGAACTCGATGGCTGATTTATGAATGCGCGATCAAATGAACCCGAAGAAAAGTGATTTTCTATTCGTGGCACGCGCGGCACGCCCGAACGCAGATTGTCGACTTCGCGCCATTTAACAATCGGTAATGGGCGCGCCAAGTCGATGGCATCTTTCAAAAAATGGTTTTTCTTGATGTTCTTATTTGAATTGTTTAGTTTATGACTCGACACTTTGTATGCATCCTGGAAAATTTCAATGGGGGGGTCTCGTGGTGAGTGTGAGCTAAATACGTTTGTGTTCGTGCTCACGTTTTCGTTCGTTGTGGGGTTTCGTTCTAATATTTATTTTATTATTCATAATGGAGACATAAAATAGTATTTTTGGTTTTATTGATTTATTTGACCTTCGGAAATTATTTTTTGTAGTGTTTAATTGATATGAGTATCGTATACATGATTTGGTAGCACGTAGTTAACAACAAGCAACCATTTAGTCAATTTTGGTTTTGATTTGATTATATATAGTTTGAGAACGATAGATTTATTTAGATCTCTTGAAGACTAATAAAAAAAAATCAACGTTGAACAAAAAATACGTTCAAATGCACGCTTCAATTATACATATTTGATTATGAGAAAGACATGCGTCATTTATGATATTTTATATAATCTGTGTAAATATGAGTTATGAAAAATAATTATTACATCAATAAAAAGTATTATACATGTGTACGAGTTTGCCTTGCTTTTCCAAAATAAACATGATAATTACCAGCGAAAGACTTCATACACGAACTCATCATCAACAAAAAAATTTTGCTTTTATTACAGTGATAATTTTACATACACGTTTGCTTAACAATCTCATAAAACCCTAAAAATTTCTAGAGATTGTTATAAATATTAATATACATTCTTAGAGTTCGAAACAAAACAATGGATATTAAATATTTTTCCATAACTTTATAAATCAAAACTGAATTTCAATTTTATTATTTCTGTGTTGAAAAACTAAATTGAAAGCAACTGGAAATTGAATATTGGGTATGCATTATTGGTACCTTTTAATCATTTTTCTGTTTTCAGTTGAATATAAAACCCCACAATGAAATGAAATGCACTCTCAGCTTTTCATGAATCGGTGATGGAATTGTGAATATCATGTTTAATACAAAGCCAGGATAATTTGCATCGCGCAAACGAGCCTAAAGCCAACCGCGAACGAATTGTTTCGAAAACTCATTAAAGCAAAATATTTATTCAAATTCGTATTATTTCCGGACCAACGAAACGAAAGATAAGCTTATTTATATTAAATCGTCCGCATTTGAGGCCAACGTGTTTGTTTATTTCTAATTTCACTTATCGCGCTTTTTCATCCATGAAATTTCAGCGAATTTTTTCATATTTATCATCGCATTACTCTTCCTGATACTTATATTTTTATGTCCACAGTCTCGAGTAGTCACTATCGCTTAACGGAAAACGGCCTGATCATCAAGAAAGTTTCCTTGAATGATAAAGGAAGCTACATGTGTAGAGCAGTACAAATGTCAGAATCATTTTCTGACGACAAGACCCGAATAATCACACTCAATGTACAACGTATGTATTATTTATTATATTTAATGTTTAATTATTTTGATAATAGTATTTGCTTGAAATCATATAAACACACAACGTAACATTCTATTTTGAATATTTATACAGTCTAGTTATAAAAAATACATGTTATTATCGATCACGCATGATTAATAAAATTAAATAAAATTACTAAATTTCTCAAGTGACAAGCGAAAGTAAGAGACCACTCGTATCGTTCGGAAAATTATCGTGTCGGTTAAATTTCGCTAGACTCAATACGGGTGAAAAAAAAGGGAGAATTTCGTTCTGCGTAACGACTTACATACATCATCTGCTCGAAACGTCCTCGTATCACTCATCAGCATCCCTTTTCCAGCAAAGCACGAGAGTGGCACTCAGAAAGCTCCCAGCACTCGACAATCTTGATGTCTGCACCGCCACTACACAAATATCATACCTATGTAGTGTAAGACACGACATAACGGTAATAAAGATACATTCATATTTCGCCGCGAGCTTCTCGTGTTAATAAGGGCTCAATCTCCCGACGCCGGCTTCATATCCGATGTTATTTTCTAATCTCCTTATCGGGCTTCCGAAAACTCGGGGGTTAATGGATTTAGGACGTGCGCTCACGTGATTCTGCTCGAACGATAAGATTTCGTGTTTATTATTCCGGAAGATATCAAATGAATGTTGGGTTGTTGTTTTAAATGTTTCGTTCTCTCGTTTTAGACAAACCGATTGCTAGGAAGCCGCTCAAGAAGCAAGCTACAGCTGAATTAGCTTATGGATTTTTGTCAGGTAAAAATCATGGATTTCTATAGATGTTTAGGTATATAAAATAGTTGTGTTATATAAATGAAATTTTTGATTGAAGGCACTGTGAACTTGACATGTGAAGCAATTGCTGATCCGGCGGCCAACTTCACGTGGCATACCAACGATGGCCCAGTGTCCAAAAGCACTAAAAGAATATTCGAGGACACTCATGTGTCTGTATTGACGGTCCACATCGATGATCGATCCGCGTTCCAAGACTATAAATGTGTCGCCAAGAATTTCATCGGCACATTAGAAAGGGTCATAAGTCTTACCGAAGGACAGAAGCCGAAAGCTCCGGCCGAGGTTCGTTTGACATTTTTTCAATTCCTACCATCATAACGATAATTTTCGAACTATGAATACTTCTTGTATATTTGTGGTAATGGAATTACTCAAACTTCCCGAGGATGTCGTTAAGTCTCGATTAGAAGTCGAAGAACTAAAATTGCGAACGGTCGTTTCGGGGTAAACTAACTTAGCACGTCGCAAGGGATGTAATCGAATTGACCCAAGGTCCCAGTCTTTTAAGTGTCCCTTAATTCCCAGCAGTTCCCAATTATTCTATTTCAGTTTTTTATTCTTCTTCCATCTTTCATGAAATATCACAAGTTTATAAAACTGCGTCTTCTGTTTCGCACTATTGGCGCCGTAAAAGTTCGGTTCGATAAACTGACCGGTTCATCGTTCTTTTCGACACGTATCGAATATATTGACATCGTAAATGCTTTATTCATTTTCCTTCGTATTTATGTCATTTAATATAACAAAGTTTTATATCGACGTAAAGTTCTATCATATTTAATATGGTTCATATAATTCCGGGAATAGTTGACAAAGGTTACTAAATTTTCATAAAATATTATATTTGTTTTTATTTTAAACGAAATCATGAGAAAATGGTTTTGTATTATGTTTTATAAGAAAATTTAAATAAATAAAGCAATATTTTATATAATTTTTAGTACTATAATAATAAGATAGCTTGCATTATTTTACTACTTAAATACCGTTATGAATTCAACGGGCATCAAAGTATAATATTGTTTTATCAGTATATTTTATTTATAACTCGATCATCAATTATTCAAACACCAATACAAAAGGTCAAATGTTGAATTTCAACAGATCATAACGATCATTTTATAAAATAACCCAACTTATTCGATATAATATATGTATATAGAAGAAGCATCGTGCCGATTTTATTTATCGACACCGCACATATCGTGCACAAATATCGAAACCGAACACAGGCACAGGAAAATTCGTCACGTCTTCTCTCGGGAAAATTTTCGAATAAAACGTTAGACTTGAGCCGCCACCTGCACGCGCGAATTTTCCGGCATAGTGATTTTTCCGCGAGTTTTCCTTGTCGGCAATAAAAAATTCCTCTCCCGGCGCAGCGTTAACGCTCTGTCGGCTTTACGACGTGTTCATAAAACCCTTATCGGCGATAAAACAGATTTCAGTGTGTGAGCTTTTACGACCGAAAACTGGGGGTCGCACTTCTTTCTAATTCTCACCCCTTAATGTCTTCGAATCAGGTTTGTCAAAGGTTTGAGTTTTGTTATAGAATCTTCGGCTTGAGATTTTGGTGGTCTTTAAGAATTGATTTGGAGAAATTGGTTTGATGTTTTGATCGTTTTGTTCGTTCGTTTTTGAATATTTGATTCGAGTTTTGTGTGTCGTATTAAATATTCATTGAGTTTTTCGAATGGTTTGATTGAAAGTATTTTGTTTGTTTTCTGTCACAATATATATTTTTTGTAAAAAGTTAGAGTACATACTTGCTTTTGTGACAAATCCTGAAAATTTTATGTGGAAAAAATTTCAGTCACTTTTAAACTTTTATGTGTAATTAGGGAGAAAAACAACAAATTTTTTATACTCAAGAAGCTGAAAAGTTTTAATAACAATTTTGACTGTTCAAAAAAAAGGTGAAAAAACACAAACTTTTTTATATACACATGAGTTCATCCGAATCATTCTAATTTTTTTTTATTCAACAATATATTTCAGAATGATTAATCAAATTTAAATTTGTATTTTCAGATAAGTCTACGCGGATTGAACGCGGACATGCTCGACATCGAAATAAAAGGAGTGAAAGCTCCAGAATCGTCTTCGATAGCACCAAAAGCAGACAATCTTCCGATAATAGGTAAATTCACTTCCTTCTTTCAATTATAACGATCTCTGTGGCTCGACTTGTGGCCGTTAAATTTGCTTTACGACCGACCTCGGGTCGGTCTATCTTAATTTGACGCCGTATACGAAAAGGCGTTAGACCCTTTCAATTAACAAGACCGTTTCCTTAGTGTCTCTATACATAATACTAGCTGGGTGCTATAATATAATATAATAGGTGGTAGAGTATTTCGGCCGAGTGGAGCTTGAACGTGTTACATGACCCGAAAATAATGCACATTATCTTAACGAATCCGATTCGCTAACTAGATTAATCTCGTTTTTGTCCTATATGTTATACTCTCTTGGTTTTTGTTACATTTCATGATGGGATTCGTTATTTTTGGTAAGAAAATGTATGACTCTTTTAGTTATTCGTGGAAGATGAAGTGCATTTGTTATCTATAACGTGTTGGTATAGTGATCGAATAGAATGAGATAGAAACCGATATAGTCTTTATTTTTATCGATAATTTAAGGATAATATAATCAGTTTTGTACTCAATCCGATAGTAATATTTGCATTCAGATAAAATAGTTTTAATTGTTTAACTGATAATTTTTTTTATTAATTCATCACCATGATTAAAAAATTCTTAATAAAATTATTTATTATTAAAAAAACCTCATTGAATAACAATAAGAGATCTTGTCTATATTCTGACATAATTGAAAATATTATCTTTTTAACTATAATACTCAACTTTTAAGATTTATCGCAATTCTTGTTAAAAAAATAAAATCTCCAAAAATCTGATCATTACAACAATAGCGCAATAACATGAACGATAGCGATAATATTTAATCAAACACCAAAATACATATAATATTATACAAAAAAAATCTAGAACGATCTACTTTAAAAAAAAACAACAACAACCATAAAAACGACCCGAAACAAAACCTCCATTCACATACGAATTTCCCTGATTGAAGTCGAAACTCGAACACGCCGACAGACACGGATTCCCCCATTTCCACCAGCTCCACATACGAATGTATAATGTCTGTCGTCCCTGTTTCCATCATTGTTGTCGCTCCAGCTCCACGTATAAAGAAGACTTCCATGAAAAGCGTCGGGAAAACTAACATGTCGGACAAAGTGCCGTCTGCTCGCTGCGACGGCACCCTTTTGCGCAGTGGTCGATTCGACGTGTGTGCTCCTTTAAAATGTTATTTTTAGTAGAAGAGGCTGCTGTTTGGCTTCCGTCTACGATATGGATGGCGTTTATGGCGGAGGAATGGTGGTTTGAAGTGGTGAGGGTTTCGGTGGAGTTTTCATGGGTTTCTGTTGAGGTGGAGGTTGGGGATTTATGTTGTTTGTTTGTTTTTTTCGGAAAAATCTTTTTTTATTGTTGTGTGGTTTTATTGATATATTGGGATTATTTGATGGCTTTTGAATTGATGTCGCGTGTTGACAATCGAATTTGTTTAAGATGACTAAATCCGAATTTCTAGCTCTGATAAAAATAAGGATTATGTACAGAATTTTTATCGGCTTACAGTATCTTCAAAGCAATATATCATTTTAAAATTTAACTATAAAAAAATGAGTCTTCTAATTCCGATAATACAGAAGTCAATTACAGGAAAACGTAATATTTCTTAACTAATTTATTTATTTTTTCTAACTAATTTATTCGATAAAATTTATCAAATAATATTCGGCTGAAAAATCAGATACATTTATAACACATATAATATAATTATAACAAAACATATTTCTCTAAAAAAATAATAAAAATGTTCGTTTTTTATCAAATTTTTTCATCGATGATTTTTCTGATAACTTAATTTCTAGAATTTGAGTGATACTAGATAAAATTCTACCTTTCTGTATTATCTATAAGTTGTGTTATTTATTATCTCGATTAGTTCAATATTATCTCTTTTGCATGAAAATAAAATTGCGTGCAAAATCGAAATCGCTCCATTAACAATCGATTCGGGAAAAACTGCCCCGTTTTCCATAAAAAGAAATATAACAGAACCGCCCGTTTCGGACAGTCGAAATAAAGGGAAGAAAAACGCCACATAAGTCCCGCAGCAAATGATACAATAAGGCCAATAGTGGCACTTAAGCGGAATTGGCAAGAATTGAATTTCGAACCCATGAAGTCGTCCCGGTGTTATCTTACGAATAAAAAAGAAACTTATTGGCGAAATCGATACGACGCCGGAATACGAATAAAAATAAAAACGGTCCCGCGGGAAACTCACGAGGAAAAGCCCGGCAGGAACTGAGACGTTATAATAACACGAGTTAATTGAACGCCTATATTCTGCGAGTTAACAGTTCGCGTACGTGCTTTTGAAGGTTCGGCTGCATTTTGTTTGTGTTTCCGGAATCATTTGATGTGTTATACGATAGTGGGTTATATGTGCGTGTGTCTCCTGGGGCTTTGACGAGGCTCGTTTCGTTAATTGTCACAATCAGCGTCGATCCTTGTTGTTTCGGAATTAAATCTGAGACGCGGATCCGAGGATACGCAATTAATTCCGCGGGAGTTTCAACGTGGGTGTTCTGATTTTGTATGTTTCTTTTTGCACGGCTGGAGAGAGTCGTGTGTGTATGATTTAAGGAAAATTTCGCTCGATTTGTATTCAGCGGGTGTTCGCGAAAAACCACTGCTGAATCAATTTTTCATGAACTATTTTCGAGTGTTTCGAGTTCGTAGATGCGAATCGACAATTCGATCTAACGAATTGGAATAGTGAACAGGGTTGGAATGATTCGAATTTGTATGCGAGTTCATTTACCTATCGATGATTCAACAACGAAACAATGCACATATCAAACAAAATACAATCAAATGATTTACAATGCAATTAAACAATATTAAATATTATATTTTCTTCGAATTTTCGTCGGTATGCATTCTATATTATTACAACAAATAAATATTTTTTTTCTTAATCAGATCATCGCATAAAATAAGCAATTTCACCAACCCTTCAGCAACCAAAAAAATTGTTTTAATTCGTTCCAATCTCCCTCACCGCGATCCTCATCGTTCGGAAGCGGCCTTCGAGCGCCCACAGCCACCTTCAACCATCTCCATTTTATTTATCATTATTTTCAGCGGGGCGAATTTTTGAAATTGTGGCCGAGGCTGTAATTCGAGCGGCATCCCTTTGAGCCGGTCGGGCCGGTCTTAACCAACTTATCCGTGAAATTCGGCAAAGTTTCGGCAGACAGACACGTTCGGCCGCATTTCAAATTCAGTTTGAGTAGCGGGATGACAAAATAATTGGCGAATTCGCAAAGCCGGGGCGCCAACTTGTAAATTAACTCGGCGTTAACATCAATATCTGCGGGCGCCTTCGCCAAGGTGAAAAATACCTCCTCCGCCCTCTTAGAGTTCTCTCGCCTCTCCGCTTATCCGTCTTCTTCGTCTCGGGGAATTTCCTCGGAAAATTTCGATTTAATCCGGCTCGGATTGAAAAAGTTCGGCAATCGCTGGCGTGTTTTGTCGTGGAATTATGCGGAGTCGGTGACCGCGCGACGAATCAAAGTTTACCCATCGGCGGCAATATACATACATATTATTATGTCGTGTTTGCGTTCGATATTATTTTTTAAACGTG
The DNA here is from genome assembly GCA_009617725.1 of Hydropsyche tenuis. Taxonomy (NCBI): domain Eukaryota; kingdom Metazoa; phylum Arthropoda; class Insecta; order Trichoptera; family Hydropsychidae; genus Hydropsyche; species Hydropsyche tenuis. The sequence goes on from VTON01000036.1 coordinate 1,094,465, forward strand.
CAGAAGTCACCGGTTTGATTGGTGATTCGAACGTGGCTTTGTCACGTTTTCCACGAGTATTTTGTTATGACAATAACATAAATTACGGTCGTTAAAAGAGTATTATTGTTATTAGAGTGAAGCAGCGCGCGACTGTAATCATTAATTATAATTATTATATTTTCTTGTAAATTTTACCTGGACGATTCTTTAGAATATCAAATTAAATGAGTCACGCGACAATTAAACAATCGTTAGTTTCGATTAATATTTTTGACCACAGATAACTCTAATCTCATATCTCATATCTCTAATCTCTATTTTCATTTACTTTAATTATCTAAGTACCAAATGCGTATTTTTAAAATAGCAAAATCGACATTGAAAATGATTCTACGGTCAAATACATAAATGATCTCATGCTCTAAATTGAATCACTTAGCAACTACCTAGATATAACTATAGTTGACGTGATAAATTACGTATCACATATAAATTTGTTGTTAATAACGCAAAAATACACGATTACTTTTTAATCTCCTTTATGTTGATGCACCCTCATATCTCTCATTTCAAGGATAATTCTCCGCCGATTAGCAAATAATACGCGCGATTAAACGACAATAAATCAACATAATACTCGATTAAAGTGTTTCTGTCTTAAATAATAAAACAGCTATTGCAAAAACAAGTCTCAAGTCACTGAGCCTAAAAAGATTTGGGATGCGTTAATTGGGACGAGCTAAATATTATAGTAAACGAACCCAGAAAAACAAAAAAAAAGAACTTGTTATCGTTACGGAAAAGTGAAGAGATTCAAATATAATGAACCATCGTTTTCAACGGACAGAGCAAACGGAATAATTGATAACGTACAATTATGAGAGTTTCCTCGCGCGGAAAAAACGCGAAGAAAAACTCGAACCAACGAGCCGTGTTCATTTTAATAGATCGAAAATATATTCGCTAATTCTATATTACTATTTCAGTGCCACGTGATTTCGAATGCACTAATGAAAAATTTTGTTTGATTGACGAAATCTTTAATAGTGTTTTTGATTCGAATCAAAACTATTCTATTATATTTAAACAAATCAATAAATAAAATTAATGAACTTATTTTATTTTATGGATAAAATAGTTTTTGATATAACAGGAACGATCCATTATTCGAAAAATATGACAATAATGCTTCGGAATATCATATAACCACTATTCTCATTTTTCAGGCTATAGATTTCAATACATGCCATCTCCAATTTTGCCCAACAACGAGGTGCCCAAAGACGGAAATGGAGACGTGATTTCGAACGACATCAACGTAATAACGTCGACCACCGAACTTCCCGAAGACATACCCGAAGAAGAATGGAATAGTGCTCATGTGAAAGACTTCGGCATCGTAGAAGGTACTTATTATTTTCTTTCCTAATATATATACAATTTTTATATAAAATTATTATAGAATTATCAGATTGATTGTGAAATTGATTTTTTCAATTTGTAAAACCTTTTAATGCTGTTTTATTAATCAAGATTTACATAATTAATCAATACTATTTAATTTTATATGTATACGTTTTATCTTTAAGAGATTTTTTGATCAATTAGATACGAATGAATTTTTGAAATAATATATGAAAAAATTCTACTAAAGAAACAAAATTATTATAGATATTTTAGAACAGGTACGCGTAGATAATATGTAAAATATAAGATAAGATTATGCGTATTTCTCGACGATGAAACAATCTCTAGAGATGAAAAACGTCGTTTCTTCGGTCGTAACAAATTCGCATAATTAACGTCCGAAACGGGCCGGGATAAATCAAGCCAAAGGGAACCCAGCCTGAATAAGAAGCCATTCTTGAATTATGCGAAATTTGATATATTCAATTTATCAAACGCGACGTCGTGAAGCCAACGACCAATATCGGTTCCGCAACAACGCTGTATAATTTGGGCAGGAAAAATTGTGCGCGAAAACCTTTTTGTTCGTATGACAGTAAAAACTTTTTCTAAAGCATATACTTTTAGGATCACCGTCATGTTTTCAATAAAACATCCACTGCAAGGCAGAACCTTTTCAATATCATTTGAAATTCAAAAAATTTCATCTAAAACGTGGAAACTCTCAAAAAATTTGAGTACCAAATACCAACCTTTATAGATCTTATATTAATAGGGTATAATTATATTAATTTTTCAACTATATTACATGTTGCTTAATTCAATCGATAGATCAAAATCAATTAAAACTTTCTCACAAATAATTTTGATTTAATATTTAAATTTGTTTGAATGTAGCACTGATGAAGAGTTTACAGATATTCGGATGGAGTTTGCACCGCGATACATGTGCGCAGTTTAAAGCCATATTTCAATTGACAACTTTGAGTTTTAAAACTAACTATACCGTTTGCCATCTGTCGTTTGCAAACTGGGCCACAAATCTGCATTATGCATTTGTAGACGCGCCCACAAAAGTTATTTGTCAGTTCGACCGTGCGTTTAATGTGGTCAAATGTTGGCCCGAGTTATATAAAATTTGACATGATGAATTCGAATTATGAATGGTGAATTTTGGAGATTTTCAAATTGTTAAATATGCTCGTATATATGTATAATAATTTTGTCCTGTATTATGCTTTTAAATTAAATAATGTGAGATCGGATCGTATGCGTATCGTACCATGTTCAAGGTTTAACATAAAAAGTGTTACATAATTAATTTAAAAAATGAGTCTTCAATTAATCAATTTCTAATGATCAAATTATTTTACAACCTTGGTCTAGATTACAATTGCCATTACATATTCAAAAAGAGCAGATATTGAAATTGCATTCATCTTGAAGTGGATGTCATATTCAATTGTCAACCGACACTGTAAACTTATAAAGATTATGTTTTTTTTACGTTTACGTAATTTTCACATTTTATCAATCACGAGTACACTGCGTGTAGTCTTATTTATTTATTGCATTCATTATGCGTGGTTAGATATCAAAATTATACTTATGATTATGAGGTTTTACAAATTGTAAACAAAAACATTTACAGTAAATATTATTTTCGCGAACAAAACTCCCCGCAAATGAACCTTAAAAAGATTACGGTAATCTTTCTTTTTTTTAGTCATCTTCGTTAGTCATGAGCATGTAAAACGAGTACGATAAATTATGTATCTTAAATGGCCTTTGGCTTCCCGCAATTTATTTGTATAATTATCGAAAATGTGACAATATTGTGAAACGTAATATTTAGTAAAAAAAGTTAAGGTTATCGATTGATTTAGCATACACGCAATGATAAGTTATATTTTCATCATAATGATGTTATGTCTTTCAACACAATAAAAAATGAAATAGTTTTATTCTTCCGATTAAATATAATATAAGCTTGAAGTATTTATTATATGGAAAATATTCATGCCGATTTCAAAACATTTTCCATGTAAATAAACAATTCCTATTATTAAAATATTTTAACTTGCATACACAGGCATATCATATAAACAAATTATTAATAATTAAATTGTTCATTCAGATACGATGTTCATAACTACACCGATATATTTCAATTTATAAAATTACCGCTTTGTCTAAACAAAGTTATTTTCATATCAGAATCAGAATTACTAATAGAAATTAATTAGTATTTTTTAAAAATTAAATTACCATATTAAAATATGTATGATTTTTTTAGGAGCATCATTCCTGCTGAAAGGACTAAAACAAGACACATTATACGTTGTCAGAGTGATGTCCAAAAATGAAGCAGGATTTTCAGTTCCATCAACGCCTCGCAGTTACCGAACCCTGGCCGTCCACAGTTCGGGATCATGTTCGCTTAACCCTCACGTGTACTTGCTCTTTTTGATGATTGTAGTCCAACTAGGGTTGGTCGCTTCTACGAGGCGAAGACACGTGAGATTTTCATCCAAATAGAAGAATAAATTTTATCTCGAAAAAATAGGGAGGGAATATTTATTTGTAAATTATTTATTTTTATGCGTTGAACGTAACTGTGTCGATTGATCAGATCGTATGTAGATGGGTCGTTTTTGCTATTACTCCGATTACGAACGAAACTGTCGCATATAATTATAAGTTTATAATTATACATATGTGGTTTCTGCTTTCTTTCCAATAATTCTCATTAAAGTACATTCCAATTCATTATTAAAAAAAACAGCAATATACCAAAGATTTTTTATCATAACGCTTTTCTTATGCGCGCGTGATACTATGCGTATAATCGCCATCAATTATGTAAGGATTTGAAAAAATCTAAATTTTTCAACCGAGAACTAATTACGAATGGCGCAATTTCCATATTTATAGGAATTTGTATGTGTTTATACTCGTTTTTATAAAAATTAATTGTAAAATCTGACATACCAATTAATTAGCGTCGGACAAAATTAAATTTTGTGTATGGATTGTAAGTGTGCGAATAAATGATTATGTACTAAACTAAGATGAACGAAAGATTTTTATCACTGAAACCAAACGACAGAAGCCTTTGTTTAACAATAAGAACATTTTTTCGAAATAAAAGGTCATAAGTGATTTAAATATGAATAACTCATTAAAAAAATTATTATTATACGTATAAAATCGCGAATTTGGCGAGTCATTCGTAAAAGTATAATGTGTGATATATAAGATAAAACAGAGGAATATTGGAAAAGTACTGAAAGGTAAAATTTAATCAAAATACTAAATATGCCATGTGTTTATTATCTCTACTCTTCTTTATAATATTTACACACGAATATATATATTATATTTATAAATACGTACGAAGGAGAAACCATTGTAGCCTTATGCATAAGAAAATGAAACATCACGACTCCTCGACTAGAACATAATGTCATATTTTTTCCATTCCCAATGCTGTTAACAAAAGTTTCGAATAATAATGTCATCTTCATTACATATGTGTATATAAAGTAAAATTTCATGTTTTATAAATGAAAAAATATATATTTTCGGTTGAAAATTAAATAAAATATTCATCTATTTCAGAGTTTCCCTTCTATACATATTATATCGAAAAAGAAATATTTATGTCGAATGTTGTATTCCATATATTTGCTTTATATTATATTATAATTTTAGATTCTAGGCTTTGTTGTTGTAAATGTTAAATATTATAAAATAAAATATTATCTATGGCAAAGTGTAATATGATTTGTTATGTGAAGTTATTTACAAATTTTTGAATATATCGAAATTTTAATCACCACAAATATGTATTAAATATATATGGTTCTATTTAATACCATGAAATGTTTTTATTGAAGAGCAAGTTGTACCCCATTTTTATATGTTTATGTTATTTTATAGTGTTTCACGTTTCATTAGTGCTTAAATTAATTCAACCAAAAATTCTCTTTATGGGCTACAACTTCGCATAATTTTGACGCTTTTGCTTTATAAACACATGGAAAATAATTAATAAATTATTATTATATGTGAGAGAAACTTAGATATTTAATTTATTGTATATAAAATTCTAAATTCATGAAAATTCTCGAATTTGTGTTCAAAAATTATTGTCTAAATATTCTGATTTTATCCGAGCAATTTTATTTACAAAAATACTTGTAAACATTCCTGTCACTTACTGTGTATGAGCATTCTGAGGAAGAATCAAATATAAATACGTTTTTCGAAAAAATTCGTTTTATTTCACGTTGATTAATGACAAGTAATAATGATATTATCTCGATTGTATTAAATTAGTCGCAGCGGTAATATGCAATATCAATAAATTGAAGACTAAAATTAAAATCATATAAATATGTTGCAATTAAGTTGTCTGAAAAAATTTATGGTACCGCCTTGACTTATGGAATATGATATATAATACCGATTTTAAATCGGTCTTAAGTTAGAATTTTCATCGATTTTTTTTCAAGAACGATACGAATATTTAAAATTTTTAACCAATTGATACTTTGAACTTCGAAACTGTTTTTTGATTGATAATATTAGCTTAATAAATTTAAATATATCTTCAAAAATAGTCTGTTTACACAAAAAAAAACCAGTTCGATACTTTTTCACGCTTTGAAAAAAAGTAAACAAAAAATAATTAACATTACATAAAAATACCATTACATTTTTATATACCACATTCTACTAATATCACAAACAAATCGACGATTATCAAAAATGAAAGCCAGTCGAAAATTGCGTACAAATCACGCTACAGTTGCATGTTGATGATGCAACTAGCCCACGTGTCCGTTGAACAAAAGTGCATCAATCACGCACACTTCTTGTGATCACACAATCATTTTATCTGATGATGGTCTATACATCACATCAAACTCGCAAGAATCACACCTAAGTCACAGTAAAAATTACACAATCACAACTTTAATTATATCGAATGCATGATGCACTCACGTGGATTTTCGCGCTGCAAATTTTCCGGTTTGCCAGTGGAAAATATATAAAATTTCCCATACAGTTTGACCCGTTGAGTATCGTGAGTGTACATAGAAACGATAACGTTGTTTGAAATACGTAACGGCATTAATTTCTTTATGTGTTTATTTATTTGTGAAGTTTTGAGATCAAAAAAATATTTGTAATCATTAGAACACATGTTTATAATATTTTTTATATAATTCGCACGCAATGCTGATAATGCGGATCCCCGTTTCGTCACGAACGTTCGTCATTCAGTATTGTCGTTACATTTGTGATAATTAATATAATGACTTTTATAGGTTGAGAGTTCATTGTTTTTTTCATCATTTAAACATTCAGTATTAATTAGTATTTGAAGGTTTGAACTATTTGTAAATATTAGACGGAAAATGAATCATAACTTCAATTAAAACCTTATTTCACATTGAAAATTTAAAAAAATTAATATGTATTTGTAATCAGGTGTAAAAGTTTTCCTCAACTATTTGAAGGATATCACGCGTCAGATGAATGCTAAGCCTATTCAATAATTAATATAATCTATTAACAATAAAACTTTACGTATATTATAAAACGATCAAATCAACTCAAATCCGACCTCATTGAATAATTGCAAGATCAAACGAGAATGTTTATCGTCCGTGACTCAAAATTTACGATGGATTGCCGATAAAACGAAACGTTTTCCGTGGAAATTTACCGAGTTTTATCCCGAAAAAATCGCTGATTTTTCAATCGTTCGGAATAAAATGTTTTGGTTTAGTTTTCGCATTAAACTTTTATTGCTTCTAACAATTCTGATTACGTTGTGTGTTTCCTTTATCGAAGAAAAAGCATAAATATTTCACAATGGCCACATTGACCTCGATAGAAACGTTTCTATTATACTTGTATTTAGTATGTAAAAGTATGTAGATACAATATATTTCAACCTGCGAAAAAGATAAGGGAAATGTAGCGAGTTTCAATCCGTCACTATTATAAAACAATTTCACTTGTGGAAAATTACTATGGTTTATCTCTGTTTATCTTATAATACAGTACAATTTTGCTGAAATACTAATTATCTTTTTCTGTCAAACATTTAAGATTTTTATCGATCAAAGCTACTAAGTGTAAATTATAATCTGTTTAGAGTTTTATAGAAAATACTCGAGGTGCTTTTTTATAATCTAATCGTTAATTTTTAAATTTGACGAGTTATATTTATATTTGTCAATTTAATATATAATTTGTCATATAATTTTTATCTTTTAAAATACTGATGAGTAATGGAAACTCATCTTAGTAACCATAAAAAATTGACGAAAGAGATAAAGAAGTTAAAATATATCATTAGGTAAAGTTAAATTAAATGAAAAATGTATCATGAAACAATCATTATATTAACAATAAATTTCATAATGAGTCATAAAATCAACATATATTTTTTATTTGTAAAGTTTTTTTTTTATATTTAATATTTCAATCCATTTTCACTATGTAAATAATTGAACTATGTATAATATAATATTATAAAAGCATTAAATTTCTCTAATAGTCTAACCTAATTTACAATTATTAGTAAAAACGTCATAATACCAGAAGCATAATATTTACTGTTTAATACATGAGTTCAAATGGGAAAACGAGGAAAAACCTTGTCTCATAATTAAATTCTATTCACATTTAATATGCGTTAGAAAACACACAGAAGGGCAATGTCAAACAACGTGCAGACTCATTGAACATCTTCATAAACAATGCAAATAATACACAAAACATAAACTCAAAACGCAACACTGACTCAACTGAAACTCATATTTAGTTATAAATATCAACCGCGAATGCTAAAACGATATTTTCAAATGACAAATTCGCACAGGACAAACCGAACACGTAGAGGACACGTGCAACGAATCTCGCGTCATAACATTGCACAATGCAATTCACACAATCCACCATACTCACAATCAGACTATAATACAGTAAAATAATCACAAATTACGTATGAGGATATAACACCGATTCGCTGACTCGTTATCGAATGGCGAATGCGTATGCATTTGGTTCGATTTCGATAAATCAATCTTCGGAAAGTACGAAGACATTGCGATAATTTCAAGTGCACTACAGTCAAAACATGTTGCTTATTTACGCTAAAGCCTGGTTCTTTTACGAACGGGATAAGTTATCTTCGCGTGTTTACGTCTGCAGACTCGTAAAAACGTCACAGTTCCGAGCCAATTGGCACGAAAAATTGCCACCACGTTGACACTTTCTTTTTCAATGTTGTTCAGAGACTTTTCCTTAGTTCGAAATGTATTCTCAAATGTCGCTGCGAATAAGGAAAAAAGTCGTAGAGACAACCGAAAAAATTCAATGTGCGCTAGAAAGAGATGACGCCTTCCAAGGTCTAATATGTTTATCTTTATGTTTTACAATTGGATCTTATTCAATGTTTGACTGCATCTAGAACTCGAGATATTCAACGTTATTTGAATATGTCTAAAATGCACAATAATTCACTTTGAAAACTGGGTAAGGTCAGGCGTAAAATTCGTGTTTAGGAAATCGCGTAGAAGTTTTGAATTGAATCCAATATGCATTCGGAAGTAACTTTTTTTTTAAAAACGAAAAGCTTTCCGTAAACATTTTAAGGTCATTGATTTTATTTTTCGTCTTGTTTCAAATATCAATTTTGTCTAAAGTGTGAAACTTTCGCGTTTGTTAGAATTCGAGAAAATCGTTCCGATGAACAAAAAACAATTTTTTTAGTCGATGTCATAGATTTTTCCAAATTTTCTAAACGATTTTTCCAACTATTCAAAACGATTTGAACGGGTTTGGATATTTATATATGAAAATTCAAGGATATTTGGAGTTCATTGTGAATATTATTTTAAATATAGTGTTAACTTCCGGTAGTAAAATCTCAATATGAGTGAAATATTATAACACATGCACACTTTTTTTGCATAGGATTTTATTTAAATTTCATTGCATTAACGGAATTCTATTGATTGTTTTTATCTGAAATTATTACGTTTATCAACAACGGAAAATATTTATGCTATAAATGTTTTATTTGTTCGTCTATGCGTAATAAACTTGACGTTTCGAACAAAACAAAAATATTTGGTACTATTAATTTGTTATCGAATTTCATCTAACACGTTCATATTGTTTATTTTTCCCATTTCCATATTTTGAATAGGAATTATACTGGAAGTCAATGATTTTTCGATTGGTTAATATTATAAAATCTCGTATTCATTTAAATCGAATGCATCGAATAAATTTTAATTCCCGTCGTTATCTATTGTTTTTGATACACCAGAGGTGTTGAATCTGTGATTTATGTAACTCTGTACATATCTGGAATGAAGCGATTATGCTGAAACTAGTCCAAAAAATTTTGCAACACCATAATAAGTTTTAAAACAAAGCAAACCATTATAAATCAAACAAATAATATCATAATCATTTTATCAAATATTCAGAGTTCGTTAACCATACGAAACAACAAAACAATTAAAATAATTCGATAAATATTTATACAAATTAAATTGTATCATTCAACAGGTATCCAATTATAATTTATCCACCAAATATCGCTTCGACACGCGTAATTAAAATGCAAACAATATCGGATGCAATACGAACAACCCACATAATCAACATAAAACCACAAAAACTTACATCAATCAATAAAAACAAATATTTAGATTACCTCTACGTTTATCAAATCTCGCATAGAGATACAGATTATTAGCACCGACGCATAGTAGGTAGTCCAAGCGCCATGGACACCCTCGAGGACGCTTTGAGCGTTGTTCTCCCAACGACGTCCATTGCAAATGTCGCGTGCATCTGGAATGCACAAGATAACCCACAGCCACTGGATCAAAGCAGTCTGAACTTTGATTCGATGACGAAATCATCAACGAAGTATATATATCAGCGGGGAGGCGTCGCGATGTCCAGTGTCAAGCTGGTCGTCTAACGCACTCTACCTGCCTCATCGTCACCTGCTGCACAGATACAGTGCTTACAGCTTCCTTTTTTTGAATAATTGGATTTGTTCTTGTTGTATGGTAGTTGACGAGTGAGTTGAGGGTAGTACAGGCGAAGACACCATGGGTGACACGAAGACTAACTGCAAGGGCAGCATGATCGTCGTTTCGAATAGGCTGCCCTTTGTGCTGAAGCGCAATTCCAAAACGGGAGATCTGGAAAGACATGCTAGGTATGGGGTTGATTTTTATTTGATTGTTGTGTTTAGATGGTTTTGCTGTTAGGGTTTTGGTTTACAATTTTTGTTAATTGTCAGATGTCGATTTTGGAATATTTCTAGATTCATCTCGGGCGTTTTGATTTTCGTGTATTGACTTTTTCAGGCTTATCAGTTTTTGTGAATGTTGCTATCTTTATGAAAACTCTTCTAATAGACGGCAATAATTATTGTTATCTGGATTTTTATATTGCATTTTTTTTATGCGTTACATTATGATTACGTCTTTTTCGATCAATGTAATTTTTTTGTGCATTACGAATTCGAAATGTATATTATTAGTCAAAATTAAATGGAAATTATTTTTGTGTCATATTTTCTAGTGAATAAAAAATAAATAAATATGTATCGTGGTTGAAAAAAATTATTCTTCTGAACCGTTTTAAATTACATGAACTGAATGAACAAAGTGATTTGTTGTCGCGAACAACAAATTGTTATATAACCATGTTATTTTCTAAAAAGATTTAAATCTAATTCTAAAGTGATCTAATTAAAGAAAACTTATTAAACTAATGAAGAGTAAAATTTTCAGTAATTTCGTGAAAATTGATAACGTGAAAATTCGACACTTTAAAAAATAATCAAACTTTATATTTTACTCTTTCAATAGATTTTTTGTGATAAATGCAATGTGTATTAATTCCACTTTTTTATTATTTGACCTTCTTCACATTTAAAATATTATAAATCTTCAAAAAAATAGCATCAAAATATTATGTGAAGTTATTCAACAATTACGCCATGAGCTTGTAATCAGCTAATAACTTTTTTTAAATAGAGAGTGATGACCTTGTATTATTATATTTATGTTTACATATAAAACAAATTGTTTTCAATTATCATATTGACAATAATTCTTTTAAATAATTTGTATTTTTGTGATTATGGAAACAAGGGCAAAAATATACGCTTAACATTAAACAAACAATTGGGTTATTGAATACGTGTACGTACGTCAAAATTTTATCATATAATTACTAGTATTTAATTATGCAAAATATTTTCCGCTTTTGCAAAGATATCGATCTTATTTACAGCAATATAATAAACGCCAATTTTATAATAAATCTGGATTATTCAAATACTTGATATTAATTTACTGAAACTTCAAATTTTAGTGCTGGTGGATTAGTAACAGCTGTTGCTCCCATTGTTATCAATGGAAAAGGAATATGGGTTGGATGGCCCGGCATGCACTTAGATAATCCAAATGAAAAAATTCCCGAATCAGATCCCAACGATCAAACTCCGACTGCTGGTCTTTTATCTAAAAAGGTAAGACAGATTGCTTTAATTAATTTAAACATTCCAAAGTAACTTTTTATTTATTTATTTATTTATTTGTTTGTTTATTCGGCTATAGGTGGTTGTAGTGGATACTGACAAAAAGGTCTTCGATATGTACTATAATGGTTGTTGTAATGAAACTTTTTGGCCACTATTCCACTCAATGCCTGATAGAACTACTTTTATTGGCGATAATTGGAAAGCATACGTAAAAGTAAATCAAATCTTCGCAGATAAGACATTGAATGCTCTGAAAATGGTTATGGCAGAAAAAACTGATGATGTCACACCAATGATTTGGATTCATGATTATCATCTTATGTTAGCTGCTAATTGGATAAGACAGGTAAATTAACACAGTAGTTAGTGATTCTTTCTTGGAAAAAATATTCATTATTTACATATAATATTTGATATTCTATGCTTTTAGGGTGCTGAAGATAGTGGAATTGCATGTAAACTAGGATTCTTTTTACATATTCCTTTCCCACCATGGGATATATTTAGATTAATACCCTGGTCTGATGAAGTTTTACAGGGAATATTAGGTATTTTTCATTGATCATTATTTATATTTTTCTTTTAAATTCCAATTATAAAAATCATAAAATTATTATAGGCTGTGACATGGTTGGATTTCATATTCAAGACTATTGTTTAAATTTCATTGACTGTTGTCAAAGAAATTTAGGATGCAGAGTTGACAGAAAAAATCTATTAGTAGAACTTGGAGGAAGAACTGTAAGAGTTCGACCACTTCCAATTGGAGTACCATTTGACAGATTTGTAGAATTAGCTACGAATGCCAAAACACTTTTACCAACAAATCAAAAAATAATTCTCGGAGTGGACAGATTAGATTATACTAAAGGACTTGTGAATAGGTTGAAAGCATTTGAAATTTTATTAGAAAAACATCCGGAACACAGAGAAGAGGTTACATTATTACAAGTATCAGTGCCCTCGAGGACTGATGTGAAAGAATATCAAGATTTAAAAGAAGAAATGGACCAACTTGTTGGTAAAATAAATGGAAGATTTACTACACCTAATTGGTCACCCATAAGGTAAAAATATAGTAATTATTATTTGAAATTATAAATGTGAATATGAAATAAATATAATTTTTCTTTAGATACATTTATGGTTGTGTGGGACAAGATGAATTAGCTTCATTTTATAGAGATGCAAGTGTAGCATTGGTAACTCCACTTAGAGATGGAATGAATTTAGTTGCTAAAGAATTTGTAGCCTGTCAAATCAATGAAAAACCCGGAGTTCTAATTGTTTCACCATTTGCTGGAGCTGGTGAAACAATGCATGAAGCTCTTATTTGTAATCCATATGAAATTGATGAGGCAGCAGAAGTTATTCATAGGTTCGTACATTATTTATTAGCAAGAATATATTTTTATCTCAATTATGATATTCTTATTTGGATTTAAAACATTTTAGAGCTTTGACAATGCCGGAAGATGAAAGAATTCTCCGCATGAGCCATCTTAGAAGACGTGAAAGGGACCATGATGTCAATCATTGGATGAAAAGTTTTTTAAAAGCAATGGATGCATTAGAAGAGGAACATGATGATATTGGTGCAACAACCATGCAACCAGTAACAATAGATGATTTTGATGACTATTTATCTAAGTAAAGCTTTTGAAATTATTAAATTTAATCCATTTGATCAATTTTGTTAAACATTATTTATAATTATTTCCAGATACATAGGGTATACTCACAAATTAGCATTACTCTTAGATTATGATGGTACTCTAGCTCCAATAGCTCCGCATCCTGATCTTGCAACCCTTCCACATGAAACCAAGCACACACTTCAAAAATTATCGAATTTGTCCGACGTTTATATAGCAATTATTTCTGGTAGAAATGTTGATAATGTCAAAAAAATGGTAACTTTGAATGATCATTATTTTATTATATGAAAATAATTCAAATAATTGATTGAATCATTAATTGTTTTAGGTTGGAATTGAAGGAATTACATATGCTGGTAATCACGGATTAGAAATTTTGCATCCTGATGGAAGTAAATTTGTTCATCCAATGCCAATAGAATTTGAAGATAAAGTTACTGAATTATTGAAAGCTCTACAAGAGCAGGTATACTTTATATTCAATATAATACTTTTGTGATTATATTTTAATCATGAAATTAATAATAACAGTTATTTCATTATTTTAGGTGTGCAGAGATGGAGCTTGGGTTGAAAATAAAGGGGCTTTGTTAACATTTCACTACAGAGAAACACCTTTACATTTAAGAAGTGCTCTGGTAGAACAAGCTCAAAATTTAATACAAAAAGCTGGATTCAGAGCAGCAACAGCCCATTGCGCAATTGAAGCTAAACCTCCAGTTCAATGGAATAAAGGTATGATTTATTTTTAAATAATAGAACTAAATAAGTTATGTAAAATTTTTTAAAAATATATTTATAATATTTATTTCAATTTTAAAGGTCGAGCATCAATGTATATTTTAAGAACTGCATTCGGAGTAGATTGGAGTGAAAGAATTAGAATTATATATGCTGGTGATGATGCTACTGATGAAGATGCTATGCAGGTATAATTGAAATACACCCACTTATCAATAAAATAATTTGGGATAGTATAATATTATATGTTAAATTTTATTTAGGCACTCAAAGGAATGGCTGCAACATTCCGAGTTGTTTCATCACATATAATAAAAACTTCAGCTGAACGAAGATTGCCATCTACAGATTCAGTACTCACAATGTTGAAATGGGTTGAACGACACTTCAGCCGAAGAAAACCTAGGGCTAATTCGTTAACATACAAAACCACAAGAAAACGTGATGTAGTGAAGATGCATATGTCTTTTGATATTAAAGACAACCTTAGCCACAGTAGTTCAGATGATAGCATTTCTAATTAGAAATTCTAGTACTTATAAGTAGTATGAATAATACAAACATCTTATTTTTTATTATAAAAATTTAATTTTTATAAAAACTAAACAGCAGTTCCTGTTATTTAAATATTTAGTTCAATAATATTTATTTATGTATTCATATCCAAAATTCATGAGTAAATATCATAGAAATTCTATGAAAAAAAAGTCCAAATAAATTTTCTCTTGAATTTATACATATTATTATTATATTTATATAAGTAAGTAGTAATAATTATTTTTTTATCATTGTTTAATTACTATCAAAGAAGGCATATTTTTTTCAAAGTATTTAAGTAGATCTCAAATACTCGTGCTTTTGATATGATAAATATTCATCAGTCATATTGACATTTATTATCTTCATTCCTTGTTGCTCAAGCTATGAGTAATTGAAATTATTTATTTATAAGTTTATACCAAAATCATGTACAGTTTCTTGTCGAATAATTTGTATCTATAGTTTTGTAAGTAGATTTTCACAGTACAAATATATTAATATAATATAAATATATTTTTTATTATTATATTTCCACTTAAAATTTAAATAAATCATAATAAAGAATTAGAACTCTAAACCTTTCTTTAAAAAAAATAAAATAAATTTTCTCTTTAATTAGATATCTCCCAGTACTGATAATAATATCACATAAACTAGGTATCAAAAGGTTTATAATCTAATTTTTTTTTTAAATTAGTTATCCTGTTTACGAATTATAAACATTTTCTTACAATTAGAAGTTTTTGAGCTCTCTACGTACGTACATGCTGATGGCAGGATCCTCCATATAATAATAGTGTATGAAATAATGCCAATTCTTTTAATCGAATTCCTGTACATAATATTATATTTGTGAAAATGTGTGTTTTTATATTTATAACGAGCGGTAGGCCCGATGTTATAACATCGCACGCGTGATTTGAGGAAAAATTTTGAAAATACAATATAATGACAGTATATTTACCCGTTGAATATAGTTGAAAATGTGAAATGTTTATTTAATTTATTATATAAAATATTATAGAATATTTTGTAGATATTACAATATTTATTTTAATTTAATATTAATTTATCTAATAAAGCATAGATTTCCACATCACCAAGGAGGTACTATGCTAGATGCTTTACATTTTTTTTAATGTGGGAAAATTGCCGAATTAAATTTCGAAGTTCAAAATCATCTTCCTTGTTCACCAGATCTCGCGCTATCAGATTTTTTTATTTGTTTATGTTCTTAGAGCATTCACTAAAGGAAAAAAAAAAAAAAAGTCAACAGGGTGAAAAATTTAGAAAACCATTTAAATTCATATTTTGCATCAAAGCCATATTTTACAAAAAGGGATCAAAAAAGCTGCCTAATAGATGGCAGACAGTCCTAAATAATGATGGCGATTATATTTTATAATTACTATATGCCCGTAAATATATATGAATAATTTTTATTATGTTTAAAAAAAAAATGGAATTTTTCCGGTACCCCTAATATAAAATTTTTATTATGTTTAAAAAAAATGGATTTTTTCCGGTACCCCTAATATAATAATCAAAATAAAAATTACTTAAATTCAAATGTAAAAAAAATATTTATAATTCAAATTCAAATAAAAAACAAAAATTTCCAATTTCGAACAGTGCATAATTTCTAGCGTGAAAATGTGAACGCTGAAATAGTCCTTAACGCACATTGGCAAAGGATCTAATTCAGTGCATAATTTCTAGCGTGACAATGTGAACCAAAAGAGTCCTTATTGCACATTGGCAAAGGATGTAATTCAGTGCATAATTTCTAGCGTGACCCCACACACACACACACAGACAGACAGAATAGCGCTATTATTATATGGAGGATATAAATAATTAAAACATATCATTAACATTTTAATCGAATACATTATTATTATATATCAAAACTAACTAACTAACTAACTAATAAAAAACACACATTTTTTTCAAACCATATAAGTCGAAAAAACGTAATTTCTCGATAAGATAATTTTTTTTAAAATCATATTCATTTTTTTTTATCGAATAAGGTTTCATATAAAACAAAAAAAAAGTATAATCATAAAAAAATTTAAAAAAGGTCTAGGCCTGGTATCGGAACCCGAGACCCTCGCTTTGCGGCGCTCAGGACCCAGCGCGCTAACCGATCGGCCACGACGGTGACACGACGGCCGATACAGTTACTGCGTCATATTGTGTATATGTTACAGCCAATGCATCAATCCAGTTAATACGTACATTCTCTCGCAAATGAATACATTGTCTAAAACGAACAGAGAAAACATACACGGGAATAAAAATGAACACGTTAACTAGAGAATGTATGCGTCATCTGTTGCGACGTAGATAACGTGTTAACAAAATAAATAAATCGCGATTAGGGAATTCTAGTAGGGTTGTTTTATTTTAGGAAACACGAGAAACCCAAATTATCCAATTTTCGCAAATTTATTTTTGATTTACGTACTAGAAATTTTGACAGATAAGTATCGTTGCGGGAACGGAAAACGGTTGGCAACAACATAAAGACCCATACACGCTTTGTATTATAGAATGCAGTTCTCATGTTACGAAATAAAAAAAAATGTGATTTTTTGTTGGTAAGATATTTAGACACAGATAATTCACCATAATCTATACTATTGTAAGTATGAATAAATAATAAACATCTTTACCTTAACCTGAATTAATTGATCGTATTACAGTTCATGAAATAAATCCGGTTTGTATTAAAGTATTATATGATGTTTTTTCATTTATTATGTACAATTCGTACAATGACAGCTAATGACAGCTATATGCGAAAAAAATATCGAACGTGTACTGGTCTCGTATGTGTTGCCAACTGTTAATAACAAAACAAACTCATCTGTCAAATCGCTCGATTTTGTTCAATTTACGGTTTGTCTGATCGATGTCAGGGTTTTATTCATTATCTCGTTAATATATGCTATGTCTAGAGATTGTGTATACTGAATCGAGTATCGTACGCTTTCTCTAAAACGTGAAGTCCGCGTATACATTCTCTAGACAATGTATGTATTAACGACGATGAACGCTTTAACTGTAACATATACAAGAACTATCTAAACTTTAAACGCGTTTTTTAGAAAAGTGTATGGCTATTGGGTTCTACGATTTTGGCATGTCAATACTGTGAGGGTAAACTATCATTTTGCAAAGTTTCATTCGGTTCTGCTTTTCCCATCTCGTAGCCTCCCCTCGTTAGATAGATAGATCGCGTTTTCTACTTTGCTAATTAAGAACTCAGGGATTTCAGATGCTAACTCTGTATTCCTTTGGAAAGAGTTTTCCTCAGGTTGATCATTTTTATATAAATCCGCGTAAAAGTTTTCGATTGATTTTAATATTTTGTCCCTTTCCCTAATTACAGTGCCATTATTGGATTTAATGGCCAGCGTTTAGTTATTGCCTAGCGATAGTTTTTGTTTACATTTTTTTAAAGATAAGTTTTTTCTATGGCTTCATTAACCGCCTTCTCGTTAAAGTCCCTCACGTCGCGAGTTGCTTTCTTCTTAACTACTTTACTAAGTGAATCGAATTTAGACTTATTTATTAATCGATCAAATTTTTTCTTCTCTTTAAAGAGTTTCAGTGTCTCTTTTGAGAATTTGTTTTTACTTTCAATCTCAATTGTGCCGCCTACGCTTACTCCTGTCTCGTGAAGGGTGGTCAGGAAACTGCTGTTGAGGTCGTCCAGCCCTAAATCCGCGTCTAGATTATTGAATTTATTCGATAGTTGTAAGTGAAACTCAGCTTTTTTGGTGTTTAGATTCACAAAATTCAGGTTATTAATTTCAAAATTGGTTTTATTATTCATTAATTTTGCCCTTTCTGATTCCGGTTTGATAGAAATTTTAGCGCGGACCAAGCGGTGGTCACTCCCCATATCTACTTTATTAATAACAGCAACGTCAGTAACTATATTTCTAATGTTAGTGAGGATGAAGTCTATTTCATTCCTGTCACCTTTTGGGCTTTGCCATGTCCATTTGTTCCTGGGGTTTTTACGGAAGAACGAATTCATGATGCTAAGATTATTGAATTCCGCGAATTCTACGAGACGGTTGCCGCGTTCGTTTCTTTGTCCGAAACCAAAGTTCCCCATTGACGATTCGTGATCGGTTTTCTTCCCCACTTTAGCGTTGAAATCGCCCATTAATATTTTATAATGATGATGGTTATTTCTTAGCGCGTCTTGTAATAAGGAATAAAATTCTTCTGAGGACTCGTCCGAATGGCCTGACGTGGGTGCATATAATTGAAAAATTTGACATGAGTACCTTGATGAAAGCTTAATAGTAATGTAGCAAATTCGGTCACTAATGCTATTGATTTCTAAAATGGATTTTACTATGCTTTTATTTATTAGGAAGCCGACTCCTCCTGTTCTTCCGGTATCGGAACCTCGCCAGTAGAGGCAGTTCCCGATTTTTAAAATTAATTGATTTTCGTCTTTACGTCGAACTTTCCCTAAACCTACGATGTCCCAGTTTACGTTAGTTAATTCGTGCTCTAAAGAGAGCACGCTAGCTTCCGAAGATAATGTTCTAACATTGTATGTACAAATGTTCATTAGCTTACGGCAATTGGTGCCGTTATTCGTCGCCATTATGTTAACTTAAAATCGCGCACGCACGTGGGTGGGCAGAACGTGAATTTATAAGTTTGGCGAAGATGCTAGATCGGGCGTTTTAACTTGGTGTTACGAATATGAAAAGAGGAAAGAATGGAGGTTATGGATGGCAAAGTAGTCGCGGGGGACGAATGGTGACTCGAAGCGCGAGTTGGGGCGTCCCGTGCGGGCTCCGGATGACGGCTCCTTATTATTATTATTATTGTTATTATTTTTATTGATATTATTATTTATTTCTTTATTTACTTATTATTTTTATAATTGAAGTAAGATGAGTGTTAGTCGGAAAGTTCGGGTTTTGAATTGTTTGTATTCGCGGTATTTCGTGTTCGCGTCGCGCTTAGCGCTTTCGTTCGGGGGGAGGGGGTCGCTCGCGGCCGTACGAGGTCGGGGGTCGGGGCTCGGTTGTGCGCGCGTCTTCGCTTTCGCTGGGCGCGCGTGCGTTTGTATGTGTGTGTTTTCTTTCCGTTGGGGATGCCGTGCACCACACTCGATAGATGTAAAACACTTAACAGATATTTGTCGCGAATCGATCAGTTATTTTTGATTAAATTTAATTTGTATGCACTAGATTCGTAGTGCGTGCCCTGTTCTGAGATTAAGAGTTTCCCGATAGACAAAGGCGCACCGCGAAAAAATTAGAAATTTTTCGGGGTCGGAAACAAAAAAAGTGTTTTGCTTTTGTGTAGAAGAGGCACAAAGGTTTGGCGGTCGTCTACGAGAGATTTACGCCTTCCGAGTTACCGACACATATGCGTTTGTCTTTAATGCACTAATTTATTATTATTGGGGTATGGATCGCGTATGATTCGTTGCCGACTTGCTGTTGATGATTTTTTTTTTTTTTGGGGGTTTCGGTTAGCGGATATTGATATTAAGTTTGTATATTATTAGGTCGCGCGTGTTAATGGTAATTAGACGATGCACTATTAATAATTATTCGATGCACTATAGGTTATAATTCGATGCACTATTATTTGTTATTGGGCGGTTAGATTGGGGGTGGAAGATCAGGGGGAAAATCAGAGTTGGATTATTTGTCGACCGAACGTCTGAAACACGTTTCTTTCGATGCGTACACGACGATGTCTCGAATCGAACTCCCTGAATATATTATAAATATAATAAAAAGGTTCCCAGATTTTTGTCTAAACGATAGTAGCACACACAAACCTACAACACTCACTACTTCTAATTGTAAGCGTGGAACACAATCCGCGAAAAATTTCGAAATAGTAAAATAGTACGATGAAAATAAATCTACAGTATTAATTGGATCTTTTCACCATCATGTAGTCCTTCAATTGTCCTAAAACGTGTTGTGTGCTACTGTTTCCTTGTGTGTTGGTTTCGGGTCGAATCATAATTTTTTTCATTCCGGTTTTCGGTTACAGTTCAACAAAAAAAATATAAGTACATATTTAGGTTCGGTTCCGGTTTTCGATTTTCGTTTTATGGTTTACGGTTCAGTTCTGAGTAATAATTTTTTAAACTAAAAAACGAAAAAAAAACAAAAAACAACATTTTTCAAAAAAACCGTACACTTATTGTTAATGTTAGAAGAACCATCTTCCGAAAATTACAAAAAATATTTTCTAAAAAAAATGACATCACTTTTCCAAAATAATCGAAACACAATTTTTTTGCTGAACCGAAAAAAAAAATATTTTTCGGTTGTTCCGGTCCGAAGCCCTGGTATTTATGAATACAACAGTTGGTAACCATAGTTTGAATTGTAAATTCTATTTTCACATATTGGTAACTCTGTTCAGCTGTCACGTTGACATTCTATCATCATGTCGATCATGACGGAAACCAAATTAGACGTAAGTTTATAGCATTTGTGCAACATATTTCATATCTGAAAACTAAATTTCATGAAAATTTTATTTCTGAAGGTTACACAGAACTATAATATCAATTGTGGAATATTTGATTGATGCGATGACTAATGATTGATTGATGTCTTGTTTGTCATTTTAGATGTATGATTCCTATCCAGGGAATGTGGATGGTGAGATGGTGGTGCCAGGTTCTCAATCAGCCATAGGACCTGATGGAAAATTGGAATTCAACACACTCGATGAACCAATCAAAGAGACAGTGGTATATATAAACGCTGAATACAATATATTCTGGGCCAAGTTTAGAAATTTTAAACATGTCGTATACATTTGCAGTTACGGGATTTGAAAGCAGTCGGTGTCAAATTTTACCATGTATTATATCCAAAAGAAAAAGCAAGCCTTTTGAAAGAATGTTAGTGTTTAAAAATTAACTCGTTCGAATTTCATTAGAAAATTATGTGGTCTATATTGTTTGTATTTTTATATAGGGGATCTATGGGGACCTTTGCTGTTATGCACTTTAATGGCAACTGTTCTCCAAGGTTCTGCGGATAAGGCTGATAATTCTAATAATGGAGGTCCGGAGTTTGCTGAAGTGTTTGTTTTAGTGTGGATTGGCTCTTTAGTTGTGACATTTAATTCCAAATTACTCGGAGGACACATGTAATTCACATTTATATTCAAAAATATTTGTCATAAATATAAATAGTGTATCAGAATGATAAAACAATTGTCGTTCTTTTTTTCAGATCGATATTTCAGTCGGTATGTGTATTGGGCTATTGTTTACTTCCTACAGCTATTGCACTTTTGATATGTAGAGTCATATTGATGGTAACACAGACGACATTTT
Organism: Hydropsyche tenuis; assembly: GCA_009617725.1. NCBI lineage: Eukaryota > Metazoa > Arthropoda > Insecta > Trichoptera > Hydropsychidae > Hydropsyche > Hydropsyche tenuis. The sequence goes on from VTON01000036.1 coordinate 1,116,753, forward strand.
TGTTCTTTTTAAGACTCGTCATTACAATTCTGGGATTTTGCTGGGCTACTTTTGGTAAGATATTAATTCATTTGTGACAATAAATAAACAAAATATTTTTGTGTAAATAAATACTTCTTTATTATAGCCTCAACTGCTTTTCTTGGAGATAGCCAACCACCTGGAAAAAAGGCATTGGCAATGTATCCAATTGGTTTATTTTATTTCATAATTTCTTGGCTTGTGATATCACATACTAGTTCGTAGTTTTCTTTCTTTAGATATTAAATGTCTTTGATATACTTTAACTTATTCCAAAAAAAAACTATTTGTGATTTCTTGTATATATGTATTTCTTTATTCATTCCTTGATAATTTAAAATATATAGAATTGTCAATTATATGCAAAATATATTACTAAAGTGATATATAACAAAAGTTGTAAAATGTCAGTGCATTTTTCATATTATTTAAAATTTATGTGGCATGGCAAAATTGGTTCTGTACCCAATTTAGTACATAAACAACTTCTTCAAGAGATGATAAACGCAGTCCAGCTGCAGTTTTAACATCTTCTGACGTGGCTATTCTAAATGTTGTTGCATTTTCTTTGAACATCTGAAATAAAACATGTATTTTCAAAAATCAAAATCGAATATATTAAGAATAAATCACATATTTTAGATTACCTCCATCAATCTTTCATCAGTAGTATCATCACCCATATAAATCATTTTGACATGTTTGTTCCAATCTTTTCCATATTTATTTTCCAGCAAAAGTTTTGCTGCATGACCTATAAATAAGAAATTTACAAAATTCAAAGCATTTATTTAGTGTTTACATATACTATATGTCATATTTAACTTTTTATCTAAACTTTACCTTTATTCCAATCAATTTGCGGTTGAACTTCTAAACCATAAATGGCCGAAGTCGGCTCAAGACCAAAACTTCTTATGATTTCTTTTGCTCTATTAATCAATTCTGGACGAAGTTCTTCTGGTGTATCACGATAATGAAACGTTAATACATCTCCTTTACTTTCAACCCATGCTCCGTTACGCACAACCTGCAAAAATTTGATATGTGTAAACTTGTAGATATGTATTTCACAATATTTAAAGTATTTGATTTTGTAATATTGGATTTGAACTCACTTCTTTATTCAATCCTTTGACAATATTTTTTATTTGTTCTTTGTCCTGAGCAGGCGTTTCGTACTGGTACCTTGTAGCATCAGGATAAATTATTTCAAATCCATGACTACCGGCATATACAATATTGTCAATGCCTACCTATAAATGAAATTGTATTAAATTTTTATTAATGTGATTTAATTTTTAAGATATTTAATAAATCATTAAAAACTATTTTGTTTTTGCTCTCACCATTTTTTTAGCATCATCAGCTTGTCTCCCTGATATTATTGCCATATAAATATTTTCACATTTCGATAGCTTTTCTAAAAGAAGTTTAGTGTTTTCAGGAATTACTGCGAGATCTGGATGTGGACATATGGGCGAAAGTGTCCCATCATAATCCAAAAATAGCGCAAGCTTTGGACAATCACCTATTGTACTGCATTGATAAACACACATTTTCAAATATTTACTATACACTTATCTATAATATGCATATATTTGCGAATATATACTGTGAAATACAAAACAATCAAACTCTAAAATAGGGGACAAAAAATGTGTACCTTTAAATTTTTTAAATGATATTATACATACATATATGTATGTATATTTTTGGATTTTCGATAAATATTTAAATTAAAGTGAATTTAAATATTGTAATTTTATTAGGTGTATGAGTAATTTTTTTTGAAAGTCGTATATGTATGTCCATTTTTGGAAAAAAAATGAAAATGTTCATTTTGGTTAGATATGTAGTTATATCTCATTAAAAATACATTAATTATTTTTTTTCAGAAAATGAACTTATACCACTTTTGAAAAAAAAGGCTCATATCATAAAAATAAATAAATCGCAAGAATCAAATAATTTCATAAATAATCGTATAATTGTAATGTAGATAAAAAAAATGTAAAATAAAATCATAAAAATTTTCAAAAATTTCAAAAATATAATCAAAAATGAAAAGAGGGATTAAAGCCTCAGTATAAATGAGTTAATTTTCTATATGCAATTGCGGAAAATTTTCCATTTTCACCTTGACATGTACTTGTCGATAGCAGCTGAAGACGTCATTGCGACTGAAGGTATATTTCACTACTGAACGGGCTACGACAAAACAGTTGGGGCTTTGTCCCACACAGTGTCGACTTTATACATAAAACATTCGTTTTTTCATCGATTATATCAATTTTTCTAGAAACGTTTTATCGTATGACATTTAGATAGTTACGTGTCATAGAAGCTTTTGTTAGCTGGCAATTAATGTGGAGTTAAATTGGTTTTTTTGCGCAGTTGAAAAATGCTTAAATAATTTGGGAAAGTTTGAGAATCTTTATGGCTGGGAGGTAATCTCGCGATTAACATTAAAGTGTTATTAACATGAAGATAAATACATATTGCTTTTTCCAACTGCAATAAGTTGTTATGAAACGTGATGAAAATGGAGCGCTTGATTGATGGGTTAATATGAAATGTTTTTTAGTAATTATTTTAATTCGTGTTGGAGTTTTACGTAAAGTTTGTGGTCGAATATTGGAATTTGTAAAGATAAAGCGTTATGAACGTCAGGTCAATAAATCAATTATAGATTATCAATTTTTAACGGTTTGAAATATTCACAAAGAATTTTCTTCGAAATAAACAAAGAATTATTGATTGCATATCGATGTAAATTGTTGTATATTTTTTAAAACAAATAGCTAATTATTTCGAACCGAAAAATGTTATCTTCTGGGTTTCACAGCTAATTACGTTTTTTACTTGGAAAAATAGATCGAGAATTTTATTTTTTTGAATAGTGCAGTTCATTTTATTAAATCGATTAATTTTATTATATCAATGAAATAACAATTTTTCATCACTGGAAGGAAATTTATTATGTTTGTAAATATCCGATTTATTTCATAGAATAAAAAAAAAAAAAATTTGGGTGGTATTTTCAATATAAATTGTGAATTGTGTGTGTTTTTAGGGGAAAAAAATAGGTAGTTACTAACAATAAGCGTAAGTAAGTATATATTTATTTTCTATTATTTTATTTTCATCATTCAATATTTGCTAAGAATTTCGGTTTTTGGCAATTGTAAATGACAATTATTCAAAGAACAAACTTATTTATTCAAAGCATGGTGGATAATAACTCTCTTAAGTCTAAATTTGAAAAAAATCATTGGTTTTGACGGCTTGGTCGTTTTTCTGTGGTTACAAATGACAGTTTGATTTATAAACGTCACAATTTCGTTCTCTCCTCATGTGGCTGTTCGGAATTTCAACATTCTCCATGAAAACTGCACATTCCTTTAAAAATGAAAGTTAAAATCAAAAGTTAGTCCAAAACTATTATATTTATTATTCTAGATTACGCTTTTCATGTATTCTTATACAATCTAAATATAGAAATTCAACAAATTCTGACCTCTTTATCTAAAATATAAATTTTATATTGATGTTTAGTTTTATTTATTCACATTTGTGCACAACATAACCTCCACTGTCAGTGTTCATCCTAAACCTCTGTATAAATATTACTTTTCCTTTAGGTTGGACAGGAGTAGCTACATGGCGGTGGATAGCTAATGACGACAATTGTGGTATTTGTCGAATGCCATTTGACGGTTGCTGTCCAGACTGCAAATTTCCCGGCGATGATTGTCCTCTAGTTTGGGGCACTTGTTCGCACTGTTTCCATATGCATTGTATTGTTAAATGGTTGCAATCGAGGCCCGTTCATCAACAGTGCCCTATGTGTCGACAAGACTGGAAATTTAACAATAAATAGTTGGAAATAGTTCAGACATTTTTTTAAAAGATATCGACATTAGTAATAATTCTTAAAAGGTGAGTTTACTAGCATAATGAATCGTTGCTTTATTGTGTTTGTAAAATTTTGCTATTTTCTCAAAAAATGTGATATAGCTTACAATTAGCCGCAAATAAATATTTTGTATTGAATTTGGCAATTTTATTTTGTAGCCTTTTCGCTTGTTTGCTTATTTTATTTTCACGTATTTTAAATGAAATTTCACATAATAAGTATAATTATAAATGTTTAGATTGTTTTAACTAAAATTGTTGAAAAAATATGCATGGGATAATAATTAAATATCTTTGTTTGTTTATCATATTATTTACCACATTTATTTTCCACATTATCATCGCACTGTAGCAATTGTTATTTTACAACTACATTAATATCACAATGTAAACTGTAGATGTCTCTTCAAAAAAAATTATAAATATAATACATATAATTCATAATAATGTTTGTGACAAAAGTATATTTAAATACACATAAGCAATAATCAACCGATTATATTTCAGTTCATCTTAAAATTCCTAACCAATTAAAACATATTGCAATAACTTTTACTCACATCACTGATTGTGAATAAGATTATCAACATTTCTACATATCAATATAAAAGTATCAATACAACAATGAATGAATGAATTCGCCCGAAAAGAAATTCGTCCTTCTACGCACACTAACGAATTTTTGTCCCGAAAAAACATACCTCCAGCTTTCAGCATATCATTACTCACATAAAAAAAAAAACACCATCGAGCCAATGTGGCAGTCGAGTATTTATTATTCAAATGAGGTCGCGGCACAGCATAAAGCGTCGTGGTTACCTGGTGTGTGAGGTAACCAGCTCGGGGTAATGCCGTGTGACGTCACGTCGAGCCAGCAACTCTGTTTCTGAATTCAGTCACTGCGAGCCGATAGTACGCGGCGGTCGTGTAACACGTTTTCGTATTCCGCTCCGATAATTTTCAAAACAAACATTCGAATTCGGATCTGAACCTAATTTCGGTCGTACATGGAAAATTTTCGATAAAAATGTAGCGAAAAATGTGATTCATCCGATCGTACTCTAATTCAATTTGTGACTTTAATTGACGTCAATTCGAGACCGCCGTTCGTGGCATGCTCACCATGCGCGGCGGTGGACCCCAAGTAGCCACCGCGAATGGGGTGAAGATGGGAAGACCACCCCCTGTTCCACCAAGACCTGATAAGAGCGTCGTCGCTGATGCTTTGGCTAAATCTAGGAAAATCCCAGCCCCTGTCTTACCGCCGAATCTGAAGAAAGAAAAGGAAAAGGAGGAGCAACCGCAGAAGATGCCTTCGCCCAAATTAAACGGGCTTTCTAGGGTCAAGTCGTTCATCAGGGATGTTATGAACGATAAGAAGAGCCCTACTGAAAGCAACCCTCCCAAGTCACAGATCCCGGTGTCTCACCAACAGACGTCTAAAACTAAAGCGGCCAAGAGCCCGGTTTCCTTGAATTATCCGACCGAGGAATCGGTGAAAAACCAGTCGAGTCAGTCGGTGGTGCGTTCTCTGTGCAGCGTGCTTATAAACTCATCGGACAAGGCCAAGCATGTCGAAAACAATCCAAAAGACAAGGCCAAAATTGTCAAGTCGAATAGTTTCGCCGACAAGCCGGTGCCGGTGCGCAGGGCGCCTCCGCCACCCATATCTCCGAAGCCGAGCAAAAAGGTTATCGAGGAAAAATTAGCCAAAAATGGTCCCCAGTTAGAGAATGTTTCTCTCAGGAAATTATCTGCGAGCTGCGAAGAATTGAACGCTTCGACAAGACCAGTAGTTTATCAGTCAAACAAATCACAAGCGAGTCCGATGCTTCCGAGAAAAATCACCCCGCCTAATCTCCCTAAGCCTATTATAATAGCCAAAAAACCAAGTGCTCCTAGTATTCCTACCACTCTTGTCGCGCCTACCCCTATCGCTCCCACCCCTATCGAAGATCCTATTAAATGCGAAGCGAAATCTAATGCTTTGAGTACAGAATGTGCCACACAAAAGCTGATATCTGAAATAATCGCTGCTAAAAACGATGCATTAGTATCCCAAATTGAAAAATCCGATGCCAATGCGAAAACTGAACAAAGCGATCCAGAGGAACATAAACTTGATAATTCAATCGACAAGCCAATCACAAATGGCACCAACGGTACGTCTTCTGATGACAATGAATTGCTCAACAATTGCGTATCATACAACGGTGTGTCAGTGAAGTGCGCAAAAGACAACGTGAGTGTGTGTAGCAGTGACGGTAGTGCTGGAAAAACGGTCTTATTCATAAACAGTGAAACGTACGCGGAAACTGCCAATCCATTACTCTGCTCGAACGATATTAAAAATGTAGATGTGACACCCAAAAAACTCATCAACGATATAGCGAATCACGAACTGCTCATATCCGAGTTGCAAGACATGAGACGCGAAGCAGTCAACAAACGCCAACGAAGTCCTTCTGTTGAGCCCGCGTTGTCTAGTCCCGATAGTGTCAATAGTGATATTCAAAAAATTCAGCACTCGGATTGGGTGCAAGTCGAGGACAACGGAAAACAAGTCCGATACTCGAGTTGTCAGATAGTCATTGAAGATTCACTGCCGGTCAATGACTCTGGCATATGCCTCGACGACAATTTCTATACGCCCGACAACTTGTCCCTGTCCTTATCGCCGTCTTTGGTTTCCAGACTCAAGGAGCAGTTCTACGCTAACCAGAAGATGTCTTCGCTACAAGGTCTGCCTCCCTTGCCCAAAAGCCTCAGCGGATTCAATGTACAGGACGCTGAGGAACCTCCTCCGGTGCCACCAGCACCTCCTGTACCCGCTCGGGGTGCTAACACTTTCCGTTACGCTTGCGGATCACCTGCTTCCCCGACAACTCCAGGTTCGACTGGTGGAAGTGCCTTGAATGGGGCATCATCATCTTCATCGTGCGACGTCAATCGACAGCCCAGAAAACTGACCACTCTGGACACTCAGCTGGCGTTACTCAAGAGAGAAATGGTAAGTGTTGATTCACTTTCGCGATATGTTGTGCATTAGTGTATGCTCCGTTGACGTAATCATCTTAACATATGGATGCTGTTTGCCATGATTCCACTCATTAATTCTCGTAATATGTCGAATTCGTATTATTCGTTTTATATTTGCGCTTGTACGGTACCGGTTCGTACTATGGTTGGCGCAATGCGCAACAATCTGCTAAAATATAGAATAAAAAACACGTGTATTATCCGAGTCCTTTAAACCGTTTTTTGGTTACGATGCGTCGTTTTTGTATAGCGAAAAATAATCGCATTCTTTTATCGAGTATGACATTGGAATTTGTATTGTTTTGATTCGCTTCGCTACGGGCGACACGTCATGAATTCTCCGAGACGTTCATATTATGGAGAGATAACACTTCGTATTGTTATTATAGATAAGTTTGTATAAGGATAAACGAGGTATATTTGTTTAATCTTAACCTTTCTTTATACAACGGTTCTGAATTTTAAGTAATTGAAAAAAATGCTAATTTTTTTCTCTAATCATTGGTAAAAGTATTTATTTCAATTTAATGCTTCCTTTCATTGATTAATTCTAGTGTTACATAAAGTTTTTTATTCAATGTCGTTTAAAATAAGCTAATTCGTGCTATTTTACAAATATGACACATATTCGCGGTTTTTCTTTAGAATTCTGAACATAATGAATGTGTCAATTTGCGAACTACTATTGTTGGCGCAAAGTAGCCGATTAGAAGCTGGTCTAGATTTTTTTTCTTTCATAACAACGCGTTCTAAGGTCATCACGAATGAATATAATAGCTTGGTGGAATAAATTGCTTTTGTCGTTATCATTTTTTAATACCGATCGTTATTAACGGCCGGCATGCATTCATTGTTACTCGACATGACCGCGCCAACTGTTAGAAATTCTACACAACTCAATTCGACTGATTTTGTAATATAATATTCGGTGTCAAAAGTGAAAATCGTACGACTTGTATGGAACTGGAATAAAGCGTTATCGCGCTAATTCTAAGTAAGTCGATTAGATTAAAGTGCGTATAACTTCGATAGTTTTGAATAAATGGGTAAACAAATTATAAAACTGGAAACGTTGCACCTGTTCAACGTTTATATTTTACGGTTTCGTGCGAGGGCGTTCAGCTTTTATCTTTGAACGTTAAAATGTGTCAAATTCTATAATTTCACAGTGTTCTAATTTAATATTTTATCGTATTGCCGTCGTGGTGCTTCGTTTTTTTTTTACCGAATATTTGTTTGTTTTCGTAGATGATTTAGTAAATTATGCAAAGTGCCATAATATTATATAAACGAAATTTGACGGATATTAACTAGAGCAAGAATGATTCATTACGTATCGTTATATCATATTCCTTTGATTTTACGGCAAAATGCACTCGATTAACATAAATTTTCATATTTGTTCCGCGGATTTCAATTATCACACACATTTCGAAATATCGACTGAATCAACATTACAAAGAAAAACAGCCAATCCCTCCCGCTTTTCACACCACCACCATTGCATCGACCGAAGTTGACACCTTCAGTTTCAATTAAAAACCCTTTTCCGAAACGGCAATCACTTAAAAACAGTTCGCGTGCAAACCGAGTTTACTTAGGCCATTGGCAACGGACCTGGCGAATTATGCAAACGAAACGCTTTTGCGCTACGTCGCGTGTCGCCTTCGTTTCCTGCAGGCCACACCTCGAATCCGATCCTCGTTATCCTCTTCCTATGGATCGTGACTCAGGCTGGGTGTCCCAGGAGTCCTGGTGGACCCCTCGAGGGGGATTCACTATTTTTAGAAAGCTCCAGGGCGAGCTTTCTGTTCGGCGGGCACTTGTCGTTTGCTCCTCATACGTGTTTATTTTCGGGATCGGCCTTTCGGTACGTTCGACGTTTGCCTTTTCGATTTGTGGACGTGGAAATTGGATTTGTTCGAGTTTTATGAGTATTCTTTGATGATTCATATCAGTATGGATCGAAAAAATTCTTTGAATATAATGGGTATTGATTCTAAGAACTATAGTGTTTTATGTAATTCGGTAATCATACGATCGTTTGTGTCGTAATGAAATGGTATTAGTCATATTCCGTCAAAATAGGTTGTCATCAAAACATTGATTTATTACTAATGAAACGCTAGCTCTGTTCTCTGAAGTGGTCGAATTACAAATGAATCGCTATTCCCAGAAGCCGTCTCGGTTTCGTTTCATCCCGGAGGTGACAAGGTGGTTAATTTAAATTTAGTGTTGCTCATATATATGCGGTCCATCCGTTTGTGTTTCCCCTTGTTACGTTCGAATCAGTTCCACCATATGATTTGAATGTTTTCCATCTAAATCCGTCATACTACATATTTTTAACACGAACGATTCTGTGATCTTTTTTATATCAACGTTCGCTCTCCGTGTCCCTTTTTCGAAACAATACACAAAACTTTATCACAAAGTACGTGTACGAAATAATGCATAAACCACATGTTTTATCAGCGTATACAAAGATAATATCCCACGTTTCGTTGTTTGCATTTTCGCATACGATAATCAATTAGAACCGTTTAAATTTTTCAACAGTAACGAGCCGAACAAACGCGCACGCAATTTAACAGTAACTAACAACTACTGTTCGGCGGTAATTACACGTTAACAGTAAAACAGCGGCACCGTGACACTTTCGCAAACCTATTACACTATTGTTTTTACGGAATATTTTTTTTTTTCGCATTTTATTTAACCATCTCTAATCGGCCTAAATGGCCGGATGGAAAACAAATAAACGTCAACCGCCGCGAAATTTTCATCGGAGAAGAATCGGCCGGCCGTCGCACGAAGGTTGTACTCGAGACAATCGCACTCGAGAGGCACCTTTCTAAAATTTTTGATCCACGTTGGATACCGTTAACTGTTGCGTACGCGTCGGCACGTGAAATAAAACCTCCGTCGACCCGGAGGACCAGGACGCGAAGAAAGTGTCCATTTCGGCGACACGAATTCGCCATTAGTAGGTACTCTGTGTGCGTGAGTTGCGTTTTGTCGCCAAAAGAGAAACCGTCGAAAGTAAAATTCGTCGTAGGGAATTTGTCGTTGATGCGATGATCTCGCACGATCGCGTCTCAAGTGAAATGATAGTGGCGAAAATAAACAATCGAGAACCGGTCGCGTACGATATTGTGCATTCAGCGAGGAAAATGGCTGAATCATAAACGAGAAGGTCGACGGAGTCAATGTCGTCGATTTGTATGAGAGAATTTTTCCGAGTTTTTGCCGCGCGGAATGCGCTTATTAATCTTTCAGCAAGTGGAACGCGTACTGTACTTTTCGTTTAATTTAAATTTTCGATCCGTTTTTCTCGATTGATTCAAGTCGGCGATCGCGTCCTTCGAAGTTTTGACTAATGCGAGTTTGATAAATGGCGAAACGATCGCGTTAACGTTAACGAGACCGAATCCGTCTAACCGTAACGGGATTACGTGGATATTTCACGGAGTTCGCAAACAGAGTTTCCGGACCGTCCCATCCATAACATGTTTGCAGAACCTTCATAATACCTCTCATCTTTGAAAATTCATCAGGCCGACACCGGTCTCATAGCGGTGATAAAGTTGATGAAAACCTCCGTCTGGCAGCCATGAAAACTTCATGTCATCACCGTGCGAGCCTAGGGCCGTTTAGACGCAGAAACTCGTCTCAAGAGACCCAAATTCGACGGCGACTTGAACTTTTAACACGAGTCGAGTTTTTTTTTCTACAGTTCATTGTAATATACGGTCGTTATCCACGCGCGATTTACGATCGATTTCTTACGCGTTCGTGTTTCTTATTCATACGTATCATGTACTCTTGTCTCATTGTTAGTATCAGCGGACTCTCAATAACATCGGGACTAACGGTAAAATGTGGTACGTACGAGTGTTTACGCTCGGTGCATTTTACACGTTCCCAACAACAGTGCCCGATAAATGAACGTGCTCGCCTGTACCCGTGTAATGATATCCAATTTGCATTTCGCTCATTTGCCCGTTTTCGCGCAATTTTTCAACTGTGACGCAGCGGTAATAGCTGAAAATTTTAAAGAAAAATGCGCTCTTTCGTCACAGCTGGATGTTGTTGACAGATTTTTCGTCACGCTCGCCGTGCAAACGACAATGGGTTCGATTTCGTTGCCGATTTGCTCAAATTGAAATGACACGATTCGACAATACCGAAGTTCGATTCGAATCATTATTTTTTTCCATTCAATCGCGTTTTGAAAGGCTCGTTACGTTGATGTCATCGGCAGCGATGCTCAAAAACACCGAATTCTCCAGAGAAGCCTCATCCATCAGAATTGCAATCAATGGTCAGCCGAATGGCCAGAATCGGAAGGTCGCCAGCCGGAGGCGTTGTCACAACTCCCCGTGGGCGGTTTACGGTTTAAACCTGTTCGGCCGAATAGGCCTCGTCCTATTCTGGATCGAAAAATCATGCAGTCGTGCCGAAATGGTCGCGAGATGCCAACTGGCCTGGCCGGGCTCGACCGGGCTTCTGGTCGTGTCAAAACTGGGTTAGACTAGGTCGTCCGTTCCGAGTGTGACCCACTCGGCTCCTCCGGTCCTGTTCGAGGAACTCGAATGGCTTCGGTACCGTTCCTCCGTCTCGTTGGGTTTCGATTGATTTTGCTCGGGGCGTTGATGTTGCTGACGTTGAAAGGGTCCTCGTGATGGGTACGATAGTGAATGGTGGGAGATTGGGTTTCTTTTTTTTTTTCGATCAGATCTTTTGTAGTATGAGAAATGATTTGGGTTTGATTTTGATGTGTTGTTTTTGTTATCGAATTGGCTATTGATGTTTAGGGATAGATTAAATTTAAATTCCGATTTATGAATATAAAAATATATATTGGGTTTTTTTCCATATCATTCTAACCCGATTCGTCTCTGTTGTAAGTTGAAAAGTTTGACATTCAGTTGAATATGGAATTTTTTTATTCGATGATGCACAACGAACAATGTCTAAATTATTCATAAGGTACCCATTTTATTCACGCGTATTATTGAGCTGGAAATTATCGTATGACTTATATTTGTATTTGTACAGCGAATATATAATACATACATGTATTTACATTATGAAAGAAGATAATGTTTTTTCAAATTTTATTTATTAGCCGTACAACAAATTATAAATGCACATGTATAATTATAATGATTTTTTATACTGCAAATAAATTTGATCGTCAAAATTGATTAATCATTAAAAATAGATCCTAAAATTACAAAATTAGTCAAAGTAATGTTAAAACGCAAAACTAATAAAAAGAAGCACGACCTTACGTATCGTATCCAAAGACATTCGCTGTCATTGTTTCGTCAAATTATTATGATGATCGTTTTTAAGCGATTTTCGTTAATATTTATTGAAAAAATTCGTCACGTCATCGATGCGTCACTAATGTGGCGATGAAAACAAACCGATTCGACAACCATTGTGCTCAGTATCGGCGCGAAAACCTGTTTTTTCGTAATTTTTGAAAGAAATGTCGATCGGAAAATGTAACGGTATGTTTCCAGAACGAATTTGAATACGCAACAAGTTAACCGGTGGCCTATCGATCGCTGACACTTCTATTCAGTTACACAATCAAAGGAAATTTAGGGGAAACCGTGAATCATTGATATTGAAATCGAATCGAATGAATGTTGTTTGAACCGATTTTTTTATATACTAATAGAAAAAATTGTTGTTTAAGTTTATCATGATTCATACTTTTAGTATACTTTTTGATAAAGTATCATATCTCCGCCAAAAGGTTTGTACACATCAATTCAGGATATTTACTTTTTAGGAACCACTTGAGTGTATATCGTTTTAAAAACAGGAAATCAAAGTTTAGAATAAAAAAAACCGTATACATATATTCCTCTTTACTCACTATGATTGTTTTCTAAATTCGTTGTGCGTTAAATATCCAATGCGCCCTTCGTGCACCGGCACGTTCCCCAGTGACCTTTCGTTTAATAACGAACTGGCGCAAGTTCGTCAATTAATTATGAATATGGTTACTTCGTAACTTTGTATCAAGTAACCTATATTTTAGATGAGCGTGCGTCATATTAAACCAATTAATAAGTGATTGGGATCTGAGGTTGCGATATAGCAACGCATTGTATAGCCTTTGATCTTTTTGAAATTCTTTTTTGATGCTAATGTGAAGAATAATAAAAATTGATTTCAACTCGTAACAATGTACGTATTTTGTATTAGAATAGTGTTAAGTATAAGTTTTTTGTGAAATAGCATTTTTTTACATTTTACTGCGTTTCAAATAAAAATTTAATTTGTGTTAGTTGTTAGCTCGACTCGTCTTGTTATGTAAATTCGAAAATATTTTCGAAGGTGCTAATTCGAACTCACTATATTCTACATGCTGTACATTAGACATGTTGGTTTCGAAATAATGTTCAATCTAGTGCTGAAAACCATATGTGCCTAATTAATATGCAGACATTTGCCGTATTGAATGCAGAGTGGTCAATACTGGGTGTACTAGTTAGTTCAGTTTTTTTTCATGACTATTACGTATCATCCATTTGAACCATTTTTAGAAGTCTCTTCATATAGGCTGGTTATTCTAGTCTAGTTTCTATAAAGCTTATTCAACATTATCACGTGTTTATAAAACTGTGCGAAACAACTATCAATTGATTTTTTTAAAAATAAATATAAATAATTTCAACCTTCCTTCTATGATATTTACACTTTTGTGATCCATTTATATAAATCGATGTAGTTAAAAAAATATGTTTTTTGTTTTACCGTAATTTGGAATCATCCATCATTCAATCTTCACTAAAATGCGATTTTACGTCTAGCATTTATCAAGGCAAGTTATATAACAAAAGAGCGCTAAATTTAAAAATTCGCACAGTCGTACACAACTCCGTTATATTTACCGCGCCACAGTCATTCGTTTTGCAGCTCGTTGATCTACGAAATGATTCACCTCAGTCCAATGAACAGCAGAATTGCTTTGAAATATAAGGGACGGTTATTAGCATGACTAAGGACTCTGAAACACGGGGGTTTTTTTCTGAAAAACATATTACACATTACTCATACTTGACTGATTCTAAACTCATTTAATTCGGTCATATGAAGACCTCATAAAAATAACTTTATTTTCTCGCACGTCCATTCCTTATTAAGATTTTGATGACTGTTTTGCTTCCGGATGAATGAAATAATTGTTGAACTCTTACTGATGTGAGTATTTTTTCTATGGAATTTTTTCCATGAATTATCGTGTATATTTTTTTAATTTTGCCGGATTTTCTTAAATTTTTTATATTATTCATTACTTGTTAGTCATACGTAACCGCATCAAATCTAAAAATTTCAACCACAATGAATATTTTCCGTTTCTTGAATGTCATTCGTGTTTTTAAATCCATCGTTCATTTATCATTCAATTATATTCGCTCTTCAACCTGACCTTATTCACTTTTATACGAAACCTAATACATCCAGACCCACATTATCGTTTATTTATAAACCGCCGAAGCGTCTCTCAATATCGAAAAACACCATTAACCGATCTATTAACGACGAAAAGACAGACCAATTCGTCCATCGCCATCAACTTCGCGTTGCACGTGCCGCGATTATTTCGATCGCGGAAGACCCATCCGTCCACTTTATACTTAGATCGAACTGGCATTTAACCGGATCGTTATGCAACGGCCACTGTGGAAGATCTGAGTATCAGGAAGTGAGTGTACTTCGGTATCAGGGGTCACGACGAAAGGTGGTCGGCTAATTAACGGCGAATATTTGCGCTGAAAGTGGTTTATGTAGGGACAAGTGTTGTCGGATTTGCATTCGCGGGTTGTCTGTTGGGTTTCGTGTTTGAATGTCGACGTCTTGTCGTGTCATTTCTGTGATTTATTGGCGGTTTTCGGTGTTAATGGTGTTTCGGTTTGAAACTGCGATCTTTCGTTGCGAGAGTGATTGGATTTATGAGAGACGTGTCTTTGAGTAAATGACTCATGTATTCACTTTCATGGTACATATTTGTCTATGTGATTTTTTTAATATTTGTTTCTCGCTAGTAGAATAAACTAAATAGACGAATAGTATTTGCAAAAAAAACTCGGAATTTTCTCAAGATAGCATAGTTAAAAAATCGCATTCATCTCACTTTTTTTGAGCGTTTCGAACCGTGTAAACGGTTCATGTTTTTTCAATATAATATTAAATTGAGTGTGAACTAAAGATTCAATTAATTATTCAAATCTCCACGATAAATTGGTAGATCCATGCGAATTTTTCCACACCGAAAAAAGTGCAACTACTCAAACATGATTTTTTTACATATCAGTCGACGCCGCTCGATAATGTTCGGAACGAATCGTCGATTTAGTACACAAATTGAAGATAGTTAACAGTGCTCTACACTCGACGGATAGATCCATTTATCGACTGAAATGGACGTAACGGGATTCGAAAACGGTCGTCGCTAACGAAGTCTTTGTATCGAGAACGTAGCATGCTTATCGTATGAATCTCTCCTGTAAGTACGCAGTGTGTAAGTACTCAGTACTTGGAGCATCGCATGTGCGTTTTGCTCTAAAACTGTACGAATCTTATTAAATACTCGCAGCGATCTAAGCGTCTTAATAGCCGAAGAATCACAGGCGGTCGTTCCTATCGAGATTCTCATTGTTTCGTTGGAGCGATTAAATCAACAGTTTCCTGTCGGATTTTCAAGTGTCGTTGTCCTATGCCACGCTCTCTAAGCGATTCTCCACTTAATGAAAATTTTGTACGTCCACCGTTTTTTCTCTAATAGATTCAAAGCAATCAAAGATCTTTGTGATGATGATTAATCGCAGTAATAGGCGTTGGCGAGCGACAATGATTCATTGTTTCGTTACAAAGGTAAAAAAGTTCAATCGGCCTTGATTTACGACACAAAAGAGCTCTTCGGTACATGGAAAATTAATTTTCGACCAAGTTCATCGACTGTACCATTCTAAGGGCTCCTGCTCTCGTTCGGACCCCATATATGAGTATGACTTGTGTTAATTGCGCTGACCCGCAGCAGACACTCGATAATTGACTCGAAACGACCGTGAATCAGTGTTAATGTCAATTGGACGTCGTTATTTTCATTATATATAATAATCTAGTGGATCGATGATCTCTGCTGAGAGCTGTCCGTTTGATTTAGAGCCTCTCGTAATCGAATTATGCGAATATAAAAAAATGTTGCTCGAAATAAATCGGGATTCGTTTCGACGTATGCTCGATCAGATCGCGATAAGAGTCGAATCGGTATCGTTAAAATGTTGTTATGGTTTTTTTATGTTCGTTCGAGTGTTGCGTCTGTTTTAGCGATTCGTTTGTAAGACGATTCAAAGACAAAACTTTACGGATCGCTGTACAGCGAAATCGCTCTCCGTGACGAAGCAGCGGATTGTCTTTCTCGTTTGTCAATCATCTCTTTCTTTTGGAAAGCTTATTGTGTCACTTACAACGTTTTGATTTTTCTTTGCTCCCCACATCGTTCAAAAAATGTTTCGAAATTTTCTTTGTAACAGTCTTCCATGTTGATTCGTTTTAAAATCTGCTGGATGATAAATATCGTTGGCTCGTTTTGTGTTTGAGTCATGTAATTATTGTATGATTGTGAAAAATTACTTTAATAGTCGTTTATTACTCATTGTTTTTCCTTTGGCGATTTCATCTTTGAATATAGGTATTAAATTTTGCGATAAACTTAAGAAGGAAGTTCTATTGACAGTAAATAATGGTTCGTTATCAAACTTTATCATTTGATATTTTATTATTATTATATAATCATATCAAACTGTATTTAAGCTATATATTTTTACGGTATATCATTCGTAACTTTAATTTTCATAATTTTTCATATGTTTAAAAAATATAAGCATGATAAAATAAAAAAAAATTAAATTATATTATATGATAAAATAATAATTTCCAAAATAGTCAATATTTGAATAATTCCGCGGAAAACAATCGTTTTATTCCATTTTTTTTAAATATTAAACTCGTTTATCTATGGCTTGGATTTTTGTTAAAGTGCAAAAAAGTTAACGTATTTTAATAAGAATCTAAACTTAAAGGCGGGAGTCGTAGTACTACGATTTACCTCGACTGCTACTTAAAGGCGGGAGTCGTAGTAATACGATTTACCTCTACTGCTACTTAAAGGCGGGAGTCGTAGTACTACGATTTGCCTAGATCGCGCATTAATTGAAAAAAAAGTATATTATACGATTTTTTTTCGATCATTTTTTTACGTTTATTGGTTCTTAAGGTTCAGTCTAACATTTTTCATTTAAAAAAAAAAAAAAAAATGAAAGGCAAAGTGAACACAGAGATTTGTTTTCGATGTTTATTTAAGCGAAAAAAAAACCTTTTTTCTGAGTAATTGGTAAAAATTTCAACATATTTTTGGTTTATAAATACGGATTGGATTTTCCATTTCAAGTTCAATATATCAAAAATTTTATCAAACCTGAATTATCTGAATTATTCTAAAACAAGTTGATTCAATTTTTGAAATATTGAACCTGAAATGGAAAATATTGAACTTGAAATGGAAAATTTGTAGTATGTATATATAATAGTCCTAATTTATCTATCTGTCTGCATTTGCATCTGTGACTATCGCTCTTAGGTTTATTTTTTATAGCACGTACGCTGATGGTATACATATATGTAGTATGTACCGGCCGATATGATTCATGCATCAATGTTAAATATTGTCCTTAAATTTTGGTATGCACGTGTGCAAATACTGGAGGGCTAAAATAACTTTACGTATTTCTTCGAGACGGTGATAAAACAAATTGGACAGGTTTTCGAAGCATTATTTGTATGTACAAGGGGGGGGACTAAAAAAGTAACCGGAGTTTTGCTCTGAAAAGTTCATTTATTCATTTAGCTTTTACAAAATTCTTTCAGTCTTTTCAAAGAACTCTTCATTAAATTTATCCAGTATATAGATTTATCAAAAGTATTTATCCAATCCTTTTTTTCTCACTGTTCGAACCACCTCTGGAACTCTTTACCTTTGATATCGTCCAGTACCCGCTGCGAAGTTGTTTTTTACAACCTGCACATCTTCGAAACGATTCCTTTTAAATTTTTTTCCAATCTCGGGAATAAAAAAAAGTCATAAGAGGCTTCACCTGGTAAATACGGAGGGGGTAGAACGATATTCCAATTCTAAGAGTTCAAATCCTCAGTGTTAAATTTCACGAATATCAATAAAGACGATGATCATCGTTTTAACATTCAACCAAGAAAGAGCAAGATCTTTAACACTCATTTCACCACTTCACTCAAAACACATCCAAATCACTCAAAAGCTTGTGTATGGCTTATGACGTCCTTTTTGAAAGTCTTTTGAAACATTTGATAAGTTTTCGTTGTCGATTTTTTTAAGCAGGAAGTAAAATTTCAAGCACACATTTTTTTTTTGTTCTTTTAAATCTTACTTCACCTAGGAACAGTTTTGTGCTTTCAATCCGGATACTTTTGAGTCGCTTTCGTATATAAAATAATGCATACATATGCATATGAAAATACGTTTTGCGAGATCTTTGCTTGGTGAGTTACATTTGTTTTTAGTAAACTTTGTGCGTTGAAACTGTTCGGTTCTGAATTTTCGGTTCTATAAATTCTACTTATTATAAATTTTGAAATCCTTTAATATGGTTTCGCGCGATGATAATGACGATATATTTGCAGATAATTTATCTGACTGTGATTGTGACGAAAAGAGATGGAAATTTTAAACAATTTAAGTGACAATGATGATAGTGGTAGTTCTATCCAATCTACGAGGAGGACCAGAGTTTTTCCACTACAGTTTAGTGACGATGAAAGGGAAGATGATGACGACGAAGAAATTGTTCATCAATGGACTGAAATCGACAATCCACCCACCATAGAACCGTTTTGGATCGAACGGGGTTAAATATATCACCCCAAAACAGCGTTAGTGAATCTCTGAGTGTGTTTCTTGATGATAATTTCTACGAAATGATGGTGAGAGAAACCAACCGCTATCACTACCAAAACGTCGACAAATATATTGATAAGAAGAAAACAAAACAATGGACGGATCTCACTATCAGCGAATTCAAAAATTTTCGGTTTATTAATTCTAATGGGTCAAATTCCAAAAAGTTCGATAGACGAATATTGGACGACAGATCCATTATTGGAAACCCCAATATTTCCGAAAACGATGAGTCGTGATAGATTTAAGGAGATATGGCGATGGTGGCATTTCGCGAACAACGATGAGATGAATGAATCGAGCCACCGTCTATTTAAAATTCGACCAGTTTTTGACAGTTTAGTTGAAAAATTTAATACTGTATATACACCAACAAGAGAGATTTCATTGGACGAAAGTATCATACCATGGCGCGGAAGATTGGGATTTAAAGTATACAATGGGTTGAAAGCTAAAAAATATGGAATTCTGGTGAGAATGTTGGCTGAATCAAAAAGTGGCTTCATTTGTAATATGAAAATGTATTGTGGAGAAGGAAAAAAACTTGCGGAAACAATATTAGATATTCTTACTCCTTATAATGACAAATGGCATCATGTGTACATGGACAATTATTATAACAGCGTGGATATAAACGAAACTCTTTTAAAACATAAAATACGAAGTTGCGGGACAATACGTGTAAATAGAGGACTTCCAGATGTATTGAAAAATAATAAGTTGCAACGCGGTGAGTCGATTTTCCGGAGAAAACGAGATGTTTTATTACAAATTTGGCAGTCAAAGAGAGAAGTGAGAATGATTTCGATTAGAAAGCCATAATATGGATTGGCACACGAAAACCAAAATTATAAAACCAAAATGCGTCATAGAATACAATAAATTTATGAAAGGTGTTGATAGGGCTGATCAATACCTTTCATATTATTCAATATTGAGAAAAACCAGAAAGTGGACCAAAAGGGCCGTAATGTATTTATTGAACTGCGCATTTTTTAATTCATATTTAATTTATAAGATGTCTAATAATACTAGCTTAAATTATAAATCATATTTGTTAGAAATAGTACGCAGTCTAATTACTGACAAATTACCAGAGGATCTGGAATTAATGGATATCGAACAGCCACAGCCGGGTACATCGAACTCGGCGCTGAGGACTTCACAATATAAAAATGATCCGCCTGGACGTCTATCGTTAGACATCAGAAAGCACAAATTAATTCGAATAGAAAATAAAGGCAAAAAACTTTATGCCCAACGAAACTGTGTAGTTTGTGCAGCTAGTAAAAAAAGAAAATTGACTTGCTTCAAATGCGATTTCTGCAATGCACCTCTTCACCGTGGCGATTGTTATCAAAAATATCATACTCATAAAAATTACTAGTTTTCTTCTTTCATAAATACTTTAAAACGTTTTTTTGAGTGCCTTTTCAAACATTTTAATTAGTGATTAATACTTTTTTAATATTTCGTATAATTTTAAGTGTTTAAATAAACTTTTTGAAGACTGCATTTCTGTTCCTAATTCAGGTGAGTTTACATATTTTCGAAAAAAATTACAGATCTTATATTTTGAATGTGACAATATATATATACACAGTGGCGTAGCTAGGGTATTATGCTCCCCTAATTTTAAAATATAAAAAGATTAAAAAAAGTTTTGAAATTTTTGAATGAAAAAAGTGTTGATTTAAAACAAAACATTAATGTATATTTCAAATCTCGTTTTTTTTCGCACTTCTCAATACCCCCTCAATACATGTCTCTATACCCCATGCCCCCCCCTAGCTATGCTTCTGTATATATATTAGTGCTACTAACTCTGTTGAATCTGATATCGAAAAAATTATCAAAATATGTCCCTATTTACGAGAATTGTGCCATTTTGGTGAAAAAAAACTATTTTTTTTACATTATCTCGCTTTTACCCACAAACATACATACACACACACACATACACGCATACATACATACACACATACATACACACACATATACACACACATACATACATAAATACATGTACGCACAAATACATGCATGCATGCATGCATACATACATATATACATACATACATACATACATACACACACACACACACACACACACATACACTCTGCTGAATCTGATATTGAAAAAATTATCAAAATATCTCACTATTTACGTGAATTTTGAAACAACTTTTTTTACGCTATATCCCACTTTTACACACATACATACATACACACATTCACACAATTACACACACATACCTACGCATATATAAACTCATATACATATATACATATACACATGTACATTCAAACATACATACGTACACACATATATACATGCATACATATATGCATACATACATACATACACACAGACACACACACACACACACACATACACTCTGCTGAATCTGATATTGAAAAAATTATCAAAATATCTCACTATTTACGTGAATTGTGCCATTTTTGCGAAACAACTATTTTTTACGCTATATCCCACTTTTACACACATACATACATACACACATTCACACAATTACACACACATACCTACGCATATATAAACTCATATACATATATACATATACACATGTACATTCAAACATACATACGTACACACATATATACATGCATACATATATGCATACATACATACATACACACACACACACACACACTCTGCTGAATCTGATATCGAAAAAATTATCAAAATATCTCACTATTTACGAGAATTATGCTATTTTGACTAAAAAACTATTTTTTACGCAATTTCGCTTTTTTTTGCCCGCCACAGGGTGCTAGTTCATGTAAAATACGTTACTCCCTTCGAGCCAGAGCTCAGATTTTCAATTCGATGAGTTTACGTTCCCCCGCCTTTAAAGTGAAATAGAGACGCATTCTCCGCGCAATTACGGCGCTAATTACGCGTTTACTTTTTAATTAGATAAAAGTTAAATAACGGAAGATCGATGATCGCAACACTAATGGATTTTTCGCTTTTGTATTTTTCGGGCGCGAAATCCGAGGAAACAAACAATTTTTTCTTTGTAATTGTTTTCGCCGCTCTCGCCGCCAACAATTCTGAGATATTCGAAATCGGAAACAATAAACGCTCAAGAAAACGCGGCCCCCGCGGTGAAAGTCCCCGATCGGTGAAAGTCCCCGATCAATTAGATAAGTATCGCAACGATCACACAAAGGAGTACCTAATTTTATTTATTGCTAATGTCCGTCCGACGACAGTGGGCAATTAAAGTATATAAAACGGCCATGCGTATTTTGACTACGAATGCCCGCCAGTGTGTACACAACAATGGCCTGTTATTACGCGGCCGGCAATAGCGCTTTGCACAATTGCTGTGGCAGAAAATCGGATCGGCACGAAGAATTTGGTTGGGTTTTCTTAGTCCGGGCCTTATCGGCGGATCGGTATGGAAAAATGTCGATTTCGCCCAATTTCGCAGTGTTATTGCCAATAGAATGGGATTCTTTTGAATATTTATGCGGTGTTCGGTTTGGCGGCGGTTGTATAATTAAACAATTATTTGCCGATGGCTATTCTCGATTTGGGGATCATTAGAGAATTACGGCGAATAAAATAAATAATATAATAAAAGTTTCGGCTGTGCCGCGAGGTTGTTGAAATTATGTTCGTTGTTTTTCTTTAATTATCTCATTTTGTAAGTTTTTTTTGACAAATTTTTTAACGCTAACATAATTTGATACATACAAAGTGTTTTTTTAATTAAACCGTTAGGTATAAAAAAGCACATTCTGTCTTAAGAAATAATGGTATATAATTTATTTTGTTCCACAAAACATTTACCCAATCATAAGCTTTTGAATATTAGAGTTTCTTCGAAACTATCCTATGCAATGTGTTACATCTGTCCTATCTATATTTTTAGCGCATTCACCTTTAAGCTCAATCGCATTCGAAATAGCTGCATCTTCCACACTCCCGCATCCCTAAAATACACGCATTTTTTTCCTCTAGCCATTTTTCTTCCGAAGAGACACCCATCTATTTTCTTATCCGCTTTCTATTATTTCACGGCTATATTTCGCGACAGTACAACCTAACATCATGTTTCGTTTCGCTCTCAAATATGAAAGTGTGCACCGCGCTCTTTTCAAAACTGCACGTTTTCGAACTAACTGCAACGGGCAATTTGCACCAGGAATTTTTCCGAATCGTATTATACGTAATGTGCATTAATTAATTTTAATCGTATCAGGGTAGAAAGTGGCTGTTTCGAGATACGCCCTCCTAGTTCTGCGAAGAAAGTTAATCGGCGGCTTTTCACGCACGATCAGACCCGATCGATCGTATCTCCTTCATGAAGGTTCTCAGAGGTCAAAATTAAGATGCAATATAAAATTTAGAATTATATTCGTTTTTTAAAAATATTTATATTTGAAAATATAAAAAAAATACCGAAGAAAACACATTTATTTCTAGATAAAAGTGATTTCAGATTTTAATTAAATTCATGTTGTTGATTGAGCTGAAAAACATATCGATATTATTCATTTTTCATTTATATATAAGGAATTTATATTGAAAGTCGGGACGCCATTTTGTATATACGAATCAATTGATCATTTAATTTCCTCAGTTGTTACTTAATTAGTAGTTCGGATTCAATTAAAGCATGGCTGTGGCATTTGGAAAGTTTCCGAAAACAACCTCTTATTTCGATGTCGTGTGGTTTATAGTATTATTCGCTGCTTGCTTATTCAGTGCGTGCCATTGTCAGGGTTCGTCAAACCTTCTCACCTCTTTGAAAGCGTAAAAAAATGTATATTTATTTATATTCGTGTACGAGGAAGACATTCTGATAGTCTCGACCGTGACGGTGTTTGTCGTGATGCGCGATTGTTTCGAACGACGAACATGTCGAAAAATCGGGTCGTAGAAAAATAATTTTCTTCGTATTACGAAACGAAGCATGTCGATGTTATCCAGTTCGAGATTCAGCAACCGTTCTGAAATATTCAGATCGAAACGTTTTCTTGAAATTAACGACGTCGTCTTAAGGCTTCCAATTTCCTATTCACGCCCCGCCCTGTGAATAATTGATAAATTCTATATTTGCGTAGGATAAACAAGCTTTTGAAGATCAATATTCAGACCGATTTGATTTTCGTATATGTATATTAAAAAAAAAAAAACTCAAATGTTAAGCAAACATCTGATCTTCGATTTTGCATATTATAACGTATTCTGAACGGCCGAACGCAAACAGTTTTGTCATCGATATAATTATGTGATATTATTCACTAGAGTTCGAAATAACCGCGCCAGAAGTAAATATGGCGAAGTCACGTCGTTGCCAGATCAATTTTGCAATTATCTTCTACTATTTACTGGTCAAAACATTTCGCGCGTCGAAAATCTCTCCCGGCTGGCGTTTACAAATTTTATTTATCGCTCGCGTTCGATATTGATCTTTAGTTTGCACAACATTTCAACGATACGATGATTGTACGTTTGTCCCGCGCATTATATCGAGTATTAGTGAAAGCTCTATGGCTGTGTGGCCGATTCGTGGGCGTCAAGTTAATGTTTCGAGTTCAAATCCTCGAGCGTGACGAGAATTTCAATGTTCCTCCGATGACAGTGTGAATTTTCAATGGAAAATTTTGTGGTTGATCGTTTTTGTATATATGTATTTTTTTTATTTACATTCAATCGATGAAGGCTTTACGAAATCGCAACATGTGACGTTTATTTTTTTCGCCAACGATATGTCATTCGAGTTTTTGTATAGTCCATTCCGAATAACTTATTCTAATGGGAGATTATAGTGAAACATGAATATTCTAATTAATTTGTCGAAAGATTCGGCTTTTTTTGTAGATCGCGTCTTTGATGTTTTATTCATTAATCATTGATGTTTATGTTAATACGAAACACTATACATCGGTTTATGTTTTCATTATATAAACGTTTACGTTTAAAGTGACTTATTAAAATCGTGTTTTCATATACATATTATAATTATAATCGACTTCTTTGATTTTTTCGAACATTAGCCGAAGAGAAATTTCCAACTTGATTGCCATTTATTAAACCAGGAAGGAAATGCTAAGCGATGAACTCATCGAGACGCATCATACTTATCTCCGCACTATTTATAAACACACTTCAAAGTTATTTTGAATTTCAACGATAAACAAAAAGCCACTCACCGAGTGGACAAACACTCGACCCATTGCGTAAAATCATGTAATCGAATTCTGTGCCATTGTCGATGCGTCGATGTCTCCTCGTTATTTGCCAACACAACCGCAGAGAAACCTGTTATTGATTCATCGTTCATGAATATGAAAAATGTTATCTGATTTGCGTCATTGAGGCGTAGGGGAAAAATATCAATTGAGAGTTTAGTAGAACGCGATTTGATCCCTTTTCCCATTTGCATGGTTAAGTTTAATTTACTGGTGTACATACTCGCTTTGCCAGTTTCAACGGTGCAATCCCGTTGATTGACTCATTTTAAATATAATAACTGAGATTGTGAAGATTTATATGCTTATTTTATTGTTTAATATTTAACGATTTATATTAATGTTTATCCTTGTTATAATTTCAAAATTTGACCTTTGGTTATACGACTCGATATTAAAATCGCTTGGAATTCTATTTCGAAACGAAATTGCACATAGACGATCTCGAGATTGTAAATAATTTAGCCACAAAATGAGATAGAAGATTAAACAGCCATATTGAATTCGGTTTCTTCGAACATTCGGTCTAATAACAAACCAACAAGTATAAAAAATGAATCGAGTATTTTTTTTCAAATTTCAACAAGCTGCTTCCTCAATTAATGAAAATAAAACTTCATAAAGCGCAGGAAAGATCACATTTCGTTCGGAAACTCGTTCGATTCACCTGTCTGCATTTATGCACTTTTTCGCAGGTGCATTGCACACAATCCATGACAATCGACCTATCGGCCATAGTATTATATAGAATCGAACCTGTCGCTGAAACTAGTCTTTTCCGAGACGCGGAAAACGCTACGCGAGACCGGTTGCCGACTTCGGACGAATCAGGACTAAACGCGAACAAATTGAATTACGTGTAAATTTTTTTACACGTATTTCGTTTTACGGTTCAATCCGATTATTCGTTTTCGGTTCGCACGGAAATCTCGCCGATTGTTCGCTTTTTTCGAAAACGATTCACTCTCGTGTCGCCTTGACATTTCCGTCGAACAATTCCATATTGCGAAACGGTAACGCAATTAACCGTTCCGTATTATACACCCGTAAAATATCTTTATGTGTCGTTCAATTATGCCGTGAAACGTATTTTTTCTGTATAAGACACTCTTGACATTTATTAAATTAAATTGCGCCACTAATGGTCCGCCGTATCAAAAGAAAAGTTTGCCTTTGGCGTATTTAGCGATATATAATACCATTGAGTTATTTTTTAGATATTAATTAATTAAAGTAGGACATTTAACGTTCATTCACTAATTATTGTTTTTTATTCGTATCGAATTGCTTTGATTTATATGTGTGTATTTCAATGTGTTTACCTTGTAATGAATGATCAAATATTGGCTTTATCTTGTATAATGTCCCCTTTATTGTCCAATTTATCATCAAGGGAACGTATATTATTGTTTGTACTCGAACATAAGTCAAGAAAAGCCTATTAGAAAAGCTTATTTCAATTTGACACGGGCATTTTCTTGCTAATATATTGGCATTGCGATGTCGCATACAATGCTGAAATACAATATATCATGAAGCCTATTCTATATGCCCGTTCAATTAATTTATGGCATTCGTTTTATTATTTTGATTACAATTCCATTCAAAAGTTTTTTTCTTGAAAAGAAAGCAGCTTAGTATATTTTTTCAAAATCGTCGATGTCTTTGACTACTTCAAAGGCTACTTAGGACGTGTTTGTTTTTTATTTCTTGAGTAAAAACACGTGTTGACCGCGAACAAATCCGGTATGCAGGGCCGTTCCTAGGGGCTTGGCACTTGCGTGCGAAATGTTTGAAATATTAGTTGTAATTATGAATAATTAAATAATACCCAAAATATTTTACGATTTGAACGTTCTAAAAAGTATAAACCAAAACGCGATATGAATCAAAAATTCAATTTTTAAAATTTCGCGAACATTAACGCTCTAGTTATATCGAGAAATCTAACATTTGAATGATTGATAGACAATACCTAATTCCAGTACTCAAACTTTTGAATCATTTAGCAGCAGCGATAAGGAAAAACGCCCAAACATCCGATGCCACCCAACCATATCCATAATATATTACTCCATTACGAATATGATTCACCGAACGAATTCCCAACGATTCAAAGCGTCCATACATTATCTCCAATTATATTTTCGTATTGTCCACGGACGACCCTGTCCACATTATGTGCCAGGGATCATGCGTTCATTACGAAAAGCACGAAGTTGCTCATCGCCAGGAATCACACATCGCTGATCATATTTTTCCTTTACTACGATATCCGCTCGTCCCACGGTGAAACCGTGTGCATCGTTGCAGCCATAACGACACATAATATTATCATACTATTAACGCATAGGTCGTCTGTTGACGGGAATGTGGCAATTTGAATAACAGGAGTCAAATTATATGTGTTTTTTTATTCAATTTCGTGCTGTGGAATCGAACGGCTATGAAAAAAACCTGATCGCTGCGATAGACCGTTATCTAATATTTGTTTTGCCGAAACGATCGACGTTTCGCAATTTGTCTAAAATGCAACGAAACACGTTCTATAACCCTGTGTTTTGGTTTGAATATTATTTATTTTGATCGAATCGGTGACGACATGTTTGATTTAAAGTGTATTCTGTGATTCTGTTAGATGTTATAACATTGTATGAGCTTTTATGGGTCGTCCCACGTACGTTTCATGAACTGTCCGACATCTTCGAATATTTGAATTATTAACGAGTACTCGTATTATTCTCACACCTACAGAGTTCAAAAGCAAAATCTATATTTAATTTTTTACACTCATTAAAAATATTCAGCCTCAGGCTTCGTTCAAATGCCCTAAAGAGCGTTTTGAAAATTTCGCATTACGGGTGAATTATGTTGCGTTGCCGTACCATTAAAAAAACGGGTATGTCCAGATAAGCGGCTAAAACACGCATTGAAATGATTCGCAAAATTGCGTTGCATATTTTAAAATTGGATTTTACAAGGGAATTTACATAATAAAATCGTTTTGATCGTTGAGGAATTGCGTGTAATAATTAAGTCGCCGATATTTATTGCCGAGAACAATTTGTAACTCGTTCCGAGATGTCTAATATGTAACGTTTGATATGAAAAATTGTTTCGCGTATTAATTATATGTGCACGTTTGCATGCACTGAATGTTACTGTTGTTAGAAATTAACATACTTTGATAATATCTTCAAATTTGTTTGTACTGAAAATAATTTTGTAAGAAGTGTCGTGAAATTCATGTTAGTTTTATCTCGAATATTTTTCTTGAACATTAAGAGTGTCGTAAGAAATTATCTATTCAAAAATATTATTTTATACAGTTTTATGTTACTACTAGTAAATCGTCGCGATTCTAGAAAGTGTCCGGTACAAATTAGAAATGTGTGAGTAACACAAGCCTTATGAGGCTTCGTCATTGTTGAGTGTTGACCGTTCATCCGATTTTACGTTCGACAAAATTGTATTCGCAGAGTGCACTTACGTATATACAGAGCAAATCGTCTCCGAGAAACGGCAAACGTTTTCCATCGTCATTTTTTATCTATTCAGTGCATAGAGAGCTAAATGTTGAAAAAAATGCAATTTAGTTAAGCTGGTTCGTGCGCGACCAATCTCACGACATGCCCATTGTGGTCTTGCGGCCGGTGGCTAATTGCACGCCGAATCTTGCGCAAATACATCACGTGAAATTCCTTCATAGACCGCTGAATTTATATGAATAATGGCCTTTTTAGATCTGAAAATCTTAAGCGGAATCGAACGGTATTTTTTGCATAGAAATTGAAGGTATTTTAGGATGATTTGTTGCGAAATGAGAAACTTAATATTCCAATAGTAAACTACACCGATATTATTTAGCTGGCTTGGTTGCATAATAGCAATTAACAGTTTGCAGGTAACTTTAGATGAAGTTACATTCATTGAGTAAATCTGTAATAAGTGTAATTAAACTATCGTTACACATAATTTCCGAGAAGTTATATGGAATTCTTGACACGTTTCCAACTGGGAAATCCGCCACCTTGCTTTTATATAAATCGTAATTTATTATATTATTTGAGAATTTTAATTTCTGTATGGTGTTGAAAACTATGGTGATAAGCTGCGTGAGCGTAATATTATTTCTCTTTGAAAAATCGCAGTTTTCTTCAGTAAACCAAACAAGTCGCATCTTGGCGCCAACTTTGTATTTCCATAATTAAAATTTTACGCCATACTTTCACGAAAGATGCCGTGGAATCATAAAAATATTATGTATATTTGTGTCGTTTTCAAAATGGAAAGTTTTCGCGAAGTTTGTCTCTTCGAGAAATGATCCAGTATAAATATGTATTAGATCGCATTCGTCGAAAATACAAAATTTACTTATAATAATTTAATTTAAATATTCAAATTAGTTGATCAAATAATATTTGAGTATGCAAATGCAATTTTTTGCATTCCTGTAGCAATATGCTATTTGATATTAATGCATATATGTACATATATAATTAGATTATATGAAAAAAATGTTATTTTACTGATAAATTGTTGAAATTTTTAAATGTTCATCCCTTTTCCGATAGGCCGAAATTTTGAATAAAATATCACGCTTCGGGCGACGACATATTTTTTTTGAAATATAACAGTCACGACATGACATATTTGTCGGCAAATTTTTCCTGATTCCAAACAAAAGCGACTTTCTTTTGCGACTTAAAATGTATTTTCCATCGTAGAAAAACGCCATATGTGTTGTTTTTCAGTCGACGAAAACACCTGTCCTCACAATCAGCATACAACAACCACAAAACGCATATCACCCGTTCGACTTTTAACCCGAAATGCAATATCCGCTTTTAACCGATTCTTGTTTGTACGCACGTATATTGAAAAAATAAACCGTTTAACATTCGTTTCGAAATACAGTAATTGGATTTTCACTGTCATTTACGACCGATAAATTTTCAGGATTTTTGTTTTTTTTTAATGAATATTATCGGAACGAAATGTGACGGTAATTGAATCAAAAATTCTCCGCATCTCAGATTAAATTTACTCGTATACATTTTTCATTTGAAATTAATCGTTTTGTAATTAAATATATTCGATTCGTGAGCTTAATGCGTACATTCGTAAAGTAGCCGGACCGGTTTGATATTTAGTGTACCTATCAATCAAAAAATCTCGTCAGCGTTTCGTAGTAAATTAATTTTTGTAGAATTCCCGTTTCTTTTTTTTAATCTTTATAAGTTTCCTTTGCACGACTTTAACCCATATTTAAATTCTAACGCTATCCTTAGTAGGTCGAATTACTCAAAAATATCATTTGTATAATATGAACATCAAAATCAATATACAAAATTTCATGCACGTTTCCAAATCGTACAGTTGCGAAAACGTTACACAAACATTACCCAAACTACCTCAAGTTAAAAATCTCGTCACGATAATTAACTCCGCTAATTAGCATACAGAATTCTCCAAAACTATCCAATAACAACCCAAACTTTCGCAAACCCGATTTATTACCAATTTTCCGATACGCCCACGACTTTTTACGATCACTACAATATAATATGTCCGCTTCGTGCCGTATGATCCCATAAAATCGTGGGAAACGAAATTAGATCGATCTCTATGTGGGACCATTGCATCACACCTCATAATTGCCATGGCTGTTTGATCTGATCTTACATGCCGATTGGTATACAAACCCACGTGAAGACCTAAACATTTACACTCGTACATTGCGGACGATTCCTCGGGCTATGGATCGGATGGTATTTATTTATTCGTTTGCAATTTGCGATCGTATGATCCGGGGTTTATTGGGTAAACGTTTGGAAAATATGGTCTCGGGTGATGGTCGGTCTTATTTGATCGCTGGGCTGTAAATATGCTCTGGTGATTTGTGAAAATTGAATGTGTGTCGGTATTGATTTTTTGGGAATGTTTTGAATTATTTAATGGAGCGAGTGGGCTTTGACGTGCGTATGAATACATAAATGAGATATTTATTTGCAATTGTAACGAAATAGTTGTTTGATGTATCGGGTTGTTCGAATGATTTGGCGTTTCGATAATTCTTGATTTATTAGATAAATATATTATTAGATAAATATATTTTTAGATAAATTTTATTAGGTATAAATTTTCTTAACGAGAAAGCTAAATTATAACAGACCGGAGATGAAATTTTTTGAATTGATGAAAAATTGATACGCTGTCATTCAATTTTATATATTTTTATGCGTATTTATTAAATTAAATATTTATGAAAACGAATCGTTGTCACAATTTCGATATTTTCTTTATAAATATTTAAAAGTAAATATTATTTTAAAACTCTTATTATCAATGTGCAAATATATGTATTATTTAACTTCAAAACTTCGTTTTACAACTCACAACATAATATAATAAAATAACACAAATATTTATTCGCGATAAGACCGACGCCTGTGCAGAATTTGCACAATCGAACGCGACCCATGCATTCAACCCGATACTATTTTAAAGACCACTTTTTGCACACTCCACCAGCACAAAGAGAAGCAATTTGGGTTTATCGCCTTTATAACTGTTGTCGTCGAAGCAGCTGTTCGAGACCGCTCTTCGACAACCTTCTGCCATTCGCAGACGGACCCAGAATACTGATAAACTAAAACATGGTATAAAAAACACACCTGCCCTTTGTTTGTGGAGCCATGCAGAATGTCAAGGAGCCACAGTTTTTATGATATTCGATGCATGTTATTATCATATGTATGCGGATTCGATTTTATCTCCGAGTGCTTAGATAGATTATCAGTTGCTTTGTTATGGATTTGATGGCGTTTTGATCGGTATAACATATTTGTGTTTATTATACGTTCAATTTGTATTATATTTCCACTTGTTAAGTTCGAAACGTTACTTGTGGGATTGTATTTGCAGCCGGTGCATAATTGGTGTCCTTGCCGTTTGTTGATCTTTTAGAATTGAATACTCATTTCGTTTTACATTTATTACAGAACAAATATATGATGTGCTAAATACGTAAAGCGATATCATGAATATACGAACGTGACCGTCCATGCGCGTTTTATACTGAACCACAATCGTAACAAAACAATTACGGTAACCCAATTTATTTTAATTACGAACACGCTCCGTAATGAATTGGATCAGTTTCGACCGATGCGCGAATTTCGCTTTCGACGTCCATAATAATAATTTCCGCGAAAAATTCGCAACGTGTATTATGTGCGTGTTATACTATACGCCTGCCGGGGATCACCTTACAATTTTTCAACAGAAATTTCGGGCATGGGAAATTTTCGCCGGGTATTTTTTCCTTTTCCGTGTCGGGGTTCAGTTTTCCTTTCGGATTCTTTCATATCGAGAAAATTGCCTTGTGTTCGGTGGCCTTTAGACACGCAAAGCGACAGGTGTATTCCTGCATAAATTTGCATTCGTATGCAAAAAAATATTTTTCTCCTACGTGCATATCGCGTTTCTACGTCAGCCGTAGTATTTTATCGACGCCGTGTGTATGGAATTGTTTCGATGCAGTTTTGAAATCAATTTTTATTTTCCAATATCTACCAAGTAGTTAATGCATAAATCACTCTCTAAAAAGAAGTGTCAGTTCCGCTTTTTCGTATCGAATGAAAATAACATTTTGTTATTCTTCGAGTCGCCTCTCTATATTGTCCAAAGATATTTTAAACACCCACGTGCTCGACACGTTGGCTATATAGGTTTTTCATTGTATTTCAACTTCTAATACAACTCCTACGCGATCTCGTGAGATTTTTGACCCACAGCTATTTATTCTATTGGCTTTACTAGCATGATTTATCGCGTTATTCTATAAAGTCCTTGGACTTTTGTGCAACGCCAATTACTCTCGGGTTTATGACCAATTTTCGAACGTGAAAAATTATTAAAGTGATTTATCGATCGATAAACTCGAATCGCGCGCCGAATTTACATTTACGAAGCATTTCAACACGTATGAATCCCAAATATTTAATTATCATACTTGATGTTCAAATTTTCCGAATGACTCACGAATTAATTAACTAATAATGAGAAAACATCAAGTGTTTCAATGCAATTTTATAATTGGCTCAACCTAATTTACACGCGAAGGTCAATATGACAATATCTAGCACTCTTATCGCCCTAATACGTAATTATAACCATATTGTGCGTTTTGTTTCGACACACACAATGGAGTTTTCAAATTATATATTAATAATCAACAAATTAAACGCGAAGAATACCACTTGAAAAAAAATCACAGGAAACTAGAGACCGGACGTGCCAGAAACAGGTTGCACCACGACGTGTCATTAATATGTAATGTGCGGTAAAATTTAACATTTCGCCTACATTTCACACAGATTATGATCTGCTGATGAAATCAGTTTATTTATTTTTTTTCGTAATGCGCTATGCATCTAATTGAAATTTCGAATACGGACCGCTTTTTCGCCGTGCATTAAGGTCATTATGTCAGTCGAAAATGACACTTGTCACTTCGGAAATGTCACACGGTTTGTCGACGTAACTGTTGTTCTGTCCGTCGTTCAGGTTTTGTGTATTTCCAAAGATGCGCATCGTACTCAATTGTATCTGAATTTTATTAACGTAGTTTGTCCCTAATTGCGCAGCGGGTTTGGTGACAAATGCGGTTTCGTTTTGTTTATTAAAGTTTATTTGTATATTCTTAGCGTTTCCTTTATTTTGCGAATCTCGAAAGAGTTGACTCATTTGCATAGCTTGTTCATAAAACGATAAACGTCAATATTAGATTTCGAAAAAAAATCATTATGTAATCCCCGCAGTCTTTCATACTCCTTCCTGTTTGTCTTAAATCGTTTCTGATTTTATTGCTGGACGATTTGAGCTAGCGAGTACGACAATAAATAGACAATAGTCCCTTGTTTGATAGCCGCCTGTATACTCCCCGAAAATAAATAGGATATGATTGTGGCCACACATCCTGTTTACAGAACGTAGACATGTCTATTTCCTTCTAAACTTGAGGCATTATCCTCATATCCTGATGCGAAATCTATTAGTTTTCACTGTTATACATAAATGGTCATGATGCTAGCTAGTCTTCCCAATTTGCCATGCCGTTCACAAAATCGCACATCCGCTTATGTGCGAAAGTTTCTTCGTAACATTGACACTGTTAAAAAATACACACGTACTATATAAGATGTATTTTAGGAATTTGCACGTCCCACGCGACCTCCTGCCGCGAAAGTGTTAAAAAAGTCGCCGATTTTATTCCAGATCCTGCTTCAGAGTTTATACGACTGTATGAAGATATAAAATTTACATAAATTTCAAATTTTATCCGAAAAATATTGCGAGCTTACGCGATTTAAAACAATGAAATTTTTATGATTGAAAGTGAGACGTTCTTCCCACTTTGAGGAGATTGAGACTGCAAATTCATTAATCACGAAACTCTCTCATTTTTCAAATTCCAATTTAACTCGAAACGACAAGAAAGTATTAAATGAATCCAATTTTTCAATGTACGAAACGTTTTATTATTCGGGGTATCGCTCTCATTCGATCCATATTGATATAATTTGCTCCGCGCGGTTTCGCTTCTTGGAATCCATCAATTGTATCAAACGAACGCTATGTATTCGATTTTATCGCATTGTGCTAATTTTATCGAAACGAAAAAGAACCTATTGAATATTTTCGTATCACTTTTTACATACATTACTGATAAACGAGCGTGGTATTTATACATTGCGCACGTTTCGTCTATTCTCACGGGGGATTCTCGTATTACATATTCTGCTCACATTTTCTTTTGTATTCCTGCTTTATTTTACGTTATCGTTTCGGTTCTAATTTTTCGCTTTTTTTTCTCCGAAATCGTACAATCATGTGCTTTTTTAAAAGAAATGACGACGATCAAAAGACCTGAATATAAAAGGAGGCTTAAAAGCACCACCTTATCACGTTTTTTTTCGAACAAAATCTACATCGTACGTTTTTTTTTAATCAATAGTCATAATTTTACAGATGTTTTTTCAATGCTTTTAAATGGTAATATCGATAATTTATTCTTATTGAATACGTCATATGGGACATTAAAAAATAAATAAATTTTAGAACTAAATTTATAAATAGACATAAACGTTTCATCTGAAACGTTTTCACATCAATACTATCATATTCGACCAGCGAAAAATTTCAAAGCGATATTTTCGTCCCAGAACTGTTTCACCGTTATAACATCAAACCGACTGAGGCGTCCGCGATTTCTAGCAATTTTAATAATAGTCCTAGATACCGTTCCGCGTTCTCCTGACTGTTATTATTATATACTGATGCGAATACACACGACTGTTGTGGCGCATCGTATTTTGAACCGCATTGTACTATCGCCGGCGAACTTTTGCACATAATGCACAATGTGTGGACGCATCGGCTCTCAACCCAGTTCCAGTAAATAATGCGCATATAGCGGTGCATCCAGTAATGCGTTTTACGTGTGATATGCACTATCGGTTCGTGTCGATACGGTTAAAATGGTGGTTGCGTGCGAATCCGTTAATTAACTGTTGGTTTTTTGTGTATTATCAACTGTGTGTTGTCGTTTCCGTGGTTAAAGTTGGTCGGGATTGGATAAATTTAGGTTGTTTGGTTTTTTAGTTTTGTTCGGTGATGATGATGGGTGACAGTGATGTGCCGTCGTTAGGTAAAGTTCAAAATGTTGCCTTCTCTAGAAATGTAGTTCAAAGTTCAAACGATTTTTTTAATAATAATTCTGATATTGATAGATATTTTAAATTGTATTTTTACTTCGTGAATTTACTCCGAAACATATGTAGATACTCTTGTTAAATTTTTGTCAAATATGTTTTTATAAAGAAAAATATTTATTACTAAATTTGATTTGACGCCATTAAGTATTATCGTGACGTCACTGGGATGAAGTCTTATTAGATATATTGATTGTTGAATTTAATTGATGTGTGAAGTAGTAAGTAGGTGAATGTAATTTAAATTATTGTAAGATGAGAATTTTTTTAATTTTTAATGATATGTGAAATATTTTGTAATAATTGAAGTTATTTTAGTTTTATTTATTAACATAACATATTGAAAAATGAAACAATTAGTCTTTTGATTTATATTTAAAAAATTTTAAAACGTATAATGTTGAATTCAAGTATTTAAAAATTATAGAAAATATAAGAAAGAATATAGCTTCGTCTGTTTAAAATAATCTTAATTAAACTTACCAGAATATAAAAAAACCATTTGATAAAATCGCAATCTTATTATTAAATAAAAATGATTCCATATCGGAAACGTTTTGCTTAACTATATTTCTAACACGCAAATACATCCAATTTAATGACTTGCATCTATTATGTTATGTATTTGGTTGCATCCGATGATTAACGTGATACTGCACAAATATGATTTACGAGCCGATCTATGCACAATTTTCGATGGGAACGTTTCAATTTTGATCGGCGAAGTATGTAAATTGCATCATTATTATGGTCCATTAATCTTGCGAGGCTTCGATCGTTCGGCAACATATACCAATGATCAAACGAGGCTAAGTTTCAGAAATATGATGTATTGCGGGCGTGATTCACTGGCATTTTGGCTTTGACCATTAGAGAATTTTTGTTCGATTCGAATCTTCGTATTGAGTTCATCGGAAAAAGTGGCAAAAGAATCACAATTATACGCGAAAATATTTGTTTATTTATAAAAAAATAATTTTAGCGATAAATTTCACTATAGCATTAATTTAGGTTGAGATTCATTCTTACATACATTTATCACATTGACGACGCTAATCTAATTAACATATCCCGATTACTGTCGGGACGAGATGAAAATGATTGTAATACTTTTGAGATGTCCAATGAAGCTTATTTTCTTTTGAATAGTATTTTTAATAAGTGAAATTTTTGATATTGGTCTAATGAAAATTTTCAATAAACTCTAGAATGACCCTTCTATAATCAGCGTGGTGCTAATTATTGCCTTGTGGAATTATTGTCCACATTTTAAAGAAAATACCAAAGTAAAAAATAATAAATTTATAGAATACTAGCGTATTCGGACTGGCTGCGCCAGTCCTCACGCTAGGACCTTGGCGCCCCTGGCTACACTCCACACCCACTAATATTGAGTTGTAGAAATTAATATCGATTTAAAATTTGAAAAAAATGATTTATCAAAAAAAACGTATTTTGAAAACATTTATTATTTTATTATCATTTATTGAAACGAAATCTAAAAAAAAATCATAAAAATTTATAAAAAAGTTTGAGAACCGCACGCTTAAATATAGAAATGAAAAAAAATCATTATAACTTTATAAAAAAGTTTGAGGATTGCACGATTTTATATTATACCTCAACGCTAGTGGGTAAAGCCCTTCGGGCGTACCGGCTCGCCCTGGCTACACACCCAAATCCAGTAAACTTCATAAAAAAAGTTTGAGGATCGCAGGCTTTTGTTAAAACGAAAAAAAATTATTTATCGAAAAAAAACGTAATTTGAAAATATTTATTATTTTAATATTATTTATTTAATCGAAATCTAAAAAAGAAATCGATATTTGACTTCGTATTGCGAAAATATTGAAATAAAAAAAAATCATTAAAAAATTTATAAAAAAGTTTGAGAACCGCACGCTCAAATATAGAAATGAAAAAAAAATCATTATAACTTTATAAAAAAGTTTGAGGATTGCACGATTTTATATTATACCTCAACGCTAGTGGGTAAGCCCTTCGGGCGTACCGGCTCGCCCTGGCTACACACTCAAATCCAGTAAACTTCATAAAAAAAGTTTGAGGATCGCAGGCTTTTGTTAAAACGAAAAAAAAAAATTATTTATCGAAAAAAAACGTA
Source organism: Hydropsyche tenuis (assembly GCA_009617725.1). Classification (NCBI taxonomy): domain Eukaryota; kingdom Metazoa; phylum Arthropoda; class Insecta; order Trichoptera; family Hydropsychidae; genus Hydropsyche; species Hydropsyche tenuis. The sequence goes on from VTON01000036.1 coordinate 1,154,881, forward strand.
ATTTGAAAATATTTATTATTTATTTAATCGAAATCTAAAAAAAAAAGAAATCGATATTTGACTTCGTATTGCGAAAATATTGAAATAAAAAAAAAAATCATTAAAACTTTATAAAAAAGTTTGAGAACCGCACGCTTAAATATAGTAATATTGAAAAAAAAAATCATTAAAACTTTATAAAAAAAGTTTGAAAAAAATTGAAAAAAAATAAATAAAAAAAATCAACTACACAGTTTGACATTCGTATGATTCGGTAAATCGATAAATCGATAAATCGACGCGATAAATTAATGTGAAAAAACTATTGGTTAGGATTCTATGACTTATTTATATGTCGATAGATACATTTTTCGCTCACCATATTTTTCCATACTAATTTATATTTGAACAAAATTAAATGGCGTCGGGCCTTATTTGGCAGATTTGGCCGAAAGACCGTTTTTGGCGTACAAAACGAATTTTTCGCGTATTTCATTTCATTGGATCTCAAATATTTCGATGAATATCGCATTCCCGTCCGAAATACGAAATAGATCGTCGCTTAGGGATCCATAGCAAGATATTCCGCCATTGAAATAACCCCCAATAGTGAAAAAATATCGGAAAAAATCAAAAGGGGCGCCTACTAATTTCCGAAAAATTTTCAATTAATTCATTTTTTGCGTAATTTAATTCGGCCTTTTTCGAGATTCTAAAGTACGCCAGTCACTAAAGGATTATTTTTTAAGGTATTTGAGAAGGTTTCGACGTTCTAGGTGGTTTCGTCACAGTTTGTATAAAGGACAAACTTTAATTAAAAAAAAAGCGTCTCAGACGGACAGACAGGGGGACTTTCAGTTTTATAATAGTACAGACGGATAGATAAATATTTTCATATATGTAAAACTGTTTTCCTCGAATCGACAATTTTTCTGGCAAACCTATCGAAAATTTGGGTTTTCCAAAGTCTAACTCACATTTATCTTACTCAGAATATATTAATTCGAATTCAGCACTCGTACTGAAGATTTTCTTCGAAAAGAAAATTCGGCATGTGCCCAAACTGGGCCAGGATGCACTCTCCGCACAGAACTGCATGCAAATGCTTGACCTAGCACACTTGTTCTCACACGTATACGTTTCAATGCCGTGTTCACATACCGAAAACCCAATCCTCACACAACAACACATTCGGCTCGTTCAAGGACTCGATTCCGATAAAGAAACGAACTGCTTCGCACCGCCATACTCTTCCGGCCTAATTGAGCAAGAAAAGTGTGCTGTTGCGCATAGCAATGGCTCATGAATCATTCGCGATGCGCAACGGGCGACATTGAAATTTTCCTCGATTCCATTGTTTGCTGATCGTTTTCCTCGTCTTGAACTTATACATATTAATCTTTATGTATGCGTAGTCTATGTATATTATTGGTCCATGTGTATTTGACGCGACCCAACGGTGGCAATCATGTCCTTCAAAGGCACTTTGGAAATTTCTGCGTGTTAAATTGATAATTGTATTACTTACCCACTAATTGTAAATGTGAAATGAATATATTTTGAGAATATCGAAGAAAGGCAGGGGTTAAAAAACTTAAGAAGGGCGCAACGCAATGGTGCACTACTTTTTCGATAAAAAGATATCGTTAAAATTATAACAATAATAATTAGCGCCGCAGACGAATTTTTTTTAAATCTCAAACGTGATCAAATGCGAGAACGTATCTCTATCATTTCAGAATGAAAACTGTAGATCCAAAGCTAAAAACGAAATGAGAAAATTCATTTATAATTAAAATTCCGATCTATGTATTTTAACACAATTTTTAACAAACACTAGTTCATAAATCGTAATTGTACATACGTAAGATTTTTTAATTTATATTTTCAGTTAGATTGAATCGATTTCTGGGTTGTTTGAATTTATAATTCCTTTTTCTTTGAAATATATATTTTTTTAATATTCGGAGGTGCTATCGGGGCCCTTTGGCTCCAAGGGTCAGCATGCATTACTTATCCCCGCGTCAAAGTAGTTAGGCCACTACAACCCAACCTTACTCAACCCCCAACAAGGTATATTTATGACCGATCCAAATATACATGGACTGAAATACATAATAATACATTTGGACTGTGACATATATAATATATTCGAATATTATTGATTCATTCAAAATTCGTTTTTAAGTCCCATTCATTCGGATGATTGTATGCGAACATATGTTCCGCTGTTGGTGAAATCAAAACTGGAAAAACGACGACAATGGGACTTTTCGTTTTAGCTGGAGCGCGTCTGATAAGCGTCTTTGTCTCTCGTTCATATTTTTTTTTCGAGTGTTCGTTTCACATTTGTTTCGTGTAAAAGTAGACGAGCCATTGTCTCCGTTCAGCTCGACGAAGGTGTCGGAATTGAAACTGAGAAACGTTTCGATTTTCATGACCTCCATCCCGTGACGGATCGTTTGTGAAATGGCATTAGATGTGTTCATTTAAGTCGATCGATGTTACAATGTCATTGTATGTTGCATGGTTGTTGGAGAAATTTTCTATTAAATATTGCATTATATTATTTTTTTTTAAATGCTAATTTTTATAGATTCCAATTACTTGGAGATTCTTTATTGCTGATACGTGATGTTTCTCATATGTAGTTTCAACATTGTATCATTTTGTTATTGAAACAATTTATGTAAATATTAAAATAAATATATGTCATAATGAAAAACAGATATAAAACAGATATTAATAAATATATGATGAATCCAATTTCAAAATATTCTAATAGATTCAATTCAATTTATACAATAAAACAAACGTATTCACATAATTTCTGATAGAAAACTTTCCATTTGAAAATACACATAATGTTGCATAGTCGTATAACCGAGACTTGGTAAAAGTCTCGACTCACAGACATTTCGCAAACGTTACATTTAACCTTTATTCTAGGCTGGATAAATGTTACACTTGCACTGCACAATAGCAGGTTGCACTTATCCTATCTAGGAGTCTATCTGTATTTAAATGTAAAATAAAGGTCTTTTGTCAACTATTTCTGTTTTGCTTTTTCAGTTGAGTCTTCGCCAATTGGATCTGTCCCTTCTATCCCAATTATGGTCGTTGAATGAATCTATACATGAGTTCAGGCAGTATATGAACGATCGCGGCAGCGGTACTGGTGTTCCTGAAGATGATGATGATATGGAAGACGAAGGTGATGATAGTTCCTCGGGAGGTGAAGACACTCCGCGCTCTCATTCTCATGGTCATCGTGGACGTACTCCTGTTTAACTTTTAGTCAATTTAACGGAATATGTATATCGATATCCAATGAAGTTATTGAATTTATTCAATAATGTTAATTTTTGTGTCTCATATCATGCAAAATAAGTGAAAAGAACTATCGTTATGATTATCAATACGTGTAGAGCTTAGAATTAGGGATTTTTTAAATTTATATGCCTAACCAAAATAAAATTATATAAATAAGTAGTAATTCATATTAAAATATTAGCGAAACAAATTGTTCATAAATTTTATCACAAAATCGTTGTTACCGTATATATTGATATGAAATTTTTGTTTTACTAATATATAAATGTATGTATAAATATGTAATTTCTGTAAAATTTCAACCAAAATAATTTATTGTTTTCTTTTTTATTAACAACTGTAAATCAACTTTGCATTTATTTCTATTGTGATTAACCATATTTATCAATTGTGTAAATATTGTCCATGCTTTATATTTAGAGGTGATATATAGTACCATCTTGTTATTATGAACAGACAATACAAAATATTTGTATTTAACATTTGTGAAAACACAAAATTCATATAGCCAGTTCACACTAGAATATTCACACAATCAATATTTTTTAATATTGGTTCAAGAATAAACAGAAATCGATAAATTAAATTTAAATTGCTACATATATTCATAGATCTTTTCTGCATTATAAATCTCCAAATTAAACATTTTTCCATTATTATTGCATTATGAAAATTTTGCTCTTTTCTGAAAATAAATAATCTGCATTATTTCTACTTATTGTACTATTCAAAAATATTGAAAAAGTATACATATACTTATGTCTATTCAGCCTTCTAATATATATTATCTTGATACAATTGACACAATTAAAGCCATATATAAATTGCGTAGTAGAATATTAAAAATATGTAATGCTTTTTTTCACAAAATTCATTTAAGTATGTGGTTATTATAGAATGTAAAATATTTTCGTTTTATGCGGAAAAAGTTTGATCAGTTGTTATTCGTTTCAAGTTGATTGTTTGCAATAATATGGAATGTCAATTATCGTGTTAAATAAATCCATTACGCATACATGTTTTTAAATGAAAATGCTTGCTTTACATTAAAAGTTGAGTATTATGTGAATATAATCATATTTTCAAAGAAGATTGAATGTATTTTGGTAACTTTCACCCTTTCAAACTTTTATTTAAATACCTTTGACTCAACTTACTTTAAGCTTTTTGGCAGAATGTGGAAGTTTTGTTTTGCTTGTGATCCAATTTTTGTTCCTAATTGAAAACAAAATTTGAGTGTGGTTTTGAATTTTCAAATTTTATAAATTTTGTTATTTTAAATGTTATTTATGTTGCCAATTGTAAATAAATATGATTAAGTTGTTAAAAGACAATTTTTTTCCTTCGAATTTTTTTTCTCGTGAAATTTACAAGAAAAAAACGATGCTAATATACTTCGAATTTTAATGAAATAATATTGCGCAACATAAATTATTGAAAGGAATCTCTTAATCGAATTCACTTTTAAACATATTTTTATGAAAGTTTGTGTACTTAAAGATGTTCTTCTGAATGCTTGTAAAGTTGAAGTTAATTGCAACATTTGTATATTAAACTATGCTGAAAATAAATCAATGTGTAATATGTGTTTTTTCCATTATTTTTTTTGATATAATTTACTTACCATGTTATCATAATTTATTTACATTCCCCATGCTTAATTTTCAATATAATTTTGAAATGTGTAATAAATATATCTTTCCATTGCACAATCTGGACATTTTTCAAAAACAATTATATGTGTTAGTATATTTTCAGATTCTAATTTGCACATTGAAATTCAGATTATATACAACTTAATTTTTTCTTATGGTGTTCAAAATATTTAAAAAATATTATTAAATAGGATCCATATGGAAAATAAAATAATATAGTAATTTAAATATAATTTAATTTCAATAATAATATAAATATATAAAAAATATACATATAAAAATAGATTCAATAATTCATAATACTTTTAAAAATGTAAATTTAACACCATAAATTCCCAACGTGAAAATAAGGCACTTATAAATACTCGAGATTTGTACTCAATAAAATACAAGCACATAAAAGTATACACATGCACCTTCAATTCCTTTTTTGTGCAAAAATAACAATTCGATGTGTAAAAATACTTAAATAGGAATGAATATGGCATTGAGCCGCCAAATCGTTGTCAAAGGCAAGAGAGATTCTTTCCCCATAATAACTCTAATATTACAATACTATTGTCGTCTATTAGACGGCATTTCTTCGAGTTTCCTCCAAACGACATTGCACATCTCCCTCACGAGCGCCTTTTCACTGTCGTCCATATCAGCAGAACTATCATCATCGACGCTAATTCCACGCTCTCTGTCTCGATCCAATCTGTCCCTGACCTCGAGCACTTGCAAAGCTCGTACAACTGCTTCCGGCCTAGCGCTCAACGCTGGCAAACCGTCGACAGGTTGTTGCGGTTCGGGACCTACATTATTCCCCATCGCCGGAGTCTGAGCGACGCGGCCTTGCAAAGCACGGTTATCTTCTTCGAGAAGACGCACACGAGCTTCCAAATCCCTCACGTAACGAGCGCTACGTTCCGTAGGTGGATTCCTAGGCGGGAGACGGGGTTCTTCCGCATTAGTACTGGAAGAGCTCCCGTCTCCGTCGTCTCTGAGCGCGGCACAAGCTGCGCAAGCTCCTCCGCGTTCTTCATCCAAATACAAACAAAGCTCTTTCAACTCTAGATTATCCCTGAGCAATTCTTGTTGTTTATCGTCGAGTTCCCTCAACTTAGCCTGATAAGCTGCTACTTCTTGGCGCATAACCGAAGCCGTATAACGTCCGAAACGTTGCCATTCCCGAGCTAACTTCCGTCCTTTTTGTCTATCGTCGTCTAGAAAACAGCATAAATCACGAAGCTCTCTATTATCATCAGCTAAACGTCTATTAGCATCACGAAGAGCTCTCAACTCTCCTAAGAGAGCAGCAGGAGCTGCAGCCATCGGAACAGCGGCTGGTATTGAGCCCATAGGTACTATAGGATTGATAGAAGGTCCCCCTCCGGATGGGTGAGCGACAGAAGGGCGAAGTAAAGCATTTATCTGGGCTGAATGAGCAGCATGAATGGGTGGAGCAGGGGGTGGCAGATACCTCGGAGGAGCGACGCCAGGTTGAGGAGCACCAGCAGTGGCAGGGGTCATGTGTGGCGTGTGAGGACGAGGACCGCCCAAAGGTAAAGGCTGGGGCTGAGCTGCTCCAGCCATTTTCAGCCTTTCAGGCTTTTTTGATGTAAATTCAGATGACACTTGTTTACGTTTGCTAGAATCTCGGGGACTCTCTCTTTGATTCGCGTGAGGAATTTTTTGTGATCGTTTGTGCTGTGATGATTGTTTTTTAATGTGCAAATGTACACCATGGCGTGAATGGGGATCTAAAAATGTAATCGAAATTTTTTTATTTTTATATAATTTTAAAATGAGTTATTTTAAATTGAAATGTTTGTTTGTAATTGAAGATTTTGCGATAGATTATGAAAGTGATGTACTTATTTTATAAAATGTAGCCAAAAGGCAACCTTTTTGTTTACTTCACTTTCATTCATACTCGAATGGCGCATATTTTTCTGAAGCTGCATAGCCAACTCATCAATTAAAAAAAAAAATGTTTTTATCAAAAAGAAAATCTTTTAAAATTACAACATCATCATATTTTTAACAATATTCACGTCTTTTCACAATAAAACATCATCGATTTAAAATTACTATATTTCCACACCGGAATGGTCGTACTAATGCAGTTTTTCGAGACGTCAGATTCCCATCGCTGGCGGGATTTGAGGGTTTTGCGTATCACCACAAACGTTAAGCATTTCGATCTGATTCTCACATTGTGCCATTTTCAATTAAAAATTCAACATGGGTAAGCGTTGCGTTTCCATATTTACAAGTTTTCGTTGCATTGGATTTGATCACCGATTGTTGTTTTTCAGATACTAACGTTATGGATAAGGAAAACGACACAAATCAACACCGCAAATCTAGAATAGATCTGAACTCTTTACCGACTCGGCAATATTTAGATCAAACAGTGGTGCCGATCGTCCTGCAAGGATTGTCCGCTCTCGCTAAGGAGAGACCTCCCGATCCGATCAGTTTCTTGGCTGCGTATTTGCTAAAGAATAAGGCTAATTATGATAACCCTCCTTCGTCTTCCCCCACTTCGAATGCTACATAATATTTACATATATTTGTATATTTTTTTAAGTATGCATGTGAGATCTCGATGAAATATCAATAAAATGACTTTATTTTATAGTTTTTGTATTATGTTCGTTAGTTTAACGTTTCTTGTAATAGATTCATGAGTGGTTTCACAAATATTTTTATAATTGTGAATCATTACATCATTGACCAAATGAGCTGGATATTTTATATCAACTGCAAAAGATCCGCTGCATAAAAAAGTGTCATCAGTCTGGGGGGTACCTTACCATGTGTACCCATTTTGATAAAAAGGATTATTTATATAAAAAGTTTTATTTATGCTAAACTAAAAAAAGTTATTTTTGTAATTGAGGAAAGATTTAATTTCATTATTGGACATTTCTCCGTACCCAGCAGATATTGTATAGTTTTGTGATTTATCAAATAATTGAAATATGATAATATAATGATAGTATCGTTTTTGACAAAATTGCGTTACTGTTAGAAAGGTTGATTTGATACAAAGCCTTGCATAGATCATGTTAAAAACTTTTTAAACTTCATATATCAATAGTATTATGGTTTTCAAGTTATTTTATAGATTTCTAAATAAAATATCACATTTACACACTAATGATACTTAAATGAAAGACATGATAATTTATTAAAAACTAGTTGAAACCGAAGGTAGCACTGAACAAAGCTGCTTTAACTTGCAATTTTTAATATAAAACAAAGTTTTCATATTATAAACATTTATTGCAGTCATTTAAAATGTGAACTCTGATTTCGAACACTTGCTCTGGTCTCACGTCTCACTTCAGTTGTCTCGTTATTCTTAGTAACCAACAATTTATTCGTCGAAAGTCCACAATTTCGTGTAATCACCCTTACACTAACACTAGGATCATTTTCAAACTCTTTTAAAACTTGTTCCTCTTCTTCTACTGAATGTTTTCCAGGGTTGACCCCAGGTTCTGGGATACGGACGCTTCCAGTTTCATAAAGCTGGCGATAAGTGTCGTAAAATACCCTTTCATTGGGTAATCTACGATTCGGATATTGCTCCTGGTACATTTGCTGCGCCAAAGATACATTACCATCAGCTTTTCCATACATGAACACGATATTGGTATATTCTTCGTTTGTAAAAGTAGTCATTTTAACAACATATAGTCAAAATCAACAGGTGAAGGAGCTTGATGTTGGAATGGTGGAATTATAACTAGATACGATGAAATACTTTCAAACTTTATACGAAATAAGTAAATAAAGAAACGTCAAATTGCATGGACAGCCATAACTTTACTAAAGGAACTTATGGCGGGTTTTTCGGTTTCGTTTTTGTAGCCTAATTCTGAGAATTTGTTAAGTACATATCTACAATTTGTTGTTTGGTACTTCTGTGATGGTAATTCAAAGATGGAAATTATTTAGTATGGTGGAAAGTTGTATTTCATCAATATAAATTGAGTGCCTAGTTAAAGCTTTAAGAAAAATTAATTTTTATCAATGATATTTTATATTTGGGGTCAACTACCGGCACGTGATAATTCAAACGTCAAAACAAAAAAGCATGTAATTTCATTACAATGGCAACATTTGTTATATCTAATTCCAAAAATTGTAAAAGCTCATTATTATAAATGAAAAATGTTAAATTCATGCGTCTATTCATAAAAATATAACAATAATTTCGAAACGCAACATGAAAAAGACTTTATACATATTTCATAAACAGTTTAATTATTTTAAATGACAAGTATTGAATTCTATTGATAATTATAATCGAATTCACAAATTAATTGATAAAATATTCGAAAATTAGTACATATATGCGTATGAAAACTGCAATATTTTGGCTTAAATTACCACAAATATACTCCTTCGCGTGAATACGGATTGTCACATGTAAAACAGGCAACCAGTAAGGTGACTTTGACAGTTGCCTATAGACGTTTTAACCATGCCGGAGATTCTTTCTTTTGGTCGTGATAATTATGTTGAAAATTTATGCAAAATTATACAAAACAAAGCTGAGGAATGCTTGAAAGAAAATGACCGTTTCACTGTAGCCGTTTCAGGTAGTAAATATGTTTTATTGAAATTTCGCAATGTTGTCTGGTCTTATAATGGACTGTTTGTTTTGTATTGTTTCTAGGTGGGTCGTTAATAAAATATTTATGTGAAGGACTTCCGAAGATATCAACCGATTGGTCGAAATGGTGGATATTCTTTTGCGATGAACGTATTGTGCCTGAAAACAGCGATGATTCCATATCGGGAACGTATAAGCGTCATTTATTACCCAAATTACCGTTTGTGGAGTCTCACTTTGTAACTATTAAATATGGAGTTTCTAGTACTGCAATTTTCATATGAAATTATTTCCGTAATCTTTGAGATTCCTCTCAATTCATTTTGCTTATTTTAGCCATAGAAGCAGCAGCTGATTATAGAGAAAAACTCTCCCATTATTTCAATGATGGTATGCCAATGTTTGACTTGTTGTTGATGGGTATGGGTCCGGATGGACATACTTGCTCTTTATTTCCAAATCACCGACTGTTGGATGAAGTGTCTCTAACTGTTGCTGCCATATTTGATTCACCGAAACCTCCCCCTGAGAGAATCACTTTAACACTGCCTGTTATAAATAATGCCAAAACATGTTTATTTGCTGTGACTGGAGAAGACAAAGCTCAAATGTTAAAGGTAATTTATTGTTATCATATTATTTGAATATCAATTTATTGTAATTTTTATTTAAAACATTAAACTTTTTCAGGATGTGATAATAAATAAGGCAGATTTTCCCGTTTCAAGAGTCAGACCAATAAATGGCAAAGTTATGTGGGTTGCTGATGATTCAGCTGCATCTCTTTTGAATTTATAAATAAAATATAAGGCAATCGTTTTCACATTCCACGAAAATAGTATTGTAATGTTGTTTATTTGTTATGTTAATTTTGGCATAAGATCAATTTACATTGTGATTTTTGGTATTGATGGTGCTATGTTAAATATATTTTTGATCATATTTATAAAGTTATGTGAGTTTATAAAATTCAAAATTAAATTATTTAAAGAAAATTTTCATGTTTTAAATGTTTATTAAATTAAAGTCAAATAGCAATTTCAAATTTCAAATTTTTTTTTCCAATTTTGATTTTTATTACTATGAATTTTGAGTTCTACTCAAAATTCATTTATATTTTTTATTATACAATTTTAGGTAATATAAATAAATATATTTGTACTGAGAACTACTCTTAAACTCGGTTCTGATCATAGTTTTCAGAAATTTTTCTGAAGTCCATCAAAAACTGATTTCTGACACATTATTAAAAAACTAATGAAGTTGTTTCAATTTCATTATTCATTTAAACCAGCCGTGGGCAAACTGCGGCCCGCGGGCCGCATGCGAACAATTATATTACTAACAAAATACTTCTTAAAAAATAAATTTTAAAATATAATGATATATAAATTGATATATAATCGAATTTGATTACTTATAACTCTTTTAGAATTTGTGGTTTTACTCAAATTACGAATTTGAAACTTCGCGCCATCAAATCTGGCCCTTCATCCAAAAAGTTTGCCCACGCCTGATTTAAACTAATTCTAATATTCTCAAAAGGCATACATATAACTGTTTACGATTTGAATGTACTTGAAAAATAGTCAATTATTGTCAACTAAATCTTATTATCACTAAAAATTTCAAAAATAATACTGAATAGATAAAATTTAAAATCATCGTCAATATACATATGTATCGGGATCTCACTCTTATACATAAAATTGGAGATAAGCAATCCATTAAAATTATGGACGGATTTCATTATTTCCCTCAATTGCAAAGGTTCATTGATATGTTTCTTGATGATTCAAGTCTTATGAATATGATTTATATTGATTTTGAGAAGGCATTCGATAGAGTTAATCATAATTTCTCCTCAGCAAATATTGAATTTTCTAATTATCTTCGTTTTTTCTCGAATTATTTAAAGGCACAGAGAAACTTTGATAAATATAGTTCAGTCAGAAATTATAGTAAAAACTATAGTAAATTATAGTAATGGTAAATTATATCATAGATTTGTGGTCAACTACTGGTGAATTACCCAGGGACGTCATTGGGGAGGGGGGTATGGGGGTTCAGTGACACTCCCCCTAAGTTTTTAGGGTTCAAATTATTTAAAAAAGCGTTGGCCTTTTTTTAGGGAAAAATTTTTGAGGTTCGGATGATTTTGAAAACTATCGAATGATTTTTGGCCTGCCCCACCCTTAAAAAAATCTGAATTGACGTCCCTGGAATTACCTAATATATATACTATATATATATTTTTTAGAATCATTTACCCTCATTAAAAAGTGTAAAAGATGATTAAAAAGTGATCTGAACGAGTTTCAAAAAAAAAAAAACTATAAAACCCAACACACCGATATAAAATAGATATTATTTACCCAAAATGCAAGAACACATACATACGTTATACAATCCTACCAACAACGCAAAAAGCGCAAATCCAAGAAGCGGAAAAGGGGCGCGAGGATTTCCTTCCTTCCGCCTCGCATCCTCCACCCCATCCACCCTTATCCAGCTCGCATCCTTCAATTTTTTATCGCTTTCCATACATGCCCTTGCTCCGGATGGCATTCGCATAGGTATAATCTCGCTAAAACAATAACGGGACGAGCTTTCGCTCCGCATAACGGTCGGACGGGGCGAAAATCGCATTACGCGCGCTTTTCGAGAACCTTTAAACGCGCATAAATGATTTCGCGCTCCAACTTTGGAAAATATCACGTCGGATTACGATAATAATATTTTATGCTGTTCTTTTTTTTTACCGCTCTTTCTTTTTAGGATACGGAGCGAGTTCGTGTACGCTCGACGCATTTCGCGTATGATATCTTTTATGCATTGCGAGCTGTAAATAATCTACATGTGTTTCGAAGTTTCTGCACGAATGTTATAATTGTTCATCAAAAGGGCAAAAGATATATCCGAAAAATTATATTCTGATCCAACGCTAAATATTATGAAATTTCGATTACATACTTAATTAACTATCGTATTTACGAAAATTTAACACTGTTTTCGACCATATACGTAGATCTTATACAAGTGGTCGAATAGTGATAGAACGTGATATATGTATAAAGTATAAAAATGTGCAATATTTTGTTCGTATAACTTTATGTGATAAATTGCTTTGTTGAATTCTATAATATTATACAAATTATATATAGAAAAAAACTTTTGATAGTATTTATTGGAAAAATAATAATGTTTTGCCAATAGATAATATATATTGCAAATAATTATGTGATTGCAATTTTTTTCTATTTTATTATTATTATTATTATTATTATTATTATTATTATTATTATAAATCTCTAACAACTTATTTCATTTAAATTGCACTCACTTGTGCAAATATTTTTCCTCTCCTTCACACGATTCTTCCTAAGAAAAATCTATCGGAAAAATAAACTTCCGAGAAAGTTATCGCAACTAATTGATCAAACAGAACACTAACGAACAATTGATATGAACAATCTAATATACGTCGAACTTTACAAATAGCACCCTTTGATCAAAAGCCCTTCATCTCAAAGATCATACTTTTTCACAAACACGTACGTGATCATGACGATGACCGGTCGTGAAATCGGCGAAAGAAAACAACAGAGCAGATTCTTCAAATAGCATGGGCTCCCTTCGCATCCAGCTTGATGGATGACGAATCCCTCGGGAAATATACTTTGACATTAACTCGATCGGGACACGGCGTTCATTGCTCGCTTTAATATTACACAACTGACGGCTATTTTTCATCGGACAAGAAGCAAATTCGACGAATTTCCCGTTACAGACGCGATTTTTGATGAACTATTGAATCTAATCGAATGAAAATTATTTGAAATCAATTAATAAAATTAATTTTTTTAAAAACATTTATTAAATATAAATAAAATTCACATAAGGAGACTTGTCTGATTTCATAATATTGAGCGCTCGTTTGTCGTTATCTTGTATTCTAATGCAAAAAGATTACAATCATTTAGCAATCTACCTTATTTTTCGCCGAACCATTATTTAGAATATAAATGTTGTAAATCTTTACTAAATTCTTGTGACATCTCAAATGATCGAATCTGACAGTCTAATTCCGTGATAAGGTCGTATAATTTCGTTATGGTATACTCAATTTTAAAAAAAGTTTCGTAATATTATTTTTTTTCTATTACAAAAAAAATATCATTAAAATTATATAAAAGATTCATCATTAATTTATTTTTCAAAATAACGTAATATTATTTAAATATTTCTCGAAATTTCAAGAAAAGCAGACGTAAATGAAAGAAACGAAAATTCGTTAGTATTATTAAAAGAAATTATTTTATTCGAACTATCACGAATTTACACAAGTCTCTCCTACTTTGGCTATAGTTGTGATTTATTTGAACAAAAATTCTGTACATTTTGTGGCTTATCGAAAGTATGTATGTTATATATCAGTATCAATTTTTTATGTATAATAAAACGTAATTCGAGAAATTGGTTCATTCATATATTTTTATGTACTCTATGCAATTATTTTAATTTTCGTTATGAAAGTTTCAAGGATTCGAGAAAGAGGACACACCAAATTCGGTTTGGACGATTTGAATTTGACCCACTTCCCACCGACCCGAACTAATGAGATCCAATCTGCTAAGGAAGGCTGATTGATGTGGAAGCAACGAAGGAGACACCCTAGTGTCCTTGTTTGCTCAGGAGCACCTTCTTTCCTGCTTCCTGACTACCTGTTAGCTTAGGACAAAGGGCAGGGCGATGGGGGGGGGGAGGGTCTGGGAAAAATGGCTCTTCGGGGTCCTTATGAAATTTCATCGCGCGCCGCCCAACTTTCGTAATAAGCTCTTTCGATTTTTCCAAGGATGTGTTTTTTTTTTCGCGAGGGGAAAGAATTTAGAAATTTCGTCGCCGTGGTCGTCCACCTGTGTGCTTCGAGAAAAAAAAGTCAAAATATATTTTGTGAAGTTTTTGCGGTCGAGTCGAATCATCGACGGCATCTGTTACACGAGTTCGATAATTGTATTTTTGTTTTGTTCTGTCTGCGGATTTTTGTGTGTACCTCTCGATTGGTCAAAATAATTAATATATTATTTGTATCATATTATAGTTTGAAATTCCGAAAAAATGAGAGTTTCTGCAAAAATTCATTTTGTTTCTTCAATTCGATATAAAATGATAAAGCACCTATCAAGAAATAAAAATATTTTTATATTAAATTTTTATGAAACAAAGTGATTCATCAAATAGTTGAACACAAAAAATAATATTGCAATTTGATATTATTTTATTAATCCCTACAAGATACAATATCATCATATCCGATAAGATATCGTATAACGAAATATCATAAAATTTATCAATAAAAAACATTTTAGTACACCCGACCGAGTATTATCAAGGTTATATCAATAGTGCGAAATTCTAAAGCATCCAAACTCGAACATAACACACAGACGTTCGAAATTCAACATAAACTCGAATACGTCGCCATTTTATCTGTCAGATCAATAGCTATTTACCGATGCGGAAGTCTATTGTTCCACCAACGCGGGATGTTTCTCGTAAATTAACATATTCATAGACTTTCGGATAAAAGCTCACCATCGGCAATCGGGAAACTTCGATTATTGTTGCCGAGTTGAGTCGAGAATGTTCGGATTAAACATGAAAAGAGCGAAAATCTTGACTGAAAAATCTGTTCCAGGTATTCGGCAGGGGTTCAAGAGAGGATCTGAAAAATTCAATTAGACGCAACAGAAGGGTAAAAAGGGCTTCCTTTCGCTTCTTTATAAACTATTTATGGCGACTTTGCAGGGTGCATGCCGATTCTCGGAAGTTCGTGTCGGAAAATGTTTCACTTTTGATTCAATCGAAATCGAATAAGATTGCGCAATATCGAGTTATTCGAATGATGAAAATAATAAAATAAATTATTTGAGTTAATAAAAGAATTTCGAATAGACTCACAATTTACTTCGCACCAACACAATTCCGACAAGAACAAACTCATACAAAAACCTTATTAAATTTAAATTTCAAAAACGTCAAACGGCGCAAATAAAAAAAAAACAAATTTTCTCTCAAAAGTCCTCGACAACATCCGACCAAATGAACAAAAAAAAACGCATAAATAAATTATACATTTACTAGTGTGCGCCGAGGCGTCACAAATTTGAATAATACTCTCGGGCGAATAATTCACGGTTGCCGGGCCCGTCACAATTTTCGACGCGATAAAATAGGGCCAGGCAAAGGGCTGACGGAGATAGGGCCTCGAAGGTCGTTACTAACGGCCGTTAAGGGCGGCTAACGGCGGCCGCTAACGCCCCGCGCATACCGCCGATGGCCGAAGAAGAAAATTAATTTCACCGACGCCGATTCTTTCCTCCGACGTGTCAATGGTGGATGTGTCAAAAGGGGTTTTTCGGGGTTGAGGTTTTAGGTTGGGTTTATGGGGTGGAAGGAAAAGATGGTGTTTGGGTTAGCGCTTTGATTGTTGGAGTGGATATTTTTGTTTATGGTGAGTATATATATTTTTTGTGTTTATAAATAATGATTTATTATGAAACTTTAACGTATTAATGTATATAAAAAAATATTTCGAATTTGAATTTCAATGTGTTGCTTTCAAAATTGTACAGCAATGAATACAAAATTTAATCGATTCCGATACTCCGAATATATTCATATCCGAATACCAATATTTTTTTTAGTCTAATATGAAAAACAAATTTTTATTCCATCAATGAATTTCGATTGAAAAAGCTATTTTTGAACACTTTATATGAAAATTTCTATATTGGAAAACCAAATATGCGATTATTCATGCTGCCCAAGACGCTTCAACAGATGACACAGTAACACACCAATAAGAGCCGCAAAGAAGAGATCATCCATCAAGTGAGGGAAAATAACCGGATTGTTTCGCTTATGAATATTAAAAATTCATCGCGGAGCGTTTCCTTTTCATATTTTTTCAGAGCGAAACATTTTTTCGAACGGGAAACACACAATGCAAACAACGGAAGCGAATATTCGTAACGGAACGTTGAACCTCACATATCCTTGCATAATACACGACACAATACTTTATACGTATCGTGAAATTTTCTTCCGCATTATCAGTATATCTTTCGAAGAAGTTCGTCGAATTGTTATTTTCCGAGGAGTTGCCGCTTGCAGTTCGCTCGTCCGCTTAATATTGCCGCAAATAAATGTATGCAAATTAAATATCCAAAGTTGTGGAGCGCCGCACTCTAGATAAAGCCGTTTTTAGTCTTTATTTATTGCTTCGAAGAAAATAACCAGTATATGAGCGAACTATAAAAATTTTCATCGTCCCACTTTAATGCAGCCTCGCTAGGTGGGCGAAAATGTTAGTTCGTGGCGAAAACCACTTTAGAGCATTACAACTTCATAAAAAAGTATGAAAGATGTATATAATGGCTCATATTTATTAGAAAATTGGATCATATAAAATCTAAAGTGTATGAATCTAATGCGAAATTTCCCAAGATGGATTTTGTAGGAAAATAATTTAATGCATATCAGATACAACTTAACCCTTCGCTTCATGGAGTTGCAAGTTTGCTACATACTAAAAAATGTGATAGTAATGTAATGGTGTAGATATTTATAATTTTTATTATGTTGTAAATTCATGACATACTACTTGCACTAAAATAATTCAAAAATGTACTGTGGAATGTACCATATTCCGAAAAAAAAATTTAAATCATCAATTTTCGACAGTCTCCCGTAGCTTGTTTTTGCAAGTTTTCACGATGTATTTAAAATAGAAAAAAAACTGTTTTCAACAGGGTAAGTAAATTGATATTGTTATCACTAAAATGTGCTATAATATGATTTTCTTATCTTAATTACAAGATGGTGCAAATTTAAAACAGCAAAATATCTTGTATCAATAAATTTAATTTTCAATATATATATTTTTATTATTTAGAATAATTTTAACCATAAGGTTTCAATATTGATATACGAAATTTCAACCAATAGAATAGTGTTTCTATAACATAAAACAGCGGAAGCACACGCAAAACGACAATTGCACATTCCAAAATTCAAGCACGGGAAAACAGCGCATTTACACAAAACGATCGTCTTTCTTCCCCAACTGAAAAATAGCACAGCGTAAATCGAATAAAGAAGATAATTCAGGCGTTTAGTATGCGAACGAGACCTGAAAATATTGTATTCAAAAATGCGTAAAACGACCCGACATAAACGCGAAATAGTACGAGCATAAAAATAAACGGACGCGTCCCGCGAGCAAAAATTGAAAACATTAACTTTTTTTTCGCACAGCGGAAGCGGCCCCATAGAGAGCGTAGTGCGTCGAAACTCGGATTTCAAACGCAAATTGTAACATTACGCCTTCGAGCATCATGAATACCAATGCCTCAGACTGCGATGCACATACACACCGAAGGTTTTGGGGTCGTGTGTGTGCGATAATCCATGCGAGCTTTTTTCGAATTCGAAAAAAGTGAACGAATGCATGACGCGTGTCCAATTAATCCCGCAGGCCGAAAAGTCAGCTCATTAATATGCTCGACGGTCAGACGGCGGTCCGAAAATATAAAAAGAGAAATTATATTTTCTCCTAATATATATAATAATTTTTTCTCGTCGGAGTATTCCGCTTTTAATATTATTGCAATAAAAAATATTATTCATACGTGAGAGTTTTTCGAAAGCGTTCGAGCGCGTTCTCTTTCGCCGGCTAGGGAATTATTCAAAATTTTATCACTTTAATAAAAAGGCGTTATTCCCGCGTCGGCCACATATTATTTCATCGCGCAAATATAAATACAGCGTTAAATCGCATATAAATGTGGAGTGGAAAAAGCGTGTTGTTAACTTTCGGGTTTTTCGCGGATCTTCCGTTTGCGTCCATCATCATGTAAATTGGCTAGATTTGTCAACGGGAGTTTCATAATAATTTATACCAATAACTTATTTTTCAAATGTTTTAATAAAAACTGCGTCGTTTTTCGTGTATTTTTTATGAAGCACAAACGACTTCGACCATTAAAGAAGACGGAGCTTTTTTATATATTAAAATAGTTCTAGAATAAATTTAAATATTATTTCAAAGAAGATAAATCAATCATGTTGAACTATCTGAATTGAAAATTATTGTTTAATTTCGTGTAAACGAGATCGTGTGGGGTTACAAAATTGTGGTACGCATTTACGTATGCGCCTCACACAATACTACAGGAAATTAATGAGTGAATATTATTCCATAAAATCTTGATACAGCGCACAGGAAGGGACCGAATGTTTCGAAATTTTGATTTATGAACCGTCTCGTTCGGAAATATTATACATTATACGACAAGCATTGTGAGATGTTCGAACGTTATTATGCAGAAGCGACACGTTTCAACAACGAAATTCGACGAGGGGGAAAAAAGTCGGTCTACGTTTGAGTGGTAATTAAATTCCAGTCGAAATAATCGAGAATTGCATTTGAATGTTAAATGAAAGTTGAATACGTAAATGGGCGTTCATTAGCCGACTTGGTTTTTGCAGTTATGAATTGTGACGGAAGCTGAAACTTGCACGTGCACTGAAGAAACTGCTGCAGGTCACTAACGATAATGAATGCGCTCTATTTATACACATGAACTATAAAGAGGATTATAATTTTAGAGAATTGTACGTGCAGGTGGAAATTAACTTTAATTTCGAGTTAAAAAAAAGTGTTATTGTCTTTAATAGTCGTTTGGGAAGTTTCAGAAAAATTGCGTTTCCCGCATAAGTTCGTCGTATTTAACAATATTTAATATACTGAATTAATATTTCGTAAATTTTGACACGAAAGTTCATTAATATAAATTTTTCATGCTGTATAAATTATTTCGTGTCATATAACAAGTAAAAATATTTTGATATTTTCGCGTACTAAATATTTTAATGTTACACAAATAGTATACAGAGTTCATCTTTTCAATTTATCATGTACATTATAATCACATTAACATCAAAGCCACATTTATATTACACCCGAAAGAAATACTTAAATTCGGCCAAAAGAGATTCTAGAAAAAAACGATTCGATTCTAACATGTATTATACTCGTACATTATACATTTATTTTGTCCACTAAAAAATTCAAAAGAGTCCCGATTTTAACTCGACATTTCGGATACAGAACATTAATTAAATTGTATACGACATAGACGAGACTATCTTCAATAGCCAAATACATATATTATATACATATCAGTACAAATGAAAAGAAATATTTTTAATATAATATATCGAACAATTCTATTTTTAATCAGTATAATTTTATTACAAATAAACATTTTTTTTTGTGACAAATCACAAACCTCGTTAAATTTTCAAAACAATCACACTCCAAAGATCCATCCTAAAAATAAACACGAACTATACGAATATGCGTGCAACATCACAATTTTACTAGTAAAATCTTAGTTAGGTATAGTAGAAAGAGTTCATCGTACGTGAACAACCAACTCGCTTTCGCCGAACAACTCCATATTCTTCAGGTGATTAATTACCGTTTCAGGATTTGCCGTTTCAGGCTCGCGTGCCACCAGCGTTGACAGGCTTTTACCCTTACTGCTCGTTTCAGTTTTTACGCGCTGAAAATCCGCACGAGGCTCTTCGCTGGAAATCTGCAAATTAACTGATACTATATTTGCGAAATTAGTAGAATTTTGAAATAAAAACCGTCTCTGGATCGAATTTAATCAGTTACACACGCGGTAACTTGATGGATCGTGTGGTGAATATATACAATTGTTAGTTTTTTTTTGGGAAATGATCAAACAATGAAACTATCTCTTAACAAATGAGTTGAAATTAACTTTATAATATGACGTTTGATTTATTGACCACACTGCAAATCATTTAATATAAAAATGTGTATGTATTCAATAGGTTTCAGATAATAAAATGAAACAAAAGGCAACATTTTTCAAACATCATAAATAGGCCATTCGCATGTTTTATCTACGCGAGTGGTTACGGAAAAAGCCCACGGTCCGCACACAATGCGAAACGCGATTCTGTGCACACATAAGCTTTTTATACGTGATTTTTCTTCGCAAAATAAATAGATTGAAATTTATGTATTGCGTATAATCGAAACGGAAAAGACCGATGCTCGCAACCCCCATCAATTTCGCCCCGACACCCGGAGGCCACCCATTTTATATTGAAAGTTCGGTGCGTTCAATATTTGCTGATTGAAAGGCAAGTTTTAAACCGTTAAAGTTTTTGCTTGAGTTTGTCTCATCAATTATCGAACAAAATCGATTTAAGTTCGACGCCGAATCGTTAATAAGAGCCGACAGTGTTTTTAACGCAGCCGTTAGTTCGCGCGCCGATTAAATCTGACCGTAATTAATTTATTTATCAAAAAAAATGATAGTAAGCTGGATTTTGTGCGTAAGGGCTAAATAAGGATACCTCAGGGTGCGCGTTTGGAAAAAAATAGGCGAAATTAAGGAAAAGCCGCCACCTTTTTCGGGTAAGTTGTGTGGTTATGCGCGTTATCAGCTTGCACAACATTACGGCAATAAACATAAATCAAGAATTAAATACAACGACGTACATGCGCGGTTATCATTCGCTCGTACGTACTACGTTCTAGCAATATCTTTTCATGGTCCAATAAAGGAAGCTTATTATTTATAATGATTGTGGTAAGGCGGAGGCGGAGATCTTACCGAACGCGAACGCAAGCTTGGTAAGTCTTCTTTGTATATAAGTTAAATTGAGGGAGGAGTCTCGAATTTACTGTGATGCAGGGTTTTTATAGAATATTAGATAGTATGGTGGAGTTAGAAAATTTGCTATGTGAGACAGTAATTTTCATGGAATAAATTCGTCGTATATTTTTGGGATAAGTCTAGTGGTAGATAATGAGGGGGTTCTTGGGAAAAAGGATTAGACACTTGTTATTTCGCTTAACTTGTCAAAATTTTCATTATAATTATTAATGCGAGTTGTATAAATAAAGTTGTCACGATTTAAAACCACAATTAGACTTTGTATAAATACCTTTGATGTGTATTTTCGTTACATGGTAGCCGAATACGTAAATATTAATATTTAAATAGAAATTCAGTGTTCATCGAAAAATATAATATACACACATTCGAATTAGTAAATCGAGAGGAATGGAAGATAATTAGAAATATATAAAAAATTTCAAACAATACTATAATAAATAATTTTTGTTCCGCAATTCACGTGCACATGTATCATAGTGAACACAATCTCGCACGCTCCAAATATTAACGCGCCAAACGTGTTAATCCTGCGACAACCGTAGATATACCGTTTAAGATTATAAATATCACTTTTATCCCGTTAAGCCATTCGTTAAGTTAACGCCGTATAATATCTCGTTAACCATAGACAAAGCTGTGTATCGTGCTCAAACACATACCCTTAACAATATTATAACGCGAGATATAACGAGATCGAGACGTTTGATCACGTCGCCGATTAGCCAAATTAAGAGAAGCCTTCTCCGACATACTCACCATCACTTTCGATCTTCCGACGACAAATAGGAACAGGGCTGGATGTCGGATGGGGTTGGGGGGTTAACTTTTCCATTTAAATGTTAATTACGAATTTCGTTCGGTCGTTAATCGCGAGTAAACTTCGCATTAAGACAGAGGCGTTTTGCGGCCGCTTAAAACGGTTCCTCTTGTTTGTGCGCCGGTGATTATTTTATATTAAGCCTTCGTCGCAGGCGTTGTATTATTGATTCTGAGCTTATTAAACTGCAGTGTGATAATCGTCTATTTGGCCATTTGAGAACCGTAACGGTCGTTACGAAGCGTCGTGTTACGACCGAATTCCAGCTTGTGTGCGTACCATGATGTGCTCGAATGATTTTCGTTTAGGTCGTATTAAAATTTTATTTCAGTATAGTGTATTTTATTGTATAAAATATAATATATAAAATTTTTTACATAAAATTCATCATTGAAACGTATGTATATTTTAATATGGAAAAAAAAATAAAAGTTTATGAAAATTGATCATTAAAATGTTGTAAACCATAAAAAGTACGCAGGTCACATGTGGCCAATGGTCTATGAGTTGCCCATGTATGGATAGGGTATAGGAATTGTTCTGAACACCAGGTGCTAATTATGAGAACGCCATCACGTAGTGCTGGTTCTACACGTGGAACAACTATGTCGGATGAAAATATGGAGGATGAGGTTTGGAAAAGTGGCGGCAAGGACGTATATGTACGTCCATATAGTTGGAAGGAATAGACGCCATATGAGGCTCTCGACGGTCACGTGTAGCGAATTCACGTGAAAAATCTGCGGCAATTTACGTAGACTATACGTGATGCTGGACATGTGTATGGTGCGAATCAATGGGGCTTGACCGGATTATGGAAACGAGAAGTTTTCGTGTTTACGATGAGTGTGTTAAAAAATGTGCGACGTTCGGCAAGAAATGTTTTTAGTCAACGTTCTGTGTAATTGCAAAAATTTTAAATGGCACGTGATCCCATCCGGCGTAAAATATTGAATTTTCGTGATTAATGGATCGCTTCTTTCATTAATTTACAACGCGGTTATATAAAGAGTTTGAAATTATTTAAAAACGCAAAGTTTTATTAGATAATGATTAATGGACAAGTATTTCGTCAGATTATCCAAATATAATAAGGGAGGCTTTTACTTTCGTACAAAACAGAGTAACATAGCTGCAATTCTAACTGAAATAATTTATTATTTAATGTAGTATATACATATCTAATACATTATTTAATCAAAATTACGAAGCACTCTCAAAAGGAAGGAGAACGAAAGGCTTAATACTCAACAGCCATAATTCCTTAACAAATACTAATTCATAAATTTTACAAGATACAGTAGAGAAACGGCCCACGAATTCATTTATTCCGTAAAAAATTGTAAGAACAAATAAACATATATACCAGCAATTAA
Source organism: Hydropsyche tenuis (assembly GCA_009617725.1). Taxonomy (NCBI): domain Eukaryota; kingdom Metazoa; phylum Arthropoda; class Insecta; order Trichoptera; family Hydropsychidae; genus Hydropsyche; species Hydropsyche tenuis. Next base: position 1,178,442 of record VTON01000036.1, read on the forward strand.
TTGATATTTTTAACATGTTAAATAACAGTATTATGCTAATCAAACATCAACAAAACTAATTTCAAATAAATAACTTAATAATAAACAAATATCTTGTATACTTTAATAATAAATATCTTGTAAAATACGAAATCCCATTCGATGTAAGTATGTAAAAGAATCGAGATAGGAAAAAATTTATATCGTACGTTCCGATAGAACGAATCGGGGCCACAACTGCGCCTTCTGTCATAATTTTACGTAGGTCAGTCATTATTTATGTGAACTTGAAAGACCTACCGAGGCAAAGGGTTTCTTTTGTGATCGCTCATACGAACCCGAATCTATAAATCATGGCCTGGTCGGTTATACAGACGTGAATTGAGCTACTTGCATGCGTTTCGCAAAGTCATCTCGGACGAATCCTCCTCGACGACCGCCCACTCTATAATATATTCGTATGAATTTTACAAAGACGTTCGTGACAAGAATAATCTTTAAATACATGTGTACACAAGGGGAAGAACATGCTCGATCTGTCTGACAAAGCGTTCGACAAGCAACAACTGAATTTGCTACTATAATTTCGTTAGGGTTGAACTTTCGTTCCGGTGAATGTCTCTTATATGAGGTTATTGGTGATAGAGCGATTCGGCTCTTATCTCATTATCTTTTGCCTGTTTGATAAATCGTATGCCATAAATGAGGTCTATGCTTGATAGAAATGTGCGTCGCAAACCTTTTAATGCGAGCCACGAAAGAAATTAACCTCAAACATTAGCCCGAGCAGAAAGATTAACTAATTGAGGAGGCAATTTATATAATCTCTGCTTTTTTGGGCGACCGCGAAATGGGTGAATATCTCTCTAGCGATCCTGCTTTTTAGAAATTTTCAGCGAATATCAGCAAAAAACGAGGAAAGCTCTTAAAGAGCGGTCTTTGATAACACCCGTTGAAACGGATGAAATTAATGTAGCATATAGTTCAAACGAAAAAGTGCATGAATAATTAAGTCTATATTAATAACACATACATATTTAAGCAAGGTTTTAATATAAAGTTGATGAATAATTTATTTGTGACAGCACGTTAATTTCGTTTAACTGTAGCTTATTTAACGTTGGTCGCAAATTAGCGGCAACAAGTGCAACTAATTGCATTTGTCGGCAATCTGTCATTGCTCATTTGCATCGCGAAATGGATTTTAATCGCACATGCAACAGCGGAGCAAAAACAAAATGCGAAAATTCAATTTGCACAATTGACCATTGTCTGTAACGAAATCGTAAACTTTTTCGCAAAACTATACTGAATCTGTTCACTTCGGGACTTTTATACCTTATTTCGTCGACATTTTCAATCAAATTATTAAGTAAGATCCAACGAGTCAACGTTTAAAATTAAAACTACAAAATATACTATCTCTTTGATCTAATAAAATAGCATTTCAAACCGGGAAGTTTTTAATAAGCGACTGCCCCTCGATTGTATAAACGTATTTCGCAACCCGCATATTTTAGGATTTACGTTCTGGCTAACATCATTAGCGGTCGTTTGTACTCTTTTGTTTTGTTCTTCGGTGGAAAATAAGTGTTACGTGCATAACAACGTAGCTGCTAACGTGAATTATTTAATGACCAAAAAAAAGTGGCGCTAGTAATGCATGGCTCTTTGGCGTGATAAAATATTAACATCGTCCCGTTTTATCCATTTTCGTGCGAAAATTGTGTAGTAAATTTGAGGATTCGCCTGCAAAAATTTATGCGACATTATTCTCGAGCATAATTCTGTGGTAAAGTGTACTTGGATCGTTTTGTTTATGGGCGACATTATTGCGTTTTTTATTTGACGAAAGTTTCCACACTTTCAATCAAAATTTTTGAGTTGCTCTGCAAATAAATATATTACACGAATCGAGAATTAAAATATATACACGAGCGTTATTACAAAAATATTTCATTTTCACATACACCTCATAAATAATGGAACGTATTCCGTTGAATTACCATGAAGAGAATATTTTGTTTTACATTCATAAAACCCGGAAGCAGTGATTATCTAAAGGTGTCGACTTTAGTTCCGACGCACTCTCTGTACACCTGACCCTTATTTGCATTTATATTTTTTTTATAGGAAAAATTACCAGTTTCTCAGAATTTTTACGTTTCGACAAAAAGGCGAATTTTCCCATGATGGTTGGCAAAAGGACCTTTAGTGTTACATTTTTTATTACTGTGCACTGTGCGGAGACGTGCTACGATCGTGATACGTAGTCAATATAAAACGTGTTATGTGCTTTATATTTTTCATGAATTGCAACTGGTTTTTTTTTTAATATATTTTTTTGTAATATGACCTTATTTTAAATCGTTTTATAGTAAAAAAATCAATAGGGAGCTATTTTAAAAAAAATCTCTGTAGGTTAAACGTTTTTGCGTTATCTAATCACGTCACTCACTCAACATTCCCGATGGGATTCAACTTTTCAAAAGAACAATTTCAAATGATAATTTCTTGTCTCAATACTTATCTTGACAGCAGAAATTCCCATTAAAAATAGGCTAAAAATTATATAATAATTAACATTAAATTATATATATACATATATACATAAGGGAAGATGCTTTCGAAGTCGATCGCGAGAGAACGAGGCCCAAGACGACACCGCCGATTTAACACCGTGTTATATTGTTGCATTTTATGTAGGTTTTATAGGGAATGGGTGAGAGATGTCGAAGTAAAAGCCTTGCCGTTGTTGTTTTGACGCCCGCGGAAATATTAGAGCGCCATTTCAGAGCGCGAAACTTTACGACCCCGTTTTTACAGCGCACTCAAAACCGTTCGCTACGAATCGTACCATCAAATAAATTTTAATGAAAAAAAAAATAGACGAGTATTTTAGGCAATTTATGATAAAAGGGATGTGAAAATGTAATGCAATTTTTCTGTATAACGATGTAGTTATCTGTATAGATTCATATAATTATAGAAATATTTATAATTCGTTTTTCTGTATATAAGATGAATAAAGTGCTGATATGTATATGTATATTTTTTTGTAAACAAGTTTTGTAAATATTATATATTTAAGGATAACAATATATTATGTAATATTTTAATGACTTCTTAGAAAGGTAAAGGGCAGATTTATGATGAAAGCTTTGATGTATAATATAAGTTTTGATTGGACTCATCAAAATAATTTTATTAATTATGAGTATTATAAATGGTTTTATAAACAGCATAAAAAAGTCCATAGAAATATAATGTCTAATGTAAATATATTATAACACAATATATAATATACATATGGTTCACATCGATTTTTTTCAGAATCCGGCGATGAAATATTTATGCACACAACTTAGGGAAGTTTATCAATCAGAGCGCATCTGGAAGCGCGAGCTTTTGGCCATCGAGCGCTTCTTTTTTTGAATTTTTCATGCAAGAGCACCGTGTAGCGAATGTATCCTCGTCTCCATCCACGGTTTGGCTAAAGGGCTTTTTGTGACCCCATCAATTTCATGAGCCACCTGAGGTCGCGGGCCAATCTCTTAGCGGATCATCGGCGGCTTGACATCCACCTGCCCTCGTCGCATACGTTATTATGAAAATATGCACTGTCCTCCCAAAATGAAAAAAAAACGTAATATAGTGAAAAAACCCCTAAGCAAGTTTTATAGATTGGCGGCTCTTATTCTAATTTTCGGCGAAAATCTTCGTAGTTTGTGCACGTGTGAACTGTTCGGCGCTCCGTCCCGAAATCTAATACTCGCATCGTAAAAAGTTTTTTTATGTCCGGCCTCGTCCTCGTACGAGTTGAACTGAACGTGGCCTGGCTTAAAAGAGCCTCCAGATGTTTCCCGAGGGTAAGCTTTTTAATTAAATAGGTATATATAATATACATATATAATACACTAATCAAATCCGCCTAAGAAAACATGAATATATCGAAAACGGAATAGATTAAAACGGCGCCCTCGTTTAAAACAAACCGCGTTTATTCGGCGCCAAAATATAATATTAAAAAATGGATGAAAAACGCACACGTTGATGTTTCCCTATTGTTTCTCGGTCGGGCGAGCGGAAGGGAAAAAAAGACGAAGATATGGTAATGAAGATGGAAGTGAGCCGCCTAGAAAGTGCGCCGTAAAATGAATCGCTTCCAGCTGAAAACGTTTCTGGTATTAAAAACACGGTTTCATAAGACCGCTCATTTCTGGCGGGGCTCTCTTTTTCTGTGCGCGTGTAAGTGTGGCGATTTCTCTTTTATTTTTCATCTACGTTCGCCTAGGTGCCTTTTTCTGGGTCGGTGGTTTGCGATATTTTTTTTGATTAAGATATCGATGTTGTGTTGTTTATTTTAAGGTATTATATATGAATGGATATCTATTTGGATTTTCTGATTAGAAGATGATAAATAAAAACGTGTAAAAGCACTTTATTTTTTAAGTGATGGTTATTTATTATTACCAAATTTCTTCCAAGAAAATTCTTGCAATTTATATATTTAAAATATTTTTCTACTGATTGCAGATTCAAAAATGTCAGTATTATATTAGTATAGAAAAAATATTTATTTTACACAAAAAACTCAAATTAAAAGTATGTTTTACATTTGTAAAAATTGTGATAATAATTTAAAAAAATACATGATAAAAATATTAACCTTACTTCCAATGTAAATAAACACGACGTCTGAATAAATTTATTTATTCCAATTTTCCAGCCGACGCAATACAACGGGAAATTGTTTATAACAACACTTACTTTAATATATTAAATTTTATTATATTAGACCATTCATTCGGCGTTTATTCATCACCTATTTACATTATCAAAACGAACAAAAAAATTCCGACACACAGGTGTATCGTTCGAAGCCTTTTTTGTCGAACTCTTCCGCCTTTATGCGTAAGCCAGTCACGCACGAGAAACTCCACCTACGCAATGCGCAGTATTCATCCTTTTACCTTTCTCGGATTGTGCCGAAGATTTTCCTTTGCTTCGCCGATGAATGATCGAGACCATGGAAGAAGATATCGGGAAAATTCCGAGTTAAAAGACACACCGCGCACGTAAAGCCGATGAGCACACACTCGCCAAATTCGAGGGTACGATTTTAAAACGGCGAAAAACCATAAAAAAATTCCAGGGAGCGTATCGCGAAAATCCGACGCTCTGCATTTTCCGTTCGGCTTTTATGCCGTGGGGCCGCTTTGCATGAATTTTCACACAAACGATCCGAAATGAAACGGTATTGCGTTTCGATCGGGACGTAGTCTCGGTTGTTTTTGAAAATACGTCGCTTTTGAAAATCGCAAGGATGAATTCATTTGCATATGATATTTCGAAAATCTGAATGAATATATCGATTCGAAGCTGGATTTTTTTTAGTTAGATAAATATCGATTTGGGATTTTATATTGAAGTCATATTCTATATATGTTTGGAACTATAAAAATTCTTTTCGGAAAATTTTCTCTTTAATAATATGATAATAAGCGTGCGACCGGTGTGGAAAAGGATCGCTTCATGTCCTGTGCGAACTTGTACTCGATGGTCAAACTTTAAGGTATTGTTAAGTTGTTCGGAAGCATTTCCCGCGGGACAGATCAACGTTTGGCCGAGTCGTTTTATTCCTGCGTTAGTATTTTTCTTTTGTTTCTCCTCGGGTGAGCTTTTTATATTATTTTTTCGCGGCCAGGAGCTTTTATTGGACGGCGAGTTCGTGTTGTTCGGACTCCGGCCTGAAAATTTGGTCCCTCATACGCCCTTTGGCTACAAACGCCTTTGAGGATGGGACTGTTTAAAACGTGCGCATACAAACTGTTAATTATATAAGGACGCAATAAAGTGGCCGTTCCGCAGCCGCCTTGCCGATATTACCTTCGAACACCTTCGCAAAAACCAATTTCCTTTCTCGGCGAATGCGCAAAGGTATGAATAAAATTTCTGCGTATTATATTTCTAGAAACAAGCGTACACAATGCGATAGAAACGCTCGTTTTTTACGCATTTCTCCCGTGTACTCGTGTTGTTTTTTTTTCGTAGGCGGTTCTGTATGGAAGGGATTGCGTTTTTACGTTATCGGAACCCATAAAATACAAAGTCTATTTATGCAATGAAACTGGCGAAAAATCGTTTCAATTTATTTAAATGTCGACGCGTGACGCGAAACAATTTATTTTTCAAATAGAAATCCTATCGAAACTTCATTTTTGCGTCGGTATCTAAGCTTGTGTGTCGGTTTTAATTAAAAACCGAATATCCGCATCGATTCGAAATCGATGAACCTTCGTAGTGGCTGTTGAACCATAAGGTGTTTGAAAGCGTGCATCAAATTCGTAATTTATCAAACACGATATTCATATCCTATTTAACATAAATATATGGAATATATTTCGAAAGCGCCGTTTTATGCAAAACATATTTTTTATAATGAAAATATTTACATAAATTTACAAAATTTCAACGTTTCAGCAGATGAGCAAAGGATTCGGCGCATTTCAAGAATGTTTTTGAAGACGAGCACTCGCTTATGAAAAACCTTCGGACCGTTTCAAGGAGCGTAGCCATCTTCAAAGCAGATCCCCATAATTTGGTCTCGCTTTTCGCGAACATCATCAATCAACGCTTAAAACGAATAAGCGGTCATCCGGAAACAACGAGCTCGGAGTTTGATCGAAGTCATATAAAACGGGGCGGGGAAAATTCGCGGAAAACTCATGGAAAATTCCTGCGCTTCTCTGGACGTGAAAATGCAAGGGAAGCTGTTGCAGCGTTGCAATTGCGAGGATGTCCTCTTTGCTCTTTTTGCTCTTTTGGTGGATGAAAATAGTCGAGCCTTATGAACCACTCGAATGCCTGCGGTGTGCACGTGAGGATTCGAACAAAATGAAACTGCAAAGCGCGCGAATATTGAATGTATACCTATCGTTTGCGATATTGTGTTGTGCGGTTGAACTGAGTGAAAATTTTTAAATTGCAAACATTCCCACGGTTGCTGTGTCGTTTTGAAATTTTAATAAAGCTTTGTTTTAAAACGATATCGCGTATTCATATGGCGTTTTTAAAATTCGAAAATTTTGTTTTACATTCATACAATCAATACAAGGTTTTTCATATGTAATTTTTTGTATTGTGTAATATTTATTTGAGTGTTATCAAATTGAATTATCGTACCGTAAAATTTAATAAAAATGAAATTTCGTTATGTAATATCTTAGTGCCTCGAAAAAAAATCACTTTCGGAGAAATTCATAATTGAACAACAGACGACTATAGATCCTGACGCTTTCATATTCGAATCAACGGAGTACAAACTTGCTCGTTCAATAATTGGGATAACGAGGTACGTCACACAGACAATACGCATTTCCAATACACCAACATTTGTCATTATTGCTTACACATTGTATACAAGGCGCGCGCAAAAGTCTTTCGGTTAACGACGAAACGGGATCCGTTTTAATATCTGTCGTAATTGACGTGCGGCCGTAACAACGACCGGATTACGATAACTTGCCAAATTAATTTTAATTGGCGGACGCGGCCCGCGATTTTGTCCTTTATTTCGTTCGGGAGGTCCTCGGCCAAGTTTTGTAATTAACTTTGCAAAACGATAACGACGTTTTGTCGGAAACCCGTTAAGTTTGCTTTGAATTGACGCGGTGGAGGACAATGCGTTGACGGCGCGTAGTTCGCGTTAACTACGCACTAACGATACTAAAGGTCTTTTGGAATTTTCGGATCGCGATGAAAGATGTGAAGCAAATAAGTTTGATATTAACAACTTAGATTGTTAGAAATGTTTCATTTATATGTTTGATTATATATGGATTGAATGTGAATCTGTCAACGGTTGTGACTTGAAGCACGCACAGTCTTAATGAAGTTAAGTAACAAAAATGTCACCATATATTTTAATTAGTATTCAAATACTTTTAGAATTACCTTCTATTATATATACATATTAAAAAATATATACATAAGCTTTAGGTGTTTCTGAAAGGCTTTAGTAATTGATTGCTCAAATTTATATTTGAGCAATCAATTACTGAGGCTTTATAATAGTTTCAAATCAGTACGACATTTTTCATAGAATATAATATAAAAATGTAGATTTATTGGATTGATTAATTGGTGAAAATATTTTTTAATTTTAATTGTTTTGATTAAAATTTAATGTTATAGTATTCATTGTATGGAATGGATGCAATTTTCAAATTATAAATGATTCTTGAAATATGTGGAAAAACGACAGTTCCGAGTTATGAGAACTGTTTGTTTCACATAGAGAAGAAAAGTAATATTGCGGTCGGACCGTTTGCATAAAAAAACACGAAGTATTTAAGTTTTTTGATCAAAATAAAAATGAACAATAAAAAATAAACTTTTTCTTTTATGGACGTGACTTGACTTTATTGTTTTTATTTTCCTATGCGTAGAGAGCTCGCTTGGAATAAAGGGTTAAAGTTATAGTGATTTTTTTCATCTACTTATACTAGGATTTTCGAATTGTTTATGACATTCAAGATAAACATAATAAACTTGCTTATCACCCTGAAATCATTATAAACATATTAAATTGTAAAGTCAGTATTAATAATATGTCATTTACAATATAAAACCATCATTCATTTTTATTTATATTTTTAATATTTAAACGATAAAAATATCGTTTTAAAATGATATTTTAGCAACCCATTATCCCACCGACAATCCCGATAATTCAAAATCACTCAACCTAAAAAATTTAAAAACACACACACACACACACACACGCACACACACACTATTTTGACGATTCGCATCCAGAACATTCACATTTAATTGCTTGTCTCGAATAATGCAAAGCGGCGTTTCGGACCGTTAAAAAGTGGCGGGTGATCCTTCGTGCAGATTGATGACCACTTTGCCGCGGTCCAAACGGCTCGTCGCCGAAATTACCTTTTAACGTTTTCAAACGAGACGAAACACCTTTGGACCAAAGGCCACGGGTACCCGGCCCAAATGGGGAGAGCAGGTGGAGCTTTGGGGGTGGTGGGTTGAAGATGGCCTCATCCGAGGGGTTGAACGTTTCGATTTCGTCGTCGTAATTGCTATGGAGCTTTTGATTTGACGAGCGGCTCGAGCCAATCAATTATATTGGCGTTCGTTATTTGCTTCTCGTTATTCAATTGAAACAATATATTTGGTGTAGGTGTGTGTATGCTTTTGGAAGAATATTGGAATTCTCAGTAGTAAGATAGTGAAAATATTTGTTATAGGGGGAAAATTATCAGAAATATGGAGTAGTAAAAAATTGGGCGGTTTAGACTTTTTTCATAAAATGTAATATTGTGGTCATAAAAAATACTAAAAATAATAAAAAAAAATACTAAATTGATTAAAATGATCAAATTTTTAAAATAAATACTGAATTGATCAAAATTTTATTTTTTAATTTCTACAAATTATGCAATAGGAATTATTATAAAATCTAATTGTAAGTTTAATTCTGATAATTTATTGTTCTTTGCATTTATATATTATTCAATTTTAAATCAGAGGCCAAGTTATTATAAATTAATCGAAATCGGAGTCACGTTTTTTTCAAACGATTTTTGAGTTTTTAAAATTTTTAAAGATAATTTTTATCAACAAATAATTATTTTTTATATTGTATATATATGAAAGAATGAAAAGTTATATTTTCTGGCTATATCAAATTCGATTCTTACCGCCAATAATAAGAACACACAACAAAGCTTCATAAGAACCTTTTTCCTATTCCGAATATAGATACAAAAGAAAGGATAATCTTTTATTCGATCTTAAACACGTAAGACACGTGTACGGAGCCAAAAGAACGCATTCATATCCTATACTTATCTAAAAAAGAATCATAATCCAATAATATACACACGAAACACAAAAACTCGACTCGGCCGGTTATAATTGAAGGCTCGATATTCGAGGGGCGATCGAGGGCGGGCTTTCGGACCCCGTCGAAGTTTAACGTTTCAGCCGTTAAATTTTACGACTCGAAATTGCGTAGGAGAAATCCATTCAAAATGAGACGTCGAAAGCAGATAATGCCCTCGGAAGGGCCTGCTCTCGAAGAATAAACCGGAAAAAGGACTCGCGCTGTGTACGCAAAGGAAGAGTAAACGCTCGGACGTGAAAAATGAAGGGCCGAATCCATTTTTTCAGCGGCACAATGTGCGGCCGAACTTTTGCAGATGGGTTCAGAAAATTTTGCGTGGGTGTTTGTGCGAATTTGATTGTGATCTTTTGAGGGTGGGAGGGGTTGGTTTTTGTTGGGTTCGAAAGTTTTGTTGCAGCTTTCTTTTCGGGAAGTTTGTATTTGCAACTTGATTATCGTTCAAATGTTTTTTTTTAGAATCGTATATATTGAACGTATATAAATAATATTTCAATAAAAAAATATAAAGTTTTACTATGTAAAAACAATACTTCTTTTTTAGAAATAATCGTTTATCATAGTTAAAGTATGTATATTGCTGGAATAATTACAAACTTTATTTCGATAGAGAAATCTGAGTAATAGATTGAAAGTAATTTGATTTATGCAAAATCAATAGACACTTTAATAACTTGTTAAAAAGCTTCAATTCATTCATAAAGAAAATTTTTTCTAACAAAAAGAATATTTCAATGACACTTCAATATGATTCCCATTTATTTATCATCTGAATCAAATAAAATTCATTTTCAATTTATATATAACAATATATTCGACACATAAATCACATCAATTTTATCATTATATCATCGTCAAGAACAATAAATTATATACGACAAAAAAATCACTATAAATCTTCGAGCCAAATCTAAAAATCGAGTACACGGGAAAACTCATAAATCCAAGAAAACGGGCCATCCCCGAACTGCGGCCCTCAGGGCAATATCGGAAAAGAATAATCCCGAAAAGGATAAATATCTGTGAAATTTTATGCGACTGTTTGCATCCGCGATGCATCCATGAGAAGTGCATAAAAAGAAAACGAGCGAACCGTTCGCCGAAGACACAATAAAACGACACAGATACCGTCATAAAAATGCTGAGATGTACAATAAATAAACTATATTATAAATACTGCGAGAACGAAGTTTCGTTTTTACGATTTAAACGAGCTGCAAATAAATTCGGTTCGTAATGCAGTTTGTTTAATGAAATACGAGAAGTGTGGGTTTTATAAGTTTACGGCGAAAAGGCGGCGAACTTTGCGAATGTCTCGTTCTTATTACCGGTCGGGCGTTAAAAGTGTTTTGTTGACGTTTCATTGAGCTTGCGGACGTTTAATGTATATTTTGACGTGTTGAATTTTATTGAATCACAGTTTTTATACAAAACTTTCAAAATAAATATCGAAATCATTATGAAATTCTATTTATCAATATAATAAGCACTTCTAAACTATTTCGAGATCATCTCAAATACAAACCCCACTAAGAATACATCGAAGATCAATCGCTCAACTTCAAACATCTCATTATCCTTTTCGAAAGCATCATTGGCGGCACATAATCGAAAAGTCACTCGAGCCTTCATATCCACCCTCGAAAAAACCACGAGATTTTCAACACCTTCTTTCAAGACGACCCATACCGAAAATAAGTGGAAAAAGTGTACGAGCACGTTCGTCGGACACGGCACGTCACGTACCCAAATAAAACGTGGCCGTAGCACTGCTGGGGCCCAAAATGAGCGCGAAAATGTACGAAAAAAGGCCAGAAGAAAAATGCTCGTATTGTTCTATGAACAACGTCTCGACTGGCCCTAAAAGAGGTCGTAAAAGGCCTAGATTGGCCAGTCGTAAAGGCCGCGGCCATTATGGCGCGGGAAGAATTTTCGCGCGTTTTTGCGACGACGTCAAAGTGCAGTTTCGTTAGCGTGTGCGAAAGCTGTATGCATCTCTGAACAAGGATTACTTTTTTTATTATGTGTATATGGGTCGATGCATTGTGCTGGCTTTATCTTTGAATGCGCACTCGGAATATCCGCTTATTTTGTTGAATGCCAAAGGGCGATATGAAAAGTCGTCTTTGAATTTTCGAATAGAAAAACTAGTGCAAATGTTCATGAAAAATTATTTTTTAATAGAATGATGTTTTCGAGAGCATAATTTTTAGTATATATAAATACATATTGTGTTTATTATTAAATTTTATAGTAGTAAATTCAATTTATCATATGAATAATAAAGCTCAGTTACTAAAAAAAATAAAAAATATATGTGAAAATAAATTTTATGATTGCATATATTATGAAATATTATATAATATAATATGTCTTTTTCACATATAGATTCGTGGTAACATACTCGTTGTTTGCGTATTCAAAAGTCTTATATGTTATGTATCGTATTTGTAGTATGAGTCGATATGTCGATGTGTTCGCCGCTGAGTTGGGGAATTAAATATAAAAAAAATGAATAACAAAAGTCGGGGGGCAAGCTACAAACGAAATAAGAGGAAGTTGAGGTGGCAAAACCATTTGTCAAACTCACCTTTCTCTCTTATCTGCGGGATTGTAGAAGAAAATGTTTTCCCTTGTTAGCTCAGCCGCGGGTAGGCTTAACTAATTGCTTTAAGTTTGTACTGCAATAAATTTCAGTTCTAACTTTTCCGTTGCTATTAACCGCGCGGAAAACATTCAGCGTTTAAGAGCGCACCAAATTTAATTTGCGATATTGTTTAATTTTTTTCCGCTCGGCCGCTATTATTATTTCGTTGTCACCCGTTCGGACGTGGCGTTTTCGCTTTGATAGATTGCGGTCACGTATAATATGAAAAGCCGCCTAACAATGATTAAGGAAATCTTGTTTTTGTCACATGAGAAATTACGGGAAAAGGCAAACCGCCGCCGCCCACTCCCGTTTCCGCCCATGCCATTGTTGTAATGCTTCCGTGAAAAATTACGTCGAATTTCCATTATTTTTTCGGCGACAGAATCAGAATTGAATCGTTTCGATGCGTTAATAAATAATGAAAAGAAGAATGTATACAGGGCGCGTTCGACTTTCGCAATGATACTAATGTTTTCTTAGAAATCCGCGATATTTATGCGACGCAATATCCGACGTATCATACGATATTCTATTATATAATATGATATATTATCATTATTACATATAATGTTTTACATTGAATGTAAAACAATGAATTACAGATAATTTTTTCAGATTTGATGAAAAATGATTTTTAATAATATGTGATTTTTATATAATTAGAAAATCATTTGCAGCAGTTTTTTTTTATTTAAAACAGTAATCCGGGTATGTATCTCGTTTCAGTCAAATTAGTTTCCCGATAGCTGATTTTAAGGTCTCCATCGAAACCCAAAATACCAAATATGTCGAATATTATTATTATTATTATTATTATTATTATTTTGTACTTTATCAGGTGACCCTGACATAGGTGATCACTTTTTCAGTGATTATCCTGGGGAATGATAACTGAAGTGATTTTCAGTCGCAGTTCGAATATTTTGATAAATATTGACATTATTCAGATAAAAATAACGTCAAAAACTTTCTTTAAATAGAATCAATTTTATTTTTTTAATCAATCGAATAGCAACCATAAAGCTTTATAATCTCAATAATAAACCAAAAATGACATATCAATAACACAACAAAAGAAAATAGTGCGAAATAGAGCCTATCCTGTAGTGCGCAATGGGTCCGATTAGCGGACGCCGGTTTCGGAAATTCGAAGCGCGGCCGCAAAAGCGCGAGGCCGTTAAAAACTTTTTCACTGCCAAATTTAACGAAGACATTTTGTTTGATATTGGCAATCAGCGTGACTGATGGCGGCCGTCCGTTGATTTCATAACGATCCGTCCACCCAGGCCTCCCACTGAAAAATGGCTTTAATTTCGATGTCGCATTTTCGCCCGTCGAAGGGAAAGCTCGCCCAAACCATACGGTGACCAATAAAAGTCAACCTGGATCGCGGGCAATAAGTTTCGTTTTGATTTACAGATATCAATTTGCTAAATACGAAGTCGATACAACGATAGAAAAAAGCGCAAAAGCGCGTTTGCTATACTATTGTATAATGTGGACGGTTGGTGCTTTTTTTGTTATTGATCTATTGGTCTTTGTAATAAGAAAAAATTGTACACATTTATATGGTTCTACTGTAATTTTTTATTTATTTAATTGTTTATCTATAATATATTATTATTACAAAATCTATATTATTTTTAAATTTACATGAATTGAATAAAATGGCGTAAAAAAATTAATTTTATAATAACAAAATGTTTGCGATAAAAATAAAAATGTACTTCCATTTTCAGTTTGTTCAATAGAGCAATTAACAGAGAGCGCATTCATTATCAATTTTCCGATGTGCAACGAGTTTTCGAATTTCGCAAAACTCGCGTGAACGAATTTTTTTTTTTAGTGAAAATGAGAAAATTCAATTATAAAAACGATAATTTGATAAAGTCAGAGTGTTGTTCAATAAATTGTTTCATCGAAAAATTGACGATATCAACGGATTATCGTGAAATTACATAGCTTATAATGAAATGGTTCCATTAACGATAAAAGTATAATCTACTTATCAATAATTGATCTCAGTATTTTTTACAAATTAAATTTAGATTGTTTTTTATAATAAACATCACTTCGTTACTGTTGTGCTGAAAAAAAGTTTTAATTTAAAACATTTTTATTAAAAAAAAGAGCTGCTTCATTCGTTTATAAATAAGAGAAGTTTCTTAAAGTAATTTGCCGGTGTCAAAATTACAAGAAAAAGCGATTCAAAAACGGGACCGCCCGCAGTTTTCTCGTCTACACGTGCCCAAAAGAAAATTCCTCGAACTATTTTCGAGCCTCGCTAAAGGACAGATGTAAGAAAAAAAAATCCGCGCGAAAATGGGCATTTTTTTCGCCATTCGAACATTCTTTTCTATATTTTTTTTTCGCTTTATTTCGCCTCGAATTCGCAAAGTAAGAAAGAGGGTGATCGGCCCGTGCGTGCGTCGACGGGACATGTCAATATAACTTTATCCACTTTAAGGTGTATTCAAAGCGCGAAATACAACCTTTTCTTTATT
The DNA here is from genome assembly GCA_009617725.1 of Hydropsyche tenuis. NCBI lineage: Eukaryota > Metazoa > Arthropoda > Insecta > Trichoptera > Hydropsychidae > Hydropsyche > Hydropsyche tenuis. Next base: position 1,193,503 of record VTON01000036.1, read on the forward strand.
ATTCCCAGCATGCTCACTTGGCAGTCCCCGAGGGTTTGTTTTCACTCCTCGCCATGAGGATATTCCGCTTTTCCGACGGCAAGTTTCCATCCTCAGCTCCTAAATACTCGTTGCTAACGTACGAACTGTATTATATGGGGGTAATAGAGTCAAAACACAACATATCCAGTATTCTCTGAAAGTGTGCCAAGTTGCCTACATATTATCATTAATTATTTCCAAAGGAAGCACATACGAAAAATAATATATTGAACCATAATCAGAATCTTCATTGTTCTTTTTAAACAAAATTTTTATAATATTATATTAAATTCATTAAATTACTTATCACATAATATTTTTTTTATATTAAATCTTCATATATTATATTTCATAGTGGGTTTGACTCTTTTCACTTCGCACTATCGCGATTCTTTCTTCGCAGAATCCCCGCAGTCTGACACCGAATACTTTAATCCATCATGCTGCGTCAGGAAGGGTTATCATTTAAAATTATTGATGTATTGTATATTTTAGTGATGAGTGATGGATCGTTTCCGAACAAAATGTTTGCGAGAACGTGTTTACATACGAAATTAACGCGGGAAAAAAATAATCGCATGGGACGCGTTTATGCGACTTTATTTGTACGCAGTTTCCGTCGAATAGTTTAGAAAAAGTTTAAAAACACGTTTCGCCGATTTAAAACGTGTCTTTAGGAAACTCTTTAAAACTTTACGTTCAAACTTTCACGGAAGTATTTTTCGTGGCTTTGAAAATTGATCCGATATGTATAAAGTATTGGACTTCGACAAAATTAGATTTTCGTTTGAAACTATTTTCGAATAAAATTTTCTCGCTTCCAATATACTATATTTATGATATTTGATTTACGTAAAAGATTTCAAGATACAAGTATATATTAAAATATTCGAAAATTATATTAATGAATAATTTTGTGTTTAAATTTATGGTAGAAGCTTTCTATCCAAAAATTGATCAATTCGATGTAAAATTGAAATCAACTCTATTGTATCATTATATCCTTATTGTTTTGCAGCCGATACTATCAAATACAATATAAATCACGAATTCAATAAAGCCAGCAGTATTCGAAACAGAAATTGAACCTTGCATACTGAGTAAGCATGCATTCGAAATGCACTCGTAAATCTCACCTCTAATAATGCACCACGTTAGCATCGATACCTAATCTCAAACTACCTCCATTACAATACGAAAATTTAATAAAATTTAGTTCAAATATTTTTTCACTCTTAAACATATTCTCTTTTAATGAATAAAAATAAGATTTATAACAATATTTTATCAATACTGTACATATGATATGTTTCAAAAGCACTGGTTTTCACAGAATATCAAAGTATACAATATAATATGAATCTATTTGTTTATTATCAATTTAAAACAACATCAATACCTAATCTCAAAATACCCTATTACAATACAAAAATCAAATAAATTTTATTTCAAGTACTTTTTTGCACATAAAATAAAATTTGTATTAATATTTTATCAACATCTTACATCGTACATCTTTTTCGAATGTTCTGGTTTTCACTGAATATTAAAATTAAACAATATAGAATGAATCTTTAATAATTATTTATTTATTATCGATTAAAAACTATCCAAATAAAATGATTTTAATTTTCATATTTTCAAAAGGTTTTTCGATATATTATATCCTATTAAAAAAACCTGTATTTTTAGTAATATCAAATACCAGTATGTCCTTAATTTAGATCAGAAACTATTCAAAAATTAAACATTTAACAAAAAAACAAACCTAAAAATATATACACGTCAAATTTGTACCCTAAACCAACGTTACCCCCAAATTTCCCGATCCAACTAACGAACGCATCCGCAAAACAAATCGAAATATTGCGCGTTTGCGTAATTCCCGTATTCAGCCCCGTATTGGAATTCTCGTCGGCTTTCTCGAATCGATCATCGAAACGAACCATCCTTTCGCTGGATGTGAATGCGAAATGAACGACCCGTCCGCAAAAGCCCGCCTTTTCTCGGGATATTTGGAAAATATTCGGGCGCCGGATTTCTGCGCGATTCGTGCCGTTAAGTATTTGCATCGTTTGATATGAAAATGTCGGCCGTTGCGTTTGCGAAGTTGGAGACGCAGATGTCGGTTAGGAATTGTGGTCTGGGGGTTTTCGAAACTATTTCTTTGCGGTGTTACGGTGTAAGCGGTTGTTGGATATATTATGGATATGTATAGGGCCTTTCAATAGGGACGCTCGAAATTTGTTAGATCATAGCAGCCATAATTTTAAAGTGACATATCTCAAATTTGTTGTCAATTATTCAGTATTATATGTCAAAACACCATGGAAAGTTATAGCATTCAACAACGAGTGCAAATCATCAAATTTTATTTTACGTTTCAAAATCGAGCGTCCTTATTGAAAGACCCTTTATTACGAATATATTGTGCCTGAAACAGGGACGCTCAAAATTTGTCAAATTATAGCAGCCATATTGTTAAAGTCACATCTGTCAATTTTTTTATCAATTGTTTAGTAGTGTACGGAAAATCACCATAGAAGGTGCTGAACAATGTGCGCAAATCATAAAATTTTATTGGATATTTTAAAATCGAGCGTCCCTATTGAAAGACCCTTTAAAAGTGGTGAGTGGTGATTTTAGGAACGAGGTATGCTGTTTGGAAAAAAACGAAAACTATTTATAAACTTTAGTAAAATCGATTAATATGACTTTGATAAGTTAGGTCGAAGGGAAGCTCACCGTATCGTTTTTGATGAGTTGAGGAATGAAAATATGATCAAAGGTAGTAATCTAAATATGATACGATATGAAAATATATCAAAATCACTTTTCATATGGGGGTACGTTCCAAAGACTACCATGTAAAAAATGTATGATGAACATATGTATAAAAATTGGAGATAGGTTCCATACATATAAAATTCATGAAAATTGTGCAATGTAGCAAAATTTTGACATCCAAAATCATCAACAAACATCGTAAATTTTTAATTTATAACTGTAATTGCATACAGGCTTGGTCCGGTTATTACTATTGTGGCGTAATATTATAATACATATTTTTATTGATTTTAAAGCCTGTTAAAGAAAAAAAAAGTTTAAAAAAAATCAACATTTTTTTTCATAAGCGGTGTTATTTTGAAACCGTATAAAAATAGTAAAAACGTGTAATCTTGATTTTGAAAATTTTATATCATGCCCCGCATTTACAGCATATGTATATGGATGAAACGTTACAGATATGCATGTGAATATTAGATTCGATTTGTTTTGATATAGTTTTTTAAGTGACGTAAAAAAATTTTGGAACAAGTGTGCAGTTTCATATCTGCTGTTTTTTGTCGTAGTACTAACGAGAAATGTGTACCGGAAGATTTTCCTACGTCGGTTTATTTATGCAATTCGTATGGGCCGCAATGGTTGCAATTATGCAGAACGAACTGTGCACCTACACATTGGTACATATTGCACTCGAGAGTTGTAGAACTTTGTATGCCAGATTTCAAGTTGTATTCTTGTACTATTTCTAGCAACAAGACGGTTTGTTGTCTGTGGCGAATGATAGTGAGGAAGCTAGTTGCTGTATTAGGGTGGCCATAATAACGACATTTCAGCTTTTTATATTAATTTGAACGCTTGGATATTGTATTTTTGATAACACTATGAATGAGAAGTTTAATTTATGATTCATACTTGGAAAGTAATTTTTATTATTACATAAGTAATGAATCGGTCTGAGATATTATCACAATGAAATTTAACGCTCAAAGCTTAATATTTTCATCAAAATTACACAAAAACGAAGAAGCTTTAACAATGTCTTTTGTCCTTAGATATGATGTTGAAAAAAATGTACACAAAAATAATTGTATTGTTACGTTTGACGTAAACGAAAAAGACGAGATCGTCTCCGTTCGTTCTCTTTTATCTGCTAACATGACGAAATTCAAATATTTATTTTCTTTCGCTACCCATCTTTCCAGTGAAAGCTTTGATGATATTTTTCAATTTCCAATCAAAACATTAATAATATAATAATGATGCATAAAAGTCCGAATTGAATAAACATATTTTTCTTTTCAAATCAAATAAAATTCCAGACAACACTGTTTTGAATACATAAACATTTTAAATAAACGGAGTAAATACTTTTTTTCATACAAAAATTCATGGAAATAAATTAAAGCGTACCGTATTCTTAGAATTTTTAAATATTTACCGTCTGAAAATTGTGAATGAACTGAAACACTTATATCTAAAACATCGCTTCATATTTTTTTTCAAAAGAAACTTATATTCGGGAAATTTAATTTGAATGAACCACCAAAGAAGCCTTTCATACTCATATGAAATAAAATACATGAATACATTAAAAAAACTCAACGCAAAAATTATAACGATACACACATACTTCAAAACACTTCTCACATCAATCAAACCCAAAAATTTTCCAATTTAAAATTCACAACAAATCAATCGAACTGCAACAATCGCACCCATGGACACACTAGCGCATTTCACACGTACATACTGTTACGTTGCAGATACGAAAATTTAATATTCAATATTTACGAGCAATAATGTCCGTGGTGTGCCGCTGCGGCCGCAGATAACACCACCGTCGGTGCTTTGCCGACAATCAATTCCGACGAATAAGTCATGTCTTGCGAACTCGAGGCCGTTTTCTTGAATAATACATGCACCGTGGGTACGTACGTGCTGGAAGCCCTGCACCATCGGCATAATATCGAACGTGTAATGTGTCTTCGAATGTGTTATGTAGGAAAGGGGGTACGGAATTGTCGTCGGTTTTGATCGATTCGAATTTAATGATTGTTTGAATGAGTGAAATGGATGTATTTTTAAATGTGGTTTAATAGTTATTAAAATTGTTTATAAATAAAAGGTTGAGGATCTGAACTAATCAACAAGTAATAACTGGAGAAGTTACAACTACCGAATCGCAACTTAGCCCATCGAGAATGTACTATTATGTATTCGAAGTTTTAACGATGAACATTTTGATCGAGCGTTTATCTGTGATATAGTGCGACTTTATAGTATAATAAACGTCACAATCATCATCCAACAGATGGATAGAACAAACCGAGAGATGCATAATGGACATCGAAGCTGTGGTTCAACACCAACAATAAATCACCGCGACCGTTGCACACAAATCTTGCCTCTTGTTTTTCCACTTTTCACGGGTTTTCTGTGGAAACGAGAAACAGATTTTTCATTGCACTTTCCAAGGGGATAAAAGCATAAAAAAGATCAACCGCAATAGGGGATGGAGATATTTACACATATTATAAGTAGAAAAAGCCTGGTTAATTTCATTATTTGTAATATAATAATTTGAATTAAATAAACGACACGTATATTATTATATTTTATAAATGCAATAATAAAACTGGTCAGATTTCCTCTTTCAAATGTGAACTTTGGTTTGTTAAACGGTGACCCTGCTGGTGTCTGTCTCCAGTTGCCAGTTCCGGGACCGCAGGGGTAACTAGTTGCTGTAATGCTCGGGCAATCTTTTCCTTTATTAAATTTCTCATATATGAACCACTAAGCACAAAGGAGATCTCTCCAGCTTTCTTCTATAGCTTTACTCACTTTTCTCTCTCTCGAGGGTGGTTTCGCTTAGCACTGTCCTATATTACGCATCATGCACAGACCCTTCCGAAGGCATTATCGTTGTGTGACGTTATTTGAAGTTTTCTATTTTTGGGTTGAAACAAATTTATTCAACGGTTCGAAATTTTCAATATACCCAAAAAGAGCTTATCAAATACAATGAATATATTATGCGGGTAGTATGTATTGAAAGTGCAAATCCTTTTTGTAAAATGTAACTAAAATAAAATTTTGATATTATCAATTTTTGGTATAAAACTGCATAGAAATTATACACGTATTCAAAATATCTAATGAATAATATTTCATATGTATACATATTTGTTGATGTTTACAAGTTGAAAATCATATTGAATCAAAGTCAAGTCCTTGCTCTAATTTCTACACGCGTCGTCGGATACGCATCAAAATTTAATTGCGAAGAGAAAGTTTTCCAATGTGAACCAGAGACGCTTTTCCACGTGCAAAGCGACGCTTTTCCACGTGAAAAGCGACGTTTTTACACGTGCAAAACGACTTGTCACAGTACTCCCGAATTGTACAAAACGAGTAGAATACAGTAGAAAAGTTTGCGTACCGCGCGCTAAATACGCACGTACCGAAACTCGACACGAAAATTAACTTCGAATATTGTTCAATTTGTTCCGCTGCGTCTGAAAGGAATACCGAGGAGTGTGAGGATGAAGCAGACGACCCTCAAAATCTTCCTGGAAAATTGTGAAGTTTCGCAAACGCTAGAGTTACGACCGTCGGCGCGGAAAAATTGCCAAGTTTGGAAATTAATTTGCGACGGCGTTCGGCCATTGTGGGCCGTTGATGCGTTAAAACGTTTTGTGTGTTCAATTTCAATGTATATTTATATATTGTGTTGTATAATGTGTGTATTGTGCGGCGTCGAGTTGGCTCGGAGTTGATCTAAATCCTAATTGAACACGGAGTGGTGAATAGTCACTTTCACAGATTTCAATTAACAGACGACGACAAATGACGCTTTATTGGTGCTTCTGAATAGAATCGTTATACACCTGTTGTCAGAATGTTTCTTTTGGTATGATTATAATTGGGTGCAGTCGATATTATAACGAATTTTCATGAGATATACATATGTAGGTTGAATATACCATTTTAATTGTATCGTTCATTTTGGGAAAAGTGATAATTGGTTTCATTAGTTTTTTTTTATATTCATTAATTGCTTTGATAGAACAGATTAAATTGAGAAATTTAAATCGGTAAAAAATTGAATGGAGCGAGTACCATTTGTAGACATACTTGAAAGATGACACGATTTAGAAAACGAAATGGCGCAATTTACGGTCCAGAAATCGACATTCAACCACGATGGAACGTTTTATCGCCTTGTCGGATTGAATGAAGAGATTGCATTACGAACCGGTCGTAATTTTTGCGAAATTTCCCCGACGCCTTCATACAAATATTATACATATATTATATAACGGTTTCATATCCGAGATACGTAAGGGGATAATCGCGTTACGACTCGCGCACTTACATTAGTACCGAATTTCCGGAACGGCGCTAAAATTTTTACCATTATGTGATTCTTTCATCATAATATTTCACGAGCCATAAAACCTGGCGGGAAAGTTTGTTGGAAAAGCGTTGCATTCGACCCTTCGCTTACAGTCATTAAACGAAGATTACACTGCGCTCGGTCCAATTTGTTCGAGGACTTACAAGAGACATCTTTTGCGAAAAATGTTCTGTTATTATTATATTATCGTTTGGTGGTTTTATTCTAGCTCCAGAGAAATTTTCGTTGCAAATCGTCTTAATTTTCTAAATAGGAAAAATAAGAAGATTGTATCTATTTTCAGTATAATAAAACTATAGATTTTCTTGACATACAAAATATTTTTATTATATTTCATAATGTGCTTAATATTGAGGATATGCGTATAGTTTTATTAAGTGTGCCCTGGAAGTTTTATTTTACAAAGTTACAAAGTAAAATGTGGTAGAAGCATGTTCTATCCAGTAGGGGATGTGTGTTGAAATCGCTTTTCTCCATAAAATTGCGTGTATTAAAGGGCTTCATAACGCGGGCTGTTTATTTAAACATGGTAGTAATAAGGGTCGCATAATTTTGTCGGGTCATTTCGCAGGATCTCTTTGCTTTTGAAATTATATTGCGTTCAAATTTTAAATGTTAAATATTACGTCTAACCATTTGTAATTCGTTAAAAATTAATACTCTGCGTTGCTAGGCAAGCAGTTTCGGCTTCCAATTATAAATTATCCCTTTGAATTCAAATCTAAGTCATTTTATTTAGGAACACGGAACAATAATGCTTTGAGAAATCTTAAACCATTGTATTATGCGTATTAATTTCAATGAAAATTGTCGCTTCGAAATAAGGACGGCGGTAGAGTGTTGTAATGGCTTTGGAATGGCATTCGGTTTTAGGATAATTATTTCACACCCCATTGGGCGTTTTGCACAAGAGATTGAATAAACCCGCAGGGGCAGTCAATTATCCTTCCCGTACATTTTACGCGGAGACATTACCTCGAATTTCTGGTTTTGCCATCACATATTTTCAATTCGATTCTCGTGATTAAATAATGTCAAATGGCTTTTCACTCAGATTACAGATCTGACTTCATGATATAATATTCGTTCACATAAAAAATGATATTAATAAAAAAAATTCGGTTAATTTTTCCAAAGAATTTAACTTGAGCCATATTTTAAATAGAAAATTTAGACTTCCCTATTGTTTTCACGTTCGACGTCGACCGTCTCGAATGGTACCCGACAACAAAGCGTATTAAAGGCCTATTATAAAAGTGGTCTTAATGGGCCCGACTTGTTATTGTTGAATACTTAATTCCGACGTAAAATACGACCGAATTTACATTATTCGCAAAGGGCGGCCGATTCAGAACTTGCCCACTTCCTGCACAATACAACAACCACCATTCCCCAACCAACACATTTTCCCTCGGACCTTCGCTACAGCCTTCGCCACCAACACTACCAATAGTTCCAGAGCTTTCCCTGTTAATTGAATGAAACAACTGTGTAGTCGTGGGCTGCAACTTTGGTATTTTACGGCGTCACGTCCGAGAACTCCCTTCTGCGTATTCCTTCGTGTATTTCACTTCTTGGGTGATTCGATTGAGGATATTCTGAAAGAAGAGTGCTCGGACCTTTCAGCGGAAAGGAAGTTCGTATCTAATAAGGTTAATGTATTCAGTGGCCGTATGCGCTTGGCTGCATACCAGCTTGTTGCAATCGAACGAAATGCATTTTGATATTCATCTAGTTCTAATTCTAAGGTTAGGGTTTTGATAAATGATTTATGATTCAATTTCAAATGTAGTCTGGGGTTTCAACTATTATTAAGTTGAATATGTGCTAGGTATGAAATTTTGAGTGCTTTATGATGATGCCATTTTTTAACGATTTGAAAATTTTATGTAGAATTAAAGATTTCGCTAGCTGCAAAGTTTAAACAAATTTATCGACATTCATCAAAAATATTATGAATAATTTCATCAATTTTCAATATAAAAATTATGTTTCTTTTCTTTATAGAAAACAATAATTTTCATATATTCAATTAAAAGACTTCAACGCGTAGCATAAGGAAAACAACAAACTTGAAACTATATAAAAAATCATTTGAAATTACTCAATTCTGTGTAAAGCCAAACTTATCAACAATCATTTCATAAATTTCACTTTCAACCCGTGAGAGTGCCATGCATATTTTTTCATAATAAATCATTCAAAAAAAAAAACCAACCCAACCACAAAAATACTCAACACCACAAACTCCATCTTATTCATGAAAAGCAACGAATTCACTTCCTCAAATTCAACTCACAACATTCCCAGCACAACACTCCGCTCCGCCGGCAACACCGCAACTCCAAAATCCCCAAAAAAGCTCGCGCACTTTTCCGAGCGACCTTAATTGTATTTCCGCCGGACGGAATCGACATTACAAAACTGCGAGCATATATCCGTTGCGCGCATAACGACAGACAAATGTGCGTGCCAGAATGCGGCGACGTGATCTGCTCGTGAAATTTTTGCACACCCTGTGCCAGGAGTGGCACGTGTGCCCTGACGTCTATCCGTCTCCCTTGCTCGTCGTGGCAACGATCCCTTGCCTTGAATACAGATCGTCACATTTCGCAGGGGGCGTGCTGATGGTACGCGACTTTCGAACCGCCCTGTGCTTCGGTGTGGCACGTGTGCGATCCAGGGTGGTTCTTGTTTGGTGATTCTTTTTTTGGGAAATTTTGTAGATGTTAAAGTTTATTGTGTGGGTGGTTTTGTTGTGTGGTATTTATGGTTCTTGGACAAATCTGCGATAAACGTTTGTTCATTACCTCAATATCTTGATTTTGTTATCATAACAATATATTTTCTCATGTTATTTCTTTGAGGATATTGTTAATATGTAAAGTTGTTTTAATGTATCAAAAAAGATTGTCGATGGTTAATTTTTTTTCAATTTATTTAATCTAATTGATAATTGACATTGAGCCACAGGTGATGCATCATTACACGAACGTAATCATTCAATTTAGGCCCGTGATAATGAGAAAAAAAATCTTCATAAATTAATTTTACGTAGAAAGGGATTCTAATTGGTTCATTTTTTTGAGTGAATATGGTGTGGTAGATTCGAGGTGAATTAATTTAGATTTTAAATTAATGTGCAGTTTATAATATGATGTTCATTGTAAAACAAGGTTTTTGATAAGAGATGATGATTTTTATGTTTGTGTGTGTGATGATAATAATATTATATGTAATTTTGTAATCGTTCTCTACTTTAGTGTATAGGATGAGTCTTATTTGGTGATTTTTATTTCAGAGATATAAAATTTTCTGAATATGGTTTGTGTGGTCGTCAATCTGAAAATTTTTATTTGATCGGTTGAACGATAGTTATGTTTTATGATAATCATATATGAAAATATAGACGTGTTTACTTTTAAAGTCACTCGATTTTCACTAATAATAAACAATGTTACTAAATCAAAACACGAATGGGAAATATTATGACAAAAAAAAAATATACATATATAGAATAAAATTTACTGTTGCTAAAACTGAAACTATTTCCATTATGCATTTTGTATGACATACTTTATTATAAACCTTGCGGAAGAATGTTATTAGCGAAAAGAGGAAAAATAAAATTCCTGAATCTTTTCCTGGAGACAGATCTTTCTTTGATGTCTCTCAACGAATTGCGATAGAATTAAGTCAACTCGCGTACAATTTTACTCGACGGTCTCCGCAAATTGTTCCGATCTTAGCCGCTTTATATTTTTACCGTTTTTTTTATCACTAGTTGTTTCTTTTCACTTTTTCTGAGTTTTTTTTTTAATATCTTTTACAACTGTGCGAATTTTTTCAGCATTTGATAGTGTATGCGAACATTTTACACAAGATTAAATAAACGTGATGAAAATCGCTAAAACGATTATCTACATTTAGGGGTGGGCAATTGTTTCAGTTGGTGGGCCGCATTCAAAATTTTTTGAGCCGTCGTGGACCAAAGCCATATGTAGTAAAAAAAAATAAATGATTATTATTTTTATTATTATTATTATTATTATTATAAATAATTATAAATAAATTATAATAATTTTAAATTTCTTTGAAATCTGCTTGTAGTTCTAAAATAAGTAAACTATAATTTTAGAAATTTTCGTAAAATTTTTACATAGTGGGAAAGTGATCGACTTTTGTTCTCTAAAGTTTTTCAAAAAAAGTAATAATCTGGCCATACATGCTCAAATAAAATTGAATTTTTCAAATACTATCATTTCTTTTCTTTGTGATTTAAACTTTAACTCTTTCAAATAATTCAAAACGTTGATCGAAAAACAAAAATCGTTTTGCCAATGTCTGTTTCAGTTCAAGAAAATGATTTATTTTTTTTTATTTCCAAAAGTATGATGATATCCTCTTTTAATTCACATGCTCCAATAACTTGATTTTATTTAGATTATTTATTATTTTTTTTACATTAACTTCGTACGGTTTTAAATTTTTATTTTGATTACATATTTTTTTATTATTAAGTAAATATCTCTGCGGGTCGGATTTGACCTCGGGCGGCCTTTTGCCCATGTTTGAAAGACAAAACATGTGATGAGAAGTCAACAAACACGATATAACTGAGGATCGAAAAGGACCATCATAAATATGAAATCACTTACGGGACTACCTAATATTTAAAAAACATAGCAACAACGGATTTTTTTATGCAATTTGTTATTCCACCATAATTAATGTTGCAACAACAATTTTTAACCAGTTGCGATCTTTTCGAGTGATCGTTCGTGTCGTATCTAAATTTGCGCATATTTTTGCTACTTAATGATGTAATATTAATTATTTGCAATTTTCGTACACGAGGAGAGTGTTCAGTACATCAAAGTAATTTATGAAAAGTGTTCGGTGTATCGGGATAATTTTGAAAAGTGTTCAGTGCATCAAATTTTTTTTAAAAGTGCACAATGCATCAGAAAGACCAGAGATTACATATTCGGTGCTGAAAGTTCAAGTTTCCATGGAATTTCAAAGTAAAAATTTTGAAAAAATATACCAAATGCAATTGAAACGTCAAAGAAAATTTTTAAGAACGAACGATTCATATGCAAATCATAACGTATTAAAAACACATCGTTCAGTTTCAAATATCGGATCGATGCATACTGAAAGCTCCCGCCATTTGACATACGATCGTTTTCAACTCATTTATCGCGTCGCAGTGGATTTTCGTCACTACATTTTTATATTATATATCGAATCAATTTCGGTTGCGTGGATTATTCCAAGCAAATCTTGAAAGCCATATCGCATTAGTTCACCTGTCACACGTTTCGCTACTTCTGTAGCCGCCTTCTCAAGAAATTGGCTGTCTTCTGGAGGAAGATGGATTGCATATGCGAGCCGCGAATGTTCTCTTACTTATGTACCTATTCGTACTTTTGTGTAAGGCTTCGTGCTTTTTTCCCTTTTTTCGACAATGCGACTAATTTCATACCGAGATAAGAAGAATTGCGTGTTGCGTTCAATCGGAAAATTCATATCGATTGATGCGATTTGGAATTGGACCAAAGCGGTGGAATGCGAAGGCTTTGTGTTAAATATTACACAATCGGCTGGATTTACATAGAGCGTTCGATAATACGATCTCTATTGAAAAAGTTTTCAACAATGCGAAAAGAAAATGAGCACTACAATAGATGTTTGTTCAGCGAACGAACAGTTTCACGAAAACTTATTATTTTTTTCGATTCATTTGATATCCATTTAGTACGATACGCAGAAACGAATCACAATACGAAGCTATTATGTTTCGTTATTTTAGTGAACAATCTTTATTAAGTTTTACGAAAACAATCAATCAAATTTGAAATCCAGAATTATATATAATAAAAAAACGTAATAATTTCACAAATTAAATAATTATAATCTCAAATTCGAAACACAAAAACCAGAACCATCGCTATCGCATAAGAGAACCAGCGCCAGAAATTTTCCAGCAACTCGAGAGCCTACATATTCCGGCCATTGCCACACACGTATACGTAGCATAACATAATATTTCGAATGGCGCAGCTTTCGGTCGCCGCAAAATTTAAAGCTCCGCGTCATGCAATAAAGCTCGGGCCGAGGTATTTTCCCGGTGGCCGTAAATACCGCGAGGCCGCAGTAAACATTGGCCATCCGGGACGTCCGCAGAATTGGCGACTTTCGGACTGGGGGATTTTGGAATTGTCGTGTGCTTTCAAAAATGGGCCGTGTTTTCGTTTGCTGATTTCGCATTGTATGTTTTCGGCCGATGGAAGAGTCGTTCGGGCGCTGTTGGATCGAGCGAAAGATTGTTCGAGAAAATCTCAAAGATTTAACGTTATGAATGTATTTTTTTTGTATTTTTGAATAATTTAATTTTTTAGGTTTTTTAAGATTAAAAATGCTAGGGAGTTCATGAAAGGTTGATCCTAACAGTAAAAGGTTTATTTCTTTTTATCTTACCCTCTTAACTTCCGGTTGTAAAGCTTTATTTCAGCTTTGATAAAATTAATTCGATGACTCTGGTTAATATAAAATAAAGTATACTATAAAGTAAACTTATGATTTGTATTAAAATTTCTATCTTAATTATATAATATTCATCGGAAAATTGTTTTTCCCATAAATCAAATCGAAATTTAGGTCTTGCAATACTGGTATCATCGATCATTGTTTTAGCATTCAATGAATAGATTTGACCTAGTTGTTTTTTGTTATACATATTATCCAATTATTTTATGTCATGATTAATTACATTTTGAAATAATAGTTGTGCCTGTTAAAATGACAAATATGATAGAGCTATCTCATATAAATTGGAACACAATATTATTTTAGTCATAATGTTTCGGTGATAACTTTCGATTCAATTTTCATTATATTATTAAAGAATTGAACAAAAAAAACACTAACAAAAAGAGATTTATCAATAGACTTAAAAGTTAAAAACAATATTGGTTATGTACATGTTCCTATTCCACTGTGTACTTTCGTTTAAATGAAAATGCAATGCTTTTATACGATTCTCGATAAAATATAGCGAGTCAATAAAATTGCACGTTATCCGTTTACAAGCGTACGTTAGTATTGTTTGATAATAAAACACACGTTTCGTTTCAATTTAAAATAAATTGGTTACAGATATACATAGCTTAACAGTATCGTAACGATCATATACTGTGATTAAACGACCATTTGAACGCTTTTAAGCGATTACACAATACATCGATTCAGAATTTTTTTAAAAGGGACATTATTCTCGAATATTAAGTTAACTGTTAAATTGTTTTCAACAGATTTTCGAACCGGCATCTGGAAATTAAACTCTCGAGGACTAACGAATTCTATGAGCGCTTTATTTTTCTTAGCGGAGATTTATTTCGCATACATGTTTTTCTATTTATTTTTTTGAATTATTCATGTCAGTAACTCCAGCGTGCGTTTACCGTACACTGAATCTTATCTGATTTCGAGCGAATGATACGCAATTTGTAATTCCGATGCGGCGATTTAAATATTTAAGTTTATTTTTCGGGCGTTTCAGTATGTACAGAAACGTGAAATTTCATCGTATCGAATCCGTATTCATGAAAATTTCGATGCGATCCAGTTGAAGCGTGCGAGAACACGCGTTTTCGCTAAGAATAACAAACGCATTCCGTTACACTCGTATAATTCGATAGGTATATATTGAATTAAAGCTCGCTTCACGTGCCTTTGATGATGAATGTGGCTCAAGTCATATATATTTTTTTATTTTTAGTGGCCTAAGTCATATAAAATGATTCTGAATGTGTTCGGATTCTCGTTTAGCCGTACTATAATATTGTATAATATATCCCAGATTAAAATAAAATATTTTTTTTTGTTTATCACATTGTATTATGAGAGTAATTTGACATATGCTATTGTAAAAATAATCATAAATCAAATTCTAATCAATAACGCTACAACCATTTCAATCTAGTTTCGTTTTATCCAATTTTGTAAAGAGCCTAGATGATTTAAAAAAATATAACGCAAAATATTATGTTTTTTTTAATGCTCTCAATATAGATTGCTTTCATAATAAAATGCCAAAAACAATATTTTGACTCATTATTATTCTCATAAATCAAAAATGTAAAAAAAAATTCGGAATCCTCGAAATTACATAGATGTTCAATTTTTGATCTCTCTTTTATAGAATGAAATTCCGAATAAGTAAGATTAGATATTATAAACTTTTTATATCATATTACACTTACATTTGTCCGTGCTTCATGTTATGTATCGAGGCATGAAATCGCAATCCCGTAATTGTTATTGATTTAGAGCACCAATTATATGGTCCAGTGATACCGGCCTGGTTCGCAAACAAGCCACGGACGACGTCGTAATTAGAAAACTGACAAAAATGTCCGATGTCAATCTATCTAAATAAAGCCAATTTGGACGTATCGACGATACGACACGAAATGCAATTAAAAAGTGCCTCTGTACCTTCCGTCGAGTTTTATCCCGTAGAGAGGATGCTCGCTTTTATCGCCAGACGACGACGAAATGTTTCGTATTTCGTGGAATTTTAATTTGATATTTTCATCACTAGATTTTTTTCGTAAGTTTTTTGTTTTTGAAAATGTCGGCAAAGGTGATTGGAAAGAGAAATTTCAACTATTTTTTTTTATAGACATCAATTACGATCCAATTTTGATGTCTCGTATTTATTCTTTCGGAAATTTTTCAATAAAAGAATATTGTTTATTCTCGAAATATTCCCCGATTTTAATCAAAACGGAAATATTTCGCAGTAAAATGAGAGGCAATCAACTATAGCAAGGGGAGTATGAAAATAATTAGATAAATTTTAGTCATTCGCATTTTATTACGGGGTCTCGTTTCGTCTTAGATTCATCAAAGGATTCGAGCCGAAGTAGAGTTTCCACTTTTGCTCGTCCCTTAACCGTGTGACATAAAGACTTAGAACTCGCTAACGTGCGAAGTAGGTTTCACCGTAAACTTTTACTACCAAAAAACTTAGCGGCCATTATCTTTATGCGACCGCGACAACCTCCCACGAGGTTATCAGTTCCAGGAACGGCCAGATTTACGGCGATCGAATACGACCTGGTGAAATAAAACATATTCTGAAACATTTTACTCAAAAATTATGATTATTCATATATCCCATAATATATTTAGTATGTCAATGATATTTTATTGCATCACATGTGGCCGTTTTAATAACTTCTGAAGTTTTTTCTTATTAAGAATCGACAATATTATTTTTAGTCAAACACTTCAAAAGTTTGCCGGATGATTTAATCAAATGAAAGCATTTCGTCGTTTACGGGTCGGTTAAAGTCTGAATGTGAGTGGGCACGTAACGGAATGGTGTACGGGCCACATTTCAGCGCCATTGTTGTGAAAACTAGTAATATTTCTTGACTCTTTGCGGCTTAATTAATTATTCTGGACGTTCGTCATTCCACTTTGTAAAGAGTTGTGAAAGATTTATCCGCGGGACAAAGTTGCTGAAAGATCCCGCGGTGCATATTAAAAGGTGGAGCAGCCGAACGAGCGAATATAAATTTTTGTGCGGATTGAATTATTATTTTCAGGATGATTTACGAACTTGTGTGTGTTTATTTGTATGGAAAGAGTAGTTTTAATGTACTTTGGAATATAAGTTCCTAGTATTTTCTGGTCGAGTTTGTTGTAAAAGCGTATTGCTCTGGGCATGTATTTTCTCTTTGTCGAGATGAAGATGAATTCGTCTCGAGGAAAATGCACGTAAGAATGTATTCAAAACTTTCATAGGATGCAAAGTTTCATGAATTTTAAAGTGCTGTGTTGGCTGTATATATTATCAAATGGTAATTCCATTGAATTATTATTAAGGGTATTTATAATTATTGCATAGTTTTCAGGATAGAACGATACGTTCATCTAAAGTTTCTCCACAGTTTATATCCTGTGAACTTATCTCTAGAGAAACCCTAGGTGCAAAAGTTTCAGTACTAGATTTCAGAACGTTCTATTGGAGTTATAGGAAAAGGACGAAGATGCAAAGCTTTGCTGATCGCTTTGTGCGAAATTCAAAATTCGAATTATGTAGTCAACGCAAAGATTAAACGAAAGTTAATAAGATAAGAAGATTTTAAATTAAATAAATGCCTCGTTCAAAAGCAACAAGTTCAATTATCTTTTCACTTAATATTAAAATTTTAGCTAATTTTTGTACAAATACCACAAAAAATTCAATTTGATATCCATCATATATATTTTCAGGCTAATTATAATCAACCGAAATTTTGTTAAATTTATCCGTTTCATAGCATAAGGTATATATTTTCTCTATTCTATATTCAAAAAATTATACATAACTATTATGCAAATTTAATTTTACTGTGTTCAGAATCGACACAATTAAAATCGATTAATCCGAGCTAATTACAATTTAATGTTCAAGTTGAGATATAATATAAGCACATCGCGGGCAATTTGTTTCGGCAAAGGAAGTGCGCCGTATTCGAATCGCATCATTTGAATAAATTTGATTTTTAAATCTCAGATGCTCAAATCCGTTTAAAATTCAGCATTTCATCCAAAAAAACAGCACCCGGAGAAAAGAAGGACAAAAAATCCGAGTAAAACTCGAAAAAACAAACGTTCCGTATCCGTTGTACGCGTTTCATTTTCCGGCGAAGAACAAGCAACTGGCCAACGGAAAATCTCGTCGAGGCGCAGCAATAAAACGGAAACTTTCAAATGAAAGAAACGGAGACGAAATTGAAGAAAATAAAGACATTGTAAAATTGTTTTAACGACACACGTGACGTCGTTTTTTCATAGAACGTCCACGGTTGACCGCAGGATGTCGCTGAACTTTGAAACACGTCCGAAATCCTGAAAACGTTGAGATTCAATGAACTCAATCACGTGTAAACATTTTGAAGTTTTTGTTGAATTCAGGACGATAAACAAAAGCTCAACGAGAAAGTTTAATCAAATTCGAAGTTCGGTCGGGCGAAAGTGCGCAAGTATCGAAGTATTTCATTCAGATATGCAGCCTCAAATTGAAAGTGAAAGATTGATATTGATTGCAAAGTAATTTTCGACTGTCGAGTTTCATCAAAAGCAATTTCAGGACGTACCATTCATCGTTGGGCGAAGTTTCATTAGAGTTGCTTCGTTGTTAATTCCAACCAATATGTGACAGAATTCGACATTGTCAAGTTCAGAACATTTCCAGATTTTACCATGATATTTGAAGTTCATGTCGGAAAAAAATAATGTAGTTCTACGGTGAAAAATTTCAAATAAGTTTTCTCAATGATGATTGAAGAAAGTTGGGAATTTCATAAGAAAAATCGTGAAATTTTGAAAGATTTCATCGTGATTTGAAGTCTAATAAAAATAGTGATTGCATTACTAGAAATAAGTTTGTATGAAAAGGAAAAATGTAAATTTTATTCAAGGAGAGTAAGTTTGCTTTAAGTTGCTTTATTTGATTTTTTTAATGGTTAGAAAGTTTGATTTTTACTTGAACGATGTAATATATTCATCACATTATTTTTACAAATGCAAATTCATTGTACCTTTCTATTAAAATTTATTATTTTTACATTAAACAATTATATTTCAAAACACAAAAAAAATATCCCATCAAGCCCATCATATTTCCAAAATCATCGAAATTCATCTGAAAAAAAAACATACATCGCCCCCATCACAATTTATGTAACGCGCGCAAATTCGCATAACTCCGTCGGCAACGCGAATTTAAACACGCGCAATTTACATATTCCCCCTATAGGCCACTTTTAAAAAACACACCTACAACACGTACACATATATATATATAACACACACACATAATAACACCATTATGACGGGCGTAAGAATCGCATCACGACCTCCCATAAAAAGGGCGCCGCCTATTTAAGGGCGCGAATCTACAAAGCGGCCATTCGCGAAACGACCCATTCTTTTGATATTCGTCGCGAGCAAGATCCTCGACAGGGGAGGGTGAGGCCACCCCGCTGCTGATACAGCCTTCGGCCCTTCAGGTGAAGGGGTGGGTCGAAAGTTTTAAGGCCCCGGCGCTGGCGAAATGCGACTTTGAGCCCCGCGTCCAAGATTGATGGACGAAAGTTTCCTCTGTGCGATCGTATCAAAATTGAAAATCTTTGGAGGATCTGTGGTCCGGTGCGTGTCAGGAGTGTGGTCGAGAGGTCGCCAATTGGATGGGGTGGTCGTTTTTTATTTGACTCGTTCAGTGGATTTGTTGTTGGTGGAATTCTATTGACGGTGGTTTGTAAAGATGTCCGAAAACAGAAATCGTTTATGTCTGATATTCGTATTCTGTTTTGTGTGTTTAGTATTTTTATTTTCATTATGGATACTACAATAGTTTTTGCTGAAACGACATGTGGTGTAGTCGACAAATGAACGTGATCATGTATCTGAAACTATATTATAAGGGATGGCTTAAATAATTCAATATATACGAAAGTCATTTTTTCACCACGCAGTAAACGTTCACGATTGAAAAAAAAAATTTCTAATGCTAAAAAAAGTCTTTCTTAATTCAATAAATGTTTTATTATAATACAAATATTATGTATGCATATATGATTAATATTTATTTAATATGTTGAAAAAAAAAAATTAAGTTTTTAAACATTAAAAAACGTATTATTTTCTTTATACTGAAAAGGTTATCATATCGAATTTCTAAGTAATAGGATTAAGATTGAAAAAATGAAATAATTGTTAATTCCATTAAAAAAAAAATGAAATATATACTCAAACGCAAAAAATTATGCATTAATTAAACATTTCAACTTGAAACAAACACGCATCTTTCGTCCAAAATCGAACGCGAACATTATACGTAAAAAAACAACACGCAAAACCTCCACGTCTCCTTCACAACATCATAATCCCGAAATATCAAAACAAGCCGAACTATTTTCGAAAACATAAATTATATTTGCACATTCGCATATAATATAACACGCGACGATGATGAAAAGAGCGAAACGCCCCAGATTACCGTTCGGCGTTTTTCGTTTGAACCGAGCTGAAAAAAAAAACACGTGGAATAAAAACGTGCCTCCTCGCAGCCCGAGCTTATGGCGAAAAATTACTTTCGCGCGAAAAAAGTCACATTTCACGTGTAATTTTTCATTCGTTATCCAGGTGAGGGATCTTCTACTACTACGCCTATGCGAACATCATTACCCGAGCGAGGGGTAGTTCCTCTCTGGCGCGAAAGAGGAGGGAAAGTGAGTAAATCTTAATTCCGAATTTGGAAATGCTCGAAATGAAATTTATTCAGGCGCGTAAATCAAATCGTATAATATTATGATAATCATATTTAGGTCGGAGACGTATTAGCTGATTTTTTTTTTAAGAAATAAATCTCGGAATTCCGATATTAATTTCGTATGTAAAGTTTCATCGATATTTCCGATAGATATAATAAAATTTTATCATATTCCGTAGCGCAGATTTACGGTGTGTGTACGTTTTATCGTGCTAAGATAAAAAAGGCATAGTCTGCATAGTCAATATCGTGGTTGCAATTTGCTTTGTGTGTGTGCAAAAATTTTCCGCAGTCATTTTTCACTGTTTACCCGACCGCTCGAATAACAACGTATAGTGTTTTGCAAATTATAATGAAAATGAAAAGAGGAAATTTCAAATTATGAAAATGTAATGTGATATTTCGTATGGAGGTGGTATTGAGTGAACTTTCTAGGAAAATCGACGACCATAGTGATACTTCGAGGTGGAACTTTTCAACTACTTATGGAGGAAATCGACGAAAAAGTCGAATCGAAAAAAAGTTTAAGAGTTGCTGAAAAAATAATAACGAAAAAAAAACTTCATCGCCTTCGACGAGGTTGCGAAAGAATAATTTTTTTTAACAATTCAACGATATTGTCTGCGGTAATTGTACTCAGCTGGAAAAGAATGAATTTTTCAATACCTATTCTGAAATAATTTCATATACAATAATGAATGCACGATAATAATGAAACAATTCGAAATTTCGAACCCTTTTGTCAACTACAATAAATCTTTTTGACGAAAAGAAATTTAATGAATGGGAACTATTAATTAAAAATGAACGTGAAATTTCTCTTATGAAATTTAATAAAGTTTTTTCACAATTATTTTAAAGGCATAAAATGAAATCAAGCTTTATTTAAAACTCAAATATTCGATGTACGGTACAAAAAATTTTTTTTTTTTTAAATAAATTACTGTTAATAAATTAAATCGATCGTAGTGTCGATGTTTAACGGCCCTTCTTTAGGCGGTAATTAAGCGCGAAGGGGCTGGCTCTTATCCGCATTGTTTGGGGGTTCAAACTGAAAAAGAAAAGCCGGAAATTCCTGGGATAAGGGTCAATTTTATGTGGGGTTTCGACCGTAACAATGTGAGAGCGTGTTACGCGACGCCGAAACGAGTCGTTTAAAAAGAGTAATTCGCGCGTTACGGTGTTACGCTCTTACGTGGAAACTGACCAACGGTCGTGAAAAATGTTACTTTTCTAGTTTTTTTTTTGTTTATCATCCTCAAATCATTTGAATTTTTTGAGTTTATTTAATGGTAGTTGATTTTTTTGAAATATCTTTTTTGTATTAAACAACATTAGAACTTTGCATATAATAAGTTAGGGAAAAGTTTAAAACCATACGTTAATTGTTTTCGGAACAATTTGACTTTTCATAATAAAGTGTTTCGATGTCAATTAAAATATTTTAACTTACGGTTTTTTTTACTTTAATTTGATCAAAAAGCTTAAAAGCTTAGTGTACAAAAGAAGTGTTAATAATGAGAATTTTCCTTTTACCACAATTATGCTGGAAAACTACTAGCAAATTTTGCTGTGTAACTAATTTAATATTAGTTTACTGCCGGTTATTATGAAAATGGTGTTTTAAGAAGGATAATTTTTGAGTAATTATGTGTTACATTTTGCGCATACGTAATGGGACTTTAAGCGTTTATAGAAACCATGATGCATTAAAGTTCTATTCAAAGTTTACTTCCTCAAAGTTTGAGCTTTTAAACAAATTACGTTACACGTTTACATAACGTTTATCGCTTTATTTCACGCAAAGTTAATACAAGCTAACACAATAAATCTGAAACATGTCATAATGAATTGAAAACATCCTTACAAAAAAAAGTACTTAGAATTTTTTTCGAGTCATATATCATTTACGAATTCAACAACACAAGAATGCACAATACATACCCTAGTATAGGGCTTTTGAAAATGTCGATTAAGCCCTATTTTCCCTTTTTGAAACATCTCACATGAGCATTGTCGTCGAAACGTGTACTCTTTTTCCTTCCGTTTTCTTATTTCGCTTTGTTGTGAGCCACACGCACTGTGCGGAATGCTTGCAATAAAAAGTTATTATGCAGAAATCGTATTTCCCCATACATCGCATATTCGTTTTATCCAGATCCCCATTGCAAAATATATCACAAACATAAACAATATACAAAACACAAATTCAAGTTTATATATATTTATTTGTCGATGATCAAATTTCTGCGACATCATGAAAATAACCACTCAAGCTACAATAATATTTGACCGAATATTCGACGGAGCAATATTCGGGCGGCCGGCAACAGTTCCGAAAGCTCACCTCACCGTTTGCCGGATTGTATGGAATTTCTGAACTCGGAATGATTCAGTAGCGCATATCGTAATGTATATTATGCACGTTTCGGTTTATGTTTGTCTGTATAACGTTAACGGATTCCGTCGGTTTATGTGCGGTGAACATTAGACGTGTGTGTTCGACTGAACTTCGTCGGGTGATCACCTACGTTACGATGTTACGATTGAATCGTAAAATATATTGTTTTATTTACGAAATAGCAACTTGGCTTGATTTTCTCATTAAGTAGGGACGTTCACAGACGCGTAAAATACGAAAATAATAGTTAGACATTGGTCGTATTTAGTGAAATGGTGATTGGAATAATATTAATGATCGAGTTTGATTTAATTATAAATTGAAATGATTCTATCAGTCGATCATTATGAATGAAATTATATTTCAGAGAAAAATAGATTTAAATTATTTATAGCGCATTATGTTTATTTTGAAGGTGTCTTTTCGAAAATTTTCTTTGAGAATTTTCTGTTTGTTGTTTTTCTTAGAAGTGTTATATAAAAAAGACAATTTTCTTCTAAATAGAAATTGCTATATTATAAAGTACAGATTATTTTGTAAAAAAGAGAAAAATATGTTAGTACAACAAATAAGCATAAGCTAATGCTTAATAATGATTTTATTTTATTTCTTTCAAACACTCAAGTGAAAAAAACTTTCGAATCTAAAATAGAAATAATTGTGCCACATCTACGCTTTTAATAACTAATTATATTTGAAATAAAGCAACAACAAATCATTTCAATTAAATTCAAAAATAACCTACGTATAATTATATAATCGACGTATGAGATTGACCAACGGGTCGTTTTGTACATCGTCCGGTACATAAAGACGTGACAAAAACCCGAAGCTGTTTCTGTGTTGGCCCTCGCGACAAAAAGCGTCTTCAGCGCCTCGCATAATGGCTTGTGGGTTGGGACGAGAACAACAAAAGGACCACGACAACATCCGCCAGCCACTCTCATAATTTTCCCCTTTTAGAGCAATAGCGGAAAAAAATAACGCTTCCGAGATAGACGCACAAAAACGCGCAATTTTCCGTTCGGCGGCGATTTTGCGTGTGTCGCGTGTGCGTGGATTAGGAAATGTTTGAATTTGGTTTGTTAATGGATTGTTCAAAGAATTAGATTTATTTTGGTTAAGGTCCGAGAACCGTAAATTTGATTTGACAAATTATTACTTTTGTGCGAATTTGGATCGATCTCGTATTCTGGAATGTTTCAATTTCAATTATGAGTTTGTGTAAGGAAAAGGTGAAACTTGAAAGTTTCAGAATAACTTACGCTGTGTGCGCATACTGAAGTTTCACAGTTCCGTTCGTGTGTCAGAGGATTTGTCACTTAAGGCAGGTGCAAAAGTTTGCGTAGGTAGCTCGTGAGGAAAACTGCAGTTTTCCTTCGTCGATTTTCAAGCTCACGTTCTTGGCAAACAAAGAGAAAGTGCACATCAATCATGTTAACATTTGTTGCAAGTTAAAGAAATTTTGTTCTATCGAATGATGAATTGAATTGAATTGAATCTATAAATAAATATATAACCTAGATAGTTTCAATTATTACGAAAACAAACTAAACAAATTCCAAAGTTATAAACTATAAATTCATTTGAAATTAAACTAAAATTGATTTTCACATTAAAGAATGATTTCGCAAATTTTGTACCGCACGGAAAATATTTGCAGAGATAACAAAAGTCGAAGAAGCAAACGTTAAATCAACGTTGTAAAACACGACCCAAAAACGCGCAAATTGAAAACTGTGTAAAATAAATATTGACTCGCGCTAATTTGGAATAATTGAAATTGTAAAACGTTGGTCTGGCACTACACGATTAAATCTACTTTACAGCGTTCAATGCGTAATTGAATTGGGCATCGATGAAACGCTTTTAAAATTAATTGAATATAAATTTTCTATTACACATTCTCTGCATAGACATATTTGCAACAAATCGCGATATCTTTTCGGACCATTGAATCTGAAAAGGACTTTAGTATCGACAAATGAAGACTGTTCGTCTATTGTGCTAGAATGACACTCGGGTGGGAATGCAGTGCACTTTGCTGAAAAGCGTAAAAGGATACCCTCACAGGATATATTGGAGGCATCCGGGCATAAGATTGAGATAGCGACGGAATTTCCAACACGAATCAGAAGAAAAGTCGATGTTTGTTTCCATTCTACGTGTCAAAATTGTCAACATCAAAACAGTTTTCAATGCGACAAAGTAAGTTCAAATATTTACCGGAAAATGATTATAATTTTTAGTGGGAATAAGTTGTTTAAATTTTATATAAACGATTATATATTTAATGAAACTTATTATATCTGATATAAATAAAATTATTGCAACAGCAACAGCAACAATATTAGAAATAGCAACAGCATTAGCAACAGCATCAGAACAGTAACAGCACAGCATTAGCAACAGCTAAAGCAATAACAATAGCAATAGCAATAGCAATAGCATCAGAACAGCAATAGTAACATTAACAGACCAAGCAACAGCAACAGCAATAGCAATAGAACCGCAAAAATAACAGCAACAGCAACAACAATAGCAAAAGCAATAGCAATAGAAGTAGCAACAGTAACAGAATAGCAATAGTAACAGAAACTGCAACAGAACAGCAATAGAAATAGCAACAATGAAGCAAAAGCAACAGCCTAAGCTACAGCAACAGCAACAGCAATAGCAACAGAACAGCAACAGTGCCAGCAACAGAAATAGCAACAGCACAGAAATAGCAACAGCAACAGCTCAGTAATAGCAACAGAAACAGCAATAGTAACAGAAACAGACTAAGTAACGCCAATAGCAACAGGAACAGCAACAGCAACAAGAACAATAACAATATAAAATGTATTCATACAAATAAAGGACAGGCACAAGTATAAATACAAATATATATACACTGGGTTCTCTTTTTATGCGGTAGATGCGTTCCGTTCCGCATAAAAAAAATCGCATAAAAAATATATGATTTTACATAGAAAAAGTGAAACTGCAATATAAAATATACCTAAAATCGCATTAAAAAATGTATTTCTATTAATAATGTACTCTTAGTTAAGTTATTACATTTTACATACATTTGTACGTTCATATAGTCCATAAAAAAAATATTATATTAAAAAAAAATATTGTATTTAAAAAAAACCGCATAACTCTGAATTCGCATAAAAAAAAGTCGCATAAAAATAGAACCTAGTGTAAACATGTGAAGGTAATTATTGTTTTTTTTTTAAATACACGTAGATATTCTTGTAAAATTTTAAATAGTTTTGATACAACTACATTCAAATATTTTAAGATACATTTTTTTTACATCAACATTTACCTGAAACTATCCGAACTCCACACATATAATATATTTACACAAAATCGAAATTAATAAGAAAACCCTTCACCCTAGAAAGCAGGCATACATTCTAAATTACAGAAACACTCCTCAGAGACAACAATTACAATAACGACGCGATAATTCGCGACCGTTTAATTCGCGTACGTTAAATATGCGTTTAGCACGTGCGCGCCCGCAAACTGCGCGATCATGCGCTCTCAAACCGGGCGACGAAAACTCCCCTATTTTGCGACCCCGTTTAAATTTCCCGAGCGAATTTACGGTCGGATGTCGGGCTGGAGGCTGTCGTGTTCGTCGGCCTAAACTAAAAATGGTCCCGGGTCTTCGGCGTTTGTTGTTTCTGCTTTAATTAAATAGCACGCGCGAAATAATTTCGGTTTGAAGCGGGCTCCGGAGTCTCTCGTGTGTTTGTTCTGGTTACGCGTTGGCTCAAATGCTACTTTGTGTTTGCACTGTGCGATTCGTTGGTGGGAATTTTGGTGTTTTGTTGAGTTTGGGGGTTGATGGTGTTC
The DNA here is from genome assembly GCA_009617725.1 of Hydropsyche tenuis. Lineage (NCBI taxonomy): Eukaryota > Metazoa > Arthropoda > Insecta > Trichoptera > Hydropsychidae > Hydropsyche > Hydropsyche tenuis. The sequence continues at coordinate 1,220,320 of VTON01000036.1, forward strand.
GGGGTTGGTTGTTGATGTGGTGCAGTCCCGAGGCGATTCGAGTGCATGGGGTTGATCCGATTGTTTGTAATGAAATTTTCGATGTTGATTACGTCGTTTTTTATATGTAATGATTGTTGGTTTAGAGTGTAAATATGTAGATACGTAGAAATCTGGAAGCTCTTTTTCAATAGTGTAGCTAGCGTGTTCGGTGCGATTGCTACTGCTGTCAAAGCTTTTTACCTCCGTCCTTTATAATAAAATATTTTCTTTCCGAAAGCGAAAAGGAAACGATTCATCCGAAAACGCTGGATTTGCGGATAAAGGGATCTTTTGTGGGATCGAGAATATTCGGGTCGTTAATTCGCAGCATGCAACCGATCACTTTTTGGCATACGCACGTTTGATATTCTGCATATATTCTAAGTGATTTCACGTGAAAGCCATTAATACATCTTAAAAATATATCTACACGAAAAATTAATTGATTGCTTGAGTAATCAGAATCAATATTATAATATCAACCATTTCTACTTCGCAGAATCGTATATTCTATTAAGGTTTAACTTTTCATATGTAATAAGTACCATACACTTGTCGAACTTTATCCGCTTCGTTTGTGATATGCGGCTTTGCTCGGGTTTTCAGGTTCTATTTGTTACCAACAACGATTTAACTTCGTTTCGAATGAATTCCAACACACCCTTTCAATGCTAGAAATTGCATTTTTTTTTCACATTTTGGATTTATTTTTCATGTAAAATATTATTTTGGAATGAATTGCAAAATATTTCAAATTTCGATCACAAACTTTCTAGACGGATTCTATTTGTTCAAATATGTTTTTCGATTTGAAACATTCTCGAATATGGTGTTATTATTTTATGTGTTTAATGAAAATATTTTTTTCTTACGTCTAAGAAATAGAATAAAACACCGTTTAACCCGGAAAAAAAATGAATAGAAACGTGTTTTACAAAGGATTTGAACGGTGCTGGTAGTAAGCAAAAATAGCTTACGCCTTAACGTTGCGAGCGAAATGTGAAAGTAATATACGAAATTGAGGGCACCTCACAAAGAGCACTTAAAAAAGCAGTAGAACGAAAACGAAGCAAAAAGCAAACACAAATCGAAACACATTTGCAATAAAAATAAATTGTGTAACAACTTCCCAACGACTGTCGGCCCGCTGCCACTATTCATCATCAGGATCGCGCCTAGTTTCATCCTCTGGCCGTCATCAACACTTCAATACATTGCTCCGGAAATTAAATTTCCTTTTTAAAAGCCTATCAAAACCCGAAAATTCGACCCACGCGCGGTCCCTTCCCGCGAACGACACTTTTCCTTAGAATCGAAAGATACGACGCACATATCTTCGTGCGGGTGTTTTTCCTTTATTTTTTTCCTGCCGCGCGTAACGAGAGCATATTTTTCTCAATATCGATATCGGATGCTTTTCGGTCCATTAAATCTTTTAAAGAATCCTCTCTTTTGCACCACCATCCTCAAAAAATCTCCGCAAGGGTTGAATTTTTAATCTGACGCCCACAACGCGATAATGCCATGAGTGATGGTGTAGAAAAGCTCACCACTTTCGCGGTTCGGTTAAATGACTCAAATACAAAAATATATAAAATATTTGCAATGTACATTTCAACGTATTTGTTACGTACGATTTGACATGTTCAGCTCGCATTTGTAAATATCGGTTTTCTTTTTTTGTGTACATACATATGTATACATACGGAATTTTCCTACTCGGAAAATGCAAAGGGCGTTTACCGGTGACCTGAGAGGAAAATTTATTGTCGCGAAACGGATCAGAAAAGATTTTTCATCGGATGCTTCGAAGAAGAATTTATTTGATGAGCGCAAATATTTGAGCAATACAATAAAATACACAGCGTAGGTGTCGCTTTTGCAATGGTCACTATGGAAAATTTTCACGATTGAAAAAATAATACCAATCATATTTTTTTTTAACGAATGTTAAAAATTTATGACACGCATAGTATTTTTTTTATTAAATTCCGCCACAAATCATAGAATTTCAAAATATATCGAAAGAATTCGGTACATAAATCAAATTTCGGATATATTCAAATTTTTTCACGATCATGTAGCACAATTGAGACGTGTATCAAATCGGTCAGGGTCGCACACGCGTTGAAGGACGAAGGTCCCGAATACATCGTCCGTCACTACATCCTTTATAGAAAAGCAGACACTATACAGAGTATATCCTACAGAAATTCAAGGGACGAAATCCTTTTAAGGGCGACAATGGCGGCGTCGTTAGCCCGGGGGAAGGACGGAAGGAAGCCTCCTCGACCAGATAGCGTCCGAACGGAAAAGACGAATACGCCGCCGGCGCTGAAAAATAAGCCCTTTCGGTTCAGTTTCAAATACTGCGCCGGGTATATTTCTAGAAAATGTAGTCTGCAGTATGTGGAAGACAAACCGCGGTGCATCGGATGGGTTAAGTGCAGCGGAAGACCGTGACGAATGCGCTCCGGTTAAGGGTTGAGCCCTTCATTCGTCAGGTTGATTGTTAAAGGCATAGGGTTGCTGTATGGTTTTCGGAAGGATATGTATTTTTTAAAATTAATATTTAATGGTTTACAATTGTTTTTGTTAAAGAGGGATAATATATTAAAAAAAAATGAAAAAGGCATTTACAAACATGTATTATACATATGTTGATTTCTTGTATTGGCCTTTTGAAAAAAGTAGTTTTTTTATTGATAACGAAAAATGTTGTGATCAATTTTGCAGATTGGTTTCATTATTTTTTTTATTCAAAAGAATAGTTATAAATTGGTCAATATCGAATTTAATAAAAATTTGACAATTTGAACACGACAAAAACTTTTTCGTCACCAATGTGACTAACGTAATATATTATAACATTTGTAGCCGTTCGGCGTGAAGTTCAGGGGGTGATTTTGAATTAAAAATCGGTGAGTTACTCGAGCCTGGACGCAGCGTTTATTTTGATCAACAAAGAAATACAATAATAGAAACAACTAGGGTTAGTTCTAGTTAAACTGAACGGAATTTTCTTTGGCGACGTTGGTTTGCTTAACTTACTCGAAAATGTTACCTCTATACGCTTTTAGTGATAAAACGTGGTAGTACAAAAATTCCGCCCCCACAACATCAGTTTGGACGTTTAAAAAAACCCCCTCGTAGTGTTGAAATTTAAATAAAAACGAAATTGACCTTCCATGTACACGTTTGGATACAAACAAACACGTATCGTATCAACTTAAGAATTTCAATAGCATCCTTAGTGTATTCAGTTGCATTCAAGAATCGTATTTCTTGTTAGAGCTTTTTCTAACTCTATTTTCATTTACTTTTCCACCTACCTTTCATTGTTGACTACTTTCCACTGTGATATAAATTAACTCGAGTCACACATACTCTTACATGGGATGTGTCTATTATTGCATTTAATTTCACAATGTCGAAGTTAGTATTTAATTTAATGAATTTAATTTAAAAAAACTATTTCATGGGATACCGTAAATAATTATTGTACATTAGATTGTTTAATTCTGACTAGTTAATACGTCGTTTTGTGAAGTTCTGGTCTTTATTGCAAAGGAAACTCCAAACACTTCGCTTAGCAATTCCACCGTACAACTTTCGATGTCAAAGGAAGACTACTATTGCTACCACACGAAATGCAGGTGGGAGACACCTTTGCTCGAAACAAATTCGTCTTTTGTATGCGTTTCCAGACTCCAGAAATTGTTTAACATGCCCGCCCTTTATTTGGCTACGTATGTTCAGTGAAAAGGGGCGGATTTTATTCATTTATTCATTGCCTGTCACTTTAAATGAGACGAATTACGTATATATGAGGAGCGATGCAGGCTCTCATGCAAATAGGGTACGTGTCTTGATTCGTTCATGAAAATATTTCATATTAGATTCGATTATGAATAATACATATAAACTCACGATTTAATTGAATCGGAATTTATATTTGAGGCCATTTCCATGAACTTCAATTACAGTAACGTGACAAAATTAAGTTGATGAATATCTAAAATTTGGGATCATATCGATTCACAAAATACAGTTTGTGCATTAGCCAAATAACTATGACTTGGAATAACGTTTGTTTCCGGATACACAGACAGGTAGGCAAACAGTTAGAGTGACGTTGTAAAGCGATACGCTCCCTACATTTACCGTTTGTTGTCTAAAGAGCAAATTGTTGGTGCCAGGAGCGAGAGTATACCATTTAATTTAGTACGCGTATTTTAACAAAATTTCTGTTTTAGGTGCATAGACGCAAAAACTAATTTGCGAATATATTCCAAATGGACCGTCGTTAAAAAAAAAAAATTGGCTCGTAAACGATTATAGTCATATGTATATTGCTCAGTCGATTCTCACAATCAGATAATTGTATAAAGGCGGTATTACACTTTTTTGTTCTGAAGGTAAATTGAATTTAATCAATGCCGTTCGAACGCGCAGATTTCGAACCGAGTGTTTCGAGACGTCGTTAGGCTGCTTTGAAAGTTTGAAAAAAATCTTGTTAAGACTTATCAACTTTGAGCGCGTTCGATCGTTTGATTTTACGATTAAACTTTTCCCGCGCTCAATGGACACTTTGCGAAATTTCAATTTCTGAAAAATTCACTCAAGCGTAACGCGGGTACGAACGATTATTAGCTTTCACTTTTTACGACAATAAAAATACAACGGCCCCTTTATAGATGAACGAGTTTGCACCATGTCTGAAAGTAAATATATTTTAAAAGACAAAGTTGAGAGAAAATAAAATTGCGCCATTATCGGCCAACGAGTAGACCTAGCCATACGTTATTCGATTACGGTTAGTATTGACCGGCGGCCATACAAGGCTTACTTCATATTATACTAATGGATGGTACGGAGGATATATTCAAATAAAATTACTTATGAAGTATATCCAAAATAGTTTAGTGTCAATTTAAACTATATTTGAAATTTATGAAGGTTTTTGTTATTCTATAAACGTCGCCAAACATTGATCCCATCCATCGCCATCTATTTTATAATATATCTAAAGACCTAATCTACTTTAACATTTCTTTGCAAATGTCACGGCTATTTTCAAAACGATCCTTTACTAGAATATCGAGTCTGCATTTCAAAATATGAAATTATCTTAGATGAAACGTATAATATTATATTTAGTTGTAGAATTATATTTAATTTGTGGTACAGACTGAGGGTTTAAAATAGAAGCACAAAACCGTCGATGTATATATATATATAATCAAATTTGACGATTCTCAAATAAATTCCAACCATTAATTGAAATGTAAAGGTGAAAGGTGAAATGCGGTCATTAAAAGGCACACATTTTCATTTCTCTTTCATCCTATATAATACATCCAAACAAAGTTCAAACCGATCCAATAATTGAAGATACAATAACAAGATAAAGCTTAAATTACAATCCAGACCAACAAACTCGATATTACATAAAAATAGGAAGTGTTAAAATGGGTGAGCAAGTGTGAGTTTTGTGGTCCAGGTGTGGGCGCTGTCCCGAGGAATGCGACCCGCGCTTCCAGGAATTCCGCAAGTCCCGTTCTTGAGCTCCCTAACGCCTTGATTAATTACATAGTTTGCCGATAGCGAGGATGTTGAACGCTTTGTACGTATAACAGGAAGATGGATTCCGGCGACGATCCAGGATTTGGTGGATACGTACTCGCCGAGAAATTCACGACTTTTGACCCTCGTCTATTGAAAGTGTGACGCGTTTTGTGTATGTTTAATAATTTAGGTACACTTTTTTGTTCCTAAACAAAAAAAAGCATAAGATAGCATGATTAGGGTGAATGGTGTCTTTTTATTATAAAATATCGCTTTTTTGGTTGTTTCGGTCTAAATATATAACGATAACTTTTAGGATATGAAGAATCGTCATTGAAAATATGTCATTTTGAACTGTATTAGAAAATGCATATTTGTGTCTTTTAAATGTCCTGAAATTTAAAAATCTTTTTATAAATTCAATGATTAGACCGTTTGTGATCATTCCGCATCCCAATTCATACGTATTGAAGTTGTCATTATACGTCATAGAAATTTTTGTGTTTCGAATATTTTTTTTTGGAAAATAATTTTTAGTTTTACGGTTTTTTAGGCTTTTCGTTATTTTTTTCGGTTTTCCCAGTTTTTATTTAAAATTTAATTTATCGGAAAACTGGTAATTAATAAAAAAAATATGGAATTATCGGTAAATGAAAATTACGGTTAATCTGACATCCCTAGTACGTATACAATTCACCTCGAGTAAATGAAGATGGAATCAGAAATACAACATAGAATAAACTTATTTAAATATCGTACATTATATATTTATTTGAAAATTTTCATAGCCATAACGAAATGTTTCCTTCAACTCTCATAAAAAATATAGAGACTTCATCCTTGTCACTTCTAATACTTCATATTATATATTGTGAATATATAAACGAAACGATTCGTCTTCGGATGAAATTACAGACGTCTGAGTGATAGCTGGATTAGACGTGAGGTTCGATTTGATTTAAATCGTACCTCCGATTCGTACAAATTGACATGTTAATTTCGGAAGACGCTCGAACGATCGACGAGGATTCCACCAGGATACCTCGTGACCGCTGCCATTCTTTATAGTAATTAAAACGTCGGCTTTAACGAATTCCTTTCGGCCGATTGGAATTCTAAGTGGAAATCTATCCGTTGTTACTGTTGGAATTGATCAAGTTCATGTTTCGCTTGAAAATCAGCACAATTATTCGAATTGACGTTTCTATTGAATGTCGCGGTATAAATACAATAACAGTTTGCGAAAATTATATAAATGTTATTTATGACAGTGAATTTCGAATAACACAAAGTCGACAGATGAGAAATTCATTGCAGCGTGTGTGCTAAAAAGCCTCCGGTATTTATAATTTGTTTTATCTGCAAGATATATTGTAGCACTTAGCATAAAGTTAGTCCCAACCCCAAGCAGATAAGCCTTATGAACCGCTTTAAATATTAAACTTAAGCGATGCCCTGTTCCAGATTTTGGATATAAAAGACAACGTGAGTATAGTTTCCTTTATCGGTTTCTCTACTTATGTCATTTGATGTTATTGATACGTCTCCAGGAATTTGCATTTACTATGTTCTGATGATACTTCAGCATTTCTCTTGAATGCTGTTCATATTTGTACCAAAGTGTCGGGTATGATTTCCAAGAATTTTACACTTCGTACTCTATTGTCGTGTTCTATTTCGAGTTCTCATATGAAATTATTATAAAGGTGAAACGTTTTGAAATCTTGAGTGATTTCTGGGTTATTTATATTACGTATATATTATAATAATATATGTAACTAGTGTACGATGACTTGAATTTATTATGAAAACTCAAAGTTATGAATTATATATAAAAATTTAATATTGTAAAATAAATTGATACACATGAAGGTTTTTTACTAAAAAACTTCAAATGTCATATAAATTGAAAAATGAGGAATCATTTCACTCATAAATAAAGTTCTCACAATTATTATAATATTACTAGACTTTTCTACACAGCATATTTCTAAATTATGAAGCTGAATAAAACTGTCAGCTCGTATTTTTCAAGCCATAGAATACAAGACGTTGCCATATCACAAGAAATATACCCACTAGTTTCAGAAATAAAATTTGAAAATTTATAAGCCTGACCCGACATGCATAAATTTCTAAACCCGTCTTAAAAACAAGATTTTTTCCAACAACAACACTTCATACTTACAATAAACGCAAAACACCATCGAGTTCGAAGCACAATAAATATTTTAAAAATTTCATCGCAAGCGATCTCCTTGGACGATGAATTGTTAAAGACGACGAGATTGGAACACGTTCGGAAGAATGTTCGTCGGAGAATGTAGAATTTCCCACATATGCGGAACATCGGTTCGTTCGCGGGAGAGAGAATCGTTCGGTCTTTGGGAAAATGGCAGTAAGTAATTTTCCACTCTGCAAACTGAACCGACGAGATCGTCCCACACGGCAAAATCGAAATCCACCTTGTGTCGATTGTCCAATTATCCAGGTGCTGTGTTCCACCCCGTGAAATCGATAGGGAAACCGATCAAATCACCTGTCGGATGCATTCGAAGTATTCGTTGAAAAATGCCTTTTCGAAGTAGTGCTAAAATAATATTTTCACGTATGAGAGAAAAATGAGATAGTCATTTGGCTATATAAACGTATCCCTTTAAAGGTATATTTGAACGAAATCGGATCATATAGATTTATAATATGAAAAGACCTTTTTTTATATACTCGAATGTCGTAAAATATTGTCCAATAATGGTTTTCAGGAATGGAGGTTTAAGGTTTATTCCGAAAACGAAATTTACTTATCAATTTTTTACAACGATGAAAAATCTCAACGTAATCTTATGAAATACACTTACTTCATAATTTATTTCAAATAAGTCAAATTTCCGATATATTCCTAAAATTTTCATATAAAAACGTAATAAAATATTCGAAATCAAAAAAGTATTGAACACATGTAAGTATAAAATCAAAGGCATCAAAAAATAGATTTTCACATAAATACCAAAATAAAACCATTTCACTTCCGATAAAAAAACATCTGAAACCACAATAGTAATCTACACAAATACAATCCAAACTATATAAATATCCCGAAAAAGTCGCAGCACATAAAAATACATTAAAAAAAACCGCACAAATAATTGGAAATCGCGATTGATCCGCGAACGATACACGCCCACCCCATGCACATCCTGATTAATCGAACGCGGCAAAAGCTGGCTGCGGTCACCATAAATTATTCAGCAGTTTCAGCTCCACACGTCGCCGAATGTATCCAGCATTCTGCAAGATGGCACAGCAGACAACGCAGAACCAACTAAAATACATTTTCATTCGGAAAACAAACCTCTCGCTGATACGAATATTCAACGCGACAGATTTATCGCCGGAGCGAGCGCACGACGCGGGCCAGAAACCCATCATAAATACTAAGCAAGCGGGCACGTTGCCTCTTCTACCTTTCCTCTATTCAATTTGTATAATCCGATATACCTAAGAATCCACTCTCCGGCTTGACCATACGGCGACGTGTCCTTAATATGGGCTTATTGTGTTTTTGCTACGTCCGACTCTAATAAATCAGCGGCGGTGCTTCGATTAATTCCGCTATTTTATTTAATAATGGATATGATTTTTTTTACTTTTGTTAATTTTTTTATACAAAACAATCTAAAATCTTCATACATTGTGGAAATCTATCAAATTTTAAGTGAATCTTGTCTATTTTTATATCGATGCTTAGAGTCTGTAAATAACGGGTACGATTTTTTTGACATTTGCTGGATTTATTTTGTATCATCATTGTCGACCGGTTTTGTGCCCACTGCAGGACAAGGTCTCCCCATCAAATATTGGGGGTCTAGGCTATATACCTTATATACATTGTGGAAATCTATAAAATTTTAAGTAATTTTGAGTAAATCACGTCTATGTTTATATCGATATGTGGAGTCTGTGTAACGTCCACTGCAGGATAAATAGCCTTTCCGAAACCTTTGCAAGTTTGGGCGTTTTTCTATGTAGAGGATAGGTAATTTCAAGCTAAACCTTTTCGAAATGTTTTCAGGTCGACGACATGCTCACATGCGGTCACATCCATCTACTGATCGTGTTTCATGTTGCTTAACTTTGGTGATCGATGGGAACGGGTGCCTTCGAAAAGGCTAAGCCATTGGCCCCGGTCTTTTATATCAATGTATCATATTAGGTTGATGCAAAAATTTCTTCGAATTTTTTTTATCAACATCGTATTTTAAAAACAAACCGTTTCAATGTAAATACCGTACTTTTTTTATCAGTTCATTCCTATTTTCAACACTATCTCTTTTATATTTTGACGTGGATGAGCATTGATTATGGCTGATAACATGTCATCAGTTATGAATAATCCCCAAATCTGATTTTTGAAATTTATTACTGATTCTAATGTCAACTGCATGTTTGCATCTCTACTGTACACGTTATAAGCATTTTTAGTCGCAGTTGCGTTATTATTTTTACAAAAATTTTATAGTGAAAAATGCCATCAATGTACTTTATTATTAGACATTTCAAAAATTTTTACGGGCTGTTTATTTTTCATTGGCTTGGCCAAAACTTAACAGATACTAAACAAGCTAATAAAAAGCTTGAAAAAGAAGTATCCTCCACATAATAAAAAAGTATTGATACAGATTTTGTTTATTAGTTCAGAGAAAGGAGAAAAATATTTGACCATCGAAAAAATACGACGAAATTTATCCACTGACCTTATTGAACTTATTTAATAGATATTTTACTTAAAAATTAATCAATTCGAATTACTTACATAAAATCCTACCAACATCAAATTCGACTAATTTTATTATCGATTTTTTTAAATTTATATTACGATTAGAGTACAAAAAAATAAACTTTTATACAAAATATTACAACAAACAATTTACTACAAAATTAAAATTTCCCAAAACATCCACACACACTACCCACAACAATTTGAACACCTCTAAACCACATTACACATCAACCATCGTCCACATCTCGCATCTCGCCAACCGTCGAACGTCCTCATCCACATCCCCGAACAGCCGCACATCCCGGCACATTTAATAAGGCGACGTCCACACTAATTCCGCCTAATTAAATCTAGATAAACTCGAGCCGGTAATTACGTTGTTAAACGGTCTCGCCAGGCCTGGCCAAACAAGATAAGGCCCACCGCGGACAGCAGACACCGTTCGTCTCGCACTCGAATAGTTGGCCTCCCCTGGCCCGGCGGCCGCAAATTTGCTTTTGACCCGCGTAAATTAAGTGGACACCCGACCATTAGGCGGTGTCCACAACTTTTACGCTTTGCGAAATTAGTCCGGTGTGTAGGTTAGGACGTTGGGTGGCCAAATTGGGTGGGAGGTGCTTTTAGTTTTTTTTATGGTGAAAAGTCGATTAGGTAGTGCTGCACATTGAGTGCTTAATTTAAAGGTGTTCGTTAAGTTAGTTCTGAAATTTGTAAGCGTATTCTAAAAGTTAAAATTTAAATTTTGGCCGTGTAAAAATATTGGGTATTTTATTTGTTCATTTTGAGCTTTTGTGTAATGCGCGTGGAAAAGCTTCAATGTCAGTTTTTTATGTGAATCGTAGATTTTTCATTATGTTTAAATTCAATAATTTCTTCTTATTATTATATTGGCCACCATAGCGATGTAGGGTGACCTGTTAGGCTATGGTGGTATATGTGTACTCATACAGTAATGTATTTGTATAATATGTATAATAATTATGTATTGTATGAGTAAAATTAAACAAATAAATATTTATAATCATTACAAAGTGATAATCAATTTCTCAAAATAAATTTCATTACGGCTACCAATATTCTTAAGATATTCACGTTAAGGATTAACAGCAGTCATAGCCGAGAAATCTGTAGCGCGGAAGAACGGCATTTAAACAAAACTATAAGGAATATTATGTATTTCATAATTTAAAATAATACTAAAAGTACGAATTGATATATTTGGTTAATATAAAAAATATTTCGGTGCATATAGTTGAAAACTTGGCTATAAACATGGATGGCTATTTCTTCGTCGTGAGTAAAGTATTAATTAATTCCAGTAGATATTTCAACAGGAAATAATTTTCCAACGACTAGACATTCGAAATCATATAAAGTTTTTATATTTCAAATTGATTTTTGTTTAAATTAATTAATTCATCTTAAATTTTAAGAAAAAAATAATGAAAAAAGTCGTCAATTGCAATTTTAGGCAAAACGTAGCGCTTCCGACCTGTTAATATTTTTCAGTTGCGAGGAGGCATCAAGATTTTAATATAATCAGGCGTTCACGGAAAGAACGCCCAAAAATAATATGATGGCACGACGGGACGCAATTAAAACTTTATTCAATTTTAATTTATCTCTCGTCACAAAGAATTCGCCCCTTTGACGATGTAGACAGCGTCAAACGTCGTTCGTAGAATGAAAAAACGTAATAATTCAAGCATCCTTGTTATTGTTTACATTTTCATTTTTTTTGCTTTCGTTCCGTTTTGATACCTCCTCAGATTTATAAATGTACATAATGAATAATTTTTCGTTTTCTACTATGTCTACTATATATTTAATACTGTTTGATAGAGTCGTTTCTAATCACAAAATGTATGCGCTTCCGATACACGAAACGGGCGTAACTTTGGTGAAGGCCGATGCAACCCCTTTTAACCTTTTGGATGTCGTTAAAGCCTTTTGAGCTTGATCTATTTACCATGTATCGTTCGTTCATAAAAATTTTCATATCCTTATTTTATAGAAATTTATTTACATAAAAGATAATTTCCATACACAATAAATGAATTGAAATATATATCGAATTTAAGTATTCATCTTTGTGTATCAAAAATCTTTTACATTCTTTGAACATCGAACTTTCTTCAAAAACTTTCTTTGGTTTAGTCGAATCGATGTTTTTGGCTTTGTTCACTTTGTAATATCGAATGTATTTCACGAAAATTTCGATGAATCCTCAAAAGGGACCGTATAGAATTTTACGATATATAATATTAATATCGCGAAAACACAATATATCGCGTGTTGAATAATGGCACGACTCGATGATCACCCGAGAGTAACACGAGATTCGAAAATATGCGCTGAAAATACAATATATTACAATTTATATTGTATGCTTTGGCGGAGTCACCCCTAACTCAAAGTCGAATCATCTCCTTAACGCTTCATGAATAATAAATTATGCGGAGCTTATAAGTTTTTCCACTCAATGGACCGAGATTGAGGCTTTTCGATTCTTCGAAGACCAAACGTTTTCCGCCTTTTTACGAAAACTAGTAACTTATTTTGTCGATGGATATATTCTATTTCTGTACGTTGAATAATATCAAAATTATTCAATGGTCATATTAATCAATTGACTAACGATCAAATATATCTATACAGACACCACTATTTGTAAATTTGATATATTCAGTAATCTTGATATCCTTATATGCGACATTAGCACCAGATTACAGATCACGCTTTCAGGAACGTTCAACATACACACAAGAAGTGAACAGAAACCGAACAGTCCGATCGCGATAGTGGATAACGTATCGTTCCCACTTCGCAACCGAACCGTTTTCAATCTGCGAATTTATTCAGAGCGAAAGAATCGCCATGGAAGCTGTGTTACATGTAAATGTAACACGACTGGAAATCGGAACCGATACCATGCATAGAATTACCTCGTATAATGTTAAGTGGTACTCAGACGTGGCTCTAGTCAACACGACCGCCCATTTAGCTATGGGGTTAACTCCGCGAACGCGATTTACGCCCTGACTGTATATCTCGCTCATTATGTTGCATGACATATGTTGTATTATAGCATGAGATAGTGGTTTTCAAACTGTGGGGCGGTGGGGTGTTTGGGGCTTGCGGTGAATCCGTTAATGTCTGCTGAAATTCTGTATTGTTTGATGGAACGTTAAATCGTTCTTGTGTCGTGATGGTTATCATTGAATCATTAAGAAAAATATATAGAACATTTATTTCACAGCTACAAAATCTTAAAAGTAATATAGAAGTGTAAAAAATGTATTAAATTCGCAAAAAAAAAAACAAAAAATATATTACTTTTGAACGAAATTGATAGAACATTAATCTGTTATAACATATTCATATTAGAACATGCACCTGTTATATGTTATGCAATAATGGTATATATTTTTTTATATTTGTATTATATACATATATGTATGTTTGTAATTTTTATATAAATTAAAGGATATTATTATAATTATTATTATTTATATGATCTTTATAAAATTCAAACAAATTTAACTATTTATTCTTTATTGAAAAATTCGAAAATATTTTAATATTTAAGAAAATTTGGGAATCGGTCGTTTACAATATAAGTATACATGTTTGAAACACAAGCTGTCATTTCGGGCAAAACGACCGTATTGTAATAGACGTAGTGTTCAACACTCACAGTATTGTATGTATGAAACCCGATACGATTCAATGTGGGTATACCGCATTTAATAGACAGGGAAGTTCGAAGATGATGATGAAGGTTCACAAAAACACAAATGTCTTAAATCTGAATAAATTGAAAAGTTATTTGTTTTTGCTAATAAATTAAACGATGTCTTTCGATGGATCCTATTAATACCAGAATTTCTTTCAAATTCTATTCAAATTAAAATAAAGAGCTTATTTATAATCGGAAAAGCAATAAAAAAACCACAGACACCAAAATTTATACGGAATATATGCGGCGATATGAAAATCACAATTTATCAAAGTACCCACTGTGAAATTTAGGTTCGGCGAACGAGGGCAAATATTTTTTTATGTTGCAATTTATCATTGCTTTAATTAAATCATATTGTTCGAATACATACGCGAAAAATACGCATAACATCGGGCCATGGGTTAATTTTATTACAGTACGTCCGCTCGTGGGAAGGGTTGAAAGCGCGACCCCGCTCGATTATCTTGCGTCGTAAATTGAACGAATTACGAAATCCCTGTTTCGACGAAAGCTCTCCATATTTAAACAAACGTACCCATTCGGGACAGAGCTTCTAAAAATTTCATCCTGCCCTTCAGAACTATCCGAATCTCTATAGGCTTAATGGTAATCCTATCACTAAAGCCGCATTATGTATCCGCTCAAGACGTTCATTGTATGTGATGTAACGTCAATCAATCAGGTTATATCATTATCTGATGTTAGAAGTCATATGATTTCAAAATCATTCCGATATCATTATATACTCAATATTTTTTTATTATTATGATGTAATTTTAAATTTAGTATAAAAATCATAATTTTTTCAGATCTACATCATAAAAATGAATGAACAGCTCGTTTCTAACTACTGTACATATTCTAATCGTGTCGATAAACCCTGAAAATGTATATATACACAAACAGTATTTACATAAGCCATTTCTCAGGTTCACGTAGCAGCTTTAGGATCTCTGACACGAAATCAAAGCTCGTCTCGGTTCAAATTCGCCGCCTTACGTGACGGGTGTATTTAACGCGAACCGAAGCCGAAATTAGCGTTCCGTTTGATGCGTAAGCAAACTGTCCCCGTTTTACGATTTCACACTAGACTTTTTCCGGCGAAGGCAGGGCGTTTTCCCGCTACAGCGTATTTTCGCATGCGAATTTTCCGATGGCGGCGCGGTTCTGCGCGAAGGCGGTCAGAGCGTTTGTTTATTTTTATATCGGCTGTAAAATCACGGACCGGGAAATTGGCGGTCGACGAGTCAAAAGGGACCCCGAAAGGCAAGGGTTGTTGCCGGCAATAAAATGAATATAATATTTAAGGTATTTTGTGTGTTTCGTGTGCGCGAAATCGAGTACGGGGACTCGTAAATGTGTATACGAATAGGTTTTTTCGTTTTATCTGCGCGTGCGCTGTTTTTATGCGTTTTCATTGTATGAAAATGATTATTTGGAAATATTTTTATATAAAATATAAATTTGTTCGAAAAACTCATATTAAATTAAGTTAATCAATAAGTTTTAATATAATTTATCCTTGAGAATATATTAGAGTAAGACGAGTTTGGTGAAATTTCAAATTGATCATTTCGGTCTCATTATTATGATTATGTACTATAAAGTGGTTCGTATAATTCAATTTATTACGTTCAAATAGTATGAAATTCTTGGTAAAGATCGATGTGAAGGTTAAAAAAATATATTAAATATTATGTTTTTGGGAGTTTCTCAGTTCACATTTTAAAATATTGTTTTCTTTATAAGCAAGTTTGCGAAATGCGTTCGTTTACATTGTAGCAGTACGGCCTAAGTTAAAATATGATCTCGGATTATCATATTACCATATTAAATCCCACTTTCCTTCCGAGATTAAATCTCAAGTCTTTCGACTCGGTCATACGCTCTTTGACAATTTTATCCGGAAATCTCCAACGGATTAAATTCTACGCAAAAATTTTGCGTTCATTCGCGGGAGCAAAGTTTGCAATCTTCGCGTATTTTAAAAAAAGCGTTTTGTTTTCACAGAACTATCTGAAGCGTCGAATATTTGCGAAAAAAATTAATTCCGGGGGAAATTTTTGAAAAAAAAAAAACAACCACTCCGGGTTCGCGGAAGAATTTTTTCATATGGTCCCACAGGTACAAGGGGAAAGTAACGCAAAGCGCGGAAAGAAAAGTAATGACAATGAAAATAGACAGACGGGCAGATTTCTAGCAAGCTTTTCCCTCTGTGTCGTCGGAAAAGAGTATAAGGAGAAAAAAATTCGTAAGAATGGCGCTTTTTTCTTCCAGCCGAGATGTTTTTATTATTCTTGACATTTTCATACGAACAATTTAATAAAATTTGCCATTTTTTCTCGCTCATCCACTCTGGCCATTACGCAAAGCCGTATTTTTTCTTCGTCGTCGTCTTCTTGTCGAACTAATTAGCTTTAAGCACAAGACGACTGTAATGCCACCAAAAGCTCTCGAGGTCTTCAATTGCTCTTTGCTTTCTTTCTAGCATAAATATTTTTCGGAGAATTCGAAACAACAATTAAACAATTAATTTCGTATGAGCGAGCCGGTGATAACTGAATTGCACCAGTGAACAAAATATACTAATTTTGTCTCATCAAATATCAAGAAATTAGCACAAAAGTTTAATTATTTCGTACTCCAAAATTTCTTTATAGTGTTTTTTTTCAGTATAAACATATTTATGAATAAATTTTGTATGTTTAAATGAATAAGCAATATGAAAAAATTCACACAGTATCAATCGATTTTTTGTTTATTTTTTCCCTCAAATTTTAATTACATATATAACATATATAATACATATATTACATATATATACAAATAGATGATAAATTTTCATTTCAAAATTCTATGAACTTCACAAAGTGAATAAAACAATCAAAATATTTTCCGGCTGAAAACACGCCCGTCATCCGGCCAGTACATTAGAAGAACTCGTCGCTTTATAATGGACACGTTCCCGAGACTTTTCCCCGCTTTTAAAAAAGACAAAAAGGATACGGATATAAAAAAAATACACAGAAGAGAGAAGAAAACGGTCATTTATGGGCAAGCGGCGTCGGGTGTGGGTTAGGTCGGAAAAGCCTTATCGCACGCGGAAAATTCTTAGCCCAGTTTCCCGGCTTTTCTTTCTGTTTTTCACGGTCCCCGCTTTATTATCGAGTGCGAGAATAACTCTTAGTGCTTCGTCCGAAAAGGGCTCGTCGTTTGTCCTGGCATTATCACCTCCACGTATGTGTGTGTGTGCGAATATCGTTTCGGAAGGATCCTTTAAGGTTGTTAGATGGACGCGTTTCACCTTCCAAGCAGAAAGGTGACCGACGCACGTGGGTCGTCGTCGAAGGCTCAAGGTTTTTTGTTTGGACGCTTTTTTGGAGGACCTTTGCTGTAAAAAGTGGGTGATTTTTCAGGCGTCGATGGTCTGTCTTGTCGTCGTTTAGTTTCGCTTGAATGATGGTCGTATTGACTGATTCGAATCTGGTTTGATTTATTTGGATGAGAAGATTTTTATATTTGTCTTCTTTGAAATCGAATGTTGCATTTGACGTGGAAAATAAAATTTTGCAAATGATAAATATATATTTTTCGGATAACATCGCGTTTTGAATAAAAGGAAAACGAGAATTCTTATGTAATGTATTTTTAGAATACAAGCATATGAATGTATTATTAGAAAATATGTTTTCTACAAAAAAAATCTTACGAAATACTTATATATTATATTTCAATAAATTTATATCGAATTCTAAATCATTAGATTTTTTTAAAAATTCAAAACTAATAAAGTGTTATCGAATCATAGAAGTTTATTTTGATTACTTATTTTCGATAAGATTTTCATATTTTTTTATGAAACTCGGTGCATTTTTTTGTATTTTATATACCACTAAAAATCAATCACATGATTACAATCAGTAATTGCCAATCGACGCGTTAAAATTGCGAACTCGACAATATTTTTTCAGATTTCGAACATGAAAATTATAAAAAAAAAGGTTCCGCGAAAAAAATCTATGAATTCAAATCGAAAAATCCCAATTTACGACCGATATGAAAAAGCCAACCATTGTGTATCGAAACCTCGTTCCGTTCGCGTTGCTCGCGTACATAAAAACGACGAAAAACTTCCACATCGCACTGAGGTGGATTTTTTTCTCTCATCTTTTGGCGCAGACTTCGGTGGCGTGTTTCAGCAACAGAATGGATTTTATTCGGCTATTAACAAATAGTAAAAAGAGTGTATCGTGTCAAAAGAAAGGAGAGCTCCATTTGCCCCGAGGGAGTCGTGTGTGATGCCCGTTAAGGGTCGGTTTTGTCCCGAGACTGGGATATACATACATACACGTTGGAAATTCTAACTATGATCTTTTGAGATAATGCTGTCTTGTTTGTATCAAAGTGTGATTACAATTCCAGATAAATGCTGGAGCTAAAATTGTTCTGAATATATAAAATTGTGATATCCGATTGGTTCCGAAAATTAATAATTTTTATAGGTATAACGAAAATTTCAAAAAAATGTTAAAATAATTTAAAAATATGTGTGATTTGAAGTACAATCGTTAATTTTGTAATTTCTCTGACAACTTATCATAAGCCTGAATAAATTTTTTTACATCGTATTTTCTTATGTTTCAATTAAATTTTCCCAGCTTTTCTGACATGAACATAACGTTTATTGCACAGAAAAGGGTCATAACTTGTTTGGAGTACATCGTAAAATTTGTACGACATTCATTTTTTGGATGCAGTTCCTGTTCGATCAATAAAACGTCGATGAATCAAAAAAATATTGATTACGTACCAAAATGTAATATTAAATTTCATGGCTTTAAACAAATATTCAGATTGCTCCAACTCAATATTAAAAAAATAATACTTGCCCAATATTTGCTCCAAAGTCTCGTTTAATTTCAAAATCAACTTAATTATTCCAATCGAATTTTCTTTGAATCTCTAAATAACTTCTTCCTATACAAAAAGCCCAACATTTCGACCGATCCAAAATTAACAGAGCGCACACATAAAAAATAACAAAAAACAAGTTCGCAAGAATGGAATCAAACGATAAAAAGCAAACCGGGTCGACATAAATCAAGCGTGCGCCGGTTCTACGTTTCTTGTCCACTTACTGTCCGGTTAATTTTCCCGAGTTTTTCCTTAATCGGTAGCCAGGAAAAGGACACACACGACACCAAACACTATCACATACACACACACGTATCCCGGGAGCCCTTTTGCGTGCAGACCCTTCGCAAAATGGACCCGGCCTGATTTATAGTCGCGATATGGGCTATTTGTTCGGTCGCGAAAAACCGAAAGCGGGGTCTCGTGTAAATCAGGCCAGGTCTCGAAAAAATGAGCAATGTTTTGCTTTTGAAGTTCAATATTCAAAAAAACAAATTTGTCTGTGTACGTGTGTGTTTTCAATATTATATTCGAGTGGTGTGTATTTATGTATATGTATAAAAATTTGAAATGAATGGGGGGTCGCGAGCGTAAAAAAATAATCGGTTTTCGCTCGTGTGTGACATATGACGTTTGTCGTGAGCCCTTTCCGCTTTGCTTGGCCGAGAGAAAAAAATGATTTATACGAAGCGCGTACGAAAATCGCCGTGGAAAAAATGATGTTTAAAGCATATAAATTAGTTGTGACATTGCAAAAATTTTGATTTTTTTTTTGTAAAAGAATGGCGCCGGTTTTGTTTTGCGAAAATCCGCTGATTTTACTGTGAACATTAGCATAATTATATAATTCTTTTTTATTTCGGTAATATGTGTCGTACATATAAAAGATAAATTTTTAAATTTGATTCGTATTGACTAATATCTTTAACAAAATACTCATCTTATATAAACCTTAAAACCATTAGAAACATAGACATATTTTTATAAACGCATATCGATATATTAGAAAATTGTTCAAACTTTCAAATACTGATAATCATCTTACCACATCCTTAAATCCATTTATTTATATCTTCATCTCTTTAATTTTCTATGCGTTCAGACAAAACCGAAACTTCACCATCAATTAACTCACTTTACATAAAACGAACGCAACCATCTTCAATCAATCTATCCAAAAAATCAGAATCAATCCCAACCCATCCAACTTTCATCATTTTTAAACGGGAACACACCCAATCCCAAATAATTGGCTCCACCATCCGAGATCAGATACGAACACGATCCACCATCTTCGGAAAGCTTTCCCTCGCAAGAGAAAGAGCCGCCGCGGTTCTCATGCAAATTTTCGAATTTTGAAAACCTCCACCGCCCCCGCCCTCGCCGCCCCTCGCCCTCGGATAATACTTCTTCTTTCGCGTCTTTCACCTGTTATGGGCTGCAGGCCTCCGAGTCGTCGGCGTCTTGTCAGATTTAATTTAGCAGTCGAACATTTCGCCGGGCGGGACTCGAAGTTCGCCGTCGCGCATACAAATGGCCGATGCGTACACCCTTCTTCTGTTGGGGGTGTTGGGCCAAAGTACCCGCGGGAATGTTCCTCCGGTTCGAGCCGAGGGTACGCGTTTCGATTATATAGTTGCGAGGTGTATATAATACGGGGATTCGCAGGATTTCGTATATTGTGCGCTTGCGAAAGTCTATTAATGCTAAAATTGTGGCGTATGTGTTTGAAGTTTTTTTTAAATATATTTTTTATTGTAGTTATATACCAGGCTTGTTTCAAGGAAAAAGTGGCCCCCAGTGCTCGAGCGAGTGGTCCCCATATTTCATATAGCGTTTGGAGCTTTTTTCATGAATTTTACTGTAATTCGAGGAAGATTTGTATTCTTTATTCAAATTATTGAAGAATCAATATTTTAAAACACATTCTAATCAAAATATATGTATTTTATTGTTAAATTAAAAAAAGATGTAAATCTATGATGCCCGTGATTGATCGTTATGCTCGGATTGCGCCCGAAATTTTGAAATTTTATTTGTTCGATTATATATTTCGATCAAATTATTATTCTTCTCAAAAATATTACGACAAATCAATCCAAGAATCATATAATAATACCAACCGCCCATAAAAAAAATATGACAATGAAAAAATTTCGAAAAAAACGCAAGTTAATAATATTTCGATTTTATCAATTGGCAGCTATCAAAAAAAGGCTCACACAAAACACATGCATATGCGCCCATAAACAAACAGCATTTATTCCGAAATGCACTCATCGAAATAGTTTCAAAATTGAAATAAATATCTTTACCAATATTTTAATACTAATTACATTTTGAATTTACAATAATTGAAATTTTGAAATTTAAAAATTGTACGTGCCCCCTGATATGTGTGTATTTTGGTAAATGTGGCTCTCGCATGCAAAAATTTTGGACAAGCCTGTTATATACTGTGATGTGCGTGCTGCTTAATAAATTTTCGCATGTATGAAATAACTACAAAGATTCTTCTCATCGAATTAGGGTCCGACCGCACGGATGCAACACGCTGACCTTTTTTTTACGACCCACACGCGCGAAAGGGTCAAAATGGTCATTTGGTAATTCGAAATTTTTCATTTCGAGAAGCGTTGCCGTTTTTTTACGATGCGCATTATAAATCCTTCGGCGATTTTTATTGCGCGAACTCCTTCAGCGGTTTATTTATTTACCCCTCTTCAAATTCGTTTACATGGCGGTATTTTTTTTAGAAAATGGTGATATTCTTCGGGTTATGTGCTTTGTATACTATGGAGGAATAACATTAAATCTAAATAAGGCCATATATAATGTAGGCGAATATGATTTATATTCCATCAGCGTCTTGGTCTAAACGAGTATTATGGATCTGGTTTTTGATACGATTGCGTTTTAATTGAGTGTCACTTTTTACATAAAACAATGAGTTGAATGTTAAGTGAATTGATTTCGATTAGATGGAAATGATTAATCTAAAACATACTTCATAACATACTCGTATGTACATATATGCCATATTACTGATTTTTTTCCAATATTGCTTATGCGCCTGGGAATTTTTTTATCACCCTTATCGAAAAAGTCGATTTTGAAAATATAATAATGCGCGTGTAACACTTTTCGCGCCACGTCGCTTCCGTCGCGAAAGTTTTAATTAAACGTCGAACGATTTCGGTGCGGAAAAGTCGGAAAAACGTCAGTGTATTCATGACCGTGTATTCGGGACCAACAAACGGGAAAATCGCTCCGAAAGAAAATTCTCCCCCCTAAAATTATGCGGGAACTTTATCGGGAGATTAGGTGCGATCTTCAACGGTGGATTTGGAAAATCTCCTCAAGCGTACGAAATCGTTCGAGTGGCGGTTATTAATACTGCAAATGTGTCCGTAGATTATTGCAGGATAATTAATTCGATTATATCCGAAAGAACGGGATTAAGGCGAATTGTAACTGAGTAGTTTTGTATGAATGTTTTATAATTGTCGTAATGGGTATTAATTGAATTGATCTGTTAGGATTAACAGTTAATGGATAGTAATATTATACGATAGTTCGGTGTATTGAGGAGTCCTATAGATATCTTAATCGTTTATGGAGTTGATGAAATAATATGAAATGTTTATTTTCAGAAATGAGTTGATATTGGAAAATATTATTTGGATATTATTGAAGAAAATACTAGGAAAATTATGAATTGAGTTTTTTGGAGAGTGTTAATATTTATTTTCAAAGTATGATGATAATTGATAATTTAACAAGTATCTTAAATATTTTCCTGGATTTGATTTGACGTTTATTTTTTTACCTCGTTATTTTTCATTATAAGATATAATTATTGTCATAATTTATAGCTTATCTTAGTCAAATTTCTCAACGTGAAATATTTTGAGAAATTTTTGATGTTTCGCAAACAAAGAGTGTTTTAGATATTGAAACTGAAATTCATTCAAGTATCTTAAAAGCCACTCCAAGGCGCTAAAAGTAATCTCGCTCTAAGTAAGAAAATTAAATACATAAAATAAATGTGAAAGTTTACGGTCTATAGCACAGGGAAAAGTTGCGAAAGAATTTGTTTTGTTTCATTGAACTTATAAGCGCACGTATATATTTTGGGCAACAAGATAAAGACGAAGAGTAAAAATAATTAACTTTGTATTCTCTAGCCGTTTTGACAGGCACATCATAACAAATTAAGTCAACAAACTACGTACGTGATCTCGAGAGGAAAATAGATGCACGCTGCTTTTTCCTTCTCGGGAAAACCTACCGGGCTTTTTCTAGGTCGTCGATTCCGTATACGTACAAACACGTGTTGTACTTTCAATTTTTCTTATACACCTTCGTGTGTTATTATCTTTGTTCTTTATCAGGATATAAAAGTTTGGATTATAATATATTCGAATAACATATAATAATATTTTTCCAATTTCTATATAAAAAAACATACTCGTATAATTTATTTTCATATCGATGTTCATAGTTTCACTTATAAATACCATCCATCGTTCAACAAAAAATTGAAATTGATTCAAACCGATATTTCATATCTGTCAACTCGTTCATAAAAACAGATTCATTAAATTCTCACGCTGACTACTAAAATAGCAGAACCTAAAATAAATTGATAAAAACCGTAGTTTTCTATAAATAAACCATTAATTAACCGATCAAAAATACTATTAAAAAAACGCAAAATCGGAAGCAAAACGTCCGATATCGGCACGTCGTGCTAATTGAGTTCGGCGCGTTTTCCGACCTCATTTCCGATTTTTCAATTTTCTTCATTTCCCGGGTCGGCAGTTACGGCCGTTTGTTTTTATTTTCGCGAGCTCGTCCCTCGATCGCGTCGACAACCTCGCATTTTCCAACGTGTCAATTTTTCCGGATTTCCCGCGACGATTCGACGCTGATTTTCCCGCCGATTTTCCGCGGCGATGTTTATTGCGATCCTCTCTCCTTTCGGCTGCTGGGGAAAATTCAATTCGTTAACCGCATACATAAATACGCCGTATAAATTATCCGTGTACAACTTGAAGTTTTCCCGATTCAAAGTTTTAATGTTATGCTTTCTTGATTCCGAATTATGACGTAACGAGCGCCTTTGCTATGGAGATAGCTTAATTCAAGAAATAAGGCGTATTCAAAATTCAAGGTCGAAATTGTATATACGTATGGTTTATTATATTTATGACGAGTTTAACAGTTTTTGTGAGTTCTCGATAAGTTTGACGGAGGCTTTTATGTATCATTGTAGTTGAAACCTTTATTAACGAGTTGAAAGTGTTTTGTTACTGTCAACTTTTTACAGTTTCAGCACTAATCTTGGCGCTTTGCTGAAATTTCGCGAATCGAACTTTTTCAATTACGTAAATACTCCTTTGTGTACGTGAAAATGGTATTTTTTCAGAAATAATGGTATCACAGGTGATCTATTCGCGGAATCGTTGAATTCGTCTGAGTTTGCCATTGTTGTTGGTGATAAATATTTATATAAAAAATGCCATCGCTCGTGGGGATTTTCCTTAATGGCGCTCACCGTTTTCTAATGGCACTATTAGTTTTTTTTCGTTTGAGTATAAATAATATGAATATTTTGCGAAGCTCTAGAGAAAACAAATCATTATTATAGTCGTCATCAGCGGCGTGGCGTATTATTTTAATGTTGGATAAACAATTCTTCATCAGGCTCTCGCATTGTTTTCAACATTACTTCAAACCAGTTCTATTATGTTTGCAAATAGCTTTTTTTAATGTGAAAATTTGCATTTTATTTTAAAATTTTCTACGTAGAAATGTTTGTTTTTAATTTCTTAATATTTTATTGAATAACATTAGGTACTAATGAAGTTTGTATAGTTTTTGCATATAAAATTCAACCATCGCAAAGTATAATATATAAAGAAATAAATTTAAGAGTGGTTTGGGATAGTTTTAGAATGAGGGCGTTTTTAGGTGTGAAAATAAATTTGAAGATGATATCGACAAAAATAAATTTAATAAAATTTATTATACATAATAAATTAAATACAAAAAACAAAAATTTATAAATATAATATATGAAATAATAAATTTTAGTAAATTTGTTGGTTTGAGAATGAATTAATATTACTATTTCAATATCTTTCAATACTAGATATACAATTGTATAAAAGTTACATCAGTACAATTTCAAAAAATATATTGAACGTTGTATATTTCGAGTAATAAAAAGATACATCGGTTTTTTTCAAAAAATTACCACAGAGATTCATACAAATCATTTATTGATAAAAACCATTAAAAACTAATTTTTGATACTTAACCATATTTCAAAACATGAACATTGCCATATCAAATATTTGCCAGTCAGGGCGAGAACAACCGTATTCACCAACTCTCCTCTTTCACTGGCCGTTAATTATTTCAACTTGATTAGCCCCAATGCTGTTTTGTTTGTTGTTAAATATTTAGATTTAATTTATTATTTAAAATGTTGTTGTAATTTTAATATGTAGTAGGTTAGTTGCTTTTATTGTGTAAATTTTATTAACACTATATTATGTTTTGTTTTTTTTTTGTATAATTTTTCTTGCCACCATGAAGATGTGGGGCGACCTGTTATTCCATGGTGGTTTATTTGTATTCATACACAAATCCTCTTTTTACACGGTTCCGAATTAACATGGTTCAAGGAAGATGAACCGATTACTTTTTTTACACGGATTTTTCACTTTAACACGGTATAAAAATAATAAAAATATGTATTATTATGTCACAATGGTAAGATTAGACGCAGGCCAGTATACTGATATATAATTATATGTATGTAATTATAGTTTTTGAATAAAAATTTCGATGTTTTTTGATGATTTTTCACGGAAAAAAATTTTCACGACGAAAATTTTTCACATCTCACATTTTTTATAAAGTACATTTGGATGGAAGTTCTATCCAAATATAGTGATGGAACCTATCTCCAATTTTTGTATAGTCACCATACATTTTTTTACACGGTTTTTTATTTACACGGTAGTCTCTAGAACAGGCTTGTCCAAAGGACCCCTATGGTGCCAAAGTGGCCCCCACTTTTCACATAAAAACATACATAACAAATAGCATTTATTCTGAAATGAACTCATTGAAATAGTTTTATAATGGAAATAAATAACCTTACCAATATTTTAATACTTATTACGTTTTGAATATACAATAATTGAAATTTTGAGATTTGAAATTTGTAAGTGGCCCCCGCATACTGAAATTTTGGACAAGCCTGCTCTAGAATGTATCCCCCGTGTAAAAAGAGGATCGAGTATTATATGAATGAATAAACAAAACATATTTCTGACAATAAACCGATTTTCAACTTATTACCACATAACCCCCTTTTTAATTACATCTGATATTCAATACTTCCCATCATTCCAAAAAAACCAACAATACCACCATCCAACCAACACAAACACCCAAATCAACCTAAAAACCCCTCAAAAAACCCCATCCTCACCACCATCCAACCCTCAAAAAGACCACCCACATCCATCATCCACCATCCACCATCCACCAGCACCAGCGAACCTCAGTGGGCGTAAGTGTGGTCAGTGTTGCGCAAACATGCGGCACTTGCAAGAGTAGGCGTATCCTCGCCCACGGCCAGTCGCGCTTCAGACACCCGACGGCCAACACCGTCGCGCGGCGCTCTCCCGCAGGAGCGCTCGAGGACTGGTCGCGCGAGGAGTTGTGGTGCAGGAAGTCGGGCCGGGAAGGAAGTGCGGATCCTTGGCGAGGTCCGGGAGTTTGAATCGTTGTGATATTCGCATTTTTAGTACGGTTTTTTGACAGTTTTCGGAAGGGTGTTGAGGTCGAGCTGTTGAGGCGGTACTGATGTTTTCAGGTAATTTGTGTTTTTTTTTATTGTTGGTGGTTGGTTTGTGTTTTTTTTGAGGGTTTTTAATGGAAATTTTTGTTAGTTTTTTATCTGTAGAGTAGTGATAGTGCTGAAACATGCAAATGATAGTTGAAAATCTCTTTAAAAAAAAATGTAAAAATTAAGATTTTCAAAGATGATAATCGTTTAAAAGGGGTACGATAGATTAATTTTAATAAGCATTTTATAAAACTCACCCTTTTCAAATAATTATTATATTAAAAAACATAATTTTTTTTTAGAAATGATCAATTACAAATGTATAATCTACTACTAATGTCATTACCCTACATTATTTTATTAAAGAACTTGTAATTATTATTACATTTTTATGAAATTTATTATCTATTCAATATATTTTTGATACATTAGGAATGTATGTGTTCGCTAATTCATATTTGATATGATTAGAGCGTATTAGTAATTTAACTGTTAAACCCTTTTGTGGAAAACGTACATAAACTTCAAAGTGTAGAACATCATGTGGTGTGATAAATTAATATATGATGTATTCCATTAATTGAACTATGCGAACGTAGCATTAACGAACATATTCGTGTTATAAGCGTGAACAATTATATACGTATTGAGATTAGTTAATTGAATAATTTTAATATTTAAAACACTTCGAATATAATGAAATTAAGCATTTTGTTTATATTTTCAATGGTAATTTTTTCGTATTCGATTTATTTAAGGAAATTTTCATCGTGTCGTTCGAGAGTTTTGCGCTGTCGAATTTTGAAATATCAAAAGGTAAACGATAAAATTTTATCGTTCCGACGATTACGATTCACCCTTAACGATTCGAGCAATTAAGGAAACAAGTGAATCCGGGTACAATAAAAAGGTTTCCTTAATTTTTCTTTTGATGTTTTTTTACTCACGAAAATTTCTTCCCGAAATGAAAAATAAATACTTTGAAATTATAGAAAATATTGCTTACAACAACCCGTCGCGATCTATACCGTTCATTTTAATTAACATAACTTTTTTATATTTCAAAGTATTATACATATATGAAAATACATTAATTTGATAAATTATGTTAACTGACACACATTATGATTAATTCAAAATTTTACTTAAAATATCAAATTATGTATTAAATTTATGATACGTTATGATAAATTTGACTTATAATATCAAATTAAATTGCTATGATTTTTTTAAATATTTTATTCAAGCGAATAATTTATATGCGCTAGATACTTTATTTTAGAAATAATTATTTAAAAAAAAATAATAATAAAAAAGACCCTAATTCAATGAATCAACAATTACCGCGACTCCTGGCATTAAACCACATACAAATCGAGCGCACCCTTTTTCGAGTTCGTCAAAAACACGCGCTTCTTTGAGCCCTGTAAACACACGAACATTATTAGACACATGTCAAAAACGACGAGAACAACCCTCGACTTGAAACCTACGAACCACCCCCCGTTAGGCACACGCTCAAAGCACTTACTACATACCCGAAACAGTTTCCCGCCGACCGACTGGCCTAGTGAAATTCGGCACGGGGAAAGTCGCTGATTTAATTTCGGCAAATTTCTAGCCCTGGCCCTCCTTCCGTGTCCTTTCTGTGTCGAAATACGACGTGAAAACGAAACATAATACGCTTTTAGCGGTGCTTTTCCTGCCAGCTGGTCCCTACCACCTTGGAAAGGGTCGGATATGAAGAATTATAACTAGGCGCACGTTTCGCGGTCGCAACCCCATAAAATGAACTATATTTATTATATAAAAATGTATAAGTCATATTCGGAATGTTTTTATTATACAGGGTGGTCCGAAGGTCTAAGACAAGCCTTGAAGAGGTGATAGGTCATGTTGTTTGGAACGTTTTAAACCAAACATGCCGTAGTCCAAAGTATCATAGTTTTTGAGTGATTATTATTATTATTTTTTTTTTAAGAATAAATACAAAATATCGCACATACTAATAATTCCCAAGTGAAAGATAATATGACAGACTAGTCTTATTATTATATTTTGTTTGTTTATTAATTTAATCCTTAAATAGAAATACAAAAATCTATATTAACTAAAAACTATTAGAAATATATGATTAGTTATCAAAAATTACTAAAGTAAAGGAAAACTATAGATTTTTTGATATTTCTTTAAAAAAAAAGAAAAAACCACGTAGCCCAAAGTTTTCAAATGTTTTTAAAAACATCTCTACTTAAAGCTCTTTTGATTGAAGTATTACACATACAGATATCTAACCGATTTTCAAAATTGTGAATAAAATGTGTGATTCGTTCATTGAAATAGACGGATACATAAGATGATTCTATAAGATTCTTGAATAATGTCGAAGAAAGAACATCGGATTTATATTGTTGAGTTGATAAGACTGAAATGTTCGAAAACGCATGCACCCGAAATCGAAATCGGCAAAAAACTTTTTTCAACACGTAATAAATCACCATAAATCAATCGGAACCCCAGTGTATATCGGATTTTTTCCCATCTCAATCCCGCAATATATATTCCGTGTGGTTTCACCGAGTCTAAGTCATCCGATAATATTGACTCCGTTTAAGCCCGAAGTGTATAGTCAATATTTATTAAGGGATTTCAGGAGGCTTTCGCGCCTCAGAGTCTTCCATTGTGAGCCCTTTGACGGTTCGCCGGCTACGTTTGACGCTTATTAAATTTTTTTTCGGTCCCTGAATAAAAAAAAATATTAATAGATTTTTTTTGGCGGTTAATTTGGACACGATTCGTCGCCGAACATTCGTCGTAACGATGAATAATTATTGCCGGGTATAAAAATTTATAATGGGCATGTTAATTAGTATTTATTATCATTTGTGAAAGTTGGCGTTGTTAACGCCCGTGAATTTTTCAACAGTTTTGTGCGATATCGTTAATGATGCTGCGCGAGTTAAATTTTCGGTATAAATATAAAATAAAAATAAACAACGTAATTTTAAACTCCGTTCATTAGTTTGTGTTTTTTTTTTCGTTTTCGGATTTCGGGGTTTCGTAATTTGCGCAAACGCTAACAATCTCGTGATTACATTTTTTATAATTCAATACGATTTGCGTTTACGCTTTTTTCGATTTTAGAAACTTTTTACAAAAAAATCAACTGAATTTGGCTTAAATTTAAATAAAGCAATTTGAAAACGTTCAAAACCTCTCAAACGTTTGCAATTTTGACGGCATCAAAATAAATTTAATTTAGGCACGAAAATGAAAAGTATATTAATTTGATATTTATTTTTATTGCAATTGAGTAAATAATTTTGACGCTTTTTATAAAAGATTAAAATTCTCGTCGCACTTATTGAAGTTTTTCTGTTTTATAACTCATATTATTAATTTCGTCGCAAATTATCTTTGCTGAAAGATATCTTTCATTACATTTTCATAGATATTATTTTTTTTCAGTATCACTTTGTACATTAACGAATATTTTACTATCTAATTTTAATTTATATTGTAATAGATTTTTTTTTAATTAAGTAATTGAATTTAAAAATATATATCTACTTTTTATTGTTAATTATAATATTAATTAAAAATTTAGCCTTGCTAAATTCAACGTCCTCCGATCATTTATAAGCTTATAAATAATATGTGGCATGGTCAGCACGAAGATGCGGTTGTATTATATTGTATTTTGCATATATAATTAATTTGAGACCACTTAGAACAGAACGATTTTACTATTTATTTCTCAGAAAATTTCACAAGGTGAAATTCCTGAATTTCATTGGTTTAAGAAAATTCTCATCTTTCATGAATTCATATGCACGAATAACATGAATATAACTTAAAATTTCAATCATCATCATTTTGCTCTGCATAAACCATCAAGTATCTCAGTTATAATTTTACAATAAAAATAAATCAGAGAACAAAGACAAAAGCCTTATACCATCTCTCGCAAAGCCTACCGCTGCAAACGAAGACTGCACCACGGTCATAAAACATATCTGAGATTGCATCTGTGTTTTGTGTTCCCGCGGCGCATTATTTCAATGCACTTTGCAGGTGCATACTGCACTCGTACAACATATATAATATAACATAGCAAAAATATATATCCTCGATACACGGTGGGTATGTGGCGTGCTTCTTGCGACAATCTCGCGAGCACGCCAACTCCCTCGGTTGACCCATTTATCACCGAGGGTGTACGTTGCTGGGAAAAAACGCGGACAGCCTATATATCAATCCGTTTTTCCAGCTATGTAAATCGTGAATGTGTGGAATGATGTATTTTTTTGTTGGGGGTGTTTTCGTGTTTTTTACGGTGAGTGTGTTAATTGAGTTAATGGACTTTGGTTGGTTTCGTGTGGAATGATTGATAATTCTTGTTGTCGATTTATATAAGATGTAATTTGGTTAGAGATAATATGAAACATTGACAATCTTATTTGTTATCGTAAACAAATGTCAATCATTTGATTCGGAAACGCAAAACATTTCTATTTACTGACAATGCAAAGGGTAGACGTTTCGATAAAACTTATATTTTCGATAGTGATTTCGTGAAATGTATAATAATTTTATCTTGAACGATCATTTTATATTTTTTCTTAGTCTTTCTTTGACGTCTCTGAAATATAATATCATAAAGCGTTATTATTTTTAATAAATTTAATATTTAAAACATAATTAAATTAAAATTTCACTCACTACTACTCGACTTAAAAACAAACATTTAATTGAAATTCATTACGAAAAAAAACAAACGCTTTTTCACAAAAAAACATTTTCTATTAAGCAAATCCGACGAGAGCCCCGAAATTAAATGTACACGCGAAAATTTCCAGCGGCGTCAAAGCCCGCCATCAAATATTTCTCGTTCTCGGGTGTATTTTATCGCAGAACATTCATTACCAACATTAATATTTACGCATCCACACACGTTTCCTGAACCTCGCTTCTAACCCACTAAATATGACTTCCCACCACACTCCGAAATCCGATCCGGAGACCGGCCCTCCATCACAGGTAGCCCGCGCCCTTTGAGAGGGCCTAGCAAATATGGAGGCTTCTTTGCTCGGTCGCAATCCGTCTCAATTAATCGGACCTCGGGTCCTCTTTGTGTTTGCCCACCGATAATGATGTCGACCCACGCTAAAGGTACCGTGAATCGCAAAAACCTCCCCGAAACGTCAAGGGCTCTCTCCTTGTCGGGGAGGTGTTTGCGCTCATTTGGAACTTCTTGTTCGCTTTCCTGGTCTGCTGTTTGTCCACTGGAATGACACCAATCCGCTCGGCAAATATTTGACGATGTGTTTCTGCGTTTGTCTCGTTTGTGTATTGTCGAATTGGTCGACCTTTTGTTTTTCGATACGGAACGGATTCGCGAAAGTTTTGATTGAAAGGGGGTGGCGCTTTCGGAAATTGTAAGTTTCAATTACGGACGCAATTTGCGTAATGTATATAAGAGGCTTTTTGTTCGTTGAGCCGTCTTGGGATTCGCTCAATTATCTTTGCGATATCGATCGTTTTAATGAATATTTTATTAAAAATTTTAAAATTGTGTATTCTGTTCGAAATAAACTTTAACGGAAGGTTAGCTTTCAAAAACATATTCTCTATAGCGGTCAATTTAACTAACAGGAAACAGACTCGAAAACAAGCTTCGAAAGTTGGCCAACATTTCAATTATAAAATATTAACAATCGCAGTAGTTCGCAATTTAAACGTGATCAATTTCTATACCCGGAAGTATCTAAAGTGAAAGGTTATCTATGGTTATGGTTTTAAGCTCGAACAATACTCAGAAAATAATTGAATTATTTATTCAGCTGCATAGCATCCATCAATTTAGTGCATAGTTGCACTCGTGATTATAATGTGCAACCAAGCATCAGGTTCCGCACAAATTGAGCTTAATCGATATCTACCAAAGCAATTGCACGGTTCACCAAAGATGAGAATATTATTGCTTAAACGCACAATAAGGTATTCTGTAAGTGCGATAGACCAAGACGCTTGCAATTTGCATTCAACTCTCTAAACATTCCATGAATAATAGCATACAATTTGAACGAGTAACCTCGCTCGAATTCATCACTATAATATCATAATTTCCGTAGTAAGATGTTCTGAATACATTTTTCGAAAATATATTCATACGAAACCTGTTCAAAAGTATCTCACATGCAAATTTCACCGCCTTGCCTTTAACGAGACTCTTTTTGTTCAAACTTGCTCTTCATTTTCGGACTTTTAAACCGCTTTTTTCCTGAATAAAGTGGGCAATCGTAAAGTCGAGCGGTTCAAAATTGGCGCCACCGCCTGCAGGAGCAGCTGCAAACTGCTTAATTGAGCCACGGACGCGCGATAATGGATCCCTAGCGTTTCGGCTTTCATGCAACTTTAATTTTTCAGCCAAATTGCCTCCCTTCTTTTACTCTTTCGTCTTCCCTACTTATTCCTTTCTCCTAGCCGTTTCCCTTCTTAAATATACAGGTAGTTGTTTA
The DNA here is from genome assembly GCA_009617725.1 of Hydropsyche tenuis. NCBI lineage: Eukaryota > Metazoa > Arthropoda > Insecta > Trichoptera > Hydropsychidae > Hydropsyche > Hydropsyche tenuis. Next base: position 1,253,736 of record VTON01000036.1, read on the forward strand.
AATTTCTAGCATAATAAGACTCGAAAATATGAAGAGCAAGAAAATCGGTTTATGAATGCATTATAATTAGGTTTTTGTATAGATGTCAAATTATTTTTGATCGTTTAATATAAATTTATATGTTTAGATTTTTTTGTTTGAATCTTTTTTCTATTCAAGTGTAGTAAAATAATTTTGGATGAATTTATCGGTGCATAAATTTGAATTGAAAATTGTTTGAAAGTTGAAAGCTGCGCAATTTAATATTCTCACATATTTCCATATATTTTTATTCAACTATATATTTCTTCCCACCTTTAGTTTCCTTCGATAGCCGGCTCTTCATGTCTCGTCTCGTCGTTTTCAGCTGCTTTTGCTACACCACCGTCCCGTTGAAACTTTTGCAGAGTTTTCAGACAAAATTAAGGGTAGCGATAGCACCAAAGTGAACCGAGTCGTAAGAGCTATGAGTTTTGAAAGAACCTGAGTTAAGAAGGAGCTTTCGTCGATCGCTCAACGCCTTTAACGAATATCAACATAAGACTGCATTTTTGGTTTCATTATAAGTTAAGGATATTATCAATTTTCAACCTATTTAAAAATTGAAAATAAAACGTATAATTGTAAAAGTAAATATATATGCAATACCGTAAATATTATTACAAGCTCACTTTCATTTTATTCGGTTGAATACATAACGGATATTTTGTTCATTCAAAATAAGTAACCAATGTTTGCGTACTAGCGCAAACATGAGAAAAAATCGTTTACCCCCGAGGGATACAACGTAAAATTACTCGATACGACAAAGAGCTATAAGGCTTAGAAAACAATAATAAAAACAAAATATATACGAAATAGAACGAAAATAGAGGTGGAAAAGCGAAGGTGAGCGCGCACGGGATAAAACACGCATTTCGGCCGTAACGCAAACAAACGCTCGGCGCGAAATCCCTTGAAAAATTCGGCGGCGAAGAGTTATATTTTCGTTGAAAAATTGACGTCAATTTCGAAGGCTTAAATTTTATTTTGCATTGCCGCCAGCCTCGTAACAAGCGCGACGTCGGTTCAGACCAAAAAAAAAACAGAATAAAACCCGGCTTATATCTATGCGCGTTCCTGCGGCCGCCCGACGCAAATCGCTTCGGTGAAATGTTATTGTTCGTCTACGCCGTTGTTTATCCGTGTTCGAGTTTTTCCTGCGAGGAAAAACCGAGGCAGTGGCTCTAAGGGAAAGTGGCGGTAACCTATGAGGAACGAGCGTGGTCGCGGCGTGCAAAAAATAAATGAAATCAACGGGAGACATTCGACGGCCTCGAAAAGTTTCGCAGCTCGGGGTTAAGGGTTTCGACGATGGAAAAAGTGTTGTGTGTGTTTTCGTAAGATGAAGATAATTTGTTGTTGTATAATATAGTATCCGGGTTATATAAATATCTTGAGATTTTGTGCGGAAGTTTCGTGTTTTTATTGCAGGTTAACTTGAATCGTAATGAAATGTAAATAGATTTTCGTTGTAAATGAATTTTTCATGCTTTATTGAAGATTATTTTCGAATTTTTCCGTTTAATATTTATTTATTGCTTGATATTTATTTCATATAATAAAGTTTATCTTTTTTATATGAAAGTTATTTTTGTATTATAGATTTATAGAGTACATGTAGAGTATATATTATAGGTTGTTCTCGACTTACAACGACGATACGTTCTTGAACCTCGGTCTAATTGAAAGTCGAATCCGTACAAAAAAATCAATCAATTTTATTTATATCAAAATTTTTAACCCGTATCTTGCCACGGTTAATATATTATAATAATAATATAAAAAAACATTTTACCAGATCTATTTTTCAATAAATAAGAACACATTCCAAAAAGAACGAAAAAAATCTGGCATATATCGGTTTACAGTAATTCGAACGAGTATATGTATATTTTTTCGAAAAATAATTATATTATTTATTTCGATCTTAAGTTTCTCGATTTACCCGTAGTAGGTGTAAGTAAAGTAAAATAAAAGCAATTTTTGCATTAATATTAAAAATAAATAAATCAACACAATAACGACCACACTAAACTTCATAACGTCACAATAATTATCGAAATCCATACATATTCCGCCCAGAACATTACAACTTCGAACCCCGACCACCATCATTCACACAAACTCGAAGCAATTAGAACATTCAATCGAACTAAAATTCGCATAAGCTAAACTAACATTATCACCAGAGCGGATCGCATAAACCTGCACGCGGGCCAAACTCCACCACCGCTGCAATTCAACCGCATCCGGAATGGGCCGGTAAAAACCGCGGAATACGACGTAGATTTACTCTCTAGCGAAACTGGCGTTTTTCATTTCGGCCAGTTGACAAATCGTCGACAATACGGTTGATAAATGCGGCCATTCGTACGCGCACGGTTTCATACGGGATACATATGCGTTCCGAGCACGTTTGGTGCACGGCCCGTTTGCGAGATACGTAGGGGAGGTTCGGCTAATATTAGCCTTTTTTAAATCCTATTTGTAACGTCAAATGGCGTTTTGGATGCATTTGTTATGGTCGTGAGTGATGGAGGTGATTTTTGAGTCGGTGCAAATTTTTATGGATTTAATCTTGTATGGTGGTGATGAATGTTGGGGTTTTGTGGGGTTGATTTGGTTGGATGTTGATTTTTGTTGGAAAATATTGGATTGGAATCGTGATAATTTGTAGTGGAGGGGCTGCGGTGTTGAGAATGAAAAAAAAAAACAAGCTTGTACATATGGGAAAAATACGAAATAACGCGTCTTCGACGCATACTATTTGTACATCTGTGCAAGATGAAGATAGGAATTGAAACAAATACAAAACGTTCACTTTATATAGGGAAAGCTGCAGCCTCGCAGCCCATTAGGAAGAGTCGCCACTGTCTGGAATAAATAAAGCTTATTATGAATATTGATAGTTTCGAGAAAGAAATATAAATGTGAACATCAGTTATTAAAATGTTGAAAAATATTAAGTGTAGTCTTGATTTTATATACTATGTTATAAAAGTAGAAATTTCTGATATTATTGAAGATTAGGATTTTTTATCGCATCTGCTCGACCTAACAAAGGAAATAAAGAAACTGAATACTGAAACTTTTATCATATAGACTCTGGTCAAGGATATCCAGCCACATTCATCTAACGATCCCACCACATGTCACTTGACTCCAGCACTCTTAGAAAACACCTATATTCAACAAAGATTAATCGTCAAACCGTCAACGATTTAAATATGACTTCCGAACATCTTATACGTATCAATACTTTTATAATAATTGAATTCCCACCAAACCAAAATATTCATCAGACTCCTTCACATCCACCACACAGAAAATATTCAAACCGACAACACAACCAGCAGACTTTCCCCGTCAATAAACATAAAACGCGATCCTCGCATCACGTATACGGACGGCGGGAATGCATGAAAAACGCCTCTTTGATTTTCTCGAACGCTTTTTTGACGAATGAGTTCGCAGAAAAGTGCTGAAAGCCGGCGCGAAGTTGGCGCGGCCAAGTTTCGCAAGTGTTGCGAAATCAATTGGACGTTCGCGCAACTTCGCCGTTACTCCTCCCGCGCACACCCCATATTATATTATTATTATGTACGAGTGGCATGTGTGCCGCATTCGCTTTCTCTATCTGGCTCGTGTTTGGCGAGAGTTGTTCCATGTTGTTGGAGGCTACGTTCACTTTTGAAATTTGATAAATTTGCGTGCGATAAGGGCGATTTGTTACGCGTTGGGCCCTTCCGGGTTTTCGGTTTGGAGTTTCTGATTTTTTTCTTTCGATTTTTATTAAATTTATTGGATGTTTTTCAAAGGTTTGTTTCTTTTCGAGTTAATGTAAGATTGATGGAAATTTATTATCGAAATGAAAATGTATTATAAGGAAATTCGTTTATCGTTTATATCTGAGATGGTTTTATTTTGTTTGCGAATATAAAATTTAATTAAATTAAAGTTTGTGTGAAAATATCATGTTTTTATTGATGATCGATGAATTTAAATTGAAAATTTTATGTTGCTAAAAGGTTTCAAGTCGTAAAACGGATACAACATCAATTTAAAATTGAATCCTGAAAAAAATAGTTTTCTGCTCTATAATTTCACAATTTCATTCGCTTGATAGATTTACTCTCAGTTGAAATAGTTTGTTCTAGAAAACTAAAATCTAACAATTTATCAAAAATAAATATTTTATTCAAGAATTTTTAATATCCACTAGAATCTCACGTCGATAAAACGAGACCGACGTTCAAAATTCGATAATATTTCACTCGCTAATACGTCATCAATAACAATATCTGCCAACAAGAACAACTCATCATTGAGAATATTCGATCAACTCGATAGATTAATATTATACTTACGCATTGATCAATAATAAACGAGTTACGGGCGTTGCGAAACGTTATTAATTACTCGCTAGCAACTTCCCGAGTAACTTTAATTAAATGCTGTTTATAGATAATTGCCTAATATGCTAGTTTAGAACAAGTTAAAATTTCACAAGGCGCACACATAAACACACAACATGCATACAAAACGCCCCGCATAGTGGGTGTCGTGTTGATGGATAAAATTTTCGTTGATGTATCACAAAGTGGGTGGTTTCGGGTGGTTTCCCATAAACATACACCCATCCACTTTCGCCGGGGCCTTCTCAGATTCGCATATCCTTCAACGCTCTATGTAATGAGAATAAATTTGCGTCGGTTTATGCGGCCGCATACATCGCCTCATAATGTGAGAGTGCAAAGCCCTACGCTGCGATAACCGACTGCGGTACATTTGTCAAAAGGGGAAAATTCGGAAATATTTCGCTCTTCAAATTTCCATCAGCATTTGTCGTTCTTTATTGTGATTTCTGGCAATTATCCGTACGAAAAGTCGTTGAGGCAATCGCCTTTGGAATGGATCATGGCACGCTACCAGTACTGCGGTCGTTTTGCTAAAGACTGCACTAAATTGGCTTTATGAAGCTATTAGCCGCGTTGATGAAGCTCATGGCTTTTCAGCTTTCATATCAGCTGATATTGTGTCAAATTTGTGCAGTAAAATTAACTCGTGTTCACTTTAAACACGGTATCGTTTAAATTTGAAAGGTGGTATTATGGTATACGTGACGTATTGACTTGTTAACTTTTCAGTTATTTTTTTCAGTTATTTTTTTATTAGAATATTGCAGCGAATAATGGTTGACAGTGAAAGAGTAATATATTAACATTCGGGTCATCCTGGGGCGGGTCCGATACATTGACCATCGCATGATTGATGACCGTATCTTTTTAGCGTTTTAGATCATTTATCATACATAATAATTTGCCAAAACTTAACATCGTTCTGGTGTCATGGGTCGTTTTTGGCTTTCAACGTCGAAAATAATATTCCGCAGCTCATAGGGTAAATATTGATTTTCATGAATGATCTACACTCGGTGAACGCTGGTGCTTTTTGTTGAACTTTCACTTCCGATCCATTGACGATCAAACATATCGTGTGTTTGATATAGAAAAAGTTGGTATTCGGAAAAAACCGAACCACCCCGGAAACTGAAATATTTGCCGGAAGAAAGTTTTATTGAGGAAAGGACTCGCCGTGAATATTTCAAACGATGTTGAGTAATCGAAAACCTTTATTTATTTTTATTTTAAATGTAAAAAATATTCAGAGCTCGGAATATTTGAAAAAAAAATTTGGGAACCAATATTTTTTTTGAATAGATAAAAAAAGTTTTTTCCTTTATGTTCGAATAAAAACGCAGCTATAAAGTCGTATAAAATAATAATTTTGTAAATATGTTTGAGATAATACATATTTTGTTTAGTAAATACTCGTAAATGGGATCGAGTAACTTTCTCGTACACTAAAATAATAGGTCAACGAAGTTCGTAACTTTTAACTTTGTAAACTCGACTTTTTGAAGAGTTTTTGCTTGTTTTTTATGAGCTTATATACTTTCGAGAGCAGATTCACCGTACTGATTTCAAATTTCTGAAATAATCCTCAGTGGATCGTTTAATGATATTTTTTCTCACCGGTATATTGCAAATTTCATATAATTAAGTCATATTTAATTTCACGAGTACTATTAAAAAGTAAAATGTCACCTTTATATATCAAAAAAATGTATTTTTCACGTCCATAAATAAATTCTCGAAATTTATTCGCTCGGAAGGAAAAAACTCTTAGCGTAGGCGTACGATAAATCAAAAATTTTCACTAATCCTCAAGTGTATATCAATTTCTTCGGCTTCAAAAGTAAAAACAACGTCTGTGACAGCAACTGAAACAATAAACAAAAATATTAAACAGAAAAAAGCAAATTTATAAAGAAAAACTCGGCAACGTTACGACTGGAGATGTAAATACAGATTATTAGTTCACCGCCTGCGGAAAATTTATCGCGGTGAAAACTCCACGCTTCACCCATAGATTTTCCTCGAATTTTTTTCATATCGCGATTTGAACTGCGTAGACAAGCGAGTTTCGGCGTTGATTTTTTTCGAGTGAAATCTCTCTTTTATACGCGTGCCATCCGCATTATTTTTTTTCCCGAAAAAAGTAATCATGTTCCAAAAATTGACCTTGGTTTATTTTTCCGTTTTTTGGCATAATTTTTGTTTATGCCTGTGAAAAAGCGGCTTTGTGTGTTCCTGTACACAATTTTTTCCGCTTCCAGGTAAACTGCGTCGGAGGGATGATCTTGACTGGCCCATAACCACCGGTTTGTCTCGCGAAATCTGACTGTAAAGTCTCATTAAGTTCGTAATTACTGACTTCCTTAATTATTACGAATGGAGTGTGGTTACACACGGTTTCGTCGTAATTAACGAAAACGGCCAAGAGTCTGGTCCTCCTAGCGACGAAAAAAAGGCAAAAATAAACCGAACACAGTCAAGGATCGGTGGAATGGGATATGGGGTTCTTTTAAGTTTCAGCCAAGTTTTTTCGGGTAAATAAATGCTGGAAATTAAAGGGCGAACCAAATGCCGGTCGCGTCCCTCACCAAATTGGATTAAATTCGGATTAAATTACTGCCACAACTTCGTGCGGTACGTATGTATAAAAATGTAAGTTAGCTAACTAAAAAGATTAAAGGCTTAGTCTTGGTAACGAAACGTTTGTAAAGGAACCGTGTTTGGTAATTGTTGAATTGTGCTGTTTCGCAATTTGGCATATGATTTTGCTCGATAATTCGAATTTATATATTCATCTTAATATTTCAATAAATTCATTGTAGTACAATCGATGTAATCATCTTTAATTCGTGTTCGTGTTTAATGAATGTAGTCTATTTTTATCGCATAATTGATCTTAATATTCTGACGTTTTCAATTACAAATCGGACTTATTAATATAATATATCAATTATGCTTCATATTACCAATAATCTCTATTATATTTTGTTAAATTAAACGCTAAATTACGACGTAATAATTCATCCGCACGATAATATATTTTTTTATTGCCATAAAGCGGTATCGCACGTTGTTCATTACTTAATTGTCGGACCGTAAATTAATTATTTTTATACGTCGTCGGCTCACCACGTTAATTTGGTTTATTCCGCCGCTTTTTAAAAGAAAAAAAATTAAAAGCTACCATTTGACCCAAATTATTAAAAAAAAAAATGATTTCACCCAGATTTTTTCAATAACTACATCGCTTGTATAATATACAAACGAGACAAACTACACCCAAGCAGAATATCGTCTAGAAAATTTCGCAGAGAACTAACGAAGGACTCCGCTTAAGCCTGCACTACTTCAATATACATACGCTTTTGGAAAATGTATAATATATTTGTAAAATCTGCGATGCGAGCGATTTACGAGCCAGCTCGACTTCCAGACTCGATACGGGCGTTTTAGCCCGCTTGTTAGTCTTGTACCGGGTGGTTTTTTCTTCTGGTTCACTTGTTCGACCTTACGCTGCCGTTTCATACATAATTCATAAAACAAAATACGAGTAATAAATTACTTAGGTGAAAGCGAAACGGTTCCTTTGCCTAACAATGCAAAGCGATACGGCGCACGCAAAGATACTTGAATTTATCGCGGGAAAAAAATACATTAAATCGAATCAAATTACGCATGTGATGAAAAATTCAATACATCTACAAATTCAGTATAATTGATATTCAATGAAAGCTACAATATAGATCCAAACATGAAATTCGCTGTGCAATATACTCAAATTCTAAAGTAAAGAATACAATAAGCTATTTGTTGTGCGATATTATCTTTATTCAATAAAGCTTCACGCTTTCAGCGATAAATTTTCTTTAAACGCAAACTTAGGCTCAAAACGGTTTTCCAACACAATAACTGGTTCGCATTAAACAGATCCTGGGATGTAGAAAAAAATAACCCGCCCTTGAGGTTCGCAACAATGTATTCTCGCATTCGGCATGTAAAGGTGGAAAAAAAGCCGATCTTTGGTTCGCAGGCCGCGAAACCGATCTTTCGAAGACGAGATAAAACGTTTTCCCTTTTTTCCCACTCGCCTTTTATTGTGTACTTTCATGAGTGGTTATTATACATGGAGCACAAGCGTGTGTGGCCATTTTAGTTCCTCGCATTGTAAGTTCGTATGCCTCTCGTTATACCTATACATATTGTTGTAAAGGTGGGCTGGGTTTTTGTAATATAATAAAAACAATAAAATAGTCATCTCGCGGCAAAATGGACAGGCTGTATTATCGTGCTCGACCGCGTAGCGGAGCCTTTTTACTAAAACAAAAATCCTCGCATAAAACGCAATTGCAGTCATTTTTCTTCTTAAAATACTAACATTATAGGAATGAAAGTTTTTACCCTTTTTTCCGCCGGAAAATATCTCGCGTGACTCCTTTTGTATTTTCCCTTTATTTAAAGTATTCATTTTTTATGGGTGGAAAGTGTTTTTTGTGGATTCCTATCGTGAAATCAAAAGATAGGGATTCTAATTAAACTGTAAATATAGGGTTGTCTTGCATGTCAAATTTGCTAATTACACAAAATTTATGGCTGTCTAATTATTATTTCAAATATAAAATTGGTTAAATTTATTAATAATAGCCTGAAAAAAATTTATAAGGTATTTCGTAAAGTTTACAATATTATTAAGTAAAAAATTTGACCTGCGTATTAAAAAAAAAAAAATCGTTTTTTCTTTTAAGACATTTAACATTTACTCTAGACCTTTTACGTTAAGTTTTTCGTTGATTAAACATGAAAGAGGCTTTGAAACATATCTGATTTTTTTTGCTAGTTAAGTTCAACCAGTAAAACGTTTAATTTTTTCAGTAAAGTGAATTAAGGTCTCATTCAATTAGTCTACTTAAAATCAGATGTTTTTTACATTTTAAACATATATTGTGGCTAGCTAGTTATCGATAGAGGTTTTCATTACGCAAAGTCTGGTTGTTCAGGACGCTTTTCACGTTGGACTTTTCCCCGGTGTCACTAGCACGAAAGATCTGATTTTCCCCCGTTTTAAACGTGAAAAATGGATTTTCCTTCACAGTTTGCATCCGCTGTCTACTACCGTACCCGTACAACTTAGGATAAATAAATATTTATTCCGCTTTGAGGAGACAAACTTCGTCCACGAAGTACTTATTCTATGCGCTTTTTTGCACTGTCATATATGTAAATCTAGAAAACATATGTACATATATTATCTTTTAAGAATTCTAATCAAATTTCTATTATAGTAGTTTGGTTTACAATAAAAACTCTCGAACACAAGAAAAAACGCCCTGGAAACTTTGAACAATACACACAATTTTTTTTGTTAACATCCATTGTCCTGCGTTTTTGTGGAAAAGCACTTTCTGTAATTATTTCGCGTAATAAAACACAACACATTTCCAATCTAGCAAGCAAATAACATTGATAGAATTTTGAACGATCAAAATTATCACGCAACACCCAAAAATTAATTTTTCACACAACTAATTTCGCCGGTAGAACGCACAACGTTATTATCATAATTTGAATTTTAACCGAATTTGAATTGCACAGGAATTATACGTCGAAACATCGATCAAACGTACGTACAACAAACAATATTGTTGTGTATCAAAACGGCAAATTACGGAAATGCTCCAAGCTTTATTCGCATTGTTCGAGAATTTTGCACGACCCAAACACGCAAATTAATTATTAGTCTATTTGCTCAGTTCATAAATCAATTTCGAGCACGCCACACGGCAACGCGACTTCGCCCTTCGTATAGGCTCCATACATATTAAATTTGCGCACAAACCGACTGCATACATGCATAATGGTATAGTTTAGATAGTTGCAAAGTTATTTCATCGCAGGATATATCCCTTCGAGCCCTGGAAGGTTTACCCTTAGCGCGGCCGTAACGCATTTGCATACTCCATTTGTTGGACGCCGTATCCGAACGTCAAACAATACGAACGCAAAAATCTTTTCGGATTCGGATTCTTTGTGAGAACGATGAAATCTCAGCGCTTTTCGTATATGTTATTCTTTTTGGGTTGAGAAAGGGTATGCTTTTGTTTCGTAGAAATAGAAGAATGTGCTTGAGCTTAAATGAAAAGTTCATTCAATAATTTCGACGTTGTTTATGTTCTTTGGAGGATTTTGTGTATATTAAGTGTTTTCTGTTAATTTAAATATTTAAAATGATAATCAAAGGAGTGAAACAGAAAAACAACTTTTATTTTTATCTTTCCGTCTTTTGTCTTTTGAATTTTATATTGAAAACGTGAGTGAAATTCTTATTTATTTTATAATAATTACAATATCAAAATAATTTTCATAGAAATTTGAGATAACAATGGGAATTTAATACTATATTTTTAAACCTCAGAGCATTTTGAATTTACGTCACGAGTTAATTATGATATGGACTACAAAAATAACACATTGTTTACAGGTTCTACTAAACCATTAATTACTTCAAATAAACACCATTGAAAACAATGTAGTATCAATCAAACAAAAATATTTTAATTAACATTATCAATTTTTCCTGAAATCAGTTATCCAAAAATAACCTAAAAATAAAATAAACTGCAAAACAAAATAAAACACGCGGTACAAAATATACATCAAGCGGCTCAATCCAATTCAAATTTCCTAATACAAAAACAAAACAACTCTCCCGAATTTCCCGCGTTCATTCAAAATGCACATTTTCAGCCGTGTGATAAGCTGTCGTAAAAAATTCACACACTCGCACAGGGAAAGGGACGTGTGCGAAAAAATAAAAGGCGAACCGCATCAATCATACAAAACGTCAACGCACGTCAATGGACTAAACGCGGCTCAGAAATTACACGCCAAAGTGAATGTACTGACCCCGAACCCCCCTCGTTGGCCACCTTTCGCCGAAACTGGTTTTGTCACAGGACCTATTATATATACGAGGGGTGTCGATTCAAAATTCACAAAAGAACGTGTGAGATTTTAGTGGGAAATTTTCGGGAGATTTCTATGCGGTTTGGGCGTGAATCGGAAATTGGATGGATTTTTTGTGAATAAATATGATTCGTATATAAAATTTTTGATCTATGATGTTGATTCATAAAAAAAATAGATTGGTAGTTTTGATTCTAAGTAACTTGTATATTGAATGTGGTTCACAAGGTTCCACCTCCTCTATACAGGGTCCTGATTATTTTGGGAGGCGTTTAAACCCTGTCGGTGCCAGAGACGTTTTTTGTGCGACGGACCCGATTTTGCGATTGTTCAACAACAGTTCCGTAGTAGAAGAGTTGTTTTTTTTTTCTTTATAGTGTACCGATAAGTCGGAATTCAGCGTAAAATGTCGATAAGTTACATAAAAGTGTTTTTTTTAAGATGTGTTTTTTATGTAACAATTAGGTAACCTGATTTCGTTTGTAGATAACTACATAAGATTTAGTGAGAGATTATTGAAAGAATAAACTTTGAAACTTTTACGTTATTCATGGTATTATGTAATATATTTATAAGTTTATGTTAGTTAATGTGAGATTTAATTTTAAAAGTAACATATCATTAGGAATTATCTACCATAGCTTGTTTTAAATTATACTTCTTTCGGATTTTGCATGTTCAAAATGACGTTTCTATAAATTTTAACAGTCAACTTTCAAATAAATTTATTCTGAAAAATATTTCATATTTCAAACCACTTATCAATTCCACGTACAATTTTAAGTGTACTTACAATAAATTCGTAAGTATTACGAAAATTTTCAAAATTTACATGAACTTATGAATCACCGAAAGGTATAATTTTTACATTAAAATTTTAAAATTGTTTCAATTTTTAGTAGTGCTTCGCTTTTCTTATCACGCTGCATAATAATGTATCGGTAGCGTGTCGGTTGTTGGTTCGGCGCGAACACCGCAATAAATCGAATAATATCAGATATTACGTATGTAATCTGCACGTGCGTAATCACTATTAATAATTCATAAGCGGGTCACTTGTAATACCTCATACGCAATAGTAATGTTGAAAAAAAATATTAATTAGTTTTCCCGAAACGGAAATGAACATATGTATAAATGAAAAGTAATATTTCAATATTGTTATCATTTTTTTTTAATACGAAAAGGTTTCATGTATTCGATTGAAAGATTAGTTTTATTTTATTATATTTTCCGTGTATTGAGAGAAAATCAATTTAAAAAGAGTAAAATATAATGCATAATGTAATATGTTGAAAGTATAATGAATGCATCTGTATCTATTTACTTATTGCATCATTTATCGCTTAACTTTTAAAATCAGCGCATTTTATGAATTGAAATCAATATATTGATTTAAAATGTATCATAAAAGAAAATTTTAATATATTTTTAGAAATATTCAAACGACAAGAAATTCCTAAAATAGCACACAAAGATCTTCATATTTCCGCGATCTCCATTTTAAATTGTGTCAATTTCCCGTCGCAAACCGAAAGCAAAAAAAAAACACAACACGAATCGAAACTTATTTACAAACAACAACAAATTCAGAATCATCGCAGATATCTGAAAAGGCTCGATTTTCCGAAGCGACAATTTCATATCGGATTTCCCCAGTCGCGCGCACTAATGACGTTCGTTTTCCCCGCACCTTGCACGCGTACATTTCCTACACTTTCCCTCCCCAAACACACACGGGACGAAATTATTCGCATATAAGTGAAACAGTATAAAATTTCCCACAGATTCGCTCACGTTATATTTGCTCGAGACGTTCGTTAATTTCGCGACACCCGCAAGCAGGTTCAAGCACGTCTTGTTTAACATTAAACACGACTCTGCCGGGTAAACGACAAGTGTTTAACTTCGACACGCACTACGCTCTCGGATCCCGTGTGTTGTTATTGTTATATGAGATGTGTTAGGGATGATTTTTCGATGTGCAAATATTGGAGGTTTGCGTGAAGGATTGTGTTTTTAATGATGGGTGGGAGTGATGCTAGTTCGCCGAAAGAGTGGTGCTGAAAATAATCTGTTAGATATATTATATATAGCGTGTAATTGTCTCGGTGAAATGAGTGTGTTGGACGGTGATTATCGTTTTATTATATTTTCTGTCGTAATTGGTTGTCAAAGTGTTACGGCCAAATGGTGAAAGTGTCAAAACTGTATCGTTTTGGAAACCAAGCTTGGTTCAAAATCGATTTCACGTGATATTTTTTCATAGTATAATGAAAATTATGTTATATGAAACTTTTTTCAATTTTTTCCATTATCTGAATCATAAAAGCGCAAGTGATCGAATTTCATATGAAATTGTACTTCAGATCACATATGGCTACCTATAATATGAACGAACTCGTTATAGATTATTTATATATAATATACATATGTAGGTTACATTACAAAACAAAAATAGAACTAATGCTGAATTTTAAATAACTTTAACGTCTTTGTAATTAATTTGATCCTTGAAAGGTTTTCTATATATGAATTAGCCTGTATGCGGAGGCTCGCAAAAAAGCGGTACATTTCACTGCATTAATTATTCTCCGCACGTGAATGTTACATTAGGAGCTTAAAGCTCGCTTTTTCCGGACGAATTTTTTTTGTTCTAATAAAGCTCTTCGTGGAGAATATCGTTATTCCGCCTCTCGCAGGATTTAGACAGATAAGAAAATCCAATCTTCCTTTTTAGGTTGGCATGCGTACGCATATTTGGGATAGATTTCGATTTTTCCTCTAAGAAAACAATCGGCAATGAGACAAAACGCGCAAAAACGCGCACCTTCATGTCAAGGCAATTGCGGGAAATTCACATGTCGAACGCAATGAATATTTCGTCTTCCTTCGACACGTGTCACTTATATTTTGAATGATTGATCGTAACGACCTCAATAAAAAAAATATGTCGACACGCGTGTAAACGTACTCACTTCTCCAACCGATTTCAAATTCAATTTTTCCCAATTCTCGAACGTAACGTTTCAATCGACAGCAGCAAAAATATTGAAATATTTTTATTTTGTTCTGAAAACATTCGAATATTTTGTATTTGCATTTCGAAATTGAATTTTTTTTAATATACTTTCGTTATCTAACTATTACATGCAGTTCATTAATCATTTCTTATGTACAGCGTATATAATTTAAAATAAATTATCGTTAGTGTACTAGAACCAACATTTTTTACATACACCTATGATTAATTACTAAGAATTACTACTGATTTTTTTTTTATTTTAAATCAACAACTTCAATTACTTCAATATTAATCAGTTTGTCTCATTATTTGAACTCGAACAAAACTAACAGCCAATTTCGCCCAAACTACTCACACTTCCTCAACAAAATTTATCTCGAATCCTCAATCACCCATAATTAAAAAGACCCATTCAAACCGTCAACATAAATACCCAAACAGATAGATCCTTGCGATAGATAAGGCTCAACAATGACGATTTAAACACGCTTTACGCCTAATCATTCGGTACCCGGGATAAGTCCTTTCGACCCTCGGAGACGTCTTAATCCTGGTCGTAGTGGCCTCTGCTTCCGGGAATCGTCCTGGAAGATTCCTCACTCGTCCGTTCGCCGAATCGATACAACTTTAATTACTTCATCCCGTTCGTCTTTCGGATCGGATCGGTCTCGTAATGGTCGGTTTCATCAATCTCGATTGTGCCCCTTTGCGCTTAATGGTCTTGTTTGAATTTGAATTTACGCTGGAGTGCGGGATCGCATATTTAGGGGGTAATTTGAATTTTTAATTATAAAGGTTTTGGGGTATATTGGTTTGTTTTGCATTTTTTTTTTGTTTTTCAGATTTGTGATGTTGAAAAATTGAGATAGAAGTTGGAATTTGATTTGCAGGTATGTTTGTAACAATTTTTTTCTATTGACGTATGTTATTATTGGAAAAAGTCTTAAAATGTTCTGCGACATTTGAAAATTTTTGAGACATGTTTTTTCTCTTGTGAATGAAAAGTTTACATCGGAGATAAAATATAATATAATATTTTCTCAAAAATCCTTTGTGTGAAACCATCTTGAAAAACTTGTTCACAAAAGGTAAATATAAAAATAATATTTTCACATAAGTTTTCATAAAATTTTATAAAAAAACATATTTATTAAATTTATTTATGTCACTAGTTACAGTGATTATATGAAAATTAATTTAATATAACATAAACTTACTATGATTTGTAAAACTTTATTAACGAATAAAAGCTTTTGAATCGAGACAATATTTCTCAAAACCTTTTTCTACGAACTCATTTAATCGATACAATCCAAAAAAATTAAAATCGACACTCGTCAATCGTTCTAAAAACATCCTCAATATTTTCTACAAGACAAATTCGCCGAAGCTTTTCGAAACTATTTGTTCAGAAGGCGAACAGTGTCGAAGACGGTTTTCCGACGACGCTTTGAATATTCATCGAAACGCTGAGTCAATATTGAATATTCCCGCCGGCGGCTTATTTACATGGGTCCGAATATAATTAATAAATCGTGGAAGCTAGACGAAAAAAGGTGGCACAATATGTGCACCGGCAAGGAATAAAAGTGGTCGTTATTTGTTGTACATGTTCGCCCATAAAAGCGCCGGTTTTGCGGTGCCCAAATATTGCCAATTATTTATCGACGAGCTGAAAAAAAAGAACGAGGGTTTTCGACCCCTATTATCGGCACGGGGCATGAATGGACGTTTTCTTTACGGTTTTCTGACGATATTAAAAAAATTCAAAGCGTTATATTTTAGGCAAAGTCGCTCTGAAGACTTATGCAATATTAAAGGATTTTTTTGCGGGAGTGAATCTAGGGTTTTCACAAAGTAACAAGGTTACGTGTATATATTATATTTATTTAATTATGTGGGTAAGATTTATTTTGGCAATTTGATTTTAATTTAGTTTTATGTTTGAAAGAATGTTTTTTTTTCGATATAATTTTTAATTATTTTATTCATTTTTAAAGAATGCACCGTTTTTAACGATCTGATAAATTGCGTAGTATGATGCAAAAAAATATTTACTTTTCTAAACTAAATTCACGTTATTAAAAACAATATTTATATAATGAAACAAAATGATGTCAATTTAAACAAAATACAAAATTCAACGAAAAAATGAAGACATGAATAAGAAT
Source organism: Hydropsyche tenuis (assembly GCA_009617725.1). Taxonomy (NCBI): domain Eukaryota; kingdom Metazoa; phylum Arthropoda; class Insecta; order Trichoptera; family Hydropsychidae; genus Hydropsyche; species Hydropsyche tenuis. Next base: position 1,270,331 of record VTON01000036.1, read on the forward strand.
TATAAATTTAAATAAATTTTCCCGGCAACGTTCTCGCTATGAAAGGAGCATTTTTCGCGACGCGTTATACCGCGATAATTTTATGCTGAATTTTCCGAATTGACCTCTCGAATTTTCCGCTTTGTTTCGAGCGACCATCGTCCCTCGTCTCGCCAGAAATAATTCTGTTTATTCGGCGAGATGCGCCGACGGAAAGAATAATAGGTGGGAAAGCTTGCGAGGAAAATTCGCGCGGGAAACTAGACGCTTTTCCGCGCCGAGATGAAAATGTCGACTTTGGCGCCTCGCCGGCTAAGCATACCGCGGCGCGTCGTTTAAATAAATTTCGCGAAAACGCGCCTTTATATTTCGCGTTTAAAGTAAACTGTATGAATTCGTTTAATAATGATGAACGTTTGAATATATACGGCGCACTTTGCGATTTCGACGTTTAAATATTCAATTTGATATGCTTAATTAAATGGATTTTTTATGTAACGGCCGGATGCTTAGTAGTCATTTTATTACGCGATGCTTAAGGGAATTGCTCGATAACGATTCGGAATCCACTCGGTCCGTTAATGAAAACTTCGATTCTCGAAATATAATCAATCGGATCTGAAATTGGAACGATTAAACCGATGAAACTATTGGATCCTTAAGGCTTGGAAATATTCATTAACGGATCGCTTCAATCGACCGCTAAACTCCGCCTATATTATTATATTTAATTTAGTTAGAGAACATTTGACGCAGCATACCACCACTTTATATGCAGACACACCCTTTTGGTGAATATAATGTGTCGGCATACACCCTTTCGTCCTAATTGAGCGAACACTCCCGATATTTGCATACGAATATTGCTGTTTAAACGGTCGATTAGCGCAAGAGAAGGTCCTGCTGGTTAGAAACATCTTGTGAACTCATATGAGGCGACAACCGATGTAAGTTGAACTTATATAACATTTTGGGAATTTGCATTCAAAATTCACAATGTAGCGAACCGTAAATTAAGCTCACCCTTGAAATAAGTTCGTAGAATCAGATAATAATCAGAAATTGATTGTCATCACAATCGACCAAATGTTATTAGATATTTAATTATCCTAAGCTTTCGTTATAATTCTTTTATTTCTGTAATTTGGACACATTGTTAGTTTTAATTCTATGTTCCCCATTTTATACGGTCATATATAATATCATGTGACCCACAGTTGATGGTCGGTATGAATAAATTTTGTGTGTATGTGAAAATATATTAGCCGCTATAAATTAATTCGGCTAATTGGTGAGGGACGGGATCGTTAAAAGGAGGGCGTGTTTGTTCAAATCCCTTGCTATGTCGTAAAATTTTTATCGGCTAGAATTGCTAAGTTTATACGTACGTTTTTAATGTCGATGGAAGTTTCTCGTTTTCTCTGACGCAAGAAGAGTTTCGCGCCCTCGTTACGCACGATTATGATTATTTTAATTGAATCTGCGAAATCTCCGAACTGGTGTCCCGAGATAAACTTAATGGGTCGGTAAGATTCGGAAAAGCGAGCGGAAAATACAAATTTTCACGAAATAATGTGTTTTGCGAAACGCCCTCCCACTCACGCGCCCAGTTTTCTGTGTCTGTGCAAAGTGCGAATTCGACTAAATCTCGAAATCGCACCCACGAGACGGAAAACTTTACACTCGGTTTTTCTCGTAAGGAAATTGCTTTTCGCCTAAACTATACAAAGCTAGCCTCATTGCGAGCCGTGTTTCTATACACCCAAACTAAATTTTCCACACGAAAGGAACGGAACGAAACGAATGACTTTAGAAACATATTCATTTTTCGGGTCATTTTAAATGGCAACAGGCTTTTTTTCAAAACTTCTTGGTCATTCAATTTAAAAACAAAAAAAATTACGACCTTAATACGAAGTCGACTCTACCTGTTTTCAGGGAAATAAATTAACATACCAACAGTAGTTAAATAGGTGCGGTACGACCGTTAACAGTCGTCATGTATACTTGTCCCCGTAGCAATTCGCCTAAATTAACTGACTGTAAAAAAGCACGCAATATCAATTTCGTCCAAGGAGAATATTAAGTACAATAATACCTAGTACAAAGCTGTATATGTTTACTCTATATATACGTACGTATTTGTTAATTTTCTAATTGAAATGAACGCGAAGAATAATAAAAATGGGAACAATTATACGAATGCCATTATAATTTACGTATCAAATGGACAAAATCTCTTTCGCGGGTATTTTTTCCACGGAGAATTTCATTATTTTTTATACGCATTTCATTAACATACTTTTCAAGTTACAAAACGTACGTGCATGTTTATAAATTTTATCGCGTTTGTATATCTTTCTTTATGATTGCCTTAATCAAATATATGACGAGCGCGACACTAAACGGACTTATCATTTTAAAAGCCATGTATAACATAAAAACGCCATATTTATTCCGCGCGCATATCCTGCACCTTGCGAATTATACAATTTTAATAAATTGTGACACTTAATGATATTGAGCGATGATCATATTAAGATCGCAAATTTTGAAAACCGCGCGAACGTCTTGCGCATATAAAACAACGATAAGATCCTTTGTCATCGCTCCCCGTAATAATAATTAAATTACCATCAACTAACTGCGTGTGTGTATGCGTGATAAACCGCGCTACACTTTTGCCAATGCCTATAACATTAACATAAGCCAATGTTTGTTGTTTGGTGTTGTATCTTGCGCGGAATTAGTATAGCGTTACCGAAAGCTTTTATTATTAAAGGCGGATAGACTTCCGAGCGCTCGTAAATATACAAATCCTATACGCGGTAAGAATGGTTGAGGCGAGATTTCGATTCTATGTGAGTGTGGCTTTTTGTCGATGAACGTTTCAGAAATATTATCTGACTGGTTGAGAATATTTTTCCGGTGTTATGGAGGCCATTAGCGCCGTCGGGGACGGCAAACAAGTTGCGATTACAATCAAAATACGGTGCGAAAGTTCCTCCTTTGGTTCGTTCACCGATTCTAATATATTGTAGTCTTAAGAGGAAACTCAAGTCGGCGGCCACAAACCCTTCGTGGTAATAGTCTTCTCCTTGTGGAGATTATGTATTTTGACATATAATGTTATGCTATCGAATTTGCTCCAATTTATTCTAGACACTACCAATATTTTATATTTTAGTTTCAAGGTAACATTTTATTATATTATACGCTATAAAATTTAATTAACCGATATTGTAATTTTGGTTAAAAAAAACTATCAATAAAATTGTTTATAGTTTTATAATAATAAAATAGGCAATAGACTGAAAATTTTGCTGTAAATTCTAAAACTCGAAAATTTCATAATCATATTTCACACTCAAACCTATTCAGAAAGTGGTCGCCTAAAATATTATACACACAAACTAACAATTCCCTACCGAAAACAAACGTCTTTCTCCAAACACGAAACTAATTCAAAACTGCCCACCGAGCGCTCATAGTCCAAAAGCGCCAACCTACATTTCCTAGACCCAGAAGTCACGTTGAAACTACACAAAATAACAACGGAAGTGACCCAAAACCTAGACATGGGCATATTGCACTTATTTTTCAATCAGACTTCTATAGTTTGTACGTGGCTAGAACCATCTCTGTGGATTATAAATTGGAATTTATTTGCACAATAGAAAAATATATTTGAATACATGTCGTATCGGTTGTACTGATTCACAAAAAATATTAATATATTATCAAATATTTGATTCTAATAACGATAGAAAATACGTTAAAGATAAAATCATTTCATACCTATAAATAAATTTCGATAAATTCCCAATCATTAGATCCATAGATTCGTCCCGAACGAATAAACGTTCGGGCCCAACTGGCGCGTCGTAGTCGTCTCGTTAACCCCGCATCCCCACACCAAGTTAAGTAATTAACCCTTCGTTAATTAACGTCGTATCCCACCGGCGAACAGGTGGGGCTTATGCATGACGACCGGACGAGGACTTTGATTAGATAATGATTGCGCTAATTACGCCCTAGCCGGCTACCGAAGGATTATCCGCGATATCCAAATGGTCCTAGCGCGCGAAGGTGTGCGGAAATGTGTTAATTCAATGTCGCTTTGATGTGAGTGATTCATTTCTTCATGTTGGAAATCAACGTGACAGTACTTTCGATTGAAAAAATCCATTTAAAATCGCCGTGATTTGGTATTATTAAATCCGATGATCGATGTCGTAAATTCGATCGCGTTCACCAAATGGAAACGTTAACTGTGACCTTCGCCTGAATAGGGGAAAAAGTGAAAAGGAGGGAATCGTTCATATCACCATTTAGACCGTCCGCAATAATTTATCGTTTTACGGCGTGGGAAAATGTACGGAAATTTTTCGTTATCACCCGTCCACAATAAGCTCGGTGACCCGGTTTCTCCGACGCGACAAAAGCTGATTAATCCCGTCGACGACATCCTCAACTTCGACTTCTTAATCCGCACGCCAAACTCAACATCAAAAGAAGACGAATCGAGCACTCGACCTCTACTTATTATATGCACATGAAAATTGAGGAAAAACAGTAGCATTAAATATTAATTAATGTGAAAAAATTATATTTTAATATAATTTTTAAATTTATGTACTAGAAAATTTATTAAAATAATAATTAATTTTATTAAATTTTAGAGTTGTACCAACTCAATTAAAATAGTCTGTTTCAACATTGCTGAATAGATATAATTTGTTCTTAATTGCTGGTTAAACATAATTATCCTTCATTTCAAATATATTTAAAATGTATTTTCAATTCTTTCTGATTGGTTTTAAAAATAAGCAATATTTATTGAACGGTGATAACTGATTTTCTTAAATTATATTTTTTATTAAATGTACAATATATAATAATATGTCATGATTTTATCCACTCTTTCATTGATACAATATTTTGGTAGTTTCTATTGATTATCAGTATCTGAGTATCATATAAATTCTCATCGTTTTGTGGTAAATTTAACTCATATATGGCTTCTTTCGATAATCATTTCAAATAATTTACTTTCAGAGTGCATTTTATTAATCCTTCGTCATAATTAAATGCTGTAACGTGGTAATTTTTTATTCAATATTTTGAACCATTAAAATAAACAAAGACAACCCCTTAGCCTTGTGCGTAACAAGCAGGGCTTTAAACTCTTAAAAAAAAACCCTGGAGGTAGAGTCATCTTGTTTATAAGCCGCTATAAATCAGTGAATCATCAGTAAAACCGGAATTTCTTCCGATGTGCTAGTATCATCCAGAGTTGAGCGTTGAACGTTGAACTCGTAACCCGTGAATCCCTAGGGAACTGGACGTCATTATCGCGACCTCTTACCATATTGATTACTTGCATTTAGTAACACCTATGATTGTGGAATTATTCCAATCATCAGCGGATCTCTAAGGGACTGGACGTCGTCGTCGCGACCTCTTGTCGTATTGATTCCATCTATCTTATAGACTTAATTACCTTTGACAATCACTATATAATAATCACTGCTGATCTGAATAAAAATTACACATCCATACCTCATGAGAACCTGCATTTCATTTGACCTGGAAGACGACCAACTTCTCACTGACGACCTCATCCCTTCCCATCGACGAGATTGACCTGGTTACAATACAAATTTTTGTATTCTTCCATTTCTATACAATACACTTTGAGATCATCATCCCCGAATACAGCACTGCGACTATATTTTTTCAGACCATCATACTGAATCGAGTCTCCTCAAATTTCAAATACATAACACAGTAAAAACCCACTAATTTAAAAACCATCATTTAAAAAAAATATCACAAAACTAACTGCATATCCCCAACCAACACCACAACGACCGCGCGCGATTTCTGTCCACTGCGACGACGGCCCCTTAATTGCCACCCTGCAGCAAACTAAGAGCAAACTTCGGTCGTTTTTTACCATCAGCTCGATCAGGGGCGACCGTTCATCATCTGGCCGTGTTCCCTCTCGTTCCTCACGTCTCATTACGCCGTTTTTCTCGCGTTCGAGCGATCAAAAGGCTCGTCTCCTCCTCGCGCCGGCCAAGTTTTCTTTGGCACGCCTAATTACGCTCCGGCCTCTCTTCGCTCGTCGATGTTTTCACGTCGATGTTCGGGGAATATTCGCATGAACGATAATTCATAATGTCTGTGTTCAAATATTATGTTTTTGAGGTTGTTTTGTGGGAGTGGTTTTTTTTTTCATTTCACTGCGGCGCACTTTTTCGTAATGATCTCTTATTTTCTTTTGTAATATGTCATTAAAAGCTTTGTGTAATTTATATGAAATATTATTGTGATATATTTATTTGTATATAGTATTTATTTCGTGTAAATATTTTGATGAAATATGATAGGATTCTGAAAAAAATTGTCATTTATTAATCGTTCAAACAATTTTGTTGTGGTGTAGTGTTCTATTTTAAATATATAGAATTACGCGTAGAATGTTAAATATAATTTATTTCAATTTTGATTATTTGCCCATTTATATCAAACATAATTGGGTCGTATCAAATGAAAGGGCAAGAGAATAAGATAAAACTTTGCGAGTCATAAATTCCATTCTCATTGACTCTAATATTTCTCTTCTTCACAGATAATTACTATCAGATTTCTTGCCATTTTCCATTACACACAATATGACCTATTTAATAAATGTCCCTACGGAGCAAAATATTACATTATAATATATTGAACACGTGTCGAAAATTCGATATTAAGAATAAATATTTGAGAACATTTTTTTATTCAACATTCTTTATACGCTTTCAGACGATCACACTTCCAATCGAATTCTATCGACTGGAAATATAATAAGCAAATTTTGCAAAAGTAATATGTGAATAAAAATTTCAATGGGTCCAACATAAAATTTATTATAAGTAAATTTTTTTTTCATCTTTTTTCCGTAAAGCGTGAAAGTTCTTCGAGCGCAAACTGTATGTTGGCACGCAAACGTTCGCTCTCAAGATAATACCCATCTGTTATTTTAATTTGAAGGGACAATTTTGAAGCATGAGTGGACCTGAAACCGTCTATAAAGGTCAAGGATTATACACAACGTGAAACCCTTATCGCATACGAAAAAACCTCACCTGTCTAATTAACAGTCGTTTCCCGATTTTTTTCCATGCGTTAAAAAACCTAAGCGCGTAGTTTTCATTTCGCTCGACCGGGCAAATCCAAATTTGAAAATAGCCGATAAGGAAAGCCAGGATTTTTTTTCCGATTTTTTCATACGAAACGAAGCGCGATAATGTCGAGGGTTGCGGCGAATGTTTGCCATCGTACAACTTGTATCGAATTCGAAACGCACGGGCCGATGTTTGCACAGCGAACCGGAACAAAATATTGAAATGCGATATTGGAAATGGCTTTCGCATACTCCCGTTTTTTTTTTCAGGAGAAAATTTTTTCCGCTCCAACGATGGATACCGAACGTGATGGGTGAAAGACAATTCAATAAACCGTGCGAGGCTTTCGTTTTGCAGTATAAGAAGTGACATAAGCTAGTGGTGGTAGTAAACGAGCGCAGGTGGATTCAGACGATCGTGTATCATTTTGTTTCGTATTCGTCGTCTTGAAACTCCGAATCAAATAACTTTTTTTTTCATCGTGAACTTTTCTCATAAAATTAACGTTGTGATTTGTTCGCAAAGTTGTTCGATGTTGCCCCCGGAAAAGTTTTATTTCGGCGTACATGGAAGCAAATTTTTCGTCTCGTTTCCAGGAAACGATCAATCAATCTTTCGCGTTTGTACACTTTGATTTCGCGCTAATTTAATATAGATCGGAAGTGGCAATAAAATATTATTATTTTTGTAGATAGTAAACATATTCGAAGGAATGCAATAAGCAATAGACTTAATTGGATGATCTAATTTATTATCCTGGTATGAAAATGTAGGATTTGGTTAAAATTCCATGAAAATATTCTTTTCGAGTTTCATTCGTGTGAAATACGCACTTTTTCGTTTCTTATATAATACAATATCACGTTCAAAAAGTACCCTGTAATCTTTGAATATATTTCATGCCTTTTATATATAAAAAAAATTATCATTCTATTCACTGGCCCATTTACTCGACCGTCCGTAGGCGAGATTACGCAAAAATATGAAGTGCTAAGGGTTAACATTTCCATGAATTTCCTTACAATTTTCCGAAAAATAACCAGAATTATATATAGACATTTCAATGTCAAAACAAATATTGCACATTAACGAACCTGTCTTTTGCATTCATATACAAACTGACATTTAATAAGATCTATTTTTTACCGACTCTTTGCAATAAGCGATCGTATTATAAATTTTTCATCAAATTTTATATTGGATTTATTTTTTCATAAATTTGACATGATATTCCATGATTCGAAGCGACGTAATATAATACGTATCTGTAGATTGATTTTCAAGTTGCAACATTTCATTTACGTACGATGTTTTTGTGAATCGTATTTGAATTCTAGATGGAAACTAATTTAAAAGTTGAAGCGAATAAGCACGTGATGCAACTGGAAAATTGTACCGGTACACTCGCTATACTGAGAGGCACAGCTTGCATATTGGATAGTTTTCCGTGAGAATAGTAAGAAAAAAGTACGAAAACAAATTCTTTTCCATATTGAAATTTCACTGTCGCTACACACACACGACTTAAGCAAGAAAAAAATAAAACAAAACGCAATAATGGAAACGCTCCAGTATAGGATACAAAACGATTTTCTACCGCGTGCAAAAAATGGAAACATCAATAACAATGTTTTTCGCTCATATACGCGGGAAATTTTATATATTCGACATGCCTCAAAGTAATATGCTAAACACGCCAACATACATTTCAAAGCAAAATTCATGCAAATTTAATCTAAAAACTTAGCTCGTCTCTCGGCCGCGCAATCAACAGAGTATCCCTGACAAAGTCTTCTATTTCATTAAGTTCCAGGGGTTCGTCGGCAGTTTGCGATGTGAGTAATATATGCACGTCATCGTTAATGCGTTATTCGAATCTAACGAAATTATCATGCGAACGTTTAACACATTGATAGCATCGGCGGCGAAATAGGAAAGCTTCGCTGTTAATTATAGGCAGGCCCGCTTTGTTCCTGACCGTCTCCGCAAATTAATGGATAGAGGCTTCCCCCTATTTCCACCTAGTCGGTTGTATTGTTGCCGAATTTGATTATTTAAAGGGACAATTAAGCTCGAAACAACGGCAAATTTGCGACGGAAACGTACCTAATTAAGAATAAAAGGCGCTTTAGTTGGTGCCCGTTGGGGATACTTTGCACCGAATTGAAATAAATTTTGTAAATATACGAAAACTTATATAACTGTTTTCAATTGCAATTTATCACAATTTTATTTTATTTCTGTTGATTTATAATAGTTATTTTAATTTTTAGTTTCTACAATTTATTTTGTTTATATAATAATAAACTTTTGTATAACGCGGATTTATTTAATTCAAATTTCGATAAAATTTAATACCAATATTAAAATATAACGAAAATAATTTCAAAAATATTACTTTATATTTTTAGTGCTATGCAAAAAAAAATATATCGCACAGTACGAATACCCATAATACGTTTTACAAGAGTCTTCAGATAAACTAGATTTTATCCTTTGAATATAATATTTTAGAATTGAGTGAAATTTTCTTCATTTTTTTTTATTTGTCGAAATATTATTGACGCAGTTTCAAATAATTTTAACACATATTTAATATTTTTAAATTAATTAAATCCTATTTATATAAAAGCATAAATTTTAGTTAACATGCAAAAAATATCATTAACCCATATCCTGCCATCGCTCTCAATTGGGGACACACTGATTATGAGACCCGCGAACTTCTTGCTCTCAGTTAATTGTACTTGGTGAAATATTACAAACATATTTTAGTAAAGAAAACTCTAAATTATAATTATAAAAAATAACAATCTATATTCATAACGAAAGCTTCAAATATTAAACGATAGAAGCTAAAATTTTTAGACAAATCATAAAATGTGTTAATATAATATGAACATCATTTTTATCACTTAACACATCCGTTCAACCATAACCAACCATCATTCTCGAACTCTAACAAAAGAAAATACACCAATCCCTTCCACCCAACAACGACCCCCTTCGCAAACCATCATCCTCAGCACATTGCGAAATCGCAGCCGAAAACGTTCTCGTCTGTATCACGTACACGACGTTGGCAGACGCCTCCATCTTCCAATCCTCGCGGGGACTTCCTGCGAAGATCAGGTGCGGCTTTCAGCGCTGATATCCTCAAGCCGAGGCCAGATACTAAACGGCGATAGCAAACAAAAATAGTGCCGGCTTTTACGTGCCGTGCTCGAGTGTGTACAAGTCGAGGAAACAACCGTTCGCTGAGTCCCCGCGTGTCCATAATAAGCGAGGATACCTCCTTTGCATTTTCTACGGGTACGTGACCTGACACATCTCTGGGGTTCTTATGCTCGTTTTTCAAATCTTTTTTTTTGCTTAGGAAAAGTGGTCGATGGGTCTGTTGTAGGCTTTCGTTGCGCGGGAGGAGCGTGCGTTGGCGTTGAATGGGTGTTTTATATGTCTATCATAGTGTGCTTCGAGTTCTCGGAAAATATCGTTGAAATAATATTTTATGTGAGATGTATTAATTGAACAAATGCGGGTAAATAAATTGTATGATTCATAACTGGTTATTTGACTGAATAAATATGGAAAAAATCCTGAACAAATGCCATGAATATTTTCAATTCGTGTAGTAGCTGGGAATCATCTCGGAGTATTTACTTAGCGGAAAAATTGAATCAACTAATTTTTAACGTGGTTTTCAGTCTGAGCATGAAAAGATAGGATTAAAAAATTAAAAAAGCTCTGCTACCTCGCGAAATATGACTTCGCAAACAGAGGCGCTTTTAGCCGCACGTGAAATATTTAATGTTTCGAAATTTCAATTTGCTTTTGTATTTCATATATTCGGGTACGTTTTTTTTAGAGTCGAAAAAAATCGGAAAACGACGGTTCGTATAAACGTAAACGTGTATTACTATCTTTTCTCATCCGTTCGCTGGGATGATAAAAATTTTAAAATGTTAGCGCAAACCGTAATTTTTTTTGACCGAAAAGCGTCAGAATCAACAGTCGTGGGAGCTTTCGGAAAATAAAAAATATAAAATAAATTCACGAAACATAAGCGATAGTCGTTAGCTAACGCAAAAACGGGTCAGCGTTTTGTTTATGAAAACTGCTTAATCCGGAGCTTTCGATAATGGTTCAGTTTGAGGTAGATAAGTAAATTGGGACTGCACGACGCCAAAACAATCGCAAATATTAACGATAAATTGCAAAACGTTTCCATGGTCAAAGCAAACTGTGTGTAACTGGCGTAGAAACCATTCGAAACAGAAATGCATCCAATATGAATTTCAGCATGTATGCTTGTGTAAATTCTGCACTGTTTGCTTTGTGTAAAATGAAAATCTCGTCGATGCAATAAGGGAAAATAACTTTGACTATAAAAATTAAACGAGCGTTCGTTTTATAAAACTCAATTAATATAATTTTTCATTCTAAATACTAAAACTCTAAATTTCATAATCTCCAAAATACAATTACACACTCAAACATTAACATCAACAAATCAAAACGGACAAACATTAGCGCATTACACTCACCTCAAAACGCTTAATGCTATATATAATATAACATTTGCATCGTATAACGTCGTTCTTCCATCCGCAGCCACAACACGTCCAAATTGATGATGATCATCCGGCGATTTTTCTTTTAGCTTTTCCCATTTTCGCGGATGTAAATGGCGTCGATGCGGGCACCGCTCGTTTCCCGTCCGCAACCTTCGTCTTTTTCACACGGCAACTACGTGTGTATAAACGGTATCTGGCAGCATCCTAGGCCCATTAATCTTCGGGCATTACCCGACCGGCGTCTTATTGTTATCTCGGACTAATATACATGCCTATTTGACTTCTCGCTAACAATTTCGCCGCTGCGCGTCGGCAAGGCTTATATTGTGCTCGTTACAGTTGGCTCTCTAAGTTTTGAAAAAATTGAAGGAGTTGTGTTATTAATTTTGGTTGATCGGTTCGGTTTCAATGGTTATAGTATAAAAGACTATTAATAAATATTTGTATAAAATTTTTGATTCTTAAATAGAATTGGTTAAGTAATTTATATTAAATTCTTAGTGTTGATAAAGACAGAAATTATGTGAATGATGTGACTAACTACCGTAGGTTATAAGAGAAAAATAATATTGTGTCTGCAAATTATGGTTCTTAAGGGGTCGACTGTAGTCCTTATGTGGTGCCTGAGAATTCCTTGTGAGCTCGTTGTCCGCACGTGTGGTGGAAAAACTTTTGCTCCTGGTTGAAGGATTGCTCTACTAGACTTGGCACAATTGCCTCGGTCTTGAATTGCTTGGATGTTTCCGTATTAAATCGTCTAAAGTTTCAGGTATTTAAATGGCGAATATTAATTTCGTCTCGCGGTTGCTTCCTACTAAGACAATGCATGATGAATCTTCCTTTATTCATACACGAAACGTTTTGAAATTTTCATTAAAACATGTAACAGTTAATATGCAATATATTAATTTTGATTCTAAAAATATTTCTTAATTTTGTAATTTCTCAGAAAAATTTTGTTTACGTTATATCAATAATATTATGAATCTCTTAAAAATATTTCACAGTGTATTTAATAATAAATTATGTTCAGAATAATAACATTCAGCAAAATCAAATATTTTTCACCAATACGATATTGCCTCGCGAGAACAATATCGAACAAAAAAATTCCCATATGACATTTTTTCAATTAAAAAGCTTCGTTCGATATTCTTTCAGCTCACAGAAGGATAATGGAAAATTTCGCGCTTTTCATTGTGGCCGAGTTGAAACATTTCATCCGCGCTTATATATTATGGATTCGGTCGAACGGGCAGGCGTGGTTATTGGCAACCACGTTTCAACCCCCATGGCATATGGTTTATGGTTGTGTACATAAACAAGCGGGTTTCAGAGACAATTATACTCGAGGGTGAAATCTTGTTCGGATGCAATACAATGCATACACCGCAGCCGGCAAACAGCAACTCATAAAATCCCACACAAACCGCTGAGAACAACAAACCAACCCGACATATTATTTCAGCGAAATTTAATATATCGGATTGTGTATACTTTACGTTCCTCTTTTGTTTTTTAATAAAATTTTAGTACGTGATATAAATTGTATTAAATAACTTGCGAGAATTGTCGGTGTTTATAATTCTGTCATAATCTTGGTTAATTCGTCGTCTGGAAATATGTTCGCAGATTCTACGCGGTAAAAAGTAAAAACACCGCTCTTATTAAAACAAATAAATCTGGAAAAGATGTGATCTCATGTGTTATTGTTATGTTAAAAAACACGACGGTCCTAAATACGATCCGTGCTGAATTTCGCCGTGTACGACTGAGGGAAAAAAGGCCGCTCATATCCTGTGTTGTTTTCCTTTGTTCCGCCCGAAGGACATCGTTGTCCTTATGCCATATAATAAATTATCACCCGACCCAATTTTAGACAAACGCCGTTATTTCACCGCGATACAAATACATTACGTGTTCCACATTGTGTTTTCATATAAAGTCAGTTACGTACAACGAAGTGTACAGGTATTTGAATTCTCGACGTTGTGGATACAATTCATTTGCATAGGTCAAAACACTTAGATTATTCAATCATAGAGATTAGCTGTAATTGAACCACAAAACAATTGCACATTACTCGATTATATCGTAACGCAATCTTACAACTGATTGTGAGCGTTACAAAAAAACGGCACAAATGTTTTTCCGCTCGATTCAATTTTACGAAAATGCGTATTTATTTTTAACGAGGATTTGATTCGTTGTAAATTTCACGCTATGATCCTTTATGGACTCGAAAAAGTACACTTTCGTATGAATAATGCTCAATTTATACCCCATTAATATCGTATATTGCTGTTTTGCGAAATCGCGGGAAAAGGATCCGTTGATTTATGGATGCGTATCCGTTCATCAAAACACTCAAAATGAAAAGTGCGTCCGAAAACAATTTGTTTCAAAATTATATGCAATAAATTGATCCTATTCACAATATATTTAATTTTTAAGTATTTTCATAAAAATTCGATACATATTGAACATAATATATAGTATATTTCAATTTATTTTCAACGTCTCACAAAACTAAAAAAACTCATTTTCTCAATAGCTCACCAAAGAAATGACTCTAGCATATTATTTATTCGTCACTGAGGCGCATGTTGTTTCGGAAATATTTCTATTTAAAACGGAAAAAAAGGCTAAACATATTCATACGTGTTCCCGTCACGACACAGCCATCCTTTAACATACAAATTTCATGAGATCTCTCGTTGCGTACATACCAGTACATAGTGTACGTTTCAGCGTTTCGCACGTGCACTTTCAGCACACCACGTACGCTCGTTATATCTTTTTCGACTTTTAATGAAACTACACGCGTTTCAGAGCCGACACCATTCGTCAAGATTCGTGTGAAATTTTCACCGATAATACGGCACGACGCCCATTGCCGACCTTCTTCTTTTCCAACCGAGACTTTTTTCACCTTTTTCCATTCTATTTTATCGAACTTTAGCTCCGGGGGTCGTCTCTGCGTGGGTACGTCGATTCGTTTTCTCGATCCTCTCGGCTTAGATAGTGTCTGGGTTTTTTTCGGGATTTATTAAGGTTGCGTCAATCATATAGATCGTATCCAGTTTGCGGTCGAGTTTCGCTCATTGTGTCGATAAGATCTCCGAGTTTTCAGATTTTAGTCATCCAAAATGCTCGAGGACAAGTCATTGGCTTTTTTTATTTTCACTTATATTTCGAGTTGATTTCTATCTTAAAAAATATTATTTTTTAAGATAGTTTTCATATCATATATTTTATTAAAAATATATGATACGAAAACTATGTAATAGAATAATATATTATTTGATAACAATATTAGTCCAGGGAATAAAGATACTGATCCATAGAAAACCACAGGAAAGTTAAATTTTGGTATGAAGCTTGATATTATTTAAAAATAATGTAAAAAGATGGTATCGATTAAGTGGTTAGCTTAAAATTTCACGAGGAGTCAAAGGTTACTGAAAACGGTTTTTCGTGAACATCTTGTTAACTATCACTTTTACAAAAAAATATTTAAAGTTAAATTTGTAGCTAATGATAAGTATCAATACCAACTTTTCACGTTTTATTTAAGAATCACAATATCAAGCTTCATACTAAAATTCAGCTTTCCTGTGGTTTTCTACAGGTTTTCACAATTTTTGGTCTTTATTTCCTGGACTATATGAAAAAATAAATATTCACGTCAATTTAAAAATTTATATTTTTTTATGACAACATACTCGTAGGTTATAATTTATTTTTTTGTTTGTTTCCAATAATATTATTCTATAAAATGATATAAATTTCCTGTTTTCAACAACCGCTTCTTATCTCTTTTCCAACTGTTTTATCCTAAGCTGAACTATTATATAATAAAATACAGTATGTGAAAATATAATATTATAATAGACCATTATAATAAGGAACAACTTAATAATATAAGTATTATATTATATTTTTTATTATTTTAAATTTTTTTAATACTATAAAATATTCTATTTGATTTTTGATAAGTCAACCATAACATATTAGTTTTTTTTTATCGGAAACGGAAATATTAAAATAAAAAAAATAATATATTCAAACCAATAAATCTCAAAGCCACACTTTCCATTATGATTCGAAAAAAAAGCACCACGCACACGCATCCGTTAGAAAAATCTTTTCACGAGAAAAGGGTTAAATAGAAGACCCACCCCGAAAGGGACGGGCCGAGTGGGGCCTTAATTTAATTTGGCCGCTTTCTTTTCCGGCCCAGACGACAGGGTACAAATGTCGTGAGGGCCGATGACTATTATTCAGGGTGCTGTTTATCATACGGACATCAGTCACGAGGCCATTTCCCGTGTCCCGTTGGGGCGTTTTTCCCGACTTAATCACGTACGGGACTCGGACGGCGGGAAAACTCGGCGGGAAATTCGGGAAAATCCGGCGCTGCGAAAATGCGACGTCTCTCCGTAATTATCGCCGAGAGATGTGTTTTAAGATGGTTTTAGTTTACGTGACGTGTGTTATGATGCTCTGAATAAGTTTGAATTTCGGTAGTTTTGTCGGATGTTTTGATGTGTTCAAAATATTGATTTGATAAAAAATTTTAGTGTGAAAATGTATGTATGAGTATATTTTATTTTAGAAATTTATAATGTAACATTGATATTATATTCACGAAGAGACATCCACTCAATATTCGATCTTTTTCATTTCGTACTTGTGATTCATGATTCGGAATTTACATTCGTTTGTCATTCAAATCACATTATGGCGGACACGTACTGTGAACGCTCATTTCCGATCAAAACAATAACGGGGACCCGTTTTTGTGTGGAAAAAAACACACTTTTTCCTCTACATTTCGTTTTCGACTGGGAAAACACTCGAACTCCACGAGATTTTGCAGCGGCGAAAATTTCATTGTCCCGCGCGTTTTTCCGCATCGGGACTGGAGAAAAAATCGCGCCGAAAGGAAAAAACTTTCCCGATAAATCCACGGGATCTCTGTTTTTTCGAGGACCTGGGGGCTTTCTTTAAACGCTTTACGTCCGATCCGAAAGCGATTTTCTTATCGCGTCGTTATTATCTTGCCGTACGAGCCAGATAAGAATAATAACGGTTTCTCACTAAGAAGACGACGGCCAGCAGTATTAACGCCATATTCGGCAGGGCCATCCTCGAAATGGCATCGGACGAATCAATTGATTTCCGTGTCATATATATATATTATATAATATTTGGTTGGAGATTTCTTTAATTTTTGATTTATATTTTGTGATTTTATATGATAGAGAGATGTTTTATGTGTGCTTGTAATGTAAATAATTATGATTCAAGACTTTGTATCATTCGAATGATTATAATTTTTTTCATCTAAGTCACGTATTAATTTATAAATTATAAATATTATGTATGATTTCAATAATTCGATAGAGATATATGTACATATTTTGAAATATATCTATTTTGTGAATTGAAAAATTACATATTTATTTCATAAAATATATAAATTTGATAGCTTTTTCTAGTTTTTGAAATAAATTCGAAGATAAAAAAATCATAGTTATAAGCTAATAGGACAGCTTATTAATATTATATTATAAGTATATAGTAGAAATAGTAATAAATATTTAAAATCATATCTGAAAAGACCCAATTGAATCGATTTTTTTAACAATTTTATCTAATAAAATTTTATATAAAATTAATATGATAGTATAATACATATTTCACAGCGCATAAATATGAACCATCACTTAATTGCTGGACTGCTTATTAAAATCGTAGCGAAAATTAATATTTTTCATTAATATAATACAGTGAGATGCAGTCACGTCGGATCGTAAAAATTTTATATATCCATTTCCGGAATATTAACTTAAAAAAATACGTAATAAAACCTATTTATCCACGTAACACCACCTTTCCGCCTCTTTCTCACATCTCACCCCCCACATAACCACCCGCTTAATACCGTATTATATTTATGCGCATGCTTATACTGTGTTCATCCGTTTTTATTTTTATTTTCGAGCACATTAAGTGGCCTCTTCGCGCAATCCGAACGCAAATAATAAATTTTCTCGTTGAGAAAAGACGCACCGGGCGAAGGGCAAGGGCCGCCCGACAAAGGGTTTTAATGGAGGTCGTAAACAAAATTTTATGAATATACACTTTATGAAGAGAATGATGGAGCCCCTCCGTGCTTTACACTTTTAATGCGGCTAAATTCTTCGAGATAACCGCATTGTGATTCGTTCTCGAAGAAAAATCGCGGGAATATTTCAAGATTTTTCACGCCTCGGTGACGAGGTTTTGCTTCATGGAATAGAAAGGTTAGTTTTTGTGAAAAATTGTCGAATTTTAGTTTCTGGCGTGTGTGTATGTATGTGTGCTATATTAAAAAAATAGTTGATATCGTTATAGTCGGTATTCGAGAGAAAATAGTGCTCGTAAAATGGCGCTCTGTTAAATATGAGCTTTGAAGATGGAATATAATAAAAATTTTATAAAGGTCTTCATGTTGTACGTGTGAGCTTTTTATTTAGTACGTAATATTACACTAGATAAGCAATATTTTACGGAGAATCTTTTATTTTATATAATTATTTATTTTATGAACAATATAAAACATATTGTATTGAATTACTTTAGACACATATTGCAAAAACTATATTGCGGCTATCAATATCCCTGTCATATTACACTTTCATATATTTTTGTTTCAAATAAATCGCACAATATGCGAATCTATTTTTACCAAAAACAATTTTCGGACTATATAATATTTCTCCAAAACCATCTAAGATCACACGCGTCTATTTTCCGAATAGATTTTCAGTTAACCTTTTGTACATTCATAAGTAAAGAGCACACATTCGCGTCTTGAGTGCTGTTTACATTTCACTACAGAAGAATAACAGCCAATGAAACATGTCGTGTAAATACCTTAACTTTTCATGTTCATGTCAACCGACGTTACGAAATGCCCTTTTTCCAGTTCCCATCGAAACGTCATATATTATTGATAGCGATTGAAACGCTTTTCAATTTCACACTGTACGAACATATATTGAAAAAAGGGAACTACGAGCGTTTGCCTATTCGAAGCGTTTAATTCGCGTGCAAATATTCAGAGATCGGCGTACCTGAAAATTTTCATTTGCATGCAAATGTGCTTTTTTTGTTTGTGAATATAGTAGGTTTCGCTGTGCACAAATATTTTTAAAAGGTTTTGTTATTAGCGGTAGACTATAAATACTAAATATGATTATTTTGTAGAATAAATTTTTGCAATAATTCAAAATTTAACAAAATGTAAAATCGGTCGTAAACAATACTCGTTTGGAACCAAAAACCTAAAGCTTTTAAATATTATGAATCGTTAATTACTGCATGAAAAAACTCCATAAAAAACCCCGTTTTATATAATAATAATATATTTTTTTAATTGTTCATTAGCGATGTGCGCAACTCGATGCTTTCTTTCATAACTCAATACTCTCGTACTCTTTTGCTACAGCCTCTATTATTCTTTCAGTGTACTACCTTGATATTATATAATGTTGTATAATATCGTCAACAAATATAGATTTGCGTATCCATAATACGGCCATGAGAACAAACAGGTTGCTCTTTATAAACCGACTACAAACAGCTCGGCTGGCGAAATTCTCCACTAAAAATATTTACTCTGCTTCTTGGAGACGCTTATAAACGGCGTCTTCGTCGTCCTCGTAGGGGAAAACAAATGTCTCGATAATCCCCTAATAATATGGTGGAGACCAACACTTTTCCGGGCCAAACCAAAAGAAGCCATAAGCGAAAAAAATAACACAAGAACATATATTGCCTCATTTATACTCATAAGAGGGTGTTTCAATATGGTCTTAATAAAAGAAAATATTTTTATTATTCTGATGTTAAAAGTATAAATTTAAAACGTAGGAAGATAATGACATATGAAATATATTATATAATAAAATCATATTATTTATTTAAAAAAAAAAAGATACTGTGATAATATGAGTATTGAAGAATTTATTCATTATGTAAATTTTCATTGAATTAATTTTGTAACAAAAAAATTTCATATGACTTTTTTAAATCAAATAAAGTTAAATAAATATTGAATTGCCCTTTCTGAACATATGGCGTATACGTATGTATAAAAATTGAACGAATTTTGTCGTGTCTGGCTGTGGTCCAAGCAAGGGGAGGGAAGGCTTCGACGCTGGCCAACCAAATACCCCTAAATCGCAACCCCTAAGGCCGTTGCGAATGTGTTATCTGGCGGACCTACACCCGGCGCATACTATTTAGTGGGGTAATTAAGTCTAATTCTGAATCGAGATTAACCCCCAAGTATACTTGGCGTTCGCTTTTCTCCCGAAGCCAAAAGGGACGAACTTTCTGCTGGCTAGTTAGGTAAAGCTTGAACGAACGTATTCATCCAGTCACTCCGTTTTATTATTGGTTTTACCTAAAATATTTTGGGAATTCATAGAATATTTTGTTATTTGCATTAGTTGATTGAATAAATATAAATCCGCTGAACGAGCGAAAGAAAAGTAATATAACAAAATGTATGTTTCGTAAGGTCATTTATTTACAGAAAATAGTGTCATTTGTAAATTGTAATCCGAATAATAATATAAATAGATGAACCCTAAAGGGTATGAAAACAATTTATTTCTTCTCCCTTTCCCTTTTGTTATCTTTCTCTCCTGAGGACGGTAGCAGGAAACTAGGTTAGTGTAATCTCGTGAAGAAAGTCAACTTGTTTGAGTTGACTTTTCCGTTTGATTTTGCACCGATGATTAAAATTAATCTGTAATTAATCTTTACTATGTATCTTAATTCATTCAATGAAATAATTATTTATATTTCGTGACGAGGAGCATATAAATAAACGATTTTGTTTTGTTACACTTATTCGGATTGCGAGCCTACACGTTCGAGTTGTGTTGAGAAAGTATTCTTAGGATCGCGCATTAAAGCGAAAAACAACAAAATAAAAAGTAATTTCTTTCTTTGCTCGTATAAAAGTTTTAATTGATTATCGGAAATGAATTACGTGTACGAAACCAAGAGAAAGAGAGTTTTCGCCATCGGGCTCGGTTTTTAATCCCTGATTCGAAACAAAAAGCTGCCCGCTTTCAATTAAGATTGTATTTAATTAATTCAATCCACCAAGATAGTGCCTCAGCAATTAATGTTAGAAAATTAAAACTGGATTCTTGCGGATCCGATGAATCGTTCCGAATTTAGACGTAACTAGCAATGGATGAAATCAATAATGTCTAACTATAACAGATGCGAACTTTCGCAAAGCATTTACTTACGTTACGTAAAGAACGGTCATTCAATGTCATTTGAAGATCGCAATCGTTTATTCAACGTCTAATTCGATAGTGGCTTACTCACTCCCTTAACTTTTTACAGTTCACATAGGACGAGAGCAAAAAACCCTTTTCACCTAAACTGTCATGTCGAGCTTATAAGTCAAAAGGCACTTTACCTGTACTCAAGCGTCGAGTTTCTTTAATGAGCAACAAGTGTTCTTAAGAGCAAAAATATAATACATATTTTCAAAAAAGTGTATACATGCTTATTTATGCTTATGGGAACGTTTTTACAACCTGATTTCAGTTTTTGTGGCTTTCATGTTTGTTTACGCCCTAAATTAATAAATTTTATATACATATACGTGAATTATGTTGATTTTTCAAAGTCGAAGATTAGTCTCACGGTGGCGTTTCAACAATTTCGACCCAATTTGATCCCATAACTAAGTCGCAAAGCTAAGCGCTTTATATACAAGTTTGCGCGAGTCTGGCAAACTTGTTGACCACGTAAACGCGCTACAGCACCGTTCCAAATAGAGAAGCACTTATTAAATTCGGTCTGCATTTTATAGAATTAGATTATAAAGCGAATATTTATAAGCATACCCGATGAAAAGTGCTGTTGAATTCGTAATCAAGCATAAATATGCGAGAATACAGAGTGTCGCCTTTACCGCTAGACATGTTAATAAAGAAAGTAGGTTTTTAATCAAAAGTTATTACTGTTATTAAAGTTAAAATTTGCACGTAACCACCAATTTGCTTAGAAAATTATGCTTTTTTTCGGTCAACGTTCAATGTCCTTTGTAACGAGTATATAATATGATAGGTATGTACCTCGGGTAGCAGTAATTAGGGTTGTGTTCATGGCACGTGTCGCATATCAAACGGCCAACTCCAGTACACGTACTGGCACACATTCTGCGCGACGTACAACTTTTGCTTTTAGCAAAATGAACATGACGAAATGCAAATTACCGCTGCACATAACCGACGAACCTTTAGCGTGTGTATGTGTTGCTGAGTTCAACTGGCACTAGTGTGTTCTGAAAAGCAGAAAGACACATGGATGTGTCTGAAAAAGAGCATGAAAAACGGACGCAGTGCATCCCGTGAAATTACCTCTGCGCTCTGAATTCCTCTGCACTTTTAGCTGGTAGCTGAAAACTATACAAAAGGAAGGTTCTTTTGCGAAACTCTGCATTATTAACTCGGTGTCGTGTGCGAACAATTAATTAACTGAGCAATTTTATAACCGCTTTGCGCTTCAGTGCTGTCTGCATTATTGCTCGGTGGGCTATTGAAAAGGAAGTTCTGGATTTGATGTTAATTAAATTAAATTTTAACATTTATTATTTCATAAATGTATATACATTTTGATGTATATTGTCTCAATTCTACGTTGCAAGTAAGCTGCATTAAGAAGATTCTGCTCTGCTGAGTGAATCTAAAAGGTTCATAAAGGTATATACGTATTCATTGTATTAATCTCATTCAACAAAATTATTAAACGTCACTTCTGCCACCCTACTTTGATTTAACACCCCTAAATTTGATATTCTATTCAACCTGGCGTCTTATATTAAACAAAATACTGATAGCGCTCCCCTCAATCTATAACGCAGCTTAATTAAAATTTGAAATATATTACCCCTCACGAATATATTAACAAAATGTACTTTTCATTTAGGTTAGACATATTTTTTATGATGATTAAATATATGAAAATTTGTTACCTTCATCAAGGATCCGTCAAGCATTCATTCGAATAATTTTGGTCAAATTAAATCATCAGGTCTACTCATAATAGATCTCGTCTGCTTAGCCTTATACGTAATTAAATAACTCACCCGTATATCAAGTTGCCGGATCATCCGCCGATCCGCCGAACATAAAAAGTAAATCCTCTTCTCGTGCGTAATACGATTCACAATTTTCCCTTCCACTACAGACACAACGCATGCGATAAAGTTTTATACGCCAAATCGAATCTATAAATAGTACCAAAACGACGACATAATCATGCGAAAAGTCCTCAAAGGCGACGACGGTCAGAGGCGAAGCGGAAAGCGGTCGCTCTCTGCCGGGGTCGAATAAATTCACCTGTCCCCAACAAACGACGCCAAAACGACGAAAAGCAAAGGGGAAAAAAACGAAACAGACCCCCAAAGAAAACCGTCGCCAGAAGTAAAAACAGGTGCGCAGATTGTTTTTTTCAGCCGGTGTAATGTTGTCCCATTAGTCACGCGGCACCTCAGGAGGCGGCCAACCGCCCAGTAATTAATAGCGTCCGGCCTGAGGATGACTAATGCTTTTTTGGCCCGAGCATCTGCCTGGGGGGTTGGGGGTGGGCGTGGGTGGTGGGCGGCATTAATTCCCGCCCTCGGTCGGTCTTTATTCGCCTAATTGCTGAAACGCATTAGGCGCGCCTCGCGTTCGTTTGTCGGCGGCGGCTGAATGAATATGATGTGGTGATTTTGCAGAATCATCCGAGATGCTTTCGGGGTGTGTTTTTCGAATGCGAGTGACATCGGTTGTGTGGGGGTGTCGTTGAATTGGTGGTGGGTTTTGTAAATTTTTTTATAGAAATGGACTGGGCGTGAATGAAATTTGGGTTTTTGAATCGTTCGCCGTCTATTGTTAGGTAATTATTTTTTTGGTTTTGTCCATATTAATCATTTTTCATTTAACGTATTTTATGAAGAAAATCATTAAGTTTGTATAAAATTTTATATTATCCCCCATAGTCCCCCCCGGGTACAGGGGGGAGGCTGCTCCCTCTTTGAATTTCAAAAATATTGAAAATTATGCTTAAATTATAAGACTTATTTTAAGATATATCACTCGATCATGATATGTATGTATATCTGTATTAATTCTTTGAATTCCTAATTCTTTACGCACATTATACTTCAAATGTAAAAACAGCATATTTTTTTACTTGGAAACGCTTACATATACAAAGTTGTGTTTCAGCCCTCTTCTCCTCTAAAAGCCTCGCTACAGCCATGTTTTATATTGTAGCTAATTTTTTATTGAAGAATCATCATTGTCGTTATAAAACAAAAATATTCACTATCCAAAACTGAATATATGCATTTTTAATTCTCTTCCAGTTTTTTATTTTTCTTCAATTTCATTCATCTTTTATAAATTTATTCTATCTATTTTTGACTCATTTTTTCACAACTTCTTAATATTTTGCATCAACACACCCCACTACGATGAATAAACAATGAAATTTCGATAACCACTTTTATCCTACAGGAAAATTGTACATTCTTGTCGTCTAAACATTCTCATTGTACGGTGCCGTTGTAAGCCCGGTGTACACTATTCGCAAAGGCATCAGCAACACGAGAGCGCCACACGAAGGCTTTTACACGGACATTGGTCCTTTTGTCGAATACGCTCTTTTATATGGCGTCCTCGACGTGCGACAGTGTGAGGGCTTATCTTTTGTGCTAGGCCATTGTACGGAAACCGATGAAAATTCAATTAAAGTCAACGGCACACTTTTTTGCTTCCGCCAATCCCTGGGTTCAATTTGAAATTATGATTTTTCATTTGAATAAATTTCACAGGGTCGTACGGCCTCGAATAAAAAGCGTATCCTTTTCGAATGTCGTGTGTTGTTTCTGTATCGAATTTCAATTGGATTGACTCGAATGGAGGCTCTCCTCGAGCTTTCGAGTTTGGCTATTGGGTCAAGGGGACACGATAAGTCGTGTGTGAATCGTTCGGAAAATGCATTTACTATTCCGAAACCTGTCGTTGTCAGTACGGTTGCATATTGTAATAATACAGTGAATGCACAAGGATATCACGAAATTATTTTGAAAGTTATATCTGTTCATTTACATTATTGAAAATATTTCCATAAATTTTCATAGAATATTTGAATTTTGTTAATATTCCCTATACATTTAACACAAATATACATCTAATTTGAATACACAAAATATTTGTGTCATAGTTTTCCCTAAATATTATTTTACACTATCATCACAAAATCATATTTTAATATCGCAATTGTATGTTTAATGAAATGGATTCACCATAAATTTTCCGTGTTTATTGAATAGAAATAAAAACAAATCATTTTACTTGACATGATTCGCTAATTTTTAGGACGGTTTCCGTTTTCGAATGTGCCCTCGGCGTCAAAACGAACATCAATCTTTTTTCTGTCCGTCATTTATTATCGAACACGTCACCGCCTCGTCATCGTTATTTCGAAAATTTTAAACGCTTCCCAAATATATATTTCACTCGATACATTTGCAATTCACGATCATGTTATGTGAGCCGAAAGATCATTGTTATTTATATACTTACTAAAAATATTCAGTGTGTTTTTAGAAATGTTAAAATTAATACATTTTGAAACTTTGGACAAAACATACAAAAACTTTTGAATATGTTTCTTATTTAACTTTCAGAGGACAACCTTGGAATTAGGTCTTGCTCGTTTACCACAGTTTCTTTGAATACTGAACAATACTTAAATTTAACTAACATTACAAATTCAAGGTATGACTGATTTGAAATATTGAAGGAATAAGTTTAAGGTGAAATCTACAGTACACCCAATCCTCTTTTTACACGGTTTCGAAATAACAAGGTTCAAGGAAGAATAACCGAATATTTTTTTACTACTATTTTTTTATACTGTTATAATTATATGTATGTAATTATAGTTATTAAATAAAAAAAATTCAATGCTTTTTGATGATTTTAAATGGCAAAATTTTTTCACATTATTCATTTTTTATAAAGAACCTTTGGATGAAAATTCTATCCAAATATACTGATGGAACCCATTTCCAATTGTTGTATAGACACCATTCATTTTTTTATACGGTAGTCTCTGGAACGTATCCCCCATGTAAAAAGAAGATTGGGCGTATTTAACATATATACCCTTGTTTGTTCCATTGACTCATAATATACGCTCACCGTGGAGTTCCCCCCTTAAAATGTAAAAGTCCTCATTATACGCCGAATAGTGCGTAAATAAAATCGCGGCGCGTTTCCTTTCTCTCAATTATCCTCACACATCGTACAATGGGACCAAACCGGCCATTCGGAAACAAAAACCCGGACAAATCTCCCTTCACACACACAGTCCGCCGTCCGCGATAAAAGCGGCCACTAAAACGCAATAATCGGGCGTTCGCATGAAAGAAAACACATTTTCGATAAACATTTTCCCTCGTCTTTCGCGTTTTGTTCACGCTCGACACCGAACATAATGATTATTGCCGCAGACGTATCATTTACTCGGACCGGAGGCTTATGTTGCACAATCTCCTTAATCGGCCGCGAACCCTTTTCTTTTGTCCGGCAAAAAAACGTTTCAATCCCGAAACATTATCGTTGTTTCTCTCCTGGTAGCTTTGCGCTTTTTGTTAGCGAATAAATAATTTCGATTCGATGTATCTGCGGAGCTTTTGCAAGTTTAATGACTTCCGCACCTAGCTATGAGTTTATCTAGTGTTGCTTGTTGCATAGTTATGATGCGGCGTTTCTCAACAACTTCGGTCTATAGTGCTGGTTAAATTTTGTATTGTCGTTAAACCTAGAAGTATTATATTCAAATTTGGTCGAGATATTCAATATTTTGATAGAGTTGTACTGAGTTTGAAACTTTAAGAAACTACTTAATATGTTGTAGTTAGGATAGGTCGAAGTTTGAAATTGTTGATGTTTACAAATTCCACTTATCATGCTTACGCTTCTCGAATTACATTGATTAACTTAATAAACTAATTTTTAATAAATTATTTTTTTAAATTCAACTATTAAGAGTTATATTTTATTTTTAACTAAATATCTCGATTGAGGGACCGTAAATTTCCACGATTTATTATACGCTGGGAATCGTTACTTGCATAATGATGCGCCGGTTGCATAACAATGCCGATATCGCATGATAGGATGCAATTTTCAAACGCACACGTGTACATGAAGTCTGGCGGTTCTCATAAACAACAAATAATCGACTGACGTGAGCGGACTACTTCGAAAACAGGGTCAGTTTCAGCACGGCTTGCAAACACACCAAATCCGAGAAAACCCCATGGAAAACATCACTTTCGACAAAAAAAAAGATGGCCTCGATATAAAAAAACGTCGAACGACAAAATTGAAATCGAAAAAACGCGCAGAACAATGGCCTGTGTCGGAGGGCGCAAAAATCCGCAACGGCAATGGCAACTCGGATATCGAAGCACTTTTTTACCACCCTGTCCGACGTAAAGGGCCAATTTGAATATTTAAATATTTGAAGGCTTCCGCGGAAATTCAATATACCGACTTGCCGCGGCGTTTTGCCGAAAAAATAAAACGCCGTGAAATAAAATATGTAAAAAAAAAACGGCGACTCGTCTAACGAGGCGGTCCACTTATACGAATTTGCGGGGAAAAAATTAACGTCGATAAAAATACGTGGGGAAAATGTGAGCTCTTTGCGGATTCGCGGATTCGATAAATTTTCTGCACACTTTGTGATTCGAACGTTATAGGGGCGGTTAATATAATTGTCTGTGTAATTAATTATAATAGAAGCGAACGATTATATCGAGATAATTGCGTGCACGTTAAGCTGTGCTTTTGACGCAAATGGGTTAATTAACACGAGGCCGTGTTCCCATGTTGACCGATGATTCGCGATTGATCGATATCATTAATTGAAGGTCGGAAAATTTCTTTTTCATTCGTTAAATTGGGCTGTTTTTATTGAAAAAGTTATAAAAAAATATTCGAAGGTTTTTATCTTATTTTTATTGTAAAGTCATTATGTACTGAAAAATGTAATAATTCCTCATCAAATATTAGCATAAGTTAATTACCTCTAGGAGCTGATGTATATTTATTTTCCTGAGTAAACAGCCTTAAATTAAAAAATCTACATAAATTTTCGATCATTTTACTTTTCTTTATTGAGAAAAATATATTTTGTGTTCTCAAATTGAAAGGCCAAAACATGTATTACATTTTTTCACATAAATATATTTGCTCGATATCGAATGCGACAACAAAAGGTAAGTTTAAATCGAAAATTATGCGTTAGAGAACTCCGTATGAATACATATTACAATATATTATTTTATACGCCGACAGAATTTAGTGGGTCAGCAATTTCTCGCGCGAATAACTTTTATCCATTGGGGAAATATATCCAAATGTGACCGGATTCGCGTATATAAGTGGCGAGCAAGGAACCTTTTTTCCCCTTCAACGCTTTCTTTCTCGACTGTTTTTTCGAACCGGAGTACCTCCGTACGTTATTTTATCCACAAAGACGGCTCGAATCCTACAAAGAGGTCCTTAATGCCAGTATCCAACCAGACCGCCGACCAGAACGCGCCTCCGCTTCCATTAGTTAAAATAGAGCCTTCGAATGATTACAGTTGACTTACTAGGACGAACCTCATGCAAATACCACCCTAGATCTTCAAAGTCTAAGATTCGAATGCGCTCCGTTTAACGAAACGCTCCCAAAGGCTTTCAAAAGATCAGAGTCTATAGAATATATCGTTTATAAGAATCGTCGATCACTACGTGGCCGATAAATAATCCGTCGTGCGGATAATCGAATCGAGTCGGTCCAATAACAATATTTCAAATCGTTCCAGCGGTCCAAGCTGTTTTATGCGAGATGGCGACATAGCATTCGTCATTCGTACATGGAAACATTCATCATCGATATCATCGCCCCCGCAAGAGTGGTAGACGTTCTCATTTATCAACTCGGATGCAAATGCGTGTATGAGGATAAATCATGGACGTATCGTATATGTGTATTCCGTCTGGATCATTATCTCGTCTTCAAATGTATAAACATCTCCGCCTGTATACAGTGAATTTTCAGTTAAAAGTTGGTTTATTTTTTGAATAAACATACTCAATTTAACGTAAAAATATCATGGCGGTGCTTGAAAAATTCTGCAAACGTTAACGCGAATTGTTCAATACTCTTCGCCACAGTCGAGTGAATTTTGCAATATCGACGGACACGCTTCGAAAGTCGGGATTCGGTTATATCTCGATTCACATTTTTCATATAAAACTACATGCTATAGAGGTTATACTTTGTACAAAACCTAGCTTTTGACCGATATTCGCTTTTATCCGCGCATTTTCCAACAATGTATAAATCAAAAAACGGTTTCGGCGAGAGGAAAAAACAGCCGACATCAACGCGTATTATTATAATGAAAATGTAAATGAATCGGAATAATTCAATTACGATAAATTTATACGTCATTATCACGTATGTATGTAGGGAATGTATTTTTTTTTCACGGCGCGATATCGCGTGAGCGCATCTGAATATTCAAATAGTTCGCGTGCGACCATATTCTATGGCTTTTAGCAAAACAAACGTTTCAACGTATCATTTACATTTTCTTTGTCGTTTTCAATTAGTGTGAAAAGCCATGACACACGAACAATGAGACCGACTCGGTTACTTTTACAGCCACGACTGACTTTTTTTTCTCGGGTATTTTATCGTTCTACTACATCTGGGCAAAAGCCTGTGAAATTAGGATCGATTCGTCGACTGTTTACTCTCATGTCTCAATTTCTCCATAATTAAAAGATGAACTTCTTTTAATTCACAGATAACTGCATCCAAGATATGATCCAGTAATTGGTGAGTCACAATTAATTTAGGGAAGAAAAAAGATTCTGTTTTTAAAATGTTGCTTTTAATGTAAATATTTGTCTTCTTTAAAAATTAATTTTTCGCTGGGAAAGCTTTAGTTTTCCTGTTTTAATGAGGCTTGGCTGCGTTGTTGTCTTTCTGTACAACTTCCGTGGCACGAAAATAATGTGAAAAAATGGAAAAAATACGCAAGAGCGCTCTACACAGGAACGCACTTTTTCCGTAAATTAAATATTCGAGATTGGCCTCCCGTTCCCCAAATTGAATTTCATGTGAAATTTCGAATTTTTGTTTTTCCAGCTTAAGCGATTAGTGAGCACCGGTTAATTGAGTTGTTCCAGCCCGAAATTAAAAGGTTCCTTCGCAGAATTTTAATTATGTCAAAGGACGGGAGTGTCTCCGCCTCCGACTAGCGAACGCGAAAAAAAGACGAAAAGCTATTGAAGATAATTAAATATGGCAATAAATGTTTCTTAAAAAACACTTACTTTTAAAAAGGAAACGCCTCAGTCCACGTTAGGTGCGGATTGTGTATGTATAGAGGAAGAGAAAAAAGACGTGCGGATTTTCTTCGTAATTATGTTAATTTGATTGCACTGAAACGTTTACGTAGAGCTCATTGAGCTTTACGATTCGGACACGCTAATCATTCCAATATATCCTTTGTGTTCTGAAAGCCATGAATAGGTAGTGAACAACGTGCTAGAAATCCCCCTAATAGCCGTTCTCCACTCGAAATTACCCTCATTAATTTCGTTCTTTCCATAAGCAAATAACTTTTAATTAATAAAATATAATTCTAGTTTATCCTATCTACTAGTATTCATGAATTTAATTATTTAGAGTATTCATGAGTCTTCTTATTTTGGTTAATTAATATTTTTTTTAATCGATATTCAATCCTTTTTTTCAAATTTTAATGGAATTTTTTATTTTAACAACATTTTAATCGAACTATACCAAAAATTTCATTATGAACTTAAATTCAGAAATTAATATTTACTTTGCATATAAAAATCTTATAATTTAAAAAAAAAATTAGGTAATGGTTTTTTGTCCGTGTAGAAAAAATTAAGTAGTTTTTACGCATTTTCTTCGATTCTGCGAACAAATGCTATAAATTTTTACCCTTAAAATCCTACTGGGATTATTCTGTTTGATTGTCTTTTCTTATTTAAATCCTGCGTTGACTATAAATTAAACTTCTATTTTGGAATAATGTAATTATCTTTAAATGGTTTTTAGGTGATATTTTAAAAATAGAACAAAATTTTACAACAAATTTTATATTTTTTCTCCGATAAAATGATTATTAATGAAAACCGTTTAAAGTAATTTACATATTTTTACGGAACACGTAGATAAATTGAAAAATTCTTTCAAAATCTTAACAAAAAATATTCGCCTATGGATGCAGAATAAATACATTTTATTAGAATTTATTTAAGTTAGATGAAATTATATAAATTTAAAAAAGGGACATTTTTTACTGTTAATATACATACATATAACATTTTTATTAATTTTGTAAATTTATTCATTTCATTGTATCACGAATTCTTTAAAAGCGTTTGTCAAAACCGATTTAAGACCGCATGAATATTTTGCTTTATTTTGTTATTGTAATTTTTTTACGGACTTCAAAGTTCAACAGCTGAAAGCAAGGAACGTGATATAAATTGGTAAATGGAAAAATTCACATACGAGAAAAGGTAAATTTGGGAAAATTATGAAAACGAGTTCCCGTTAGGGAAAATTACTCGTGCGTCATACTGACGACGATTATTGGTACCTTTTATTACCAATATTTCCTATATAAAACGACGACGATTTTTTTTTAAATTTAAATAAATAAAATATTTACCTTTTTTCCAACAGATCATCTATTATTGATGTTTATTATGTTATTCGTTAATAGATCTCAGATCATTCATTGTCAAATTGACTTAACGTTTCCGTTATCGACATTCACAGAAAATTCTCGAATCAATAACGAATTTGTGACTTTGCCTGCCTTTCCGAATTGCCAAATCGAATTATATATCCTTCATTTCGTCGTCTTTGTTTGTCTCCCCTGAATCCTACAAACACTTGCGATACTTATTTTCTCTTAAAGACTGTAGAAAATTTCATCATAGAATCGACAAACCAACTTCGTATCTCGTATAAAATCGAGAATAATTAAAGCGAATTTACAATATTATATACATATACTCGTAGACGTACATATTTTTTTCTCTATTTGACTTATTGAATTCATATCATATGTCAATTCCTTTATAAGAAATTTCGCATGCTCATATCAGCGGGAGCGAGTGCTTCGTTTGCACGCATTTTATTAAATTTGCGAGAACAATATGGGTTCAATCAAAATTTCGTATGTGTAATCCTCGAATGTGTTCCTTTTTACAGAGGCGTCGATATGTAAAGGGTGCTGCCGCGAGTGTGCGAATATATTTTCGTTTCATTTTCTCGTTCTTCTGCTTTTTTCGCTAGCGGTTCTTCTTTTAGCCATTTTTATTTTGTTTCAAGCACTATGTGTGTATGAAAGGATGAAAAAACATCTCGGAGGAAAGGAATTGTTTCTGTTGGCTTCTTTTCATCAAATAAACAGTTCAGTGTACGATGGAGGACCTTAAAAAAAACATTTCGTGAAAATTGAGTCAAAATTAATCTGAATTACAATTGTATAGAATTCGTATCCTAAAGTTATTATGTAATATATAAAAGTGCTGGTTTATTGATTATTTTATTTGACTTCCAACGTTGATAAATGTTACGTAATTAAATACATTCAATACATAATTTTTCCATTTCAGAATAAATTCCTTTTTAATTCTAAAGATCAAAATAACCGAAAGAAACCGTCTCAGCTCTCTTCATCCTTTTATCGCTAATTGCATGAATAATGAAATAAGGCTGACAAGACGATGTTGCCGCTTCGGTAGTTCTTCGCAAATTTATTACCGTTTCACATACAAAACTATTAAATTCCGTATATTTTTTCACCGCTCTATTCTTAAAAGGATTTAAGTGAATACAATTTGGAATTTGAATAAGACTTTGGGGGGCAGCAAAAGTTCGACCTCTACTAAAAGTACACACTTTCTCCGCTTAATCGGCCCGTAACGAATTGGAAAAGGATTTACGTTTGTTTTAATGGAGTCGAAACAAAACGGGATAATGCCTTTGTCACATTAACATTTCAACTAAGGTCCTTCTTCGGCACTCCCCCCAATTTTAAATCCAATTCTCCTTTTATCCAATAATAATCTCATTACGGACGCTCCGACTCGAGTACTTTTCTACTTAATTTCGATTTCGATTGTGCGAAATAAATCGACATCGAATTTTTCACGATGGCGAATTATACGGAAAGTGTTTATACACGCTTCATATAGATCGAAAAGCGCCGCGTCTTCGCATAAAGTAGACTTTAAAAGATGCGGAAATGAGTTTCGTTACCACCTCGTTGCTACTCCTTTCCATACATTTTTAAAACCGGTAGCAATTATCTAACGTGGGTAACCTTTTACGAGATTGGACTGGCAACATAAGATTCGCTAAATCTCAACTTTTTTTCGGTCGAAGGATACTTTATAAGTCCCAACGTGGAGATTAGCTGCAATTAACTGAATTAGACTAATCTCTTTTATGCATTCTTCCTTTAACGACCAAAATGTTTAGTTCGAAACTTGAATACTTAAACAACTACTGAATAAATAAAGTGTTCTTTAATTTAATAATCCTTTAGTCAAAATATCAATTTCGAACTTTATTAATTGCTTGAATATTATAAAAAAAATTAAGTTTTTCCATCATATTATCTTTTATTTGGTATTATTATGGTAGTATTTGGTATTCGGTATTCGGTGATATTCTTAATGTGCAGGCTTGAGATTTTGGTTTTTTTGATAAAAATTAACAAAATAATAATAACTCAAAAACTATGATACTTTGGACTAAAGTATATTTGGTTTAAAATTTTCCAAATTATATGACCTTTCACCTTTTTTAGGCTTTTCTTAGACCTTTAGACCAACCTGTATATCACAAATTTTCATCAAAACTCGGAAACAGTAATATAGTCAATCAATAAACTTAGTAAGATTTGTGTTATGTTCATATTGTTGTTAATTTGATTCTCATTTATAAAAAATGAATAAATCTCTTATTATAAAGAAACTGAAACGAGTCTCAAAATATAATGTTACTTTCGCTCCGTCGGCTCATAAAATGAAAATATCGCGTTATAAGTTAAAATTTCGCATTATTTCTATTTGGTAAAAGCGATAAGTTAAGTAGAAACGCGTTTTAATCCGGCCGCTGAATTATTCGACAAAAGGTGTTTATCCCGCCGGAAAAGTTTTGCGGCAAAAGCTCGCGGGAAATGTTTCGCCCCGCAGACCGTACGTTTTCCGTGCAATCGAAAAGTTTAAAAGTTAAATAAAGTTGCCTAACTATACACACCCCCCATAGGTAAACGACATTATCCAAATATTTATAGGTGTCGTATATTTTTTTGCCGCGAAAACAAGATACGCCGATGAAATCTAGACTAATAAGATTATCCGACAGCGCGCCGCCGGGACATTCGGGCAAAAACGGGAATGATGTAGAGGCCGGGTCATCTGTTAGAATTATCTGGCTATCCAGTGCTACGGCGAAGTGAAAAAATCGCACATAAATGTATATGCTATGAGTTTCTGGGCGTTGTAAATCGCACAACAGGGATCGGGCTAACTTTCGGAATTGGTTAAAAAAAAACTTATTTGCATTATATAATTTATGCGGTGATATTTTTCAATGTTGCGTACCGGTAATTTGGTTTTTTGTATGGTGATAAATTGAAATGTATATTTTACTTTAAATTAGAAAGGTTTTGTATTTTTCGTTATTAAAAATTTGTGTTTCATTAGTTTGTTTTGGAGGTGTGTTTCTTAATTCTTTTTGTAATCGTAATTTTTAATAAATTCTTCATTTCTAGTACAATAATTAACTCTGGCATCAAAAAGACTTAATAGATTTATACATTTAAGCATATTAATATAATTTAATAATAACCTTCTTTAAGTAAAAGCATTTATTTAATTAAAGTAAAAGGAATACCTTAAAATGATAAAAAATTTCATTAAAGTTGTTCATTAATGCAGAAAACAAAAATTATATATAATTTCAAGCTTACGTAATTTGAAAAGTGATCCTTTTTTAATATTACTTATAAATATTACAATCTAATTACCTTCATATACAATTAAATAACGATAATTGCAGCAACGTAAACTAAACACATCAAACGACAACCTAGTCTAGTTGTCCAACACACACACCAAACACGTACTTCATAACGTTCAATCAAACGAAATTTAGTTACTCGACCGCAAACTATTATATAAAATGATTACCAACTCACTCGAATATTTTCTACATCACAACACCATTCAATAAAACAAATACCTAGACAAATTCTTGAAAATATCGCAATACCAACCGATCGACCTTACATGCAACCGCAACATTATCATTGCAGCTAAACCCATCAAACTCCAACTCGATTTAGTTACTTACCACACGTACCAAACACACACCTGATGACGTCCTCCGTCAATTGACAATGTCCAATTATAAGGGCGCAAACTATTATATAAAATTATGACCAACTCACATAAATATTTTATACATCACAACACCATTCAAAAAACCAAACAACTAGACAAATCCTTGAAAATATCGCAACACCAACCGATCGATCTTACATACAATCCAACGGCGGATCCAGGAAATTTGCGGGGTGGGGGCAATTTCTAATTTTTAATACATTTTTTTTTTCAAAAATAAGACTTATATTCAGGGCCTTTTTTGAAAAAAAAGGTGCTGGGATGTATTTTTTATTAAGCTTTCTAAAATTTAATTTTTTTAATAGCGCTGCAGGCGAATTTTTTTCACAAAAATTATCCATGTTAATAAAATTTATAAAAAATTATAGTGATATGTATATGTACTAAAAATATTAATTTTTCTGATGAAAACGAGACGATTGAATAGTTTTTTTTTTTTCAAAATTAGACATTAATGCTGCAGGCAGATTTTTTTCAAAAATATACCATATTAGTGAAATTACATCTGAAAAAATATAAAAATCTAAATATGCTCAAATATTTTATTTATTAAACTTTTTAAAAAAATCCGAATTTTAATTATAACATACATACTTATATTTATAAAATTATGTAAATCTGGTGGCAATTGACCGTTTGCCACCACCGTGGATCCGCCACTACAACCGCATCATTATCATTGCATCTAAACCCATCAAACTCCAACCCGATTCAGCCACCCCACACACGTACCAAACACACACCTGATGACGTCCACCGTCAATTGCCGATGTCCAATTATGAGGCCACGAGCTGACAACCGAGTGGCAACCATCCGAGTGTGCGGTCGACCGGGCTTCCGCGTTCCCGCCGATTAAGCATTCCCGGGACGGGAGACCCGGGTAATTAACTCGGGAAATGTTCGACAAGTTGTTCGCGACGAGCCAGAGCCGCGCACCACCTACGGCTTCCGAAACACGGCCTTCTGGAGGACTAATTAAATTTAAATTCGCGACGGTGCAGCGGCCGAGGAGTGGGCCGAGGGATGGGCCGAGGATGGCTTGTTGGGAAAGGGCGGGTTCGGGATCGTGGTTGTGCGCGAGGGTTGATCAAAAATGTGGTTTTGGGGGTGGATAGTGGTGAGGAGTTGTTTTCGAGTGTTCGGGGAAGGTTTTGTGTTTGAGAAATTTGTTGGATTAGTATTTTTGAGAAATTGAATTGGAATGGTTTGAGGTTGTTTGAAATAGTTTGTCTTTGGAAATTGAGTATATAATGATCAATAATTTATTTTATTCTTTGAAATATTATCAAAACTATTCAACAATGTTTTAATTGATTTTACTGGATAAGTTTCATTTGATGTTTCAATTAGAAATTTTTGAAATAACTGCATTAGTAAAATTAAATTTTATTTAATGTTTGAAATTAAAATATTACTTCGGAATATAAAAGTTTCTGCTCGCATAGATAAAATGTTTTCTGTGGAAGTAGTCAAAAAATAATTTTGCATAACATAACATAAACATGCCTCTGTTGCATCAAAACATTTTCCAAGCGGGAAACTATTCAGAATACTGAATACATGTTTAATTTATGTTAAATCAAATATTTATTAAAAGTTTATATTCAATTTTAAATTTTCTTATAATTAAATTCATAAATAAATCAAATTCTTTCACGGAATGAACTATTATATATGTTGACTTTCAAAACTCTGTAGTTCAAAATAACATTAATATAAACTGTCAATCAATATCTGAAACCATTTTTCAATATTGCATAACGTGAATTAACAAAGCAATTTTTGTTTTCCGAATCTGATAAAGCGGTAAAAAAACCACACATTCGATTACATTTTTCCATTGTATCGAAATTGCAATGCGGGTTATAAAAACTTTAATCGTTTTTTTTTTGTTTCAATACCGAACGTAAATAAAACATACAGCTATTTTTTAAATTCAAAATGAAAAATTAAATTTTCCTCGACCTTAAAATATCGCATATTAAACATTCTTTAATATTTTCAACCCCAGCCTAAATTGTCATACTATTATATTATATTATATATCAACGGTGACTCTGCTATAATCTTGACTCGGGATTAATAAGGCGATGCGCTCATTCTCTGCCTCGACGCAGAGAATTTCTACGGATAAACGAAGGCTTTAAGGGAACGAAAGACGCCGATAAGGGGATAAGGAACCAAGAAGGAGGTGGAAATTTGAATTCGCCCTTTATGCTCGAAGGGACGGTAATTCATCATCGGCCCTAGCGGCAATTATGTCCAATGGATAGATAGATCGTTTCAATTAACCTTTCGACGCGCCTTAAAGGGCGATGACGCGACGCTATCGTATCTCAAAAGAAATCGTGTTTGCTTTAAATTTATTGAAGGAAATTAATTTTATTGTTCTAACTAGGTAAGATACTGATACAGATCGGATATGAAAATAGATGATCTAAATTTATATCACATTTTCGATCTATTTTTGTTAATCGCAATGTTCGCTTATTATTTTTAACCATTATTTGATATCGATATGAAATATAATATTTAATATTTTTCACCATATATAATATTTTAGCATGTACTTTAATATGAAGACCTTTCAAATCCTCTTCGATTCCTGTCAATTTCAAGAAACTCTCATCCAGTTTTCTTTACACGTCTTTTTGGTTTCATCCTTTCAACATCTCAAGCCCATTCCTATTTCAATCCCTTTACATAATATCCAACATTTATTAATACATCTCAAAGATACGCTCATTTTGATTACAAAACACAAAATTTTCAAAAACAATCCACACCGCACACTTTCGACTTACCAACTCACCAAACGAACAAACAAACCCGTAAAACTCCCCTAACAATCCATCACAACACAGACCTCGAATTCCGAAACGACAATTACACACCCATTAATCAAACCCCCATTACAATAACGCTTACTTACAATTAAACAAATCGCACGACCCGATTCGCACACACACACAACCCACCAGGCGATTGTATTTCAAGCGGGGTCGACCGCAAGCGTTTCGCACCGAAAACGATATCGCGACTCGCCGAGGGCGGATTCCCGGGGGCCCGGGGGCGGATTCCCCGCCCTGTCGCGCCGGGGCTGTTTATGCTGCGGTCGGTCAAAACTTGTGCGGTTTTACGGCGGGGGCGGAGGCCGGGCCCCCGTGGAAGCTCATGAATAGTGAAAGCGGAGCGCGGTGGGGGCGGAGCGCTAGAGGGGCGCTCGGGAGGACACGTGCCTGCATACCGATCGTTGGTTGAGGTGTTGATGGAAATTTTGGGGGTTGGATGTGCGGGTTTTTGATGTGTGAAGTAATTATGTTTGTATTTTTTTTTTTGTTTTTTTGAGTGTTTTTTAGGTTTAAAGGCAATTTTTTTTGATAAAATGTATGTGGTCTTGAAATTTTATGTATTTGTATAAAGGAGGTCAAATTTACGGTAATTTTCATTTACCGGTAATTCGATAATTTTTCTATTAATTATCGATTTATCGGTAAATTAAATTTTGAATAAAAACCGAAAAAAAAAATAAATACCAAAAAAAACCTAAAATTCAAAAATAAAACAAAAAAACAACAATATTTTTCAAGAAAAAATTGTACACCTACAAAACAGCATTTTTCCAAAAAGAATTTTTTTTCAAACCTTCAAAACTTAAATGAAAAAATTATTTACCTGTTTACTGGTAATGGTCTCCCTAATTAGTATATATTATAAATTACCATGGCTAAATGATATGTGAGGCTATTAGTAAATATACAAACAATCTATTAATTAAAAAAATAATAATTTGAGTATTTATCACATTAAAAATTTACTTTTTTATCATATAAACACTTTCTTATTTTGATAAAAATTATTTTAAAAAATTATTTAGATAAAATTTCCTATATGAAAATTATATCTGACAAAAATAAATCGTTCAATGCCAAATTAAGCGTAATTTATACTTGAACTCGCCTTTATTTAGCATTTCTATTTGACACTAACCTAATTAACTGTAGCGATCCCTCTTAATCTCTCTTCATTAAAAATCTATTTTAAAGGCAGCATAAAGTGGACCATATTGCAGCGAATAGTTAAACCACATCACAAAATAACCATTGCATATTCATACGAAAGAACCGACCGCAAATCCATTTTTAATTCCTATTTTCCTCTATAAATATTCAAATCAAAATTGCCGCCTCCGAAACGAGAACGCACCGACACACCCACCCGCCGATCTCAAAGAAGGAAGGGGAAAGCTCGAAACGAGATTTCTCGTCCTAATTCAATCTATCATCTTAATTGAACAATATGCAAGCTCCCACAGTTGCCGCTTGATGGATAGCAACTTGCCGCGTACGCAGAGCTCGCATGATTTTTTTCCCTTCGAGGAGGTTGAATATGGTAGCAAATCGTCTCGAGCGCGGCCGTGATTGATGACTCGCTCCGTTTTCATAATCACTCCATAATAATTAATTGTAAATTATGGGCCGAAGGGGGTTAGAAGCTGCTGCTATATCCGGAGCATTAGTGGTAATTGTTAGACGGGTGGTGAGTGGGTGGGCTTGAAAGGGCTCCGTCCACGGGTGATGGTCGTTTGATTACAGACCGGGATACGGAAGAGCTTTCGTTTTTAGCTCGATCTGGTTGAGGAATTGGTTCTCGGCCGGTAATGGAAGTTCTAAAGGGATCTAATTGTAAGTGCAGATTGCACACGTTGCGGAATTGCATCGGTTATGCTAGATTCGTTTGAAGACATCCATTTTATTTAGTTAGTACGATGTAGATTTATAAAATAAAAAAATCTTGCTATGTACATGTTTTATTTCTGTATCTTAGTATTCATTGTACGAAAATAACTTTCAATACAGATTCTGAGTATAACTTTTTAATTGACAATTTGAAAAGTTCACGAAATCAAACAAAAAGTATAGCTATATCGCCACGATACGGATACTAAGCATATACACGAAATTTATTTCCTTCATATACTGTTATTACCATATCGTATGAAAATTTATTAATTTTAAATTTAACGAACCATTTTGCATCGTATTATTATGTTATTTAAGAACGTGCACATAATGACTTAACTGCTAAACGAACGCCGGTGGAAAAACGACCCTCTTTTGCGCTAACTAAAACGTAAAGATTTTCTTTTTATTTTCTCGTCTCGCAGATTTTCCGAGAAAATCCCAATTAACGAAATTACTTAACAAGCCTCCTTTTGATACGTTCTTTTTGGTGAAGACCGCGAGGTGTTGCGATAACATCTTGGTACACTTTAATTGGAGGTGGGATCTCTCTGTCCGTCTAATTTTTTTTTTTCGTTTTTTCGACCGCTTAATTAAGCGTAAAATTTTTAATATTGAGTTCTTGCCGGAAAGTTGCGTTCCCACAAAAAATTCTTTAGAATGAAAAAAAATTGTGAAAACTTCCACACGGCATAATTAACTTTTCAATGTGAGAAACGCAAAGTTTTTCACAGACTTCAGCGCTATAGTTCCGCTTTTCACTTTTTTCGTCGGATTTTCTCCCGTTTCAGTGTATTTTACACATTTTAATTCCTTTTGATAGTACGTGAATATTTCAAACTATAATTTCAATGTAATAAGTTGCAACTTTATTTCCACTCGTAAAAAATA
Source organism: Hydropsyche tenuis (assembly GCA_009617725.1). Classification (NCBI taxonomy): domain Eukaryota; kingdom Metazoa; phylum Arthropoda; class Insecta; order Trichoptera; family Hydropsychidae; genus Hydropsyche; species Hydropsyche tenuis. The sequence continues at coordinate 1,311,308 of VTON01000036.1, forward strand.
TCATTCTGGTTTCTATAGAGATTCATTTTGCATAATTAAATTATTTTACTTTTACGACGTGAACTTTTAAATATTTATACAATGGAGTCACATGTTCTGTAGCAATTTGTTAAAACATTATTAAAACAGACAACTTTAATTTTCAATTAAAATATTTTAGTTATGTTTTTAAATTCAACAAATGTGTAATAAATTCTCATGGTTTTGATGAGAAACATTGGATTTTCTTGTTCATTTCACATTCGCTTGTACCGCCAATATATTTCACGTAAAAATAAAGCGTATAACGACATTATCTTAATTCTGATACACGCGTTCGACGTAATGTATCATACATATGAATCGGAATTTTTGCCATTTTGGGAATCTCTAGAGCGATAATAAAAAGGGACCTGAACCGTTCGTCCTCCTCGAACAAATGACCAATCGTGTAGGCGACCCTGCTCCATCTTTAAATCAACCCTGAAACCTAATTCCGACACTGATTTATGCCGACTACCACCTTCTGTAGGAACAAGGACGGGAAAAAATATATATAATATAAAAGGACAGGTAAGCAGCTTACCCATCAATAAATATCACGTATTATTGCGCGCACGCTAAAAACACGCTTCGCTACGGAACAAGGAGAATAAATATATAAGGAAAATATGTTTTCATAACGACGCAAGTTATTTCGCATTGTATCGCATAAAAATGTATGAGGGAATTCTTTTCGGATGGGGAAAAAAAAAGCAACAATTTTTTAGTTCGCAAGTGTGCGTCCTCACCACTTTGGGTCTCGTATTGTATTATACAAACGTGTGACAGACGTGAAGAGCATTCCGTCTTTTATTTATCGGTGTTGAAGATGATTTCTTTCGATGTGTCGATATTTTCGCAACTACTGTGACGGACAAAGTGAGATTTCAGTCAATAGAACATGTGATTAACGTGACTATTGTGTATTGTATTTGGATTTGTACTTTCGACGTTAAATGCGTATTTCAAATGTGTTCACGTCAATAAAACATGCGTGTTTGAATGAATCAATTCAAACTAGTGGTAACAATTCGATTTGCATTTTTTTAACTATTTCACGTGATCGAAATTGCTTTTAAGCTTTGATGCGTCGAGTTTGTATTCGATTTATTATTCACTTTATTTAAAATTGGCACAAATGCGAGATTGAATATTCAAAATTTTTATTTCACTAACCGAATAAGACCGAGCATCGAAAGCGATTTATACATTCTTAACAAATATACAAACTCGACGACGCAAAGTTGAAAACGGCAACCAGTTCGCCAACTTCGGCGCGACCCTCATCGAATGTTAACACGCTAAAAGCCGTGGCCGCGCCCTCGTAAAAGAACTGGAAGAGGAAAAAAAGGAGCGCTCGCCTATTTTATTCTATCGTAACGGGGTAAAAGCTCCCGAGAATAAATAACCTCACACACAAACTTTGGCCGAATCCATTACCCGGGAGGGTGAGGTCACGTGTTATGTTAACCATAAAAGTTTGTTTAAAAGAGTGGCCGCGGAGCGAGTGACCTACAAAAACAGGTATTGGTCGAGATCGGGTCTCGTTGAGGCTTTAGAATCGCGGTGGCGATCTGAAAGTCGCCACTAAAACGCTCCCCGATAGTTAAAAAGCGTTCGAATTTATCGTTCGGTTCAAAAATAAAATCGACGTCGTATAATGATGTCTTAACGCCGTTTACGGCGCTTTGCGTTTTTACGGCTAGTAATTTCATACATTTTTATTGCGAGCCGGTAGCGATTTTATTAATGCGACTACGTTTTTTTTTTTTACGATTCTTGATAATATTTAGTAGATATCATGGATTTTTCACAAAATTACGTAATGTTATGCCTACTTGGTACATGAGTGATTTTGATTTATTCATAAGATATACATAATTTTATAAAGTACATTATGTATTTGTACTTTTAATATGGAAATTTATTTATTGATGCTTTAAAATTTTTTTTTTCGTGCTATATACAAAGTAGTCTTATTTTCTCTGGATACTCTGCTTCTGCAAAATGCATGTGCGCGATCCCTGGAAAAATTACACATCCACAAAGTTGGAAGCTTTAATATTTTCCATAGACGATGCCTCTTGAATTTATTATGTGAAAATCTTCTCGGCTAAAAGTAGATTCATGTATTATCAAGCTGACACTAATATAGCGTTTAAAACTTTCACACTTTCCGAAACTAATCTGAGCTCACAACGTTTTAGTTTCAGTGGACTACTTTATTTTTATGTCAGGATTTTCGCCGTATTGAAACAGACAAACTATTTAAAGGTTGAATCCACTACAATAAGTGCCAATACTAAATTTCAAATTAATTAATTAATTTAATTCGAAACATCCTCGATTCGTTACGGAGTCCGTAAAACACGATATTATTCAATTTCGTTATTCATACGGGTCGCATTTTCAAATGAAAAATTATATGGCGTTTTTTAACGCGCAAATTGAAATTCGTGCTCGCCGTACGTGACGTGTCTACACAAATTAAAATCGTAAGTCGCTTCAGAATTCCCATTCAATTTTAGGGTTGTATTTAATTAAACAATATTCCCGTATATTTACAAAATTCACGTTATTAAATCCAATTTCTACGCTACAACGTCACGAATATTAAATTGCATCGTTTCACGAAAGTAATTAAAATTCAAACATGTCGATGAAACTTTATTACCCAATCGATACATAAAACGCCAAATTATATAAAACCAAACTTGAATCAACATAGATCAGTTTCAGCCGAAGGACATTCATCCGCCCAAACAAGGACACACACTTTCCGAGAAAATCGCATTAGTAAACCGCTCGCTCCGGTCGACTTTAGAAACACGTCCAAATTAGCAGAGTCCAATTCCGCACACTCCCCAACACAAGGACACATCTTTTGCACTGTACCAAAGTCGAGTTGGCTTTCCTTCGATTTTAAGGGGACACACTCCGCAGCACAAGTCGGCACGCCCGTTGTGACGACTTAATGCCCGTCGGAGGAGAGGACAATTCATCACACGCCGAAGACGAAAAGTGGGAGGCAGAAAACAGCTGTGGGTGGCCATGGAGATTGCAAATGGTGGCCGGCGACGGGATCGGTCCCGGCTTATGGGATTAGATAGTCTGGGAGAAAGTGGGTGGTTGTGGGTGGGTGTGGGTGGTCAGGGTGACCCTCGACATCCGGTAGGGACCCGGACAATCATCGTTATCGGACCGACACACTGTAAACGTCGCAGTAATTAGCGCCAAGACCGCGGATCCTTGGTTTGTTGGGTCTGCGGTCGGTCGATGTGACGGTTGGGAAGTCTTTTCAGAGGCTGTGGTGTTGTTTAATTATTTTATTTGTGTAAAATATTTTCGGCCGCATCGTTCGTCAGTTTCATGAATAATTGATGTGCCTTGAAATTTTCGAAGCGTTTTCACGTGTTGCGAAATCGGTCGAATAATATCGGAATTAATTTTGAAGTAAAAATTCACGCATCGCAAATTGTTTCGGATCCGTTGAATATTCAAAAGCAGTTCGAGATACATGTTGAACGTTTCATAAATAAACGCTTGGAATGTATTCAAATTAATTCAGTTGACATTTCCCTTACTAAAAACCCCCTCGAAGAAAATGAACAGCGTGGGCAAGTCGTGACGAATTTAATAGGATTCATTTCTTATCGAGGTACCTTTAAAATGATAATTTGCACCGTGGAAATTTTAAATTAATCATATATGCCATTGTTGAGTCATAAATTTATTTTTCATGGTCATAAATTTATTTTATTACGCAGAACTTTTTTTTCACACTGAAAATTTTGTACATAAAACACTGTTATGTAAACGTCACAAATAGATCCAAACTAAAGATACTGATATCGACATAAATTTTCACTATTAATACCCGGTATCGCTGGACCAATAAAACCTCATGTCGCAACAGCCATAAGTCAATTATTGGAAAATCTGCATATGCCATCGGAACTAACTAACGTTTTTCGGTTGAACTCGTCGAAATTAAATTTTAGTCATAGCAATCACTACCACACCCATTTTCAAATTCAAACATCATCTAGTCGATATTTTTGAAAACAATTTTTATTTTGATAGTCTACAATTGAAATTTAAATATGTTTTTTTTTAATAATTTCATCATACATATAACACAGGTTTTATTGCTAGTACAAACATTTGAATATTCTTATATTATTATTATGGCCATTTGCAATCTTCAACTAATCGTGGCACACAATGGAACGGTTCAAACCATGAACTGGAAGCTCGGTTTGCTGGCGGTTCGTAAAAACCAGAACCTCGTCGTTGCTGAGTAGAATAAGTTTTTTTTATTCGTGGGTATTTTTTAGTTTATTTTCGCAGTTCTTGTAATCCGATTGGAGCGGCCGTCGTCGACCGAGTTAGTTTAACCCGTCCGTTCACGGTAGAGTTCTTGCCGGTTCAGACGCTTAAAACTGATCGGTTTAAGTTTTTTCGGGCAAGAAAATTATTTCGCTCAAAACATCCAATTTGGAATTCAATTATATATTGTCTTATTTATTTTTCAATAAGACTTTTCCAATTTTAAATTTCTTGAACCGTACAAAATATTTAATTTTTTCACAGTGGGAACCACAGAATTAAATTTTCTGGATTGATAATGTATTCGTGCATATGATTGAATTTTTAAAAATAAATATGATTAAAAAATATACACAGTAATTCCAAAAAAGAGTAAATTTCAATAAAATTAAAATATAGAACATTAGATAGGTCTAAAAAAATACAGCCCTCTTCTTGGTTAGTCCTGGATCTGGACCACGCGACCCATTTATAGATCCCACCTACGTGCTATGGAAGTAAGGATCTAAGTAGGTGTACTATTTCCACGGACGATGGCCGAACTCGGTCTGTACGTGTTCGGCAAAGCGAACTAGTCCATTTTTAATTTTATCAGTGTCCGCAAAATATTTCATATTGACTACGTGGTGTGCGTGAAAATTTTTCATGAGGGAATTTGTCCAATTAGTGCATTGTTAATATAGTTAAGAAATAATTTTTTATTTTGGATTTTTAATATTTTCCTAATTTTGGAATATCGTATGTTGTTTTCAGGATTATCGTATATGTACATATTTTTACCTGCGTATTCAACAACATTCCGTGCCAAGTTAAATATAAACGTTGATTTCCTTTTTACGATATCATTCGGTATTATTTCATACGCATTTGGGAAATTAATAAATGTATCATTATTTTTTAATTAGGAAAAATGAACAACTTTTTCCGGAAACGGTCGAGCTGGGAAATCAAATAAAACTCACAGTTCAATACAAACATTGATAAACCGGAAATTCACAGATAATTTCATAAAATGAACCTTTTACATCAATGCGGATTAAATACTCGACGAGCACATAAATTTCAAAACTCATCCGTTCGTTTTCAACAATTTTCACAACTAGAAATTTATTGGAATCATCAATCTGATAAACTTTTTGGAACCATCCAATCAATGTTCAACATATAAAAATTGAAACAGCCCGTTAACAAACGGTTTTACGCTAAATGTAGGATTCATACAAAATAAATACACTTTTTTTACTACTTTAAGTATTAAATTAAAAATGTGTATATAAACACAACTTGACATTGAATTAACATTGACATTGACTTTGAATTATAAAAATTTTAGCTTTGTTTTGATCATCTTAAAAATCTATTTCATATTAAAAAAATGTTAGTCACTACATATAAAAAATTCATATAAATATAACATAGAGTGAAGCAATCAAAACCAATAGATGTGACGCCATTTCAAAGGATTTTATATAAAAATCTCGAGTCACGCCCGCCAAACATACATTTTGCTGACTAATTCCGAGGCAATCTGTTCTTATGGCAATTATGAAAACGTATAAACGTCCACAGCACATATGAAGTTTCCGATTTCAGTGAATTAGTTTGCGTCCGTTACTCAAGTTGTCAGTTACACGCCGGATAACAGATACCGCGTTTAAACTAAGCGGACGAATTTTCACATTTTGTTTCGCGCAGGAAAACTGGCTGAAAAATTTTCTGAAAAGTCGTCAACCTCGGCTGTGTCGTAAAATAAATTATTTTAAGCCGTTAAAAACGAGTGTGTTTGTTTAGGCGTCCCTTTCACGTACTCGCTAATAATGCGCTATAATGGGTCGCCGTAATTTATAATATTAATTAAAACGCAAACCTTTTACCGTTTAAACAGTTTAAATTTGTAAAGATTATCTTTGTTATTCTGATGAAAATTTATTAATAAATTTCTAGTAATGGTGTAAAGTAATATCAGGTATTTCACGCTTTTTTAATTTTGTGTATTTTTGTTATATTAGTTCTCATTTTGTTCGAACGAGTTCAACTCAGTTCGGCTATGAACTTTCGTAAATTAATAATTTTATAGTATGCTGAGCTTACCGTCTGTGTAATTTTCGTGCGAAACTGCTCAGGTTTATTTTAAAGTTTAACTCACATTAAAAGCCCCGACTATCAGAGTTCTGGCTCACCTCAAAGCGCTCGTGTAAATCAAAGAAAACTATCACCCTTTTACCAAATCAATTTGATTCGTTCAAACTAAACATTTTCAAACTTTTCCATATAAATTAAATATATTAAATTACTCTAAATTAATAAAAATATTTATCGGTTAATTAAATTCAATATTCAATCTCTAGATTGTGAATGAAATTCCCTGTGCCTTTCTGTTTATCTCTTTCTCTCTCATTGTTCGTTTATATTATATTATAAATCATAATGTTTGCTTTTCCCTTTATTTCATTCCGAAAATCATCCATCAAATTTCCTATCATTGATAACTTTGAAACGTTAACTTTTCTGAAGTCCTCGGGGCACGTGTCCTCGCGAACCTCTACACTGATTCATCTCGTTCTAAAGACAAACAAGCTGGATTTTGTGTAAATAGCACGCAGCTTGCCCACGTACCATTTTCGTCCTTTGGGTATGTCCTAGAAAGCTCAGACGCAAGCTTAAAAGCTCTTAATGGAGAAACGTCTAGAGTTTTTTTATTTGTTTATTTGAAAGCACCACAAAACGAAACATCTATGTTGAAAAAAAAACTGTAAGAATACCGATGTAACTTAATAGATTCTCGCCGTGTTTTTGAATTGATTATTTTACATACTTTGTAAAACAATATTATAATTTTGCGAACGCTCCAAACGGGAAAAAAACCTATCGAAGAAAGTAGTAATTGACACGTGATTTATGCGTACGTTGAAAACTGCTGAATAATTTATAACGCGATCGACGTACAACAACACAAAATGATGAGTTATTGTTTTATTACACATAAATGGCGTACCATAAATCGTTTAATATTTAAATTGATTTTTTATATACACGTACAATATGTAAAGCACACTTTTTTCAATAAAATTAACATTTCGCCTGAAAAATGGCAATACAAGAGATATTACACAACATCAATCGAAACTTTCCCACATTGAATATTCATATTTTCATATCGAAAATTAGTATTCAATCGATCTAAATTCGAGGAAAAATCCACAGTAATTTGCTTAATTATTTTTACGAAAATACCACCATCCAATCAACTTATTAATCATTCTGTCACCGGTCGTCCCTTTAGGACTAGCCCTAGAACGAGTCAGCATTCAATAAATAAAGTTCTCGTCATCAAACATTTCCTAGACTAGGAACACGAACCGTCCCGTTTCGCGATACAAATTAGACGTGGGAATAGAATAGACCTTCGGCCTCATCCCTAAGGGCTAAACCGACCTGCTCATATATATAATATGCTATCGCAAGTGTACAACCCCCGCAATTTCAGGGCCTCTCATTACATTAATCAAGCCTTCGGTACTTCGATGATATTTTTGATAATTTTCCCGATCGTTGTGCAACATTTAGAACCGGTGGCTTAATTCCTTTACAGTTCGAATGCGAACAGTAGTCGTAAATGCTGGTTATTGGTCGTGAATGTTAATTGCGATTCGCGCAATTGAACGGTGATTTGCGTGAATTGTGTGTTTGCGATATTGATGATTTTCCGTTTTTGTGTTTTTTATGAGGAAACAATTTGGACGATTCATTTCTATTTGAAAATGTGATTGAAAATTTGTTTTGTATTTAGTTTGTAATTCGCTACGCTGTGTTTGGAATTAAATTGAAAGCTTTTTAATGTTTATTGCTTCGGAAAATTCTCTTTTTGACATCGAGTGATTTCCTCGTTTCAAAATAAAGCTCGTTAATTTTTTAATCCTTTCAGCTGATTTATTATTAGTTCTATAAAAAAAATATGTAATACATCACTCATTCTAAAAACAGTCTCTTAGCCTTGTAAACCAACGATTCCCATTGATTAATAAAGTTAAACGACAAGTGACGTAATCAGTAAATAAATGTGAAATTTTTCTAATATTACTTATCATACGAAGTATTCGTTTCATATTATAACACAAAAAAATGTGTATTCATGCGATGCCATATTGGAAATGCCTTGAACTATAATACAATGACGTGACGTATTTATATTATGATAATGGTGATGACGATCACAAATGATTAAAGAAACTTAATTTTCTTCATATAAAATACAAATCGATCAAACGACACCAATTCGATTTGATTATATCTTTCGACACTTAACGAGCACAAATATAATAATGTTGACATTTGCAGCAAGATTGCTTTGGCCAAACCGCACACTAAGCTCGCACGATAGTAACGCGCAATAAAAGACCTCCCCAGTTTATTTAATATAACGGGAGCCGTCTTTATTTACGTTCTCGCAGAGACTCATAACGCAAAATACGGCGAAAATATTATTACATATTGTGCTTACTCACGTCGAAACTAATTAATTTCTCAGCCGTACGTTATAAAGTCGGTGTTTGCGCGCCATACTTTGCCCATCGTGTTGACAACACGCAGTGTTTACCCGCGAAAGAACACGTCGTGCACACAAACCTGCGATTTGTGTGCTGTTTGTCTTTCAAAGCTCCGCTGTAAATAATGTCGCAATCAAATGTGACGTCATGCGTTTCTGAAACCTCTACAAAACAAGGTTAATTAGGTTTTAATCGGCGCACTTTGGAGTTCATTTCCTACGGCGATGTCGAGGAAAGAACAACTGCCTTTGCGTCAAAAGTAAGAAATCTGATATTAAAATGTTTGAAAAAATATGATTAGTATTTTATTAATCATTGATAATTGATAATTATTTGAGTTTTGTTTAAATAATATTTAGCTTTCGTTTTAGACGATCAAATGGACAAGAAATTCGCACTATACTTGTTCGTAAAGTGAACAATATAAAAAATGATGTTCCGAAAATACAATTAAAAAATAGCGACGCTTTAAAATTTCTAAATGTTGCTATGAACATCATGTCGATGAATATTTTAAGAAATGGCGGAATTAAAATTCGAGAAATAGTTTTTTCTGTGCTGAATGTGTCCCTATTAGTATACGCGTTAACGTCTGGAGCTTATTATTTAACGAATCTGAGTGATGTAGCTGAAATAATTTCAAGTTTGACAACATTAAATATAATTTTATCTGTCTTTATCAGATTGACAACACTGATTGTACATTCAAATGAGATTAAAAAGTTGACTTGTTTTGTAAAAGAAAATTTCGCTCCTTATTATCACAATGATGAAAAATTTACAGAAATACTAGAAGTTAGTGATAAAAGAACGAAACATTTCTTTATATTTTTTGGATCAATGTTGGTAATAATAATTGCATCTTATATTACATATCCATCAATTTCCTCTAATATGCTGATAATACCTATGGAAGGACTTGGAAAAATTGTTCCAGATCACTATATGTATTCATTAATCATAAACTTTTCGTATCAGTCTTACGTTTTAATATATTCTATTTTAGTAGTTCTATGTTACGACACATTTATAATATTATTTATGTTAAACGGGGGGGCCTTCCTTGATATTCTTTTATACAAAATAAAATCAAATCGAATTATCTTTGAATCTGAGGATTTAATAAATACTTACGCAAACAACCTCAAATCGATTCAAAAACAGCATCAATTAATAATTACGTATGTATTTGAAATCAAATATGAATCATGGAAATATTAAATTATATTCTTTTAAAATTTTCAGGTTCTTTTATACACTATTAAACGTAATAAAAATCCAAATGACTTTGCAGTATGTGGTCGACATTGTTCACATGTGTACTTCTATATACGCATCCAAGCAGGTTTTATACGAGTATACGCCCTTTTTTTCGATTTCAGCCTTAAATTACAAGTAAACAAAGTCGTAAAAACGATCCTTTTCACTATAAAATTAAATTTTACGTTGCGATCGTAAAAAAATTCGATCTAGTGCATGCATTGTGTGCGCCTCGATAAAACTGAATGATTATGCAAGATCATACCCGTCATTTTTTCCTTTTTATACGAAATGTCTTTCAAAGTAAACGATAGCACAAATATATAATATTTATATTATTCTTTTATCTTATTTTGAGAATATGAATGTTTAAAGTGTTTGTTATTGAATAAGGTAAATCATTAATAATATATTTTTCGGGATAAAATTGTGTTAAATAAATATTATACTTAGACGTCTATAATGGAATAATTTCAACTGAAATTATCTTAATTTTTGCAGATAGGTTTGATTTTCATGTTCGTATCATCGATGACGGCCGTCTCTGAAATTTTTATATTCTGCTGGCTAGGGAATCTTCTGCGAGAGAAGGTAACGCCTCACTTATGATGTCTATAAAGTTGCACCTTGTTTGACAAATGGCCGGCTGTCCTACACAGCCAGACCTTCAATAATAACAATCCCTAAGGACGTAGAGTGGAACGATCGTTTGTCAACATCGGGACGACCCCGAAACCACAAAAGACGTCTTCTCATATAGAAGCCGTTGTACACACCACCTGGTCTGGTGGCGTTTTTCCAGAACGGACCATGTCGATTTTCCACAGAGAAAAGTTTCAATTTGTGTGTGTGAGTTTGTGCAAAAGCAAGTTTTTCAAAACCAGGTGGCTCGTTATCGGTTAGTTGCGTTCGATAACAGCGAGTTTTTAAACCGATTTAACGCTAAGGGTTTTTGTTCAGCATTGTCAATTTTATACATAATCCGTAAAATATTTTTCATATATACATATATTCGAAAATTTTTATAGTAAATATATTTACTCTTTGCACAACAATATATGAATTTTCTTACCTTATTCCGACCTTAATATGGTGCATTTTCCTGGTTTCCTTCAAGGTACCTTTGGAAGAAGAAAAGGATTCGCACCATTGACGACTCAATGCTGCCTTTATCATGGTTATTGGTTTTAGGTCGAATAGACCATTTGCCTCGATTGCATATATATGCAATACGTATGTGTGTCCATCCCTGATCCTGGACGTGTCCCATACCCACGACTGTAACAAAATCGACACCGTTTATCCCGTATAAAAGGGAATAAATGAATATACATCAGACCCTCGCTAACGAGCACCCAACTCTACGACGAATCTACGTGCCTATAATAATGTGATATTGTATACGTAGACGTAAAATTTAACCGCGGTTTCAATTCAGTTAAGGGATTTTCCTAATTAATTTGATCGATTTCATTTAATTTATTTAAATGAGTGCTGTCGAAACGATGTACGTGAGGAATGAACTAATTTTTCTTTATTCTTATTGGTTCTATATTTAATATTTCGTATATTTTTTTAATGATAAAAAATATGTTAAATATGTATTCGCTTTTTCGAATTTAGTTAAAGTTGCTTATTACGTTCGTATTCTCTAGAGAATGTAAATACTGCGAACCTTGGATACGAGTAAAATTTCATATTAACATACATATTATATGTATGTACCTGTACTTTATATATTATACTTTAACAATATTTGTTTCCTCTGATATTTCCAATATCTAAAACCGTTCATCATCAATAAAATATGTTATAATATGATATAATATTTCTGATTATTCATATCTCCTTGAAATATAATATAATGATTATATATTTTTTTTGATTTTAATTATCAATTATCTCTATTTATTGCATGGCTAAACTATTCATGTCATTTGAACAAATTTTTAATTTCAATTAAGTCCGATAATATTGCACATGAATTGCTTTCGAATTTGCCATATTAATCTACGCCGCTTATTTATTCTTTCTTTCATTAGATTTTTGAAGATAGCACACAGACGTCCTTTGTGAATACCGAATTATTCCCTCTTTTACAATGCAAATAATTCGTAAATATTTATTCGAGCAGTCAACTTCGCGACCGTACGCGGAAGAAACGCACACGCACTAAAACGAAATTAATTAGTACGCAGAAAAGACGGGAGACTCGCTTCGTTTTTAATTCGAATAAATATTTAAAACCGCCCACCATTCTCGATTGCTAATTTGAATTTTAATCTGGCAATTATAGACCGCCATAAAGCATATTATAATCTAGTGATTGACGATTTTCAAAAAGGTAAAAACACGGGGAACGGTCGAAATCGCCGCAACGCGTAAAATTTTGCAGTACAATTTTTTACACGTCCGATGTAAATTTAAACGGATTTACCGCTTCTAATCCGGCTTCAGTCGACGGCCATTACCAACAGTAATGTTGTTCATTTTTGGCGCGAATTCGCCAACGTCCGGCCATTAACATTTTTGCGAATTCGTTTAATTGCGATAAGCGCCCGGCTTTATTCTCAACTGCCCGGAAAAAAGCCTAACTTTTTGTCTATTTTTATTTAGAATTTCACATTTTGTATTTCAGAGTGATCTTATCTCGAAAGAAATCTACTTGACTAATTGGGAAGATGGTGGTATACGAGAAAAGAGAACAGTCTGCCTGATGATCACATTTTCAAACAAAACGTTGATTTTGTCTACTGGATTCATCAATTTGGAGCTACAAACGTTTATTCAGGTTTGCATACATTTTGATTCATTTAATATGCATATATTTTATGAAAATTAACATATAACATTGACATTATTTTCGTATGAAAATTTGTCTTTTGACTGATAATTCGAACGTTCTACTTGTGATGTATCGCACTTCATGCTAATAAGTAAATGTTATAAGAGTCTTTTACATTCTGCATTAATTATAATGTTCTTTTAATGCATATTTTTTTATTTATTACTCATTTATTTTATCGATATAGGGCTTTGGTGTAATGAACGAAGGGTCTTTATTGGTTCTCGATTAAAAATTCCCGCGCACAAAGGCGACCCGTTTAATTTTTACCGTTGACATGAACGAAAAGGTACATCTACCAATACGGGTCATGCGGGGTGATGCCAAACAAAAGGTACAATATTTTAACGGTGGATTATTTATGGTCTCAGGGAAGAGCAAACAAAAAGACAAAGTGAAAATAATTTATCTTTCAATTATGCTCGGTACAATGGTTTACGACGCTTTATTTTTCACTTTGTTGAACAGAAGCCCGAATTTCCTTTTTTTTTATATTTGTCTCGTTCGCTAAGGGGAAATTCGACAATTGTACAGGTCACGTTGTTTTGCTCCTCGAAATTCGATCGACGTATCTGGCCGTCCTTCTTTATGGTGTAATTGACTTATTTTTATGACAATTTCTTGACTCCGGCCCGTAACGATATACAATAACGTTAAAGGAGACGTCGATCAAAGCCTTTTCTCTTTTCTGTTCCTTTTTCATGATTCTTAATGCCTTTCTACGACTCGATCCATAAAACATTCTGCTGCTTTAACATGAAAAAAAAACAAATTTGTTTTTAAAAAATCTGGTATTACAAATTCCAATGATTCTTAAATAAAGATTGTTTTTTATCACGAAAATTACTTCATTCATAAAATCAACAATGAAATATTAAAAAAAAAATGAAAACACATTCAATAATAAAATATAATAGATAAAGACTGTCAACTTAAATAGTTTTTCCGTTACAGAACAACGACTTTGAAAAGCGACAAACTTGAGTAATAAATACGATGAAAATCATAAGAGAGCATACTCGTATTCTTTCTCCATCCTTACTTTTTCTACCCTGCGGGACGACCGCCAAAAATGATAAAAAGAACACGAAAAACTTCCCTAAAAAAATATAATATTTAAATTCAAACTCTACATATTCGACCACCAGCAAAATTTTCACCCTAAGAACAAATCGATTTTTAAAACCCCTCACGCTTCCAACAGATCAAATTTTATTTTTTAACGCATACATCTCAAATTTTATACATTTTTCATACAGAGATTATGAACCATGCGAAAAAAATAAAATAAATATAGGTATCGTATAAACGTGGCCACGGTTCGTTGCGTTATTATTACGGGCGCGATGCGAGAGAACGAGATTAGACGGTGGCGTAATAACTCGAACCCGATATGAAAATTTCCCCTTTGAGGCCAAGTTTTTGTAGCAATTTGCCCACACTCCTGAGGGCTCCCTCCGTCCTGGAAGCATTACCAAGTCGAAACTAATTCTTCGCCGTTGAAGAGGGAACACGAGAATTATTCGATCCGACGACACGTCGCTCTAGTTGGCGGCCGCAAAATTGATAATGATAATGAGAAGCCGGCCGCCGTCTGAATTAAAGTAATATCTCAGACCTTCTGTGTGGGGTTTAAAACGATATTCTCGTATGAATCGTCTTAAATTTGCGTGAGTTGCTGATGGAAATTCGCAGTTGGGCTGCTTAATTGCGCGAGCGAGTTATTTGTGCTGCTATTGTAGTTTTGTATGAATGATTGGGAGATTTCGGATCGATTTGATAGATCAGTTGATTTTGTGAATGTGAAAGTCTGGAATTCGTAATTGAATGAAAGGTTTTTTTTAATATAGTTTGAAATGTGTTTAAGTATATTATTATCCCTTTCCACTCGTTTGGTGCACTGGGAGCACCAGGGTTCCATTTTTTGTTATTCAGAATTTTAGATAGATGCACTGTTTACAAAATACGAAATATAATGCCGATCCAATAAGTTTACCTACAAATATTTTACATTGAATTGAATGAATATTGTAGATAAAATCTTGGAAAATGATCATCGGCATACCTAATGCGAAAAAGCCTGGCGAGTGGAAAGGGATTACAATATTTCGTGTAACTGGAAACTGGAAACTGGAACTGGTGTATAACTGGAAATTTTTAATTTATTTAAAAATTTCATTAGATTGAAAATTTTATCGCTTTATTTTGTTTAATTATATTTATAAATTAAATCTAAATGATTTTCATCGCAATTCTATAAGAATGAAATTTCGATGCACAATGAGTCATAAATTTTGATGTGCATCGTAAAAGCACGAAATTACTAAAATAAAAAAAAGATTTTTAATACTTTTTTGAATGACTGAATAATTTCGATCAATTTAAAACAAATTACAAATCAATTTTCGATAGCTCTTCATAAATTCCATTTAACATGATTGATGAATCAAAATTTCAATAGAATAAATATTTAGATTCCATTGATCGTGTAATTATTATTTGTTCATTTTACGACTTCGATCAAGGTTTTATTTGAAAAATAAGCAAAAATAATCCACAGTTCATTACACACAAAATACGATTCAAATACAAGGAGTCCAGGGCGGGCATAATGAATGTTACACGTCCGTTTATAAATTGCGATAAGTGCACGGAACAGTGTTTACACACGACGTTCATCAAAGTCTTTGAGAGTGTTCAAACACGCACGAAAGGAAAATGTTTGCTTTGAGTTTTCGCATTACATATGAAAAAGGATTTCGGCGGCGTATTTTCGCCAACTTCACAGGATTTCCGCGTTTAAAACGTGCGATTTCACATTTCGCGTTTTCGCACTGCGCGAATATAAAAAAAGCGTTTTTATTACATGCGCCGCGGAAAACTTCGAATAAATAACACGTTTCATAAACATGTGCTTTTTTCTCTTTTCAGGTGCTAAAAACGGCTTACTCCTTCTATACACTGCTCTCGAATATCGGCAATTGAACGCATACAAAATTTGTTTTGAATAAATAAATGGTTGCGTAAAAAGTCATGTCGATTTTCGAGTTTTCTTCACTTTGTACATTAACAAATATATATATCGATAATTTATTATGGAGAAATTTTGTTCGAGTTTATCTCTGCGAATTGGAAACTAAGTTCAAGTAATTAGTAAATCGTTAGTTGAGTTATGTTGAATACTAAAATATTCGTTTGCATATTAGAAACTTTGAAAGATAGATAAATAAATTATTAACAGACATATATTAAGAAAAATTCATTAGTTTTGTCCCTACATAGTATTAATAAAAATTGTTTTTTAATCATTAAAACAGTAATATGAAACAGAATCGGACATAATTTGACAGAATTTCATACAATTTGACAACTGTCCAGCGATTGGAGATTTGGTTTAATATTTATTCAAATCGTTCGAATATTTGTTATTCAAATTTGCTGCCGACAAACCTGGATTATTGGATCAATTCATCAGTTGCCTTTTCAACTTATTTATGTCTATAATTAAAATCAAGGGTTTACTTTTATAAATACAATGTGAAAATTTCCAGAAATTTTCACATTTACAGAATGTAAATGTGAATGACCGTGAAATAGAAATTTCCCAAATCTGACATTATTTCATTATCAGAACTGAATATTTCGAACAAACTAAATTCTTAAACGGAAACAAATTTAAACTTGAGTTTGATTTATAACATTCTAACAATTACATTAACTTCAACTTCAGAAACTCAACTAAACTTATTTCTATACGCAAGTGAATTGACCATAAACGTTTCTTACGCAATACTGAAAAGGTAAGTACATTCAACATTTATTTTAAATTGGCAACATGGGAAAAAAGTTATAAGAACCTTACAGGATCGTGGAAGCAAAAAGTTTTTATTTTAAAACATTATCATAAATTTCGATCTATGTGTAAAATTTTCAATACCTGAAATTGCGCTCATGCAAAACTCACATTGGATTGTTTTTTCAAATTTCACATAATTTCTAATGAATATATTTCACATAGAATTCGAAACTATACAAGAAAGGGTTTTGAAGTTTCGATGGGGTTCAATTGCCTAAGCTCATCGTCCATCCCGCATAATTAGACCCATGCAAGAAATAGTTCGTCGAACCATCTCGAAAACACTATCTGAAATAACATTAGAACTCGTCTCTCTCCATAAAATTATTCAGGCCTTCGACTAAATTCATAGGCAGACGAAAAAAACACAGCATTGAAATATGTAAAGCGTCCATTAATCACGAACAAAATACACGGTGAAGAATTTTCGTTACGTAACACTTCACCGAGTCTAAGTACCGATATGAAACTTACATGTTGTTCAATCAACCCGTCGTATATGTATAATACACCCTGCAGTGTCAACCCGGTAGACAGCAGAGATGACAGGTATTACCTGATGGCAATATATAAATAAAGAGGCAATCTCCTCTCGGGTATGAGAAAAAAGCTCACGTCATTTTCCCACTTAGCGACGCCTTCCTTCCTTTTTTTGTGTTCGCCAGGAGGAAAATAAACTAAAATATTCCTTTATAAATATCGTTCTGAATAATAAGTGGAATACATATTTACGACAGTGAAAAAATGCGACAGCGCAAAATGTATACAAGAACGCGTTTCGTACTAGAAATGTGACACTCGCTATACGTATTGTATTGTCGTATTCTGTTGAAGTTTATAAATTAAACAATGTCATATTTTTTCGGTTAAATAATACATAATGTGCGTACTGGAGAACATCATAATGTTTGATTGAAGACGTACAAGACGTGTTTTCAGTAAAAACATCGCTATTTTACTATAATATAATGATAGTGCTTCTTGTAGCATTTTCGGTACGTTCTTTGAAATTTCTAAGAATAAAGATTACATCAAACATACATTTTGATATTACGTACAATTCATCACAAATATTTATTTTATATTTTAAACATATTTTTTACAAAAAAATATAAAATAAATTCATAGAATAATAATTTCTTACTTATACAATTTTTTTTAATATAACATAGACAAATTCTTTAGAAAAATCAATTTAAAAAATAATAATCTAACATAGTAAATATAAATAAACTAACATCATAATGATTTTTTTATATTATAAAATCACAATTATAATATTTTTCGAATACAATCATCCGATCAATACACAAGGACAAAACAAACACCAATCAATTTATTCATACGCGAAAAAACATATCACATCCAACCCTCATTTCCCCGAACCCCAACAGCAGCCAACAATATCCCTAAAATTAACACATCAAAAAAAAGGGAAAAACCCTATAAAAATACTATATCACTCCGACACCGTAGCCCACAGCAAACATCGTTAAACGTCCGCGATAATTCGTCGCACTCGCGCAAAGTATGTATCAGCCTTTCGGCGCCAATTTGCATATTGTTTGCGCAAAATGGATAGATTGTTGTGAACGTAAGCCACTTAAGTGAAAGCTGGCCGACCGTTTCTGGGGGGGCTAATCTCGTTTTTGATACACAAACATGCGATTTGCATATCGTTCTCATTACTTTCGCAGCGCCATTTATAGTGTTCGGGGGGGTGGTTCGTTTTTCGCCGAAGGAAAAACACGGGTCTGCTGTAGGACATGACGTGAAAAACATCCGAGACTGTTAAATCTAGTCTTATCTGTGTGTATCTTTGTGCTCGGGGAGAAAGTTGTATCAAATGTTTAAGAGATACGCTAAACAATGGTATTGTGGTAAGTGATGTTAAAGTTTAAACAACGTTTCTGTTTGTATGATAAAAATTATGAATAAATTGTTTAATAAATATTTTACATTTATTCAAAAATATATATATGTATATCTTAATTTGTTTAGTGAAATTATAGTGTTATATGGATATATCAAAATAACGTTTATCATATATGTATAATTTTCTGCATAATTTTGTAGTTGAAGTTAACACCCGAGTGTATGCAAATGTTATAACTCCTCATGAATACATCAAACACCACAACATAATAATTTTAATTTATACACACAAAAAATTTCAAAACAATCTTAAAATATACAATAAACCATTTGATTATATTTTATTGACAATCATTCTTAATATATTAATTCTTAAGACTAACTCATAAACCCAAAACACTAACTAAATAAATCTCATAGATTCAAGCGAATTAAACTTCAACATTTTCGATCAGCCAACTTTCGCAAAGACCCATCATTAACTTGCATACGTCTAAAACGACACACACAACATCTGATGGATGACATTCCACGAAGATACAGATCCAATGCAGTCAGGTCATAGACGATAAATCCTTCAAGCTGTCCATAAATCCAGACACGAGCCCCTTCATCCCGTCGGCCCTTATCCTCGGAATACCTGCCGAATATTTTACGACCCAATTAAACGCGGGCCTTCGCCACAAAATGGTAATTTAATGAGAGACGACCGCCGTATATTGTCCCCCTATGAAATTGACAAATGTGTCGGCGAAAACAATTCACCTCGCCATCTTCGGCGCTGATCTGAAAAGGAAATCGGATGAGGTGTGGGAAAATTTCCATTTATTTCGCCTTTATATTCCCTTACATAACGCATTTGTTTCTATCAAGTTGTAAGCTTTATATATAGAGCCTTAGCGAGGTTGTAAATAAATCAATGTCTCGGTGTTGAAAAAAATTGTATAAAATGAAATAAGAAACGTTGCTGCAAAATAGTTCAAAGGAGGCTCGTGTGATTCGCGACCACAAAAAGGAGAACCCTACGCACTTATCTTTATGTAACGTTTACGCAATATCTACTTTACGCACTATACATAAAACGCTCATAAAAATGCCCCTTCAAAGGATCCCGTCCGAAGACGTGGGATTTTTTACAAAAATCAATTTTGAAACGTATCCTGAAAAAATAACCATATAAAATGCCTTTTCCTCTGGTATAGTTATTAAATTTCGTGAAATATATTTTTCGATGCTACATTTGAAACTTACTTTTGACCTATTAATATACAACATATATATCTTCAGGATATTAAATCATTTTTTACCTTAATTTTATTTACTTTTTTCATTCGTACAACTGTCTGGAGTCATAAAAAATAATAGACTTTACAGAGGATTTTATTTATTTGATACGCGTGTATCAAAATACATACATATGTATATGTATATGTTATGTTTTTTTTTTCTTTGAGTATATCGTAAATATTTTTTTTAATTTAATAAATCGTCAATTAGATTATTATTTCTAAAATTTTTAATCAATCTCATTCGAAGACGTTAAAAAAAAAATTTGTATTCCTAGACAAATAAAGATAAGATTTTATGATGAACGCCAGCATACAAAAATGCGTCAACATAAATACAAACTTTTTTACACTCGCCATCCAGCCTCATCCTAACACTCATCTAAAATTCATTAAACATGAAATTAATATTAAAAAAAAACATTAACACCCAATCCAACCAACAACCCCCATAAAAAACGTCCCGAACCCACTAAAGACCGGGATTAAAAACCCTCCCCCGCTGTTTTAGATTCAAGTCGTCACCGCTGCGGCCTTCAATCGACCCCGTCGATAGAAGCCTTCGAAATTCGCTCGAGGAAACCATCTATCTTCATTGGTTTTGCGACGAGGATGTGGAGGCGAAACGCCATGCATCACTATTCGCAGCGACACGCCAATATCATATTGGGACCCGCATATGTCGCGTCCCACACAATACGCCAGCGATGCCGAATCCGATCAAGGAATATACGACAAATTTAATTTGTGTCGTATAAATTTGGTGGGTGTTGTAGAGGGGGGGGTGTTGGAGTTTGTTGGGTTGTGTGCCGGAGGATTGTTTGTTGGTAATTCGGGTGGAGGGTCGTTTCGGATGAGGGAAGTGTTCCGTTTTGTTTGATCGTTGAAAGTTGTTTTTTTTTAATATAAATTTAAGTAATAAAGTAGATTAATTACTTTTGAAATTTTGTATGAAGATCAATTTAAAATTTGTATGAAAAAGTTTTGATATAATATAAAAAGATTCCAGGAATACATTTTTCTCGAAGTCATAAAAATTCGATAATTTTTTATATGAAGAAAAAATATTCTAATATTTTTCATAAATTCACATTAAAAATTTTCGAATACGAAAAATATTTTATAATACTTGAACTTTCTATACAATCAAACCGAACGAGTATTCGGCAATGCGAAAATATAATATAATTTATGTAACTCAATGAACGGATTTAAAGTTAGTTTAGAACGGATAGACTTGAGCCAAAACTATCTTTATGACTCGCCTATATTTAATCAAGAATTATTGGATTTCCTTTGAAAACTCAATCAAACCTTTCGGTTTGGCATCACTGCAAATATGTGGACCCTTTTTCGTCGGCGTTCAGTCGATACCGTTGAAATGGAATGCGAGAAACGAGATACGAAACCGATGATAATTCAATAGAACACCATCCCTCGGACGGGAGAGAGCTAAATGTGTTCGCAGTATATTCACGATCCCAGTAATCAAAAAAGACACAAAATAACACAACAATGGCAAACGCGATACGACTCACCATTTTATCATGCTAATCTAAGTTTTTAGACCGCATTTCCTTCTATCTTTGGAACACACACGTATACTTATAATCGAATTTTTGAACTTGGATTCAAAGCTCGATACAACGCTTCAAAGTGTCATTCGATTAACTATGACGCCGTCATGGTTAACGAACCATGGCGAACATGAATCGAATACGCTTCGCGAAAGCGGCGTTTCTGCCCGAACTCTCTAACGTGATTTTTCGAAGAAACTTCCAGATATAATTTTCGGTCTGGAAAAGAGAAATATAGGGAATAAAAAAGGCCAAGGGGTCTATCAACGCTCTGCCTTAAGGCCGCCTGGGCCCACTTGGACGACGTTGTTTTTTAACACCCCCTTTTCGGCTAACCCGTTAATGACCACTTTTACTGTCCTCTCGAGTATCGTTCTAATAAACCGACGGAGAAATATTCGAAGAGTCCAAGCGATATTGCCGTCGTAGTTTTTTTTTCGTCGTGTTCAAATAAGGTATTGTTTTTTTATAGTGAAAAATTGTGTTTTATCGTTTGGCGGTATTTAATTTATGTTTTCATTAGATGGTTGTAATAAATTCATTTTTAATGTGCGTTTTGATGAATTTATGTATTTTGTGCTGGGTTGATTATTTAACTTGTTTTCAGATGGCGTAGTTTACGCTTGAAATGACTTTTACATTGAAAAGTTTAAATTGTTTGAAAATCAAGAAATTTTCTCATTCTACAAATTTAAGTTTGTTTTATACTACATAAACATATGAAACTTTATAGTTCTAAATAATACCTAAATAAATATTACGAGATAACGAGCAAATTCAATTGAATTATTCCGCTATTATTTTGTTTTAATAAACAATATTCATTGACTCGTACAAAATTTTTTATATGAATAAAATCCATATACACATTCCAAAACCATTCTACCACGAAAAATCCAACACAAACTTTCAAATAACCAATTATTCGAACAAAAACAAAAACTCCCCGTTAAAATTCCCAACTCAAATATCAATCAAGTTTATTTATATTACAAAAACGAAAACCAAACCAATCTCCCATAACACTCCACGGGCACTAAAAACACGACCATCGCACCGAAAAACGAATACCTCCGCCGCGCGCAAACACATAAAACGGGACCCAATACACTCTCGGAGACGGACACGACCTCCGAGCGAATTTCCCGGGATTTCCACCGTCGGAAAACTCTCGGGCCGAGACACGCGAGTTGCGGCAGCGAAAGGAAGAGAGCTTCGTCGATTTGGCGCAGACCGGCCATTGATTTTTATGTGTGTGCACGCGCCGGACACGTTACGGAGGATCCTTTGGAAAATCATTTAGTGTCTATCCCATTAGGGCCAGAAGATCGGGTCGTGTGAGTTATGGGTCGGCAATAACCGTCACGGGACACCGGGACCGCAGTGGAATATTAATGTCGTTCGGGAGACGTGTTTGCGTCGGATTTTTATCGTCCGAACATGACGAGTTGCGCTCCGTTAGCCAGAAAGCCTTCCCGCCCGAGGATATAGGCCGTGCTATCCATCATCGTGATTCTGATGATTTCATTTTTTTTGGGGGTGTGGGTTGTGTGTGTTGCGTGTTCGTTAGGTGATAGAGTTTATTGGACATAAGTTTCGTGGTGTAAAGATTCGATTCCGATGTTCAGTTTATGATAGATTCGATATCTGTAAGTATTGTATTGCCAATCAAAGTAAGGGGGAGATTCATCGAAAATATGAGTATATAAAAAAATTATTAATTAAATAAATTTTATATTTATGTAATACGATATAATATGTATGTATTGAAAAAGTAGGTGCGTTGATTTTTCCATATTCGCTCATTCTTATTTATATGCATCACTTGAAAGTTGAAAGCCATGAAATCGAAATCAGTCAAACTTGAAATTTATTCATACGCACATGGATAAACGTTCCAGAGTGTGATTTACGCTGAAAAGACACTATTTTCAGACGGACCACAACACACTTTCAAATATGCAAATTGTTCGCAACTCTCGCGAGATATAATTTATTAAGCCATTAACGTTTAAAGTTTCGCACTTAAACTTTTGAACTAAAGCGATTTCGCCATTAATCATAGCTCGTCCCGCTCGCATTTTTTCCTATGACAAAAATTAGAATAAGAAAGGAGCACTCGCACAGCGATCCCGAATAGGAATAACGACGATTTCGCGCACAACAAATAGAGTGTGCGTATATACAAAATCGTCTCCTTCAATTTGCATATATTTGCGAGTTTCGCTTGTCTGTCATGAAATGCCGCAGACTCGACAAACTCCATCCATCATCCTAATTTCATCCACTTAGCGAGGAAACGATGGAAGCCTTCGGAAGTCTTCAGCAATACGAAAACATTCCTTGAACACAATCAAAAATCGTTTTTATGTAGTCCTCCCTGCTTGAATTTCGCCACTCCCGACACGCCAGAGATTCTCGAGCTTCTTACGATGTTTCTTTAGATAGCGACGTTTTGGAATCTTTTAGATTCCAAACGCCATATGGTGCAAAATAACGTAAGTCTGCAACGAACGGACTTTGTACAAATGTGTCGAGCTTATCTGTTAAATGCATTTGAGTTCCAAACTAATTCCATTCGATTCAAGTTTTCCCTATTCAGAGAGTTCTGCATTGAAAATTATAGAAATATATTTCATTGAAAAAAAATATATTCCAGATACGTAATAATTTTATTTTATCTATTTTTATATTCTTAACTTAAAATGGTAATTGAGTTTAGTAAAAACAGGACGGGGTTCCGTTCCAGTATGACTCAATAAAACGAACAATCTATCGTTCATTGAATTTTAATGCACTCCATGAACACACGCGAAACAATCTAATTTGCAAAATTATACACGCGTGGTGCACATGCGCATAACAAATTTGCGTCAAATTTTCCGAACTGATTGCACAAACGGGAGCTTGCATACACATTTGACCAAATTGATGATGCACAAATTGTCCAATTCAATATCGATCCAAAAAACGTAAGCAATTTGTATAATTTTCTATTATTATGTTAAACATGACCTTTAAACTTCATATGTACGCAATATTTTGTTGATTTATAAACGACCTCGTAAAATATCATAAGTTTTATTAAACCATCTGCGCAATTTTCCGTGATATAGCGATCGGCTAATTGAATGTTGAGTCCATATTATGTAATTCCAGATTTCAGTTCATGAACGTAATGCGAAAATGTCCAGAAGATTAAATAATTCACATAAGCAAGGGTTCGTCCGTTTTTCTGCTTTAATATTAAACTTTTTGGGTCAACGCGTCTCGGTTGCGCAATATAATTAAAGTTTCAAGTAAACACGCACACGTAACTAATACGTCCCCAAAGGGTTCGAACCGTTCACAGGCTCGCATTAAATCCGTATATGACGCTCGTCAAAGTTTACAGAATCTAATCAGCCCCAAATTATCCGTTATATTTGTGTCGCGTAAATTTTATGAATTTTCCCATTATTCGATATGGGACCACGAGCTTTAATATGCAAATCCCGCGGCCGAGACTTGCATTGCAACAATGCGCAAACAACTGAACACGTACACCTCGATTTCCATCGATAAAATAGTATTTTATGTTAAAACCTTTCATAATTGTTTCGAAACAAATCTGATTACACTTGGGTCTGTTTTTATGCGATAGATCGTTCCACGGGGAGTCGCATATAAAAAATTCGCATAAAAAGTACTTGAGCTACATGGAAAACTGAAGGTTTAGTTTCCGTTATTTTTTAAAACCGCATAACTTCAAATCAATGTGATAGAATGTACCAAAAATCGCATAAAAAAAGTTTTTGAAAAATTCATATAAATAAAAACACAATACATATTTATCTTAGAATTGCTTTATTAAATTCTATTTTAGACGATAATCGTACAAATTATCGTTATCAATCAGCATATGTACATATTTATGAACATACATATATCAGAACTATCATCACTTAAAAATAATAATCGGCATGGTTTATGAACTTGGCCCAGATCACTTTCATCACTGGATACAATAATCAGTTCATATCATACAGATTTTGAATGCAAGTTTTCCTTACAATTAGAATTGTTATTAATTTCGTTATCTTTATGTGTTGAAATCATCTTTTACAGTAAGGGGGGCGAGTTTTGCCCATTTCCCTATACACACTCACACTTTAACAGTTTTAACTTGCACTAGTGTTAATTTTAAATTTTTTTATGCGCATTCACATAAAAAAAGCTTTGTCCTCCATAGAAAAATGAGGGATAGGTTCCATTATTTTTGAAAATCGCATAAAAAAAATCCGCATAAAAACAGATCCAATTGTACTATATATTTCTGATTTAGATTTTTTTTTGCAGATGTATCTGATTCGGTGAGGAAAATTGGTCGGGCATGATCGGGCGCAGTGCTTGGAAGACGATAGCCGCGGGGGGCGCAGGCTTTTGCCCGGAGGCCCCACGATGAGAGGGCCCCCACTGGGTCCCCTGCTGCCACTTCTGCTGATCCTCAACACCGCTCCAGTCAACCCAGGTACCGATCGATTGCAATGGCTCTTTAAAGATGGTCGAAATCTTCAGCTTTGTCGTTTTCAGAGTCGACGGCTTCACCGCCGCGAGCGACGTCATCCAAAGGGGACGTCATGTCTCAGCGGAAAGTGGCAGACAAAAGCAGCAGCACAACCAGGATGTCCATCGAAAGGTCTATGGAAACAACTACATCGATCGTAGACCGAGGCGACGAGGAGCTGCTGCGTCCTGTGAGGAGTGATTCTGAAAATTCTCCCACTCAAGATCCGTTATTTTACGAACTATCAGTTAATAAGTCTATGAAAATCTTGTCGCAAATTTTCGAAAGTGTTAATAACGCGTCAGTGTCTCCTGTTCTTGAGGTGGACAATCTTGTGCTAAATAGGAACGATACTCAAATGTCGTCTTTGGGGTCCGTAGACGTTGTCGTTCCTAGTATAGGTGGTAGTGACTTTAAAGGTTTAGAAGCTAAGTGGAACGTTTCGGGCGGTATATTTCAAGTTATTAGTAATCAGAAGAATAGGTCGTCTTACGTTCAGAGGCTAGGAAGAACGGATGCACCGATGCTGAACTACATATTCGACACGTATTCAACACTGAACAAACACCACCACAGAAACGACAGGTGAGTTTTTCAACAAACTTTCAACAAATTGCTTTTGTGAGATTTTTCATCCGCGAAAAGGAAGTTACGAAAAAGAATGAAAGAAAACGGAAAGCGGACGATAATAAATTGCAGAGTGCGCTCGTCGGGTCGGAGTCCTTGATGCCGTAACTCCCGGATAGGATAATTGTAAAAGTTAATTCAACTTTTCCTTTTAAAACACATCGGGCCTTATTGTATTAAGACGGAAACGAAGAAAAAGGGCTACTTTCGCTAAAAGGTATGTTGTTAATTTAGCTGCGTGGCCGTAGAAGGAGGGCGAGCGCGAGTTCGGTGCGTAAGGCAAAACTGGCGCGAGCGTGAGAGCCTTGTTTATCCACGAGTTCTCGGAGAGATCCCGAAGAAGTAAAGTTAAATAAGTTTCCGAAGAGTTGTCCCGACAAGCAAACGGAATGTGAAATGCCGCCGCGCATGCCCACCCTAACACCGCCAACATTCAATTTATACACGCCAGATTGCTCGCGGAATATGTGCTTGAAGTTTTCCGCATAAAAATTTGAAGGTGTCATTGTTTTAAATGCAAATTCTGACCACATTGCAGTAGTTTTTGATACGATAATTAAAATTTTATATACCGAAAATATTTATATGGGACCTCTTTTCGACCTTCATAAGAAATCTTGTCAAAATGATATCTATGTAAATACGATGAATAAAATGATTTTATTTGACAGTAGTGTAATAGTGACGAATATTGTAGGACGAATGAAAAAACTGAAATAATAGTGTGTCAGTCACAAGATATGATGAAATGTATAGATAGTAGATCAACACATGATATAGCTGAAATTTCTGCTGAAAATTTATAAAAGAAAACAAAAAAATATCGATTGAGCAGTGAATACATGATTTCAAAAAAAATAAATTGAATGAAAGTTGCTCAATATAAACAAGATTGGAAAGGTTTTCATCTAACAGTAGATAGTGAATGATAGCATATCATGAGATGGCAAGAGAGTAAAAAAAAATATTGGTTTCTGTGAAAAATACAAAATTAAATTGAAAATTTATTTCAAAAAGTTTTGTATCATCCGTTATAATCAATCGCTCGAAAACCTTATTCTATGAGATATTTTCATAGACTAGATAACATGGAAAAACTTTATGCATACCAAAACGTATAAAATTTGAATAAAAATCGAACTCCAGAATTCGATCGCGCTCCTCAAAATAACATTTCTAGTCTCTCGCACTACCTTCAAGACTACGTAGTGACGCTGAAAGACTTTAATGTAGCCGTTTCCTCGAATTTAAAAGTGTCCCCAGCGACCATTCGAACGTCGATTCAAAGTATGAAAAGATCATGCAAACATGGCGAGTCGCTGAAAAGCGCACATACGCGAAAATTATATGGAAAAAATCTCATAAAGGATTTCCTACGGCAGCGCGAAAGAAAAATATTACCTTTCAAAACATTCTTGCACATTTCCCAGACGTTTCTCGTCTGCTCGACGTCTTCGCGAAGAATTCTCACATAAAATAAATACGCCATTCGGTTTCCTGTCGCCATTGTGAATGTGTATTATGACGGATGTATGCGAATAATTTTTCGGCACATAATAGCGGCGTAAGCCTCTTACGTCGCCTGTAATATCTCTCATACATCGATTTCAGATACGCGCCATTTGCATAAACCATAATTACCGACGAGACCGTGCGCGACATAATATGCTAATGATCGAATAATAACTATTGCAAATAGAGATGTTCGTTTCGCAGAATTTCGATGTACATTCACTGATTTCGTGTATTTTTTCAGGCGTGAGCAAATAGATCAAATAAAACTACTTAATATTAGAGCTCATTGAGATAGTCGTGGGATTCGTTCCTAGATTAATTTCTAGATTCTGAGAAAGTCATATTAATAAAATAAAGTTAGAAAAAAATTGTTTCAAATATAAAATTTTTAGATTTCGAAAAGGTCAAATCATTATCATACTACAAACTAACATCTTTTGACAATTGACCTGAAAATGCATCGCTTTGATTTCCAGTCATTTTATTTTCCCACTCTATATAAAAAAAATGAAAACCTGACAACCCTACGTCCAACCCTCTTTCAAGCCCAACCTTAAAGGGTTAATTTCGTTAAGGCTGATTACGGTTTCCGGGCTGTAAAAAGGTCCGATACATTTATATTCCGGCCACGGGGTCCGATACGGCGGATGTGTGGATGAAAAGAGGGCATCTCTCGGAAGCACATTGTTTCAGCCCCGAAGTGTTCTCAGAACTATTACGTACGCTCACACATACATGTGGATGTACTGGACTCTGTGTTGCTTATGCAAAATTCGGTTTCACGGTCTGAAACATGTTTTTAATTAAATTTCGTCAATTACGTGACTGGGAGTTGTTAAAAATTCAATTTCGCCGAAGCTCCTCTCTGTGCAAATCGAGTGTGAAGTTTTTACTATTTGACATTTGTACAAATATCATAAAATAATTATTAATGCACTTAAATGTTTATATTCAAACTTCAATCTGTGCGTGAATTTTGATTACATTAGCTTACCAATTTAATTATATGATCATAGAGCGTTTCACTCTTGTCAATCAATTTCTGTCGTCTAATGAAAGCGTCACAAAGCTGTCAACATTAACGAGAGGACTTAACCTGTACACAAAAGCGTCTGGGTCATGTAAAAATTTTCAGCCGTCTACATTGCGAAAGCAAAGCTGAACTTTGGCGAACCCTCGAGGACCGCCCACTTGCGGGACCTCACGAACCGACTAAAACAACTTCGGTCCGTTTCAATTTCGTCAAAACAATTTGCAAATTCGACGTATAAGTCCGTCTGGATGATGACAAAGGGCACATTGCCGCGATATTAGGGTCTTTCTCTCGAGGCATTCGGACGGACCCGCCGTTAAATTGGAGGATCAAAGGTACTAAGCGAGCGCCCTTTTAATGGGCTCTAAAAATGTACTCAAATCGGAGCCGTAAAGGGACTTCTTTGATAGGTTTTTTTCACTTTTTTTTCGTTTGCCGCTCGGATTGACCCTTGAAACCGAAAACCCTTCGGATTCAATCACGAAAATCAACAAAACGCTTAGCTGAAAGACGTTCGACTTTATTTGATATGCATGGACTTCGGCGCAATACAAATAAATCGGCCCGTTTTAAATATGAGCCGATTCGCTCCCGATTTATACTGCAAATAACTTTAAAAAGGACGTATACAAATTAAAAGTTCTCATGCGCTGATTGGATTTCGTTCCAGTCTATGGAAAACATCTCCATTGTGGACGGCATCTTTGAAAAACAACGTTAAATCAAGAAGCAAAATTAATTTTTAATTTTATTCAAATTTCTATTTACGTATTCAATTTTGTTCGCTCGAACTTCCCGAGAATCTACATATTGTTTTTTATCAGAGGCTTTTTAAATATTTATTCATTTTTAGAAAAGTTTCCGCAATCAAATTGAATTTCGCGTGATTCCCCTCGTGCGTAAACTCAACCCCCTTCCTATACATAATTCATATAGCCAAATTAGATACAGGCATCCTTCGTTCCACGTAATTAATTGGTTCTCGGAAATAGTTACGCGAAGCTAAACCAAACAAAACTCGTCCTCGAATTCCGAATAACTCAAATTTCATTTTTCAGATTCGGCGGACCGAGAATAGAAACTTCAGGTGGAAAATATTCAGTAGACACCGACGCAGAAGCCCAACTCGACTGCAGAGTATCATCACTATCCGACAAACTAGTAAGCCGACAAAAATTTGATTTATTTTTGAACGTGCCTTTCTGTCTTTCGGCACAAAATAATTGCATCACAATCGGAACTGTACTAGATTCGAATCAGTGAATAGACGCGATTGTGCAATTAATTAAATTACAGTTTCGCTCCGGTCGTTAGTGGGGCTGAACATCGCGAATTCGCGTAATGGCGCGCGCACGCTAGCTGTCAAAAAATGTGACTCGGCTGTTTTGTCTTCGACACTAATCTCTCGTTTTTGCTTTAATGTCGTGGGTGTGGTTTTCATGATCGACCCGGGGTTAGTACTCGTTAATATGATGAAAAAATTGGGATGCAAATTGATCAAATTGTCGCAATTATGTTGATTAGGTTGGAATTTGGATTAAGCGTGTGATGATTTGAAATATTGGATGTTTTTTGTTGAAATTAAAGTAGGGTGTTCGTATCGATTTTCGTGTAGTTTTGCGGTTGCTGCTAGATATTGTAAGGGTGTGGATTTTTCTATTTCGCGTTGGTTTCCTCCCCTTGAAAAGTTTGCAAATCACCGTTTTGCATTGTGTGGGAATGATATATGTAAAATCTCTTACTAAGAGATTTATCTTAAAAGCCATTTTGTAAATGCACAAAAAAAACAATGGAATGTTCTCAAAACGAGGAAATCTTTCCGATTTGTTTCGGAATAATATATTTCATCATACTATTATAGGAAAATATACGAGAAAGCTTTTAGTTTCTTTTTTTTATATTTTTTGAAAAAATTTTATTCACTTTTCACATAAATTTATTCTCATTTAGGTAACGTGGGTGCGTAGAAGAGAAGATGAACGCTTGGAGCTGTTAACGATCGGTCAACAAACTTACACCGCAGATTCAAGGTTTTAGTATATCCAAATTTAAATAATTTAATATTTTGAACTATTAACTTAATTTTATTTTTTTTAGATTCGTAGTGGACTTTCGTCAACCTGATAATTGGAGGCTTGTGCTAAAGTTTGCAAAGCCAGTAGACTCCGGTATATACGAATGTCAAATCAGCACACATCCACCACTTATATCAAGACTCGAACTTGTAGTAAATGGTAAGATTTTTAAATATTTTACATAATAAAATTACTTTTTGAAAAATTATTACTCTGTACTTTACCAAACACATCGATTTACTCATTTATGCCTTTATTAGTGAAAGGCGGAAAAGTTAATTTGACATTATTTATTAGTAAAAAATTTTGTATGAAAGTTGGGAATTCTTAAAATTTTAGTTTCTAATTGGTTGAAAATTTATAAGGAAAATACGCGATAGAACATCAATTATTTCACATCAATCAAAATGAAGCGCAGATTTTCTGTGAGAGTTTTCCGCCTTTGGCCAAATTGAAAAAGCATTCGCTCTCCCACACTTAAAAACAAATAATATATTCTATTGTGCTGAAAAAGCGTATCGGAAAAATTTCAGATGGACGACAAGTTTTCCTTGTCGTTATAAAAACTATATATTTTTTGTATTGTTCAGCTCTTGGTGAAATAAGTTTCATTCTCATATAAACGGCGTTTACGATGAACGATT
Source organism: Hydropsyche tenuis (assembly GCA_009617725.1). Classification (NCBI taxonomy): domain Eukaryota; kingdom Metazoa; phylum Arthropoda; class Insecta; order Trichoptera; family Hydropsychidae; genus Hydropsyche; species Hydropsyche tenuis. Next base: position 1,343,344 of record VTON01000036.1, read on the forward strand.
TAGCAGTTGATTGAATTTAACGGGTATTTTTTCGTCGTAAAATAAATAAGTTTTCCATCATATCAGTCATAAAATCGATATATTATATTATATATTTTTCTAAATACAGTTAAAATTATTTTGAAAATCAAATATGTATTTTAAGAATAAATTATATCAAAATGTTTTATATTATATTTGAAAGACAGCATCTTTGATTAAAATTATTATTAATGCAACTCAAAAATGATATTGAACTATAAATAATTTGGATTTATAATAAAAAGATTGTCTCCTTTAAAATTTTTATAAAATAATGTATTTGGCGATAAATATTTACGTTTTGAGAAACGCAGCCTTGAATGACAGTTATGCACTTCACACGTACTTTTTTGTCAGGGAAAAATTTCCTCCGGGAGAATATTCATTAAAACTTTTTTGTATACATATTTGCGGCAAAACTTTGCAGCAATCACATCCACCAAGAGTGTCGACGATGCCCATCAATTATCTCCTTCCTGGGAAAGAATGGCTTGGGCGGAGGAAAACCGTCTGTGAAAGTAGATGTTCCCGAGAAAATGGGACGGGACAGATGAAATTTTCCCGGACCGGAAAATTTCACGACTCTCACGAACGACACGAGGCACAAAAACATCGGGCTATACAAAAAAACATATTTTCATTGTGATTTAAGCGTCGTTATGTAAAAGTTTAGTTATTTTTTTTATTTTCTTGTTTGTAATAAACGCCCAAGTTTGAGACAAAACACGTTCTCACTTTAGATGTTCCATAAATAATTTTTTAATTGAATTCCGACGCTGCGAGAATTATTAATATTAATTGAGCTTCATTAATATAAATTGATCGTTTAATTCGAAACTTTCAAGAAAGAGAAACCCCTCAAAGCGAAAAATCTTATATAATATATCCGGGTATAAAAGCATTCTCTCGTTTATTATTTAACCCGTTTTCTGTGTGAATATTTGATTATAGCAAAAACAGCCCTATTTCCTGACATGCACAAACTTCGCTTTTTAATACGTTCATACTTTGGTGACTCCCCACCAACGAAACACATAATCGTCAAGGAAATATTCGAATTGACGATATTTAAAAGCCTTTTGAGTCTCGTCCTCCAAGCTCTAGCAAGCTATGTCCGTTTTTCGCTTCCTTTCACGAAGAGGTTTAAGTTCGTCTCGTAAAAACAAAGTGAACGCGGACAACATAGAAAAGGATACTCCCTCTTAGTCTGAGATCCTTTTCGTCCGCTTGTAATTTGAGACTCCGCAAAGTCTGACTTTTCTCTATATTGGGATTTCAGTAACGATCGCCGCAACCGTGATGGGTTGTATTTTTCAGGAGCTGAAAATCGCACACCGTATCCGAAACCGCTAATGATCTTAATCCCGCGTAATCACTTTAATTGATTTGCTTCGAGCTGTGAATTTACACTCGCCGAGTAAGCGCAACTAATTTACGCTTAGTCCTTGCACTCATTAGTCGAGGAGATTGTACTCGGAATGCTGATAAATGTTCACATAGCAAACGGTCCGATGTATGCCAAAATATATTGTACGTAAAAAGAATGTAACCCTGTGAATATTTCGTAATATACTTTCTCCTTATATATTTTATTTTAAATAAAATAAAATAATCCCATATTGAAAAGTAAGTTTTGGGTACTCTTACAAACGGTCAGTTACGTTTTTAACGATTTATCTTGCGGGATTTACGGATATTTTTTGCGACTGTCCAAGTCAACTGTCAGTCGCGAACAAAAAGCTCCCTTAGGAGAGAGCTTTTAATCCGGGCGAGAGAACACTTTTTAACCCAATCAGGAGGCATCCAGGTTGGGCGAGCTTTAACTTTTATTGGAGCTTAACGCGGAATTAGCCAAAACCATTACTATTCGGAGGCGTCGCTTCCTATGCTGCTCTAGGCGTTGAATTTTCCTACACCTCACCAGATATAGAACATTAAACTTTTGCTGCTCGAGATTAAGCTCGAAATTTAGAGTGAACTTAGAACGAAAGCGCCTTCTTAACAGCAGTAGTTAATAAGATTATTATTGATATATATCATATATGTGAATCCGAATCGATCACAAAACTATTTACCGACCATATTACATGCCATTCAATTGAAAAAAAAATAACACACGTAATACATAAACATCCTCGTATTTATTCCAGTGATGGGCCATTATAGTCGGAATTCATTCATTCCCGATAACCAGATCACTATAAAAACGTATATTGTCGTATAAAAATTAGAGGGTTTTCCATGTATCGGTTGAATTAGTTTCGGTGATACGGGCAACGTCGTAAACGGGCGTGTACAAGAGGGTTAAAGGATATTGTTAACCGCAATGTTTCGGGTTCATAGATTACACGAAAGCCGATAATGTCGGTCGGTTCCCGTAGGGTATTCCCCGACACTCGTAAAGAACATTTATGTTTGCGAAAACGTTAATATCCGACACTTATTACTATTGACACTTAAGTTTTATCATATGGCGCCCGAGCCGCGAATACTGCTCTCACGTTACGCGCCTGGAATTTAACGATTCGTCAATACATTCCAAGACTAAACTAATGGTGGTGTTGACTATGAAGCATTCCTGAAATATCTAAAGTTCATATAATTATATACATATGTAGTTAGTATTATTGAAAATTTTCATGTTTTCGTTCTATAAATATTATAATTAAAAGATGATATGAAGTAATTATATTCTTTATAATAATTTTTATTTATATGCATTTCGTGAAAACTAAAAATTTTTAAAAAATCGGAATATTTCCAAAGATGAAAATATAAAATTTTCATATTTTTCTAATTCATTTGAAAATGGTTACATCATTAAACAGTCTTAGAGGAGAATTTTTCAAACGATAATATGAATAAACCATGAATAAAATTCAGATTTAATTAACCTTGATGAGTTTAAAAATCTTTATTTTATGCTGAAAAACATGAAATTTTATATAACGGAGTAATTAAGCGATATCTGATTTTTTTTAAGTGGGCGTAATCTTTGATTAATAAGTACCACTGTTCTCGAGATCGCGATCTTGATTTTCGTATCTCTGTCGTTCCCTTCTTCTTGCTCACTAAAGTTTAATTATCATAATGGGAGTTTTTCCTCTCGACGAACATTTTCTCCAGCAGTATCCATTTCTCTCAAGCTTTTTGAACGAGCCTCGGAAAAAACTGAAAATTGAACGATTTCACGAAGACGCTCGCTAACTGCTCGGTCAATTGTCCCAACTACGTACCGATTAATTGATCGCATTATAATTCTCCTTTTCCAATATTTCGATAACCAGAAATTAAATTAATCGGTTTATAGAGAACACTATAAAGTGTTTTGACAAAGCTTTTCCGGCAGACCGCTCTACTAATAACGCTCGAGCAAAGGCTCGCACAAAAGCAACAGAATCAAAGTTTAATAGATTTTTTTCATCAGAGAGCAAAGGAAAAAAACCTTACCAATCTCAAACGACGGGTTCAAAATTGCTGCGACATTGAGAGGCGGCGACAAAAGAGCGAACGTTTAGCGTTTGTGAGAAAAATAGGAAAAGGTATAAGTGTTGAGTCAATTTGACGATTTCACAAAGGGGCTGCCGAAAACAAACCGCACAAAAGGAAAGAAATCAGGAAAGCGCAAAATTACATATATTTTTTGGGCATTAGCAGGAAAAGGGAATAGACCTGTTTGTTTAGTTACCTATAACGAGACAGCGAAAAAAAAGCACGTATTACTAGAGCGTGAAATTTCTTTGGAATTTTTATAGAAAAAAACTTTTTTTATTATTGTTTTCAAAAGTCTATGTATTCAATTAAATAAACGGCGTAACATCGATAAACAATATTAGATGCACAATATTGAATTGCCTGGGAATCCCAACAATCCCTGTAATAACAGTCATCAATATTTCAGAACAAACGGTTCATCTCTAAATTAACTAACACAATAACATTGATTATTCTCTCCAAGCTATGTAATACATACAAATTTTATATCGAACATATGAACTATCTCTATTTAACGCACTCTACATAATCGCATTACATTGCCTTCATTTTTAAATTCGATAAAATTTAAAATATTTTTTCAATTAATTTAAAAAAAATCAACGTATACATAAAAAATATAGGCTTCCGCTTATCACTAAAGAAATTTCACTTCAAAGTTCCTTTTTCCTTTCATCGCTTAGTTCGCACGACCTCGTATCGCTTTCAATATTTGCCGTGCGAATATAACGCGCAACACATAAACATTTTAGCGGTCGCCCGAAAAAGTCCAATTTCCAAGTAATGATTCTTTTATAAATACGTTTTTTTTTTTGTCCTTCATATTATTATATGATATGGCTTTTCTTTCACGATGTTTACCTTTCACTGAGAAAATATTTGTGCTTGACTATACTCAATCTATGACATAACCAAACATAGACAAATCAAAAACGGTTCAAGTGTAACATTAACTTAATAGGTTCAAATCGAATATGTCTTTCATACATATACGTATCATAGATCTTCCGGTGTGAGTTCAAAAAATGAACTCTTTTCTATTGAAATCGTTGAACTTTATTGCTTTTGTGCGAATCGGTACGCCACCGATACTGATAAATGTTTTCAATTCTTCAGCACTTCCGTTTTTGAATCGGTTCGTTTTTACATAAACCACGAGTTTTCTTTCTTTCTATCGAAACTATCGAAATAACAATATGAACGGTCGGATATTATTGTTGCTTTTGACTGATGACTGTCGACACATCGACAATACATTTGAGAAAATTCATCGTAAAATATATACGCGTTCCCTATCCCACGCGAATTTCATATGGGGATTCCGAGCAAGCAATCAATTTTTATGTATTCAGAAAAATTTTATCTTAAAATCTCGTCGCAAGTTTTCAAAGCTTTCTCGTGAAATATTCGGATTCTTATTTTTCTTTTGAAATTTATTGTTTTTCATTCGTGTTTTTTTCCCCTCGGCAAGTTGTCCAAAATAAATAATATACCATTTTTTCGTCGCTTAACCTATGACCGGCAAAAAAATGATCTTCATATATTTCACAACTAAAATAACAATAAATAATCGATTTCGTTCTCGGAAAAAAATGTTTATATTAGCACAATAGATAACAACATATTAATTTACACAACATATTCAATCCAACAAATGATATCATATACTGAAAATCTTTTGAGCTTAATATATGTAATTATTAAAATAATCATTATAATAAATTTTCAATTGAAATATGACGATTTTCTTCAAATTAAAAAAAAACATAATGGCTTTATTCCTCTATATAATTCATTTTAACACCGAGCCATAATCGAAGCCAAAAAAACCTCACATAACGACCGTCAAAATGATCGATAACAATAAGCGTTGGTTTGTCTACTTTTCTCAATTCCTGAGGCTGCACCATAACTCACGCTTGAGGACCGGCCGAAAGTGATGTACGACCCGAGACCGAGATACTCCTCCAAAATCATATCTTCGGAATTTATTACTGAAAGTCATGGTCTCTTCCCAGACGAGGGGTCTTCGAAAAACGTAGACCCTTCCGCGTCCCGAGGGAATATTCTATATACTTTTTTGCGGGGTGCTCTCGCGCTGCCGGCCTGTAACAAAGAGCCGATAGTGGAAAAATATCTGGCCTCTTCGTATAATATACGCAAGACAGTAAATAAAAACAAAATAAAAAAAGGGGCATTGAATATACAAAGAGTCAAAGATGTGAATTTATCAACGTCTGTTTGGTACTCAGCAGTACTTCTTCCGCATATTGTATTGTAGTATCTGCTTTATCATGTAAAATATCTCGTTTTTTTTTATGTGTAAGAGTGAATTATTTACAATCGTAACTTTTGTTTGTTTTTGATTTATGTTTATTAAGCGACAATTTTAGTTATTTCATGAACAATTGTTGATCGTTAAGCGGACTTGAACAGGCGGAATAAAGTTTAACTTTTAAACGAAACTTTGTTGATGAAACATTGTATTTACTAGCAGGATTCTGCTATTTTACAATGTTTCGTTTAAGTAATAACGCTATTACAGTCTCAACTAATTTTGTTTTCATTGCAAAGCCACAAATTGTCATTTTCTCGTTTGTCGGTAATTGAATTCGTTTTTAACATTGCTTTTCTAATTAATTTTGAAAACCTTGAATCATGAAAAACAAATGTTTTAATATAAGAATTGAAACTATTATATAAGAAAATTTATTACTACTATTGTTCGAAACTGCAAAATCTTTAGTACACGTTCGATTTGTCTAACAGGAAAACAACATTTTATTTTATCTTAAACAACGCACAGCAACATATACTATTCAGCTCTATTTCCTATACTACTTCGAACTCGGCAGTTACACTCGTATTACATTTCATTATAGTGTAATTTCAACACCTGCAATATGAGAATTCTCTTATGATACATACACACACGTAGTTTATATCTTGAGTGATTTTCCACGTACTCAAAATCCTTCCACTCTATTTTCAACCACCAGCTTTTATCTCTGCATCTTACGACGCAGTGAATATTTTAAATGGCGCAATTGAAAAATGTTCACAAATTTTATTTATATTTAAATTTCTATATCACTTAATTAGAATACTGATGATTTTTTTTATTAGATTTTAATTCTTTTTTTTTTTTTATATCCCAGAAGCTTTTCCAATATATCAAAATTTTTTGGTGGTGTTGCATGGACGTACTTTTGAAAACTTTACGTCATTAAAACACATTACATTATTAACAAAACATAACTTTTCATTCATTTAAATTGATTTGGCTATTTTTTTTGATATTTTCAGCACCCGTAGTAAGCATAGTGGAGGCAGGAGGTCGCGAATTGCGCGACAAGTACTACGAACGCAACTCAACCCTCAAGTTGGCGTGTCGAATTCGGCACTTGGCAGCCCACACCCCAGCTGTATTTTGGCTGCACGCCGACAGAATACTGAACGACGACACCCTCAGAGGAGGAGTCAGGTAACGACAATGGACTTCGTCTCCAACCACCCCCTCTCAATTGTCGACTATGCCTTCCGCTTCACAGTCAAAAGTCACCGTTTAGTTATAATGCCTTTAAAGAGCGGATGATAGCGTTTTTCACTGTCACTGTTAGGGTTATACTATGCGTTTTATACTTAAAATTCAACTAGAAAAGTATTATTGAAACCGTTGACATATTAACTATTGAAATCAACAATAATTCATAATAATGAATTTCATTGGTTAATATGACAACGGTCTTAATAATATTTCCTTTAATGGAATTTGAAGTATAAAAACTGTATTCACATTAAAATGAGCCGACTATATAATAATTGAATAATGCACGGTTCGTACGATTGCGTATTATTTTAATTGCTTCGAAAGATAATGAATCACAAACATACGTTTTATAACGGTTTATACGTTTTACGGAATGGTCGTGTGCGCATTTTCCGGTGAATTTTCCGCGCGATGGCTGCAGTGTGCAAAATTGGGATTTTCGTGGCCGCAACTGCAATGGCGTAGCTAAACCCATTTATTTATTGTTTTAATTAAATCATTGTGCCGAAACACCGCGATGCTTAATTAAATCGCATAGGTCTACCACCTGCGTGGATCTTTAATTTTATACGTATGCAAACTGTGGTGTACCTAGGAAATTAATTTTGTAGTTTGTTTTAGTTTCTGAAATTTATTTTAATAAAAATGTACGTAGAGAAAATTTTTCAGAGAAGGTATGTTTCCATATGATCGAAGCGGCTGGATCGCGCTTCGATCTCAGTATTCTGGACGTGAAAAAAATTTGGATTTTTCCGAACGTCTTTTATTTGATTTGGGAAATTCTGAGCAATCAGGCAATCCGCGGTACGAATACTTGTTGCCGCCGTCGCAGAATTTTCCGAGATATGCAAATTTTTCCGTTTCTTGCGCGCGTTCTCGTCTCGATGATCTTCGCGAATGTTTTCGTTTCCCGATCGCTATACATAGAATTCACGATATATATAAAATATTCTTTATGTATCGATATGTTTTCGCATATTTTAAGTATGATCAAATATTCAGATATTACGGAATATTGTGGATTCTTTACAGTACGCCCGCAACGCAAATCGAATCAAAATCAACTAAGAATGCTTTATCGAAATATTGTTTTCATATTTTTTTGAAAATATGAATATGAAATATTTATATGATTCGTTCATATTAAAAGTATTTTTTTAATAAAAAATATAATATTTTATACACGTTTTATCAATAAAGAAATTAATTATTGTTTTTTTCATCAGATAAATAAGCAAACGATAAGAATCTCGTGAGTCACGATATACCGAAGATTCCTGATGATATTTTTCCGTGTTTTAACAAAGCTTATCGAGAAGTAGTATCCCAAAATTCAACCAATTCATTTAAGATGTTTGATTCTAACCATATTTATAATTTTACATCATACAAACACCATCTCGAAATTCATGCAAAGCATTCGACCCATATAAATCAAAATTCATACAAAATTGAAATCAATTAACCCTGACCTCATCAACAATTAAACAAATCGAAACTCCCCATTCAAAAAATCCTGAAACCTCAAACTTTTCCATCGTTTTGACCCATTTCCCAGCACTCCAACCCAGAGGACCCTCCGAGCACATCTCGCAAGGCCAATTGTACATCCGCCGATGGATGCGTCGAGTTTATAAGTTGATTTTGGTTTTTCTTCAGGGTCTCGTTAGCGAACCGACCTCTTTTCATACCTCGAATATAACGAACGCCGCTTATAACGAGCTCCGCCGCGTGTAACGAGCCTCCCGCCGAGTCGTTATAACTTCGCCGTTATCATTCGCCGTCTCGCGAATTTAATTTTTCCCGTTCATCATTCAATTTGAAGTCCATACACTATGTATTTTTATTGTTGTTGTTAGGGAGAAGCGCCCGTCCGAAAGTTTCCCATCAAATTGACGACAAATTGCCACCGTCAAAAGCGATCCCGTCTCGTTTCGTTCGGGTTTTATGCTAAGAGCCTTACCGTTGTCTTTTTTTAGGGAAAGTTTCAGAAATTCGCTTTCTGAAACAATGTTTAGCGCATAAGAAAAGCGTTTAACGATTGCTTTAAAATATATAAGGGATTTCGCTGCTTGTAGCGTTCTTGGCGTCTCTATTAATTGTTAAATTAAGGCAAATGTTTTTGTATCGATTTTTTTGACCTTTCTGCGTGACGCGTAGCGTTAACAAGGCGTTAACTTCGTTATGACTGGCGTTAATAAAGGGCGTTATAAAAGATAATTTAATTTTTGACTATGACTGTCATTCAAAAACGCCGCCGCTTCACGCATCGCTAACGAACAAAATTTCCCAAATTAAATCGTTGAAAAACTCAAATTTGCTGCAGAAATACAATTTGTGATTCACACGAATAATCGAGTAACTGTTAAATTTTTTCAAGTAGAAAGATGTCATTTTGCATTAAGAATTTTTCACGCGAATTTTTTTAAGATTAAGTTGATTCGATTTACAAAAAAAAACTTCAAAGTGAAAATAAAAATGGTAATATTTATAAAGCTTTTGTTTTATCTACTGTAACAAATTTGATTGTTTTATTACACTTTATAAGACAGAGAAGCTTATCTGTGTTTAACACGACTTCCAAATATATTCGTCGTATTATATAATATAAGAGATTTACTGAAATACTGAACGTATTACTGTTACATCGCGGTTTCTCTAAAGCATCTCCTCGCTTATATTCCCTTTAATTAATTAATACCTTCAATGATGCCATATTAAATGAAGCTCGATCTTTCTCTCGGGCTTCCGCTACAGATCGGTATTATTTATTTTAATGAAAACTCATCACAATCGTTTTGCTTCAATGAAATTTTCGTCAAAATAATATTGACTCAATCTAACGGATTCCGAGAAAATTACATTATTTACGGTAATGCATCCATCGAAAGGTTTTAACTTGGGTCACTAATTGTTTTTACAAAATCGAGATTCAAATTAAATCAAACATTTATATAATATTTTCTCAATGGATATCCAGGCTATTTTTGAGTTATTGTTTCGTTTCCGTTTCGTTTTCTCAGACATGAACATTGAACATATTTCATAACAATCATTTATTAAATTAATATATAAATTTTCTATTATTCAATCAAATTATTGAAAATTTACTACGGTTTCATTTAATTTTTTGGTTCGAACACAAAAATAAAACTAATTGGATTCTGGAATACGTAAAAAATTCGGAACTAGTCTATATTAATGAAATCTTACTAGTTCAGCGAATATACATATTTTTATAATTCATCAAGTTTTACACTTATTGAGATTCTTCAAAGAAAAAATATTGAAAATATAATGCTCAAACAAATTTGCCTTTATATTGAATGGGCCATTTTCCGTGTTCAAGCTCAACTGTTACCTTTTTTTGCCTGTGAAACGAAAACCTTTTTATATCGCTATTCGTAATAAAAAGAACCCCTTAAATTGTGCGGGCCTAATTGACGTTATTGCTTTCAAAGAGTTTTTAACTTTTGATGTCAGTCACCGTGGTCTTCGATGCCTCTATTGAACTTTTTGAATGTAAGGAAATTTATCGAAAAAAGTCGTATTCCTTTTTAAGTTATTTGATCATTTTTTTTGCAACACACAAAAAGGAAACCGTATCATTTTTATTCTAACCCAAATTTTGCTATTATGTTCTCACCTTGAGAATATTATTATATTAATATCAAGACATTATGATACAAGAAAGCAATTTTGAACAGCTTGCAGACACATAAATATTCTAATTTGTTGGATGAAATTAATAAAACCACAATTATAAAATGAAATTTTTATATGCAATAAATCAAACATCATTTTTTTCAATTGGAACGTCTATAAATAAATAAAAAAATCTGTAAATCGAATGTCTTATTTATATAAAATATAAAACTGAATATGTTATTTTATTCAATAGCATTTAAAAAACTATTGTTCTAATGAAATCAATATGAAGAACTAAGCAAAGATCAAGTTACAAAACACGTGTCCCATTATTGTCTTTCGATGTTTGCGACTCTGCAACTAATTTAACTTGCAATGTTTGTACAATACGATGGTGATCCAAGACAGACAAGGATACAGCACCAACCCTGGGGACCCCAACTCGGTCAGAAAGTTTTTAACAACGATGACCAAGTTTTAATTTGTACGCTAGCAATGCCCTGTTGCGAGATTTCGTGCGGCGATCCTGCTGAATTTGCATTCTGGATGCAAATTGTCAGATTTCGATTTTGAGATAGGTTCAATTTGGTGTTGAGTATTATTCGATGGATTTGTTAATATTGCTGCTGTTGGTAAGATCATATTTGTGTGTGTTTTTGGTATTGGATTTTCTTGTTTGATGTTAAAGTCCTTATTATACCGATAGATGTCGATTATTGTACAAAATTTAAAAATTCTAGATTAAATATTATATTATATATTCATAATTGTAAAATTCGAAATGTTAAAATGTTTCTGAATATTCAGAAATTTTGTTTACAATATTGTAGAAACTTCTGAACGATGAATGAAAATTTTAAAATTATACCAAACGAACCGTGATAAATTTTATTTTCGTCTACTGTTCAAATTCACATCGCATCGAAAATTGTTCTAAAAGCGGGCAAAAATTTTCAATTAAAATGTACAAACTTTCGTTTCTCGACTCTATTTGGTTTCCGATAACGCAAACACTCTGTGATATTTCGCCGATCGGACGACACAATCGCGAAACAGCCAAAAAGCACAAACACGCATTTTCATCGAAAGTTTATCGAAACATTTGCGCAATCGAACCCGAAAACCAACAAGAGCGACTCAGATTCGATTCAAATTGAATTCCCGATCGGACACGACTCGCAAACACGAACAGTTGATGAAAAATAAACGAAAACCAACAGCCGAAATCTGCGCGTCCGACGAGCTCGTACACAACGGACGTCATTGTTACTTTTCGAACCGTCAATTTTATTTTTTTGTGGTATTTTTCTATCTCGATTCGCATGCAGTTTGCGGTTTCGGCCCGTGTGATCGATGCGGCCATTTCCCGCGGGAGATTCGAATGCAAATGTTTTTGTTCGCGAACAGAGGCCGCATAAATCCGAGTTTGTGTCTCTTAAGCGGCGGAAAATCGTTTGTTCCCATTTACCGGACCGGCCGTGTTATTATTTTGCGATTTGAATGCAGATTTTGCCGCTTCCCGTTCCTGTTTTGCTCAACTCGGGAAGGCCTGAAAATAGCGCGGCCGAGTTCGCGCTCGGGCATAATTTGTTTATGGGGTGGATTTTGAATTATTAACGTCCATGTTTAGGAAGTGTTTCTATTTTTAGACGTGCTATTTTAAAAAAATATTTAATGGTTGTTTTTTTTTATTTTAGTGTGAAAACTGAAGCTGTGGATGGCGGTGCAGATAGTACGTTGTTAGTGGCTCGTCTCAACTCGAGCGATAGTGGCCGATATACTTGTTCAGTTGGAACTGATCTTTTTGCAGTTGTCAATGTTCACGTCTTAAATGGTTTGTATTCTAGATCAATTTTTATTTTTAAAACTGGGACTTTAACGTTTCGTTTATAATTTTATTTTTAAGTATTAAAAATTAAATGAAAAAAGAATGCGATGACCGAGAATCGAACTCGGATCAACTGCTTGGAAGGCAACTATGCTGACCATTACACCATCATCGCATATGATGATTGGTAAAACGATTAAATTCTTCTGTTAATATGGCAGTTGCAGATGTGCAAACAGTATTTTTTTGTTGGTAGGAATTCGCTCGTGGCACAAACCAATTCATTCATCAATGTTTGTATTATTGTCGTAAAAATTTCAAATTAATTATTTGTGTTATAATTAAATAAACGGTCCTTGTTCTTTTTGATTAAAAAAAATATAGAAAATATCAGACGTTTTTACAAAAAGATGCGATGGCCGAGAATCGAACTCGGATCAACTGCTTGGAAGGCAACTATGCTGACCATTACACCACCATCGCACATGAAAGACGCTGAAAACATCAATGTTTTGATCAATTTATGCATAACATCTGTTTCGACAATATTTTTTAATATCACATTGTTGACTTGATATGATAATTTATCGAAAACTACTGACAAATTTCATATATTTTTCTGGCAAAAATATTCGAATCCTATTACATTTTTTCTATATCACCATATTAAATTTCAACACTTAAATTATGTAAAAAAAAAAATACTTTGAATACAAATAACAAACAACATTTCTGAATCAGAGCAAGCTAATAAAAAGCTTGAAAAAGAATGCGATGGCCGAGAATCGAACTCGGATCAACTGCTTGGAAGGCAACTATGCTGACCATTACACCACCATCGCATCTATCGTTCTAAATAAAACACAACCTTTTCAGAAAATCTATACCGAATTGTTCATTATTTCCAAAAATATCCACAAAACATTTGAAAATGAACCACTCAAAGAAACAAATTCTATTTAATTCTGAACAGCCAAACTTCCGTTATATACACAGCACAAACATCGAATCGAACTCCGCAAAACGAGCAGAAAGCCAGGAATATTTGCGATTTGCGGAACGACACGGCGTAATTGGAAACAAAAGCTGCAAACGCCGCGATTCGTAGGTGAATTAAGGCAACACTAATTAAGGACGAAAGCCGGAAGCTGGAAGCAGATTGGATCGAACGGAAGGACGAAGAAATCGTAAAAATGAGCTTCAAGGAAGCCTGATACCGATCCCGGTTCGCGGAAGCGCGTCCCGGTAATTGATTGTGTCAAAGAATATTTGCGCTGAGTTTACGGACAGGACTATTGAATAACGAACCGAAAACTAAATAAAGGATTGTTCTTGTTGAGTGCAAAAATGGCAGGGTGCTCCTATTGCGCTGGTACGTGGTGCTTTCGTCCGAAGGGGAAAATCCGGGATAGTGTGATGTGTACTTTGCTTTCAGGTATCTGGGTTTGTTGGTAAATAGTGCACCTTTCTGAAAATCTTCTTGTGAAACATATGTATAAATTTTTTTAATGGAATTTCAGGTACTGTTTTGAATGTGTGTTAATATTTATTCGTGCGTTGTTTACGAATAATATTGTCTCGCACATTTAAGGCGGAAAACTCGTACGATTTCAACTTTGAAAATTTTGATTACGCTTTCGTGGAAAGTATGAATATATCCTGTGTTAAGGGAGGAATAAAATTTAAAAGTGGCTCGGTACAAATTTCTTCGAACGAAATACGCGAAAATAAGTTTCTACATAAAAGGACACAGCTAAATGAGAAGGTTAAGATTTACACGTGTACGCCTTCCTTAATTGCGTTTACTATTGTTGGGTAAATTTCGAATTGCTCTTCTGTGATAAATATTCTAATGTTTTTCTGTGGGTCTCGCTGAATTTTTCGCTCGTCTTAATTGGCATGAAATCTTTAAGCCACGTCAACTGAAATGGAAAAATGTTACGACGCACATTTATCTTTTGAAATTCAAGGTCCTCAATCGTGATTACTTTTTGATTATTCTATCCTTTGAAAATATCAGATCGAAGAGTTAGTAAGTTTCTCAATTAATTATATCGTCTGTGACAGATTTCCAGATCTATTATGAGACAAAACCACGTTTTTACAAGGCTTCGATGCTAAACTTATCAATAGGAATACGATTGTTTTGTCTATGGACTTTGTCTCTTGACCCAATTGTAGGTCGATCTATTAATTACACGAGCATTGTTTGATTTGCAAATTATTGATTAATATATTGTATTCCCTTATCTTCGAATAATTCCTTATTTATTTTCAACTTTACCGCAGATAATACATAATATCTCTTTTCTTTATGTTATAGGCTTTTCCAACTTTGGTTATTACATCGCATATGTGTTATATCTTAACATGAAATTTTAGCATCGGTTACGACTTTACATTTTGCAGTGCCTCTATTTCCGCTTGATTTTCCTTTACTGCGGCTGAATATCTCTTATATGTTGAGAACTTCAAAAATTATGTTGCCCATATAAATAGGTTCAATATCTATAAACTTTTATAACGCTAAACTTCAGAACCAAAATGTTTAAAATAAACATAAAACTACATACATAAACGAAATTATTATTAACAAATATACTTTTATAGAATACGAATAAATCGAATGCATCGATACCACTTTTCATCGTCGATAAATCGAGATATTCATTTCTTACGTACAGGAACCGTTCCAAAAGATAATATAAAGATAGCAACGGATGTTGGGGACCGTCCGAAAACCCATTTCCATATTGATTGCATCGTCTATCCGTGGTTATGATAAATCTGCCGCGGGAAAATTGGGCCAGGAAACCGCTTAGGCCAGTCCAAATAATTTATGTATGGGATTGCGAAAGGGTATTTAATGTGCATGCGACCGTCCCTTACACGCGTCACGGATAAAATCACCTCCCGCGTATATCATATATCAATGTATATGAATGCCAAGTATATTTATTAAATAAAGCGTGCAGAACCAAAATTTATAATGCATGAAAACTAAATTTACTCAATTTAATAAGATTAATTTTAAAAAAAATTAATTTTTAAATCACCTTGCTTAGTTTTCAATTATATCTATTCAAATATTGATTAGAGTTAACATAAGTCAATTAAAAGTTAAATCACATAATTTCGATAAACGATTACATTCTTCTTATACAAAATAAGCAAAAGTATTACGAATCAACAATAATCATCAGAAATTAATTAATTCGATATTCCAAAATATTATTACGAATTGATTAAAATCTTCCAAATTTCAATGAATACGCTTTGTCAGTTTTGCACGAACTGGCTTCATATTTTAATATAAATACATCATAATATACGAGAGTACATTTCCGGGACGGTTAACCCATCAAAATAAGCCGACCGCCGAGAACTATGGCGAAAACTGAGCTCCCAAAAGTCAAATTTGCATACGATACCCCATCACTTTAATGGCTACATAATTCTAAAGCGGGCTCGATCTTATTGACGTTTCAAAAACAAGACGATCTACATGTACGACGTTGAAGTGCATGTTGCACTGTTTGACGTTTTCAGGTCAAGCGTTGCTTTATATGCGCGATACAATAGAGCGGTTATCGTTTCAGGTGCAAATTGTCCGTGTTGCCTGGAATCATATTAAATGGTAATTTCGATTCGAACGATAGTTATCGTTCGATATGATATCCCAGAATGATTGGACTTGTTTGTAAATGTTACATCTTGTACCATGTCAATTCCCATATTAGGTGTATTTCGTTTGAATTGGAAAAATGTAATTTCGAGACTTTTATTGAATGAACTCGTTTCATAAATAATTTTATTATATAATTTCGAATATATTTCAATTAAATTATTAACCGGAGCGCATTAATTTCGCATTCACCATCAATTGCATATCGAAATCAATCAGATCGAATAGATTCAAAATGGCATTCGCTTATCGTCGCATTAAACAGAAACCATAACCACATATCATTTCACGCTACGTAACACGTAATTCTAACGTTCAGATACTTTATTTACGAGCGACCCGTCAGATTTATTTGACCCTATGTTTCGGACACGGCTATCAGCGGTTGTCGAACCAACAAATTCTCTTCGCGCACACAATTTATATCTCGGCTTATTTTTCCTGAATAAATCAATATTCAGCATATCCGGATATGTTTTTAAGCGTCGTGAGCGATTATTGTCAAGCTCGGCATTAATTATAGGTAACCGTGCCGCGAAGGTTAACCGGGAAGGCGTTTTAGACGGCAATTCAAAGGGCGACCTAATTGCGTAATGGGTTAAGAAATTTAACCGAGACTCGAGTTGCGACTCGAACGCGCTCTATACGAAAATGCCAGCTCACATAATAAACACAAAGGGTCTCAAATTGAATTTTGAACGTATTCCGGCGTAGAGACTTGAGAGATTCTCGATAGGTCGTACGAGCGAACGAACGGTTTCGAGTGCCGCGTTCTTTGATTTGAATTTTTTTGTATAATATTTTTATATTTTATTTTATCGCCATACAGATCTTTCGAAGAAATATTTTTTTATAAATTGATGTTGTACAACAGGAAAATTTAAAATTGATATCCATTCGATATGCATATATGTACATATGTGCCAATTCGAATATTCAACCAGAATTTTTTCAGCCAATTTCATGTGCGATGGTGGTGTAATGGTCAGCATAGTTGCCTTCCAAGCAGTTGATCCGAGTTCGATTCTCGGCCATCGCATCTTTTTATCATTTTTTTGTTAAAATAATAATTTTACCATTATGTATCAATTTGATTTATTTTTAAATAATAACAATAAAGGTATTGCGAAGACATTCTTTCATAAAATAAATTTGTGCTTCGATCGTATTTTTGTGTATGAAAAAATACTGTTTGCACATCTGGAACTGTTATAAACAGATATGTATATGTATTCGTCTTACCAATCATATGCGATGATGGTGTAATGGTCAGCATAGTTGCCTTCCAAGCAGTTGATCCGAGTTCGATTCTCGGTCATCGCATACTTTTTGCAAAAATATCTTTTATAATACTCCCGACCATTGTATTCTTTTTTTATTAAAATTTAAACTGCCCATGATTTTTTTTTGCTTTTGATGAATTTATATAACTTCCAATAACTAATCATTTTTTGTTTCAACAGAAAGCCTAGCTGAACTGCACCAGGGAGCAAGTTCACAGACAAAAAGTCCTGCTATTTTCTTCCTGTTGCTGACCACCTTGATGGTGACTTGTATGACCGAAGTCATCAAAGTTACATTACTTCAAGTGACTCGAAATTCGAGAACAGATGGAGACCAACCTTCAACAATACTAGCGCACTAACGTTTGTTCAATAGATCGTAAACGTATCATAATATCCAAAAGAGACTAAAATTGATAGCTTGCAAGTGCTTTTAAATGTCGAAAATTTTCAATATTTTTCACGACAAAAAAGATGCATACAAGTATATTACTTTTCACATCGTTGTTGAATATGATAATATATATTTATACAAACATATCAAATTCATTTATACTATCAATCCATTATGAATCTTATTTCTCTAATTGAAAAAAAATATTGAAAATTATCGCTCGTTGAATTGTATCATAATTTATACATGAGAATGAGAAATACTTATAAAGAATGGAACGTTCACTCATTGGTGGGATATTTGCACAAATGTTTCGTTATTTTTTTTAACAATAAAAGTAAAACATATTTGTGTAGCCTTAAGACGTATTTATGTATGTACGAATAAAATTCATTGTCGATTTTTCAGCTCACGCTCGATTTTCAAATGCGATAAAGCCTTATTTTATATATGTATGTGATATATATATGCATTTTAAAATGTCAATTTTATTTAAATCGGTTCTTTCTACGAGATCGAGCGTGAACATGAAAACGAATAATCCAAAAATATATGTTATTTGTTTTGCAAATTTTAAATTACAATACTTTTTACAAGTTGTTTATAATTTGAAATGTAGTGACTCAATATTAAAAGCTAAATATTTTTATATTGTAAATTTTAAATATTTATGTTTCCATATCTACTATGTATAAAAAATAATACATTATAATTGAAGTGAAAATTATCTTCCTAAATAAATCTTATCTTGTCTTAAGTCATTAACTATAATGTTGCTCTACGAAACACTCACCGTTAGTTTTTAAGTTCAATAGTGAGTTTTTAATTTTGTTTTCCATTCAACCGAAATTTTATTCGCTGCTTCTTCTGTTAATTTACTCCACAGAAGAAAATAATATGAAGATCGCAATATAAATGGTAGTAAAATTAAGTAATAATTCCAAAATTCATAAAATATATAATTTTATCATGTGTATACAAAATGTCCAATAAAAAAGATATTCGAAAACAAAACACTGCAAATGGCATTTTATTGAAAATTTCCCACAACGTGAACGTATTCAACGTTAGCAGGTTACTTCGCGTAATTTACTTGGCATCGTTGCAGCTGAACTATTCACCGGAAAAACTTGGAACAAAAGCCTCATCCCGGTTTATTTAACCCACTTTTCCTTTTAAGTTCACCGCAGAAGCTAACTATAACGTATGTGACCGCACCATTCGGTGTTTTTAACTAGGTTTTATCCTTTTTACACCTAACTGTGCTACTTCTGGTAAACTCGACTATGTACGACCACGAGAGCGGCTGGAAAAACTTTCGAACATTCTTTCAGAAGATTTTCTTTAAAATCGGCGATAAAAAAAATTAACAGAAAAAGAATGCGATGGCCGAGAATCGAACTCGGATCAACTGCTTGGAAGGCAACTATGCTGACCATTACACCACCATCGCACATGAAAGGTGCTGAAAATTATAATGTTTCCATAATTCGACGAAAAGCAATTGTTTAAACAAATTTCAATAAAACGGTCATTAACTTTATCGTTTTTCCATTTATGTATTGATTTATTTTTTGTAAAATATATTTATTATATATTTCTTATAACCATAAAAGCTTAATATTATACGATATATAACATAAAAATAAAAATAAAATGAATGCGATGGCCGAGAATCGAACTCGGATCAACTGCTTGGAAGGCAACTATGCTGACCATTACACCACCATCGCATATGAAAGGGGGCTGAAAATTATAATTTTTCCATAATTCGTTGTAAAACGACTGTTTAAAAAAATCTGAATTAAATGTTCATTAACTTTATCGTTTTTTTCATTTATGTATTGATTTAAGTTTATGTAAAATATTTGTATATTTTTTGCAAACATATGAGCTTAATATTATATACATAATATATGAAAAAAATGAAATAAAAAGAATGCGATGGCCGAGAATCGAACTCGGATCAACTGCTTGGAAGGCAACTATGCTGACCATTACACCACCATCGCACATAAGAGACTAATTTATATTAAAAAAACTTTGCAATCAAGTTTTTTTCATTCCATTGATTGTGCAGTGTATTTTTTTATGCTAGTATACGTTTTCGAACAATTCAAAGCTTTTTTTTTCACTCAAGTTGTAACAGTATTTCGCGCCTCATTACCAACCTTTTTAATTACAGTTTCGAACAATGCCTTCGCGACGAGACGTAGCTCGAGTGACGAACGGAAATTTTAATTATTTTTCTCTATGGAAAGTTTTGAGCGATGAAATTGAAATGAAACAAGCTTAAATGAAAAAAGTCAGACGGAGATGAACAAAACATAGGAACATCCTTTAATATACGCTTTAAATGCAATAATCCTACGAAAAATAATCTACGTTAGAGTATAAAATAGAAATAATCGCTTGAATCTCTTCTGAATCGGAGAAAATATTAGATTTGCAACATGGCAAAGTCTCTTATGGAATTTAAGTTGGCACGTTCAACTATAATACAAACTTTCGAAAAACAAACGTACCTACACATTCATGTGAGGTTAAACTAACTAGAAATAAACTTGATAGTTTGAGACGTCTTTTACGATTCGTTGGGTGTATTTATTCGTTCGTGTTGGTTTAATAATCCGGCGTTGCATTTGATTTTCTATATTTACTGCCATCATTTCGACGCTCAACCCGTTTTATATTTGTTGTAGAAGTATTTTCGAATTTTTGAACGATTTTATACAAGTTATGTATACATGCATGGTAAAATCTTTGGTTATCGAGGACCGATAGCAACATAAAAATGTATGAGGAAGATCGCAAAAGCACTTACGGATGCTGGGAGGGCCATTTCGCTCTTCTAACTCTTCCAATATTTCTACGTGTGATCGTCAAAATTGTCATCATAATGAAATTATATATTCTGCTCTAAAATCGTGTGAATTTTCACTGAAAATATATTATAATATTATTCTTGTTTTTATTAGATAAGCATTTGAATCACCCGATATTCTATCTAAAATGAACATTCTTTAAACATATTCGGATGAAGCGCAGTTTTTTATGTTTTATTATTCATTATTATACTGAACTCTGAGAGTTGAAAGAGAATAAATAAATATTTTTAAGCCTAGCAATCACTGGATGTTTATCTCATATCAAATCTGTTTTTTGTACGAATTAACGAGAAGTAATTTAATATTTTAACAAAGTAAACGAACGCAAAAATATGATTTACCATTTTGTTTTTCAGCAGAAAAAAACGAGCAACTCGCGCTTTTTTACGGCAAGTCTTAATCAAACTTTCGAATCATAATAAAAATTCAAATTAGTGCAGACATAAGGAGACCGCCTTTTATCTCTCTCAACCAGTTTGAATAATTAAGGAGTTGTCTATTTGTGAAAGTTTCCAACTGCAAATTAAAACTTTACGAGTTGATTTTTACACGTCCATATTTTCGCACTCGACGAACTTTCAAGCGGGCGCACATTGTCGTCACTTGACGCCTTAATAAAATAACTATTAATTCAATACTAAAGTAAAATGGCCGTTTATATACGGCGTGAATTTTTATTCCATTTTTTATGGCGATGCGGCATTCTCACTTATCAAAGTGTCCTTTTTTTTTAGAGTTTTAGACACGGCGACACATTCGATCGGTCGGTCCCAAAGCCAATTTTCATACTACATACAATGTACAAGCCGTGAGACGTGCGACACTCGATTGCTACAACGAAAGTCTACATAACAAAAATCTCCAAGGATTGGCTTTATCCATATAACATTTTTTTTAACATATTTCAATTTCATATGCGCAACGGGAGCGCGAAAACTCCGATGCGAATTCACGTGCGCGACAAACGACTCGCAAATAATACAATTTAAAATGCATATTGCGGTAAATTAAATTATATTATATTATATAACTGGTATAAATAATCTTCTTGAATTTTATGATAATTTAAATCTTGATGTGACATAAAGTATGAATATTTTTGTAATGTTTATAGTTTTGCGGTATTGCTGGTCGTCGTTTGAATGCATTTTTGCAAAATACAAGCGGCTTCTGTTTCCAAGAAAAATGCATCTTGAATCTGTCTTTTATATCCCCAGAGGTAATCTCGTGTCCCTTGCATGCAAGATATTCAGAACACGGTTCCATGTTGTAACGGCCTC
This sequence comes from Hydropsyche tenuis, assembly GCA_009617725.1. Classification (NCBI taxonomy): domain Eukaryota; kingdom Metazoa; phylum Arthropoda; class Insecta; order Trichoptera; family Hydropsychidae; genus Hydropsyche; species Hydropsyche tenuis. Next base: position 1,365,416 of record VTON01000036.1, read on the forward strand.
GTATCGAAAACAACAATTTCGTACAAGAAATTTCGTTATTCTATAGAAAATTTTTCCACGGGTGTCAACCTACGCCATAAAACTCTATATACAAGTTATTTTGTAAAAATAATCACGAATTTTATTAAGTATTTTTAACATGTTTTAATTTATATTAGATATATTAACTTATGATAAATAATATAATAATGACTGCAATTTCAGCTAAAATTCAAATTATATATTAGTAATTTTTAATGTGGTGGAAAATTTAAAAAAAAATCAGTAACATTTTTTAACGAAGCTTCTTTAAACGTGGATTTTCTCTGAAAATTCCGTGCGATGCAACCGCTCGTCTTATACAGTAGCACTCTTCCTGATGTAAATAAGATCCGGTCGGTTTTCCCGGCGGTATACAGTTTTTCCGAGGTCCATAGCCGTAAGAAAAACCGCGGCACGTCTAGCTGCATTTCCGTTCTATCGAACAAAACGCGAGCGATGAAAACCTAGACGGAAAACGCGAGGAAAACCCAGCCATTATAACAAACAATGCGGCGAAGAAAAATCGCGCATCACTCCCGCAAACACAACACGTCCCGAAAACCTTGATATGATGAATTGTGAACGAGAGACGTTTAAATAAATCACACCGCATTATAATATTGTATTATGATATATCGGGAGGACGATGATGAGGACTGCGGACGATTTACAATAGACTCGTCTTCGGGCGTTATGCTAATGCGAAGATCGGCACCACCCCGAAGTGGAGAGCTCATTTGAATGCGAGACCCAAAGTGGGACACCCGAAGACCCCTTTCGGGTTTCGATACCAATTATTTTCATATAATAGCCGGGTGTTGGGGACGAATTGTGACGTGAGACGGGCTACTGAGTACACACGACCGAAGACACGGCCCTCCTGTGACAATATTATTCCTTTTCGAAATCCTCTTCGACACAATGGAATTGACCCATGAAAAAGTGTGTTTTGATCTATGGTTCGGTTCAAAGTATCGAATTTTGAATATAAATATACCGCATATATCATAAATGTCGAAAACAAAATCGATTGTTCGGAAAATCGTAAAATTTTTACATTTTCTAACGAAGAATTTCAAAATTTTTCCATTTCGTTGAAATTCAGCTGAATCACAAACTATACAAAAGAGAAAGTACGGTGAAATATTCATCGGTGACTTTAGCCATCGTCGTCAATGCAAGCCCACTCAACTTTAGAGCATCGTAAAACTTGCCGTCCGCGGATCGACAACACCTGACCCAAATATGGCTCGCCTTTTATGCATAATTGCAATCGCCAGCAGATTGAACCAACCGAACCATAATCAGGCTGGAGACGTCTTTGGGGGACATTTTAACGATCCATAGATCTATAGCTGGTTTACGTTGGGCTGAGGATTTATGGAGATTAGGATCTGTCGAAGGCGGGCTCGCTCCTTGGTCTTGAAAGATGAATTGTGTAAGTATGTTGATATGGAGTGTTCGGTTCAGTAAAATTTATAAATCAATGGGTCGTGATTCTGAAATTTGAAAAATTTCGTCCTTTTTGGGAAATCCCCGTCGAAATGATAAGGTTCGTTCGTAGTTTATTATCGCGCATTTTATATAGAAATTGTTACGGCACTAAAAAGTCGTTTATTCTCGCATTTGACAGTTGGTTCGTCGAAAAGATGGTATCGTTCAAATTTATGATATGTTTACCGACATGGACTCGAAATTTCGGTTTACATTTTTTCACATTACCGCTGCACGACTTCAACAAACGTGATATGCTCTGAAAATGTTGTCATATAATCAAAAATAGTTGTTTACACTTAACTTCGTTTGAGATTCAACCGGTTTAAAATAATAAAATAAATTTTATGAAAAATAAAATACGATAAAAATACTTCAAAGAGTTTATTTTCTCAATGGAACTTATTTACAGAAACATGAAATTATTGACTCCGCTTCATTTATTTTATATCTATAAAATAATTTTTAATTTCATTCTATAATATCAAAGCAACGAAAAAAATCAAAAGCAAACATCCAAAAAAACCTCTCTATATTAAATCAACATTACATCTCCATCATACAACACCCATACTAACCAACCCCATAATTCAATATAGACGCCGAAAAACCCACGAACCTCTATACAAAATCAAACGAACCATTGAATATTTCGACAACCCCAACGAAGCGCAACTCCTCGCCATCGACACCAAATAAAACAGTTTCTTTACCGCCGACAAAAAGAGGTTAATGAACGAATCAGCGAATCGATTCGCGAACAATCCCGTTGCGGACAAACTATCCCGTGTAATCCCGCTGAAAGCCCGTCGCCGAAAGGATCGTTCGACCGTATCGGAATCCCGGATCGGGATTTCGAAACGATTCACGACCTGCACATGAACAAACGAACCGATGTGTAACACTTCTGAATGTATAGCCTTTTCGGTTCGAGGGAGGTCTGATTGAAATTTCGATGGGTTTTTTTGGTGCTGGTGTTGCGCGTCGGGCGTTAATGGTTATGCATGTTGATGGTCCTGTGGTTTTAATTTATTTATGTGGATGTGGGCGGCGTCATTAATTTTGATTTTTGGAATGTGTGGTTTATCGAGATTTATCGTTGGTTTTAGTGTCGATGCGAAAAGTTGCAGAATTTTGTAGTTGATGAATATAAAATGCATCGATTTTGTGGTGTTGTGATGGTTTTGTTGGACCGTGTGTTTGTGGATTATAAAATGAATTTTTTGTTATTTGTTTGTAAAATATTTTTTGTTTTTCAAGCTTTTATTTATATAAATACGTTGTTTTATAAAATTATGGTATTTATTACATTTTATAAATAATATTTTAATTTAAAGAAAGCAATAATAAAAAGAATGCGATGGCCGAGAATCGAACTCGGATCAACTGCTTGGAAGGCAACTATGCTGACCATTACACCACCATCGCACGAAAACCTCTTCTTCATAATATATTTATAATCAAATTAAATCATATTTAAAAAATATTTAATATATTTTCGAATTAGAATTATTAATAGTAAATTTCATAAATAACAAAGTACAATTCTATGACTTGCATAAAAAAAATTATCACGATTCAACCCTATAAATAATCATCAACTATACAATATATTGAAAATATAACATTTTACAAAAAAAAAGCTGTTTAAAGACCATCCTCAAAATACTTAATTTTACATAATGGCCTCATATTCATAATACATACAACAGTGCATCTTTTGTGCACCGAAGCTGATATTAATAAGGGTGTGTTTGTGTACAGGTGCAACGCGTACATAACTTATCTTAATAATGCAGGTGAATATTAGGTGCAATAAAATGCAACTGCACCGCAACGCGTCCTCGTGAAATATTTACCGGAACCGTTTCGACCGCCATTGTCCGGCGACTTCCGTTCGGAATTCGCATATTGCATAATGTAATTTCATGCTAATCGCCTGGAGGATTTTCAGGACGTTGATAAAGTGCAGTTTATAGAAGATCATATGTTTTAGATTTGAATATTTAAACGAATATATTGCTATCTTAAAATCAACCAATAAAAAATTTAAAACGTTGAATTCGATAATCCGTTTTTGTGGCACAGTTAACGAACTTTGCAATCTACAAAAGCGTTATGCAAATTTATTTTAATTTATTTCTTAAAATGTTTGCATTCCTTTGGTCACAGCAAATGCAATCAAAGCAGTGTCCATTTTCAGTTGCATCGTGCATTTGTCTCGGTACTCAAACAAGCTGGTAAAGGAACGTCGAACTGTTACAGACCAACTCAAACAAACCGCGCCATTTTGCCACTTTAATATATAAGCGGTTAAACTTCGATAGATAATCGAATTCGAGTCGAATATATTAAGTAGTGCGGTTTCCGCTACTATTTTAATTAAAGTCGAATAAAAAAATAATCAAAACAATTCGAAAATCGTAAATTATGACCACCTTAATACACAAATGCGCAGCAGAACGCTTTGTGTATGGTATGTATAAAATTTGCATATGTTTTCCTAGACAAAAGCAAAGTTTGCGATTAAACGCGAACGAACGCTGCAAATATTGGGTAGCGTATTGTTTCCCGTGTTAATTCCCCATTTCGAATTTTCACTTATGTATCGTTCATAAAGAGAAGGTGTTATTGCGGAAACACCATTCGAATTAATTGAATTTCTAATGAGAATGCATCGATCCGCATGCGCGAAAACGCATCCGGTTAAAACAAATCGAATCGTTCATTATTAACACCAGAATATCCCTTTTATTTTCATGAATCTTAAATGTATTCTGTAAATAGCGATCGTGGTCTATTAAACATCAGGTACTCAAGTAAAATCGAGTTCCTTTTTCGTGTCGGAATTTCATCCGAGTGACTACACGTCCTCATCCTAATGACTGGGTCGCCGCAGGATGGAATTCGACTTATTGAAACGGCTCATCTCGAATATTTTCCCCCGGAAAAAAATCATAAATCCATATGTACGCATAAATTATTGTATAATGAAATTTTTCGAATGGCGTCCGATTGACACGCGTAAGAAACTCGTTTATCTTTGTTCCTTCGAACGTTAGCCCGTTCCTAACAAATGGCTGCGATTAAGCGAAATATTGAGCAAACTAAGCTTAAACGACGATCTATCATATAAATCCTTAATTAATCAAAGTTTAAGCTGAGTCGCTAAACGTTCAATGTTTGATTGAAGATTTTCATTGAGTCGACTAATATTGTGTTTCAAAATGCGGATAATTATGTTTGGTTGAGTCGCTTCAACATTTATGATTCATGAATGAAAACGCTGTTTTAACATGTAGTTTTTTTTTCAAATCGGACTTTCAGTACTCAAAAAAATACACTCAATCCTAGAATACTTTTAGTATACAGCAAGCGAAGAACAAAGAGCGACACGCTCGAAAAACTTTAGCTACATTACAGAGAGCTACATTTTTTTAACACCCACATCTTAGAGCAAGTACGCCGCCGTTCGAGTTTCGCGCTGCTGAAAAATCACATTTCAGAAGGACGTGCAGGCGACTACGCTTAATGCAGATTTACTTTTTAATTTCGCCGACTCGGAAAAACTGGGCCCGAGAACAATATTAATGTCTTCCGTCGGCGTCGCACTAATTACTTTAAATTACACGAAGCACCCCTTCCTACCGAAGGCTTTTTTCCATTTCAACGCCCTTGCTGAACCCCCATTTTTCTGTGTTTTTCATTTTTTTATGTACCATTTTATAGTTTAGTCTAAATCCTGTTTCTGAAATGTACTTAATGTTATATTTGCACAAATAGAATGTGATGTTATTTTTTAAAAAAATATGAAAGATATTCAGGACATTTTTGCAATATTTTAAAGCGAGAATTTTTTTTATTATTATTTTTAGTAATAAACGTAGAATATTATGTCCTGTGGGTATAGATGCAACATAATAAAAATGTCATGAGTGTGTTACGGTGTCCTCGAGTCACGTTAAAGCAATTGAATTTTTCATTAAGACGCTTTTATGTACTAGTTCTCAATTAAATACGACGATTTCAAACGAAATACGTGATCAAGTTTATTGAGAGCCATTTATTTGACTTTTGTCTTAAATATAAAGCCTTTTTTCAAGCATTTTTACTATCCTCTTTATAATTCTATTAGTACGATTCCCATTACGAATACTATTATTAATGTCATAGTGGTTATTAAACCAAATTATTATGTAAATTGCAGATTACATTTGAATGCGTATTATCATAATTGCACTCATATAGCCAAGCTTATTTGAATAATAACATCAAATTTTCTACTTAAAATGATTTCAATTACAGAATTTAATTCGATCAAAATCAAATTTTGTAACAGGTCGATGTATTGAATACAATCTGAAATAAAAATACAGATTTCCAATCATGAATAAATATATATTCCCTCTAAGAAAAACACAGTACGATAATAATAAAAAAAATCTATAATTAAAAATAAATACATTTATTAAGGTGTAATTCGAAAGGTACTTAATTTTCCACAAATGTATGTTTCGATAATGTAATTCAATTATTCGCTCGTGGAAAGTAGGCAGAGCTTTTTCTCTTGAAATTTTCCAAAGAAATGTTACGCATTTCCTAATAGACTTTTCTTCGTTGCTTCGAACAATATTCATTTTAACTGCCGAAAAATACCATTTGTTTTGATTAAAAGAAAGTAGCCCTCGTCCGGGGTCGTTATTTATGTGAACAATTTCATTGTTTAACAACCGCCTATAACATTAATATTAATTCGAAAATGTCGAATCAAATATATTATTTTTTTCAACCGAACATCACCTGTTTCATTTACTTAGATTTATACGAAACTAAAATATAATAAATTTCATTAATTAATTTCGAAACTTGTAGCGCGTTTGATAAATACACAATTTCTCTGATTTCATTATTTTTAATGAAAAAATAAATATTCAAGCGGCGTTTGAGCGACTTTGAATTTATAATTACAAAGTAAGATCATACTTAAAATAATTATATTTTCAAATTGTCTTATTTCAAGAATATCTTAAATTTGCGCCATGAATTTTAATTAAATTGATATTCAATTTTTTTTTTTATTAAAAATAACGGAAAATCCATTTTATTATTTTCGCTTATTTCGATATCGAACTGTTTCATGAAAAACATACTTATGATTACGTCAATTCCAGCTGAAGCATTTTAATAGTTTTCATGATGAAAGTGCTCTCCACTACCAGCATTGATGAATTTTAATTACACGTATACAATATTAGCGTTTGTTTTTTCTTCGTCTTCCTTCAGTATGGAAATTTATTCATGAACTGCAGCGCTGAACAACATCCTCGACGCTAACACTTTCAGACTGGTTTGTTACAACTTCGCCGCAGTTGTTCCTACTTAAACATCTCGACACGCAGATTTCGAAGTAACGTATACTTTTCCTAACACAATAACATCGAAACATAATGAAAATGTCCCGCGGAATCGATGCCGAGTAATGGAACATCCCGGAACTTTATCTAAGCCCTCGACAAGGACGAAGGAATATTTTTTGACATTTAATCGTTCGTGAGGTGAAAGCGGCCATCGCTCACGTGCCTGGCACTTTTCCTTTCGAAAACTTTTAAATCCATTACGTTTCGAACTCGAGTTAACAGGTGACACCTTCGCGGAATATTAATCGTCGCGTTGGTCGAATAGCAAACACTCAAAGAGCACACGGAAAATTTTAATTTTTCCCCGGAAAATCGCTCGCAATTATCACCGGCTTTGTACGCTTCCACATAGAGATGAAATAGTTTCTAGGTTTATGGGATAAGTTTATCTGGTGGAGGGCCTCTGTCCGATTGCGAGGGATAATGAGATCGGCAAACACGAGACGCTCTCTGGATTCGGACCGCAAAAGTTACTTTGACGTTCACTCGGATGTGTTAGGAAAAAAATATGTCGGAAATTTATCCGTTTTGATTGACTTCAATATTGTGCCGTTCATTCGATGTGAAGGTGCTGATTATTTTGGCGATCGATAAATTGTGGATTTGTTGTGAGTGTGTATGAAACTTTTATTTATTTTTTATTTATTAAATTATATGGATGTTGAACTTTTTGTTTTGTTTGTTCCAAAAAAATAGACTCTTCTTTTTTTAATTAAATGAAATCGATAAAAGTCTATTTAATTTTTTTTAAGAGTTTAAAATTAAAACATTTTTTTAAATAAATAATATCCTGTTTGATTAGTTTTTATAAGATTAAAGCTTTGAAAATATTCCAGGATTAAGGATAAAATATACATTGACATCTATTGAGGGTACTAGCAAAACTTTTTCACATAACTGAAACCATGAATGAAATACTATCCAAATATAATTTACATTTTTTTCAATAAAACAATTATTCATTCCTTTTCATAATTTTTAATTATTCATGTTAAATTCATAATTTTTTTAACATTTTTATTCATTAATTTAAAGTATGAATTATTTTATTCCCTTAAAATATTAAAACACAAAATATACATTTATCTATAATAAATAAATAGTATATATTTCAATTACATTTAAAACGGAATATATTAAAACCAAATAATTTTTCAAATTTATCCCAATTTTTCATGAAAATATCCTCATTTCCTTGAATTTAGACATAGACGGAATATTCACTTTTTGTTCCTCAACCGTGAGAGGACACAACTGTCAAGTGACCTCATTCGGTGCCAGTTTTCCTAAGAATTTTCCAGAGACCTATTTTTTCCTTCTTATCGCTAGTTACCAAATTTTCACGAAAATGGAAGATGTTTGGAATGAAGTTTTACGCGACCTATCTGTTCCTGAAGATATATCTAACAGATGGTGGAGTAAAATCAAAGACCAATATGCAGAAAAGGGTCGTATCTACCATACGATGGATAACTATCTACTAAAAAAATTCACCATCTACGATAACATGGTTAAAACAAACATAACTGAACATAGCGCTTTCGTTCTTGCCATGTTCTTTCAGCATTATGAATATGATACTAATGTTTATGGTGATTCATTTGATAAAAATGTGGAACATGTCAAGAATTTTTTCAAGGATGCTGGGATTAATCATGTAAATATTACTCTATTGAATTTCTGACTATTGATTGATAATTCAGATTTCTTATAAATGTAATTTGTGTTTATTATGTTTCAGGAAGGACTGATTTCTGCAGTTGTTGGATTATTAGGTGCAGCTTGTGAAGGAGGGTGTGGTAAAGAAGGAATTGATGCTTATTTCCAAGACTTGGAATTGGCTGCTCTCGGTGCTCCTTCGGATGAATACGTTCAGTATATCACCGATATAGAAAAAGAATATTCTAATATGCCAACTCATCTTTACAGAAGTCTGAGACTTAAGGTTTCATTTATTCCTTTAATAACTGTTATATGTATATCTAATTATATGATTCATTTTATTTATTTACTTGTATTCGTAGGTACTGCAAACATTACTTCTTATTCCCAGAATCTATTCGACTAACGTATTTCATGACAAGTATGAAAATCAAGCTAGGGAAAATATCCAGAAGGAAATCAGCGAGTTGCAAAAATAAATTGTATTTACCTATTTATCATGTTTGAGGTTTCAAACAGCCTTTCCGAAAATCTCATAAAGATTTTATTGTTGGTCATAATTTCCTAGAGATACATGAAAGCTCTTCCATGTTTTCTTATTTTGTGTTGAACACATCAATCATCACCGTCAATTATGTGTGCATATTGCTATTCATTATATATTATAAATGTTTGAACCATTTTAAATTTAGCAAAAAACTATACGGTTCATTTTAGCCAAAATAGCGTAGTTTTTTATTACAATTATTTTATTGTGATTGATTTTATAATGATACTGTTTTTTTATGATTTTATTTTTGAAGTATTTTATGCTTTGTGATAATTATTTCTGTGATATTTTGAATAATTTTAAGTACATTTTGTATGTACTGATTTTTGTGATTTATTTTTAATACGTGATATGTGATTCTTGTTTTCTTATTGTAATATTTTATTTATTAACTATCTCAATGTATTATATTTAATTATTAGACAATCTATTTATGACATTGCCTTTTAATATTTGAAATATTGTATTGCATTTCATTTGTATCATTTTTTTCCCCGAGAGGAGGAAAAATCTTTTATAGACACCGCCAGGCACGAGCCCGACAGTAGTGTGGGATTCCTAACTGGGAAGAGGACCCAGACGTATACCCACTAAAAAAAACCTCCTCTAACGCCAAACCATACTACACCACACCCAGGGACTACTGATCAGCAACAACGTCTAGATGTGGGCATTTGTATCATTCAACTCATAAATATGTTTATAAGAATTTTGATTACGAAGTAATCAACAAATCATATATTTCACTAGATGTTTATAATTTTCTTTAAATTTAGCTTTCATTTTGATTTCATATAAACACATCAGATGTGTTTTTAATAGAGTTGAATATATATTTGATAGATCTTCCTCATTTTGTTTCCCAATTTTCTTCTACCAGAGCGTCTTTTTACAACATATTATAATGTTTATATAATTTTACTAATATTATATATCTTTATATTTATAACCGTGACTGAAATACCCCATTTAATAAGACTTCAATGTATTAAGTATATTATTGCCTATTACACCAAATCCCTCGCTTCTTTAAAGAAGTTCAGTGATATTTCACTTTTTTGAATATGTATCGACAAACTCATTATACAATAAATCAAATCAAATGAATCCTTGTATGTATTATAATAACGTTCAGTATTTCAATGATTTCATGTAAAAATATATGAATATTTGTATTAATGGATATGTTTTTAATTTTCATGTGTGTTAAATAATATGTAGTTTTATAATACTTTAAATAATCAATGACTGTTCTTGTAGAAGAAATTCATACAAATGGATAAAATTTAACAATAAACTACAATTTTAAAAATTTTCTTTGTCATTATTATCATTTTTATTTTATATTAATCATAATGAAATTACATAATTGTGTTAAATTTAAAATTCAATGTAAACATATTTTTCCTGTCATCTGTTGAAACTCTCTTCGGTTCTTATGTTATCAAAGTTTCACACCTTTTTCCATGCAAATATCTCAGAATAAAAATTACAAAATATTTATTTATTCAATATTAATTACTAATTTGAGAATATTTATAATTAAGAATATTTACTGATTAAAAATATAACATTTCAAACAAAAATATATTGACAAAAAAGGAAACGCAATTCATCACAAATTCAAAAGAGGCACGTACTATACATAAAAATTTCACGACATCTCGTCCCGGAAATAAAATATTCACATATAAAAAAACATCAAAACATAAAACACGAAGATTTTTCTTGCGATTTCGACATTTCAACAAACCAAGAAGATTTACAACCGAGATGTAGATCACAGTTTGAACAGCGTTCATTTTACCTTTTCTACTGCACCATTCATAAAGCACTATTTTTAGATTTCAGATGACACTGAAATATATGGGTTCTATATTTGCGCAGGTTTTTTTATCACTTTCGATTTTTATATATGCGAACATATGAATTTTGCATTATTTTTTTTATTCTGTGTATTTTTATGTTATTTTTAGACCGTGGAAAGTTATAAAAAAAATGTTAAGAGCGTGTTCTAACACCGACAATGTTTTCGTCTGTATATACATATATACACGTAATATATTTATACAATGGAAAAACTAAGTCTGTGAGAACTTAACAGATGCTCCACATCTAACTTCATTAATTAAATTTTTAATGGAAACATTTTGTGAAAAAAAAAACTTTGTATTGCACGCAAGTGTCTATTTTTGGGTCCGTTTTTATTGTGGTAAACAAACTAATTGACCCAGACATGAAAACATTAATTAAACCATTACGTCGATTTACGTACATATTTTTTTATATAAATGACATATTATTTTTTAATATTAATAATTTTATTAAATTATAAAAAATATAAGTTTGAACTCCACTGATGCTTCAGCGTAGTCTGACAAGGCCGGATTGCCACCCACAGAGATAAATCGGAATCGGGAATAAATGTACTACGATTGATATGTTCGATTTTCCATCAGAAACTGTTTGTGGTTTAGAAAAAAGAGACGCCTTTGAAGTAGTCGGAAACAATACATGCAACGTAAATTGGCCAGAAATTGATATTTGTTTTTTCGCACGGAGGAAAATTCGATTATTCGCAACGGTCGGGAAATTCGCGAATAATTTCATTTCGGGTGAATGTGATTAGTGAATTTCTTTTTTTGGTCGGTTTAAAATATGGTTCGAATGTGCGAAGCTATAATTATTTTGGGGAAAATTGCCGGTTTCGTTGAAATGATCATCTCTTTGGATGATTTGAATAATATGAAAATATTTTTAATCTTTGCGACGTGTGTGAATTGGAAATGTTATGATGTTTTTTTTTTTTGAAAAATATATGATTGAGTAATTCAATTTATTCTTATTCAAAATTATTTTCAATTCACGAATATTCGAATATATTCAGTAAAGCATAAGAGGTTTTTCCGAGACGTGGAAAAGGGTAAAGGTGACAGATTTCAGTGTGAAATTTATTTATTTTTTATATGCATATATGTATCTTCAAAAAATACTGAGATGAATGAAATGTATCGAATAAATTATAATATTTTTTATAAAAGAAATATTTAACAGAAGAAATACAATTTCAAATCATTGCTTTTTGCAATATTTTCTCGCAAACAATTCGGAAAAGTTTTCAATGGTTTTTTTCAAGTGCGTGGGTTGGTATATTTTCCAGAAGCATACAAACAACGAGAATACAAATTTAATTTCAGAATAACTTTTTTTTTTGTTTTATACTTAGATTTTATTGACTGTTCGTATATTTAGAACATTTTCACAACAACGATAAAAAAAACTAATCCAAAACACAATTAAAATCTAATTTCGGATTTGAAAATTTCCCTGGCAATTATTTGACTTCGGACAAACAAACGGCTATAGTACTTGTATAATATACACCCAATTCGTGAAATCTTTAAGACTTCTTTTTCAGCTCCAATAATAGGAAAATAAATATTACATAATATAATATAAGAAACAAAATCGATTGAATACAATTTCATATTCCAAACATAATACATTATTATTGCCGAACATAAATAAATCAATATTTTAATTCAATAATTATTTAATTAAACGGAAATTTTCATGTTATGTAAAATAACTCTTTTTGATCTACTCATGAAAATTTTAAAATTATAATACACCTAAAATTTTCCGAAAATAATTCTATTTATAGAAAATTATAAATTGTGTTCATATTTCCAATAAATAATTACGTAACGCAATATCATAACACAAAACGACCATCGAAACATCGAATCCGAAATCGTTCCCAAAAACGAAAAACTTCAACGCAAATCATCCACATCATACCAAACGTACAACCGCGCTTCTTTCGCACACCCAATTCATGAAAATCCCAATGATTTTTCCGAGTGCATCGGAGGCTTTTCCGGGCGCGCACGAGGCAGGGGAGGGGGGCAGGTTTAGTCGTTGGCGCGCGTCGAGCGTCGGTCGATATGCGGCTCGTTCGCGTGTATGTGCGGGTGCAGGTCGTGCAGGCGGCGTACGGCGCACGCGGGGCGCGGGGCAGGGGCAGGGGCAGCCTTCATTGATCAGCAACCGCCCCTACGGGGGTGATTACCTCCTACGCCAATTTCATCTCTAACACCGCCCCGTCCCCAGACCAGTTTAATCCACAGACGAAAAGCGCGGGCGGCCCGTAACGCGAAAGATCGCCAGAAAGAAAATCGGTAATTCAAATCGGAAAACTCGAAGCGGTGTAGAGCGTGCGCAATGAAAAGGTTGGCACAGCTCTCTCGCGGGTCACTCCGCGTTGGCGCGCCGGTCTAGCCGCACGCTCCGTCCCCCGTCGCCCCCTCCCCGATCGATAAGAGCGACTTCGCCCCGCGGAGGCGCCGCCCCCGTCTCCGCGCCCCTCTCGCAAGGTTCTCAGTGGTTCCGCGGGGCGGCGCTCAAATAAACGCTTGCGCTTGCGCTTTGGCGCGGTCGATGCGCCCGGCCCCGACTCGCAGTCTCAGGCGGCCGGGCGCCCCCGCTGCTCGGATGCCGCCCGCGTGACTCGGAATAATGGTGGCCGCTGGCGGGCCGGCGCACTCCTCTAGCGGGGCTCAGGTTGGCGCGGGGGCAGCGGCGGCGCACGGAGGGAAGAGATGTCGCGGGAGCCTTACGGGCCCGCGGCCGTAGGGGGCACTCGATCGCCAAGGGGGCGCCGCGCCGGAGAGCTCCCCACCGTGGACCGGTCACCGTCTCGCGGGTACCCCCCGCGGGGGCGCCAACCCCCCAGTCCCGACCCGGGATATCCTCCGCACCACAGAACCATGGGGTCGCCGTATTACGGGCACGACGAGCCCCCCAGCCCCGAGGAGCGGCGGGGGCACCGCTCGAGGAGCGCCACGCGCCCCTCGCAACCTCTGTCCGTTCGGTACCAATCCCTGGACAGGGAGCGGGACCGCGACAGGGAATTCCTACCGATCAGGGAGCCGCGCGAACGCTCGCTCGAACGCGGCGCGCTCAGGGACAGGTCCCTCGAGCGAGGACTTTACTTAGAGGAGGAGCTCTATGGAGCCAGGAGCGCCCGGCAATCGCCGGCTCTGCGCGAGCCGGGCGGGGTGTTCATCGGTGAGCTGCAGCACCAGAACACCGACCTGCAGCGCGAGCTGGGCAACCTCAAGAAGGAGCTCGAGCTGACCAACCAGAAGCTCGGCTCGAGCATGCACAGCATCAAGACGTTCTGGAGTCCCGAGCTGAAGAAGGAGCGGGCGCTGCGCAAGGAGGAGAGCGCCAAGTACAGCCTGATCAACGATCAGCTGAAGCTGCTCAACAACGAGAATCAGGTCAGAGTCAAATGTGTCTTTACGTGTTTAGTCTGTGTCTCGTGTGCTGCACGCTTTGACCTTCGTCGGCGACGCCGCATCTGTTTAATAAATGATCACGATTCACTACCAATTGTGGTTCATAAAAACAGACGCTGCTAAGCGCTCGACTTGCATTCGGTGACGTCTAACAATACGCTTTTTCGGCATTTTTCCAGGATTACTCGGAAACATCAACAGACGTCGACGATTTTCCGTCGAATGTTTACGTTTATTTATAAAACTTAATCCACTCGTTTTCGCTCGGTCGCTTTTATATGACGCTTTCGTCTCCGAAATGAAAATATTCAAAACAGACAGGTGACGGCTGAGAAAAAATGGTTTTATGCTCACTGAATATTTTTGTATCATATGACAGACATTCCATGAATCATTCTCGCGCAAAGTATGCGAAGCATCCTACTGAATATCTCTTTCACTCCGATGACGTAACTCGTGGCCCACTCTCACAAAAGCAGACATCAATTTTTCATTTGAACAACCAAACTCTAACATAATATTCTCCAATTTATTCAAAATAGCATCGAATACGAAAACGCACAATAATTCATGTAACACATGATTAGAACACGAATCGTCGATAATACGAGCATCAGATAAAAATACACTCCCATTCCGGTACAATGCGATTACGATTATTTTTCCCTCCCCCCGCAATGTTTATGCGGAAAATTCCAAACCACGGTGGGCGCCATCGAGATGAATCGGAATATTTTATCTGACGGCTTTTCGCAACCTTTTTCTGTCTTTTTTCCCTTACCGAGAACCCTTTTCCACGATGGGGTCGTAAATGATAAAACGAAATGGGTCGCAGGGCGAATGTGAAACCATTAGGAAAGGTTCAACGGCACTGTGATCATATGCGCCGTGTGCTCCTAAAGGATGTTGCTTTCTTTTGCCTTTTATCTATATTTATACCAAGAATGGACAAAATGATTTTCCTCTAGATTTCTTCTTTAAAATCGTATCTGATCTGGAATATTTGCGAAATCAACGGAAATGCTTTCCATTTTTTTCCAGTATTACTTCTCATGCTCAACTATTTATGTAGATACGTATTCAAAAAACAATTTGGTTAATGATTTTTTCAATTATTGTAATTTTAATGTGTTGCGAAATATTTATGGTTATATACCAATTATTTTAACGAAATTATTCAATAATGATAAAAAATGTATTTTTCATCCATTCAAATTTATATATTATCTTTCCACTAAAATTTGAATATTCCATCCTTTTTCATGTCGCCGTTACGCTCTTGTTTAGAGGCCTCATTCATTTTGCTCTTTATCTAAAAACTAGGATTTTCTTTCGGGATTTTTTCAGTCTTTTTCACATTTTTCAATCCGTCTGTAAATCGTCGAGTGGAGTTCGTGCATCCATGAAAGTTTACATAACGTTTCACAAGCAAATCTTATGCATCCTTATGATTTACACTCTGACGGAATTTCAAGCACAATTTGCATATTTTAACTCTGAAATGTTGCTTGAACTAGAAATTTATCTTACTTATGCATACGCGCATCTTCAACAAACTCAATTCTGAAATTTTATCCGTGTAATATGGATTCCATTTATTTAAAATATAACGAATTATTCTGAATTCTTCGATCAATATAATATTCAAATATACGGTAAGCAATCGTTATATAAAATCGGAAAAGTACTTTATAAAACCACCTCGCTTTCCAAGAACGAAAAATTCTCCCACGCTTTTCCGCCAATATATCATGCCACCAATCTGCATTTTAATCCAATCTTCCGGGTGTGCAAAGAAATCTGAATAATAAATAATGCCTCGGCAAAGAAAAATGAAAATGGAAAAAGAAAATATATTTCGCTTTTAGTTACGTTCAAGGCGAGAGAGATTGACGCTATTGAAGGAATAAAGAGAACATGAAATAGCAATTTGGCCAAATGACAGTACGTTTAAAACGTAACGAGACCACGAATACGCGAATAATACCATATTGTAACAGACATAGCACAATGATACAACGAAAACGTTTCACGTCGCGGAACGACGGTTATGGAGCCATAACTGCAAAATTGCTGCATTGAAAAATTGTACACGGCAATAAATCCAGCGGAATTTCAGCCGAGTTTCAAACGCAGAACCATAACTGTCAATTCGCCCCAATTATGCAACCTACATACAATTCCATATTGTAGCTGAAACAGCACATCCACGAATCTCCTCTGACCCCCATTGTTGCGACATTGTTCGCACTATTTAGCGTTTGTTTTAATAATAAACCACTTTCAAACTAAAAATAGGGAATTTCGTATATATCATGTTAACTTGTGGTATGCGGTCGCACTTATGCGGAGGTCCTTTGTTTCATAATCCCTTTGTACGGCATAATGTCACCGGATAACCGATCAGACCCGCATCCGTTATTTGGCGAACCTTTTTTAAGCGACGAAACCGTCCACAAAAGTATTATAATTACAAATAAAATATGGAATTATACGACGCTCGAACGGGGGTTAATATGTCCGGGAATATTTGTTCTGACTATGGGAGTTTTAATTAACGCAGCTCTACACCGTCTCCCATGGGTACGTTATAATTTTACGTGAAACTAACGCGGCTATGTGACCCAGTTTCGTATGAGATCTTTGTCCAAGTGTTGTTTAATTACATTTGCATAAATAATGGGGAAAAATTTGCGAACGTGAGCTGTAATAGAAATTGATGCTTTTATTTTTTTTCTAATTTAAAGGATGCTAAATTTACACGGCAAAATGTGCACTTAGTATCAATTACACGGATAAGAAATGATATAGAATAAGGTTATTTTCATCGCACAATATATTATATTTTATATAAAATATAATACTTAAATATTTATGGAATTATTTTCATATAAGAGTAGATCTAGTAATATGCTATCAATTTAACCTTTTCAACATATGTCTATTCAGCAAAAGCAATAAAGTGAAAGCTTACGTTCACGTCACAAATCAGACAGAATACTGACATCTTTTCTCACAAAATTTCAAACATATATAATACAACATCTAAGATGTTGTATGAGTTTATTATTTTTTAAATAATAATCTATCAAAAATAATAAGCTCATTAAAAAATTCAATGCGAAATTTTTCAATAGATTTCAAGACATCAAATTATATGACGTTCCAAACGTAGTTCCTTTCATCTTCTTTACGAAACTTAAATTCGCCGTTCAAAAGTCCTATTAAAGGAAACGAGGTCTCGTTCCGAAATTTTCTATACGAAAAGATAAACTTCTCAACGATCTCCCGTACTATCGTAACGATGAAACTGTAACGAAATTATAAGTAGTTCGATCCGTAATCCACTTTTTGAAGTAGCTTCGAGAAGGTGAATAGAATGAGCTGAAAGAATAAAAAAAAAAGTAAAATGCAAGAGAGGAAGACCAGAAAAGTGTAAATTGGATTAAAAGACTTCTTTCGGGTGAAATTTGATTTTCCACCCCCGTGATCGTTTACCACAATTACCTAGAAGGCAATTTAGACATTTTTTAAGATTAAAATAAAAGCACCTTTTAGAATGTAAACGGGATTGAATTTTGTATAATGAAAATTTAAAACTGCGGATTAATATGTAGTATGGCTTCGAAATATAAAAATATCATCCATATTAAAAAACTAATAATCATTCAGGCAAGCTTTTTTCATGTGACGGAATATTAATTCATTACGATTCTTTCGTTGTCCTCATTTTTTTCACTTTTATTTTTTTTTTTTTTCATTTTGTTCTACCCGCATGTAAAATGGCATTTCTCGCATCCCGCACGGAAACCAATATTAAATCAGCAGCTCGATATTGCGGAATTTTCATTTTGAGCTCGAGCTTTTCCCACAACAATTTTCCATGCCATAGCAATGTTATCGAACAATTTCTACCGATTCGCTAAGACGATTTTCCACCCTTTTTAATCCACACGATTCTCTCTCATGTTTGTTACTTTTTTATGTTCGCACACAAATAAAAAACAGTATACACTTTTTGTGTACATAAAAAATCCAACCAACCATGACTCGACTCGGATAAAAGACATTCTTAAAAATGCTTGTAAAAATGCTTTCCATTAACGTATTTTAATGAAAAACGAACAATTCACTTTATGTTCATTCCTTTTGCGCTCGTTAAATATTTTAAGTTTACCCTCTCATTGGGTTTATGGTGGTAAATTTTTATAACATTTTTATGGGTTTTTGATCGTTTTCCTAATTAGTGGCCTCTTAAGTATCCCTAAAACTAGAGGGTTAAGTACGGTCATTTATATAATATTATAGTTTCGTGCGCGTATATGCGTTAATTTTCCCCACACGAAAATTTCATCTTTTAATGAGATTATAACTTTGACATGTATCGTGTTATTTCGCGCATATTTCGATAAGCATTTCAATATAAAATAAACGGTGAAATTTAGGGATATTCTAAGCTTATAGATTTTCTAGAAACGTACACAGAACACGCTAAAACAATATAATTTCCATAAATTTTCATACGCCTCGATGTGAACAAGTCCGAATGGCTAAGTTCAAAACTAAACGTTCAGGTATAACTATTATACACCAAATCATAATACATCCGTTTCTTTTATAAACAAGATTTATATTCATTTCGTTTATACAATATTTGATTAAATAAATATAATTGTTTTTATATGTTCCGACTCCGATTGTTTTTATAAAATTCAAAATGTTATTGTATAATTTTCAAAGCATCATTTAAATTTAAAATTCGAACAAATTGTTCAATTAAAAACAAGAAAAATCAAATATAATATATAAGCGTGCTTTTGTTACATAATAGCCCATTCATTTTAAAAACGAAATTTCACAAATTGAAAAATCCGCATTCATCACCGCAGGATATAATGACTGCGACGTCGATCAAAACGGATCCGACGACGTTCGAACTTTCACAGCTGAAAACCGAAGCATCGGAGCGGCTGAAACATCGCACCAGCCTTGGGGGGGGGCTTTCAGCTCTTTTTTCCATTGGAAATCTCAAAATCTCAGGGACAAAAGGCGGCCGCGGGCGCCGAACAATGGCGGGTGGAAAAGCGCGCGAAAAATAACGACCGCGCCCGCGCGCAAATAATGGAAAAGCGAGAGCTTTCAATCGCGCGACGGCGAAAAGATGTCGGTCTGGGTTCATTTGTTTGAATTTGTCGCTTATTTTTCAAACTGGAACCTTTTCCGTTCCAGTTTTTATTCGCTTATTTACTGTGGAAGTTTTTTTTTCGTATAGTTCTGTCGCAAGCGTCGATTTGTTAAACTTTTTCAATTCAACGTACTATAGTTTGTTTTGTAATAAATCTAAAAAAAATATAAAATAAGGTTGTTTTTATCGACCTTCCACTTACTTTTTCTTCGTTATTTTTGAAATTTATCTAATTTCAATAATGAATGTCAGTTTTATGAAATATTTGAAGTATGTGTTTCATACTAGCGGTCCTATTTTTCTAGAAAAATTGTTCGAAAGCAACACGTGTCCCATACATATCGTATTCTCATCGAGCGTATTAAGGCCAGCCGATAACGAGGTTAATTCAGAAGTTGGCCGGGCAAAAATCACAGAGCTTCTCCTTCCAGCTTCCAATTAGATCCAGATAACGCGGTCTTCCCCGAGAACAACAACAACAAGAACAACAACACTGAACAACGGCGACACACACACAAAGCTCCCGCTAGATAATTAATGGGGTAGACGGCTAAGCGTGAACGAAAGACAGAAACATATACTCTCTAGATAAACCTTACTTCATATTAACGCGATCACGATTATATGAAACGATAATGTCCCTATCGAGGTGGCTCTTGAATGTTTTTCATTCAAGCCTTCCGAGAAAATTACCATGGTAAACAATACCGTGACGATGCTATGGCGCTAGATTTGTTTTATTTTTATCGCGTGAAAAAAGTTTGTTTTTTTTTTCGCTATAAAGTTTTATTTCAGTTTTCGGAAAGTTTCCTTCGCACTCCCGAGAGACGGTGGACTTTTGCTGAAATTTCTCTACAATTTATTTGAAAACGCTCGCTTGAAAATTTTATAGTTCAGTAACTGTTTTTCGTGTTGCTTCGATAAAAGCTTTTGATATTAACGAGGTTTTTCCCTCCCGTTAATCGCGGAATGATTCACGAGGAAAACTACAGTTTTTCGTGTAAGTTTTCCCACCCCGAAAACTCCCGTACAGTCATTATATATAAATATGCGGGGAAAACACTATGAGTTTTTAATTACAACTTATAATTCACAACGCGTTTGCAAAGTATTATACAAAACTTCAATATTAAAATTCGCTACACGGTTTTCAACGCGATAAAATTTACTAATTTATATTCTTTGATATAAAATACTATGAAAGAAGCTATAATACTACAAAATATTTTCATTCCAATTTTCACTACGAAAATACCGATATAAAAGAATTTTCCATTTTATGAAAGAAAACACTATTTACATACTCTAATACAAACTATACTATAATATTATATAACCAAAACATTTTTCATACACCTGCGCATATTTCACGAGGAAAATTATCGACGAACATTAAACCAGAAACACTTCAACCCTACACCATTTCACGCACACGACCGAATCAATAAACCACACATAACATCATCGGGACATTTTCACACAGCGAAAGCGATTCGATATCGAATTTATGGCTCACCACCACCGCCTCCAACTTTATTATTTTTGCGGCTTTCCCGCGACGTCGACAGTTTAACAGGTGCTTCGACACACATAAATCGCGGTCTCCGCAAAGTCAGAGTTGGCAGTGAAAGTGGACTGTGTGTGTGTGTTATATATGACGGTTTGGCACAACTCCAGAAGCACCCAACCTCTGGGTCGCGGACCACATCCACGTGTAACACGAAAGCGAACCTAATCGTGCCAAAGTCAAGGACGTCTCATTCAAAGTATGTCTATGGTAATTGAAATGAGTTTTCGAATCGATAATCGCTTTAAAATTTTCTTCGATATCTGAAGAATCCTGTTTATTGCTTTGCTGGTAAAAAGGGGGAAATTTATGCGTTTGAGTCATGAGGCGGTTGTACAGACGTGTAATTAACGAGATATTAATTGCCGAAAGTGGATTTATGTGTGTGTGTTAATCGAATTTAAAAGTTTGGTAATCAGAGTTGAAAGTTAATCGACTGAGGAAAATCTATGCGTAAAGTTCGCGTCGGATATTATCATAATCGATTTTTTTCTTGTGTACCGCAAAAATCGGTTTTACAACTAGTTTAGCGGCTTAAAACTAAAATATTTTTTCATCTGTATTCGAACTTAACCAATTCGAAGATAATAAAAAATTAACGTTCTTCAATATGATGAAGAAAACATATAAAAGTTTATGGACCACGAGAATTTTGTACAAATCTAATAAAACGATATTTATGCGAAACAATATTCTCATAAATTTCCTTTCAACGTTTACATGCACACATGAAAATTAACATAAAAGATTGATGGTTCCGTACATTATTTTCAGCCTCGTTTCATTATTTTCGCACACAAAATTAAAATCAACACCCGTTTTCGATACGACCAACACGTAAAAGAAATTTATCATCGCCGACCGACAATAATCCGTTGCGGAACGACTCGCCGTCTTAAATAACCGAACCTCGAGTGACAAACGAGTTAATATATTTAACAGCGGCGACGGTTAAACGAGAAACCGCCACGTTATAAATTCAACACAATTAATAATTCTGGGGATTCATCAGCAACAGTACGTGGTTTGAAATTACATTAGATAAAATCGACATCGCACGTGGACCCGTATGAGTGCTTTTATCAATCGATTGTTCGTGGTTTGCTTTTCGGTCGCTCAATGTCGAATTGATTATGAAGGGTAGCCGAACTTTATGCATACACAAAAGGAGGATTAGTCGAAATTCCTCTGTATTTTGAGATTATGTTACTGATTATATGAGGATCATATAGATTTAATGGGTGAGTCGTTACACGTTAGTATACCTATACAATTTTGTATTAAATTATTATGAAAACTTGTAAAATAAACTGTAATTGGGGTTTTTAAAAAATGGTTTCTAAAAGTTTATTCTCATAAGTGAACGGAGATTTTTTTTTGATCACATGTGTATTGCATATAGTTAAATTTATTTATATTGAGTTCAAATTTCGTTTAATAATAATAAATATTTTTTTAAGAAAATAAATGTGTAAGAAGACTTTTCGTATTATAAAAATTCATACCCTTCTCAACAGACGTTTTTTATGCTCCTGAAAACGTAGAATTGACCATTTGATCCGGTTTAAAAAGACCTCACGAACTTTGTAGAGGTTCTATATAGATCTATTAAACTAGGGTCAAACCTTACTGCCGGTTAAAATTTCGAAAAGCGCGCACTTTTCGAAGCGACCGCAAATAGTAACATAAAAAAGCCGCAAAATCCGTTTACAGACTCGCCCCGTTTTTTCCGGAAAATCGACACACGAATAAATAACGCTCGTTAAGGCAACAAATCGAAGCTTTTCCCTCGCGGCCCTGCACCGCTTTTCCTTCTCTGGTTTTTCCGCCAACTCGAATTCGCCGATACTATCTGCGGTTTAATTATACGTGCTCGGAGCGGGAAAAATGAACAGCGCTTTTCCCGCTTTTCCGACGCCGAAAAAAGCCTTCGGCTCTCGCAGGGCCGCCGGCCGTTTTCCGCTTTTCCTCGGCGCAGGAAACGACGACATTGCGTTATTTAAAATAATCGCTCGGCTTATATTGTGTGCGTATGTTAAAAGTGTCGAAAGCTGCGACGTAAGCTCCCGTTCGTTTCGCTGAATATAATTAAGTCGGAAAATTCGGCGTGCGCTCGTTTGTTTTAATATTTTCCGCTAGAAGATTCTGACGTTGTTTCTCGGTGTTGTGTAAAAATATAGTCGTTCTTATTATTGAATTAATTAAGCTGCGTTGAAGCTCAGAGCGAGTTGTGATCCTCGCGAGTATATTATGTTGGAATTGCCGACTAACTCCGTTGTAATATGAAAGCTCTCTCTGGTCGTTTTCTGGCACATTATATGCTATGTCTAATCGTATTCTATTGAATTATATCGTATTAATTCCAATAATTGGATGCTGTATGAGCTAGATATGGAAATTCGTATTCAGAAAGGGAATTGATTTCACGGATTGCCAACATTGTATTATATCATACGTAAATTCAGTACGACACGTCTCTTATCATTTTTTTTATATATTGCGGTACTTTTTTTTTATAACGTTTGGACTACAGCCAGTATTTATTCGCATTGTAAACTTTTTCAATAATAAACGGGATAACACGCTACATACTATTTTACCCTGGAAATTCCTTCATAAAAAATATTATTTATACGCGAAAAAACCAACACGCAAATGCCCTAGATTTCATCCGAAATATAAATCTTTATACAAAATATAAGACGTTATTTCATTACACGAGTTGTTTACCTAGTCTTTTCATAACTTATTCTTCATGCATTTTCCTCACTAACTAAGCGTTCAAAGAAACTCTTCTACCTGCGAAACATTCTATAACATGAGAATTTACGAGAACCTCTTATCTTCGAAATAGAATATACCTTCATATGCTATCAGTAATATTTTAACGTTGCTGTTTTCAAGCGATGTTTCAAACGAATTTCCATTTTATTCTTAACGAAGTTCGTTTCATAAATCTTAAAAGTTTATCGTTTGGTCGCAGCTGTAGAGCTAAATTTATTTAAAGCACTTTTGTCGGTTTTAACACCGTCAACTTTAATTTTGGTAATGATTATTTTAAAGGTTTACTACTTCGACATAAATAGATTTTCGATAATTTTCTTAATAATAAAAATATATAATCAATTACACTGTCCGATTTTCAATCTAATTCACGAACTAACATTTCAACCGTGCCACCCAAGACGTATCGATTTCTTATCAAGATTTATATAACGAAATCGTAAAAAATATCTTTATAATCGCATTTCTTGCATCACTTTCCCCTACAAAAAAATCGAGTAAATATTTCTGAAAGCGACCGCCGATTAATCAGTGTAACCGAGCGCCATTAAACGTTTTCGTGACAAACGAACATATAACCCCCGACAAATTCACTACAAATTGTATCGTCCTTCATAGCAACGGCCGCGTTATGTCTTCATTCATCACCGCAATACAATCTCAACTGTTATATTATTTATTGTTTTTCAACCATCGGCCAGAACAAAAGTCCATCCTCGGGCCGGTCGATACTCGGGACACGTAACCCAGATTTCTCTCGTCCTGCGTCCGAAGCACGTCCAACATCCTGATTGATGGTGAACCCAATTCGTTGGGTTCACGGCTGTCGCTCAAATATGTACATGTTTATGTGTCTGGGATGCGACATTACATGGTGGAGGTTGTATTTGAATAATTCGCGACTTGTCCCGAGGCACCGAATCGAATTTCCATACAATAATTTCTTCGTAAATACATTTCGGTTTATAAATATTATAATATTGTATATGTTTTAATACGAAAAATAGTTTGAAATTATATTGTATATCTTTATCTATTCGATAATGTTGCACATATGGTATTATTGTATGTTTGAAATGATATTTCTTATCAAAAGTTTTATTAAATGGTAATTTGTGTGGTTGGTTTTTAATGAAATTAAAAATTCTAATATTTAAAAAAAAATTGATAATAAACAAAATGGACTATTGATCAAAATAAGCATATAATTTTATTGGTCATGTAATAACAAAACGCTCATTTATTATACTTAACTTTTTTCTTTATTATCGTAATCGTAAAAATGTGTTTATAATTTCTTTTAATTTCCGTTTAATAATGAAAAATCTATAATTCTCCCTTAAAAAAATATATACCAAATCCTCTTTTTACACAGTTCCGAAATAACACGGTTCAAGGAAGAAGAACCTATTATTTTTTACACAGTTTTTTCACTTTAACGCGGTATAAAAAAACGTATTATTGTACCACATGGTAAAATTCAGTACAGACCAGTATACTTTTATAATTATATGTAAGTAATTACAGTTATTAAATTTAAAAAAATGGATATATTTGATGATTTTCGATGGCGAAATTTTTTCACATTACACATTTTTTATAAAGTACATTTGGATAGAAGTTCTATCCAAATATACTGATGGAACCTATCTCCAATTTTTATATGGCCACCATAAATTATTTCACACAATATTCTCTGGAACGTATCCCACCGTGTAAAAAGACGATTGGGTGTATGAACATAATCTCAAATTTTAAATAGACCCAAAACTTTGTATAATATCTACAAATATCTGAAATAACGGACTGAATAGGTCTATCAAACACAAATCCGACACATCTCAAAATACCATTTGGCAATAATCCAATTTGAAATCAATCACGTATCGATTCCGAACACTCATTTCAAAAATGCGTCCATATCGTCGATCCGAAAGGCGATTAATACTCCATTCGTGCGGCCAAGAGATAACCCAGCCCGTCTGACGGTTCAATATTAGAAACCCGCTCGGATATCTCGCATCCGCTATTTTCGTACTTTATCCAATAAAAAGCACCTCTCGTCCCGCTTTCTCCCATCCGGGAACAGGGCAAATCCCATCCCGTTGTCTCCCTCTCCTGTCGACAATTGTGTAGGGAACGGTACGTATTATACGTGCAAGAGAAGTGGCTCGAACACGTCAACTCCTGTTTTTGACTCGTACCATTCGGCCTTACGATAATATTTACTCGGTTCGAACGAACGTCTCTTTTCGCTTCCCATTATTACGCTCGCTGTGTGCCCCACTCGTCGAGTTGGAATTGCTGAGGCAAATTGATATTTGTCCGCCTCCGAACGGACGAAAATTTGATACTTTCCGGGTGGAGATGATCGCGCGATCGCTTAATAGTTATTGGTTTTTGCGTAATGGCGTGCGATTATGCTCGAGTGGATTCGCTTCGGATTTTATTTATTTACGCTATTTGTCATGAAATTTTGATGTTTCCTATAATAACGTAACTTATATGATTTATTTTAAATTTCGCATATCAATATTATGTATCATGATCAAAGTGTTGTATTCCCGAAAATTTCAGCAATTTCGCCCTTGTGAAACACAATATCGTAGATTTCAAGCGGACACCATTAGAGAAGACCAAAGACGCCGAACAAACGCCCTGTAATTCGATACTAGAACTACACAATGTATGTATATGTGCACAAGCTTCTGAAAGAACCTTGCCAGTTTTAATCCTGTAATCGATCACACTTACGTCTGTCTAAACGCCTAGTTTCCTACCCCCCACGACATTACGTAGTCTATTACATACGTATTCTATTCTGCATATATAATATCCAAGTGTGCATACACCATTCTATATATAAAAGTGGACGTAATTGTGCATGTTGGGACGATAACACTAATGTCTATTTAATAACAATATATGAATCGTTACGTGAAAGTTTCGTCTATGTGTAGGGTTGCGTGATCATCGACATTACTACGTAAACGTATCCGTAAACGGTCCATCGAATTATTCAAGAATAGATACCCTTTTCTGTGATACCACAATAGTACGATTATTGCTATACTTTCCGAAAAACGATTTAAGTTTTGTTACAAAACAATTAACTTTATATACATTATTTTACAAGTATACCAGAGGTTGCAGTCAGTACAAACACTTAAATCCCACGGCTGCATATGAGGTCTATTTATGGACGTTGGCAGTCTATTTGCAGCCGCCGGTCTGTTGAAGTGTCTGCAAAGCGCAACCATCCCCTTTACCAACTGTTATATTCAACTCTCTGGTCCGAAATGGGTCGCGCGTGTGCATTTTTAACGAGGTGTCTTAACGAGCTTCCGCGGACGCGTGAAAATTATATATTTGCCAAGCGGAACTCTTTTGAGAGTGGTTAAATTAATTTTAATGGTGTTTAATTTGAGAACCGAGGAATGGGCTGAATAAAATCAATTGTTGCGTTATGGAATGCTATTCGTTTTAATAGTCGTGTTTGTGACGCATCGATCGTGTTTTGTGTCATGCGTGGTTCAAAATAAGTGATCATAGACATAAGCGATTCTAAACGAAAGCGATTACTTATTTTGTGATCCATACAGGTCTTAATATATCAATTTTATATCGTTGATGCATGATTATATAAATGTTCAATCGATTAGGACGTGATGAATGATGTCTATATTTATGTTAGATTGAGTTTTAAAAAACTAGGTCATTTTTTGCCATATAAATTAATCCTTTGATGTCTTTAAATCTCATTTCCACACATATGTACTTGTTAAAGTTCACTTTTCACATACGAAATGTCATTTCGTGCTAACAAAAAGGCCAGAGGTTACATTTGAAAACGGGTCGCTCTATTTACACCGCAAACTCAATTAAATTTTAACCAGGAGCGCTCCCTCAAAGTCACACCATAATTTGTCATACTTAAATTACTATACTAGACAAAGATAAAGTAAGCGTTCAAATTACCCACACTTATATTTATCGAGCTTAAGCCAGACACTATCAAATACGACTAATTTCCCATTAATACCCGAATAAAGGGAGCTCTGTTAATTTGACATCGCTACGCGTATAAACGCTTGTATCCTTTATTTAGGTTTCTCGTCGAAAGTTAAACTCAGGTTTATTTAAATCTTCGTTAAGTCCTCTCTGTGTAAAGTATGTTCCTTAATTTAATCAACCGCTCGACTTCGCGAAGTATCGATTCAAACTTAAGAGTTCGTTTTCAAAGACTACAGAATAGAAATGTATTGTGTTACAGCTTTGATTAATTAATTATTTTATTTCGAATAGGTTTCTGTAGCCTACAAAGTTGAAAATATGAAATTAATTCAAGAGAATTTTGAGAATTATTACCACCTACCACTTGAGAAAAAAAATTGCCGCCGAAACGGACAATGCAATTAAAAGTTTTCGCTCGCGTTCAAAATTTATGATGCCGGTTTTATTTTTATTTTGTACTTTTTCATGCATCAACGATTCAAATATACGAGAAGATGCTCAAAAGTAATGAGAGTTTCAATTTTGAAAATTGCGTATAAAATAAAACATTTTCGTACATTAATAAACTTTGAATTACTCCCTTTAAAAAAAAAATATTTTTTTAACATTCTGTTGTTTTTTTCTAATTCTCAGAACAATTCTAGAACCTTTTTGCTTTGATTCCTTTAAGTCCACCAACTTTTTTTAAATCTTTCCGCATGTACAATACGTTTTTCCTTTCCATTCCCTTTTCATTTGAGGTAACAGAAAAAAGTCACATGAAACTGAAACAGATAAATAGAGAGAACGAGAAACAATGGTCGTGTTTTTTTTTATTTCAATGAACATTGCGCACTCATTGTGTTATATGGGGCGGTATTGTCCTATTGCTAAATTCAATCGCGCTTTTACCAATCACTTTTCAAAATCGCTAGCGAACTGCAGTTTCATTTAAAAACTTTTTTCCAATTCAACAGTTAAAGTTGCATTTTTTCTTGACCAGTTGGCTAATATCAAAGTAAAACAGTTTATTTTGCATTTTTTTTTCAAAGAAAAATATCATCTACAATCTTTACTTCTTAAAAAAAGTTTTAGATTAGGTTAAAATTCCGTGATGAATATATTATGAACATATAAAAAAGATACAGGGGAGATTCTATAAATGCGAACTGCGAATGAAATAGAAATATTCGCATTCGTTCTTGTATTCTCGCTTGTTACCTTGACTCTTGAGGTACGCTCACGCTTACGCTTACCATAGAATTTCACCCTTAAAAGATGCTCAAAAAATCTTCACAAAAATACTAATAATTTTATAATAACAATCCTTAGCTGAATGATATAAAAATATGTCTAAAGGTGGCCACATACGCTACGAGAAATCGTTACGATCAGACTGTACAGTTCGAACGGTACCGATAAATCGCTACATGTATCTTATAAAACTGTACAGTTTCGTCCGATTTTTTAAGACTGTTCAGTCGAACGGAACAATACAAAAATTTCAATTGATTAATCGGAATCGAATGAACTGTGCCGACTGATCGTAACGTGTATGCGCTCGTTAACGATTTCTCGTAGCGTATATAGCTTGTATGCCATGTACGATAAACTGTACCGTTCGAACTGTACAGTCTGATCGTAACGATTTCTCGTAGCGTATATGGCAACCATAACATATAATCTCAGGAAGAGACCCAAATACGCTAAATAGGCTATTTACGCTCACGCTTAAATTTTAATAATATTATATTAAAAATAAATCCAACCTAAACATTCAAATCCTGATTTTTCCTATACATTTAAAATTTTCATACTATTATATTACAAAACTCATCAAATCAAAACGAAAATACATTTTTTTTAAATCATAGACCTTTATTAATCAACACCAAATCTATCGACAACAACAACAACAAAAAAAAAAAAAACCCACCCTCAAAAACCAATAGATCCCAAAGATCGATCAATCCCAGCGATTTATTAATAGCCTGGTGCTGCGCCCCGCTTAAGCGTGACGCGCGCCCCCCGAGTCGTTGACCCTGGCGGGGGCCCAGGGGGCGCAGGGGCCGGGGGCTCTCGCCGCGGCCCGCTATCGATTTTACAAACCAGCCGGGGGGCGCAGGCGGCAGGGGGGGCCCCGGGGGTGGGGCTCGCGTGAGCCCCCGTTACGTTAACGTGAACGGGCGCTGCAACCACTACTGGCCCCGTGAATGATCCGCTTTGTGGGTCATGCTTTGCTACTGGGTCTTTATTGGGGGTTGGATTCGTTTTTGTGGTTTTTGGTGTTTTTGGATTGGTGAGATTTTTATTGGTTGTTTTTGATGGGTTGTTTGGTTTTTTTTGTTGTTGGGAAATCGGTGATGTGAATTAAAATTTATGGTGCTGCTTTTTTTGGGTTATGGACTTAACTGTTGCTGGGCTCGTCGGTAATATGAGAATTATGATGAATGGTTTCTTTGGAAAAGTGAGAAAAAGGTCGTGTTCGATGCATCTTTTCGGTGACTTTTTTTTATGTAGAACAATCGCATTGAAAATGTCTGACGAATTTTCTTTCGGAGTATCATCTATGATTTGAATATATTTTCAGATACTGTGTATATCACAATGGAAAAAAATGATTGAAAAAAGTTATATTGAACGACTACGTCTGAAAATTTTATTTACTTTCGTTCGAATATATGAATTTTTCGTATATCCCTATCTGGAAATTTTTTGATTTGTTTGAACTTCGTATTGTTATGATTGACATTTTTTTTCAAATATTTGTAATTTTATAAAAAAAATATATAATGTATCGAAGTATCTGTTTATTTCTTACATATAAATTTTTAAGTTGTTTGAAATTTACATATTTCACATTACGTGTCGACATGTACGCTTATCTAGAATATGCTTAATATTCGCGTTTTCGTACTACCCGTTATCGTGCAATTACAATGTGTTATGGATTAACTTAAAATTCGACGAATATCTCAAAATATAACCAAAATTTTCCATGACAGATTTATAAAAACTGCATAATACAATTCCCATTTTAATCAACATAGAAGTCGACCAATAATATATAACACCATTATAAAATTCTATAATTCCGGGCATACGATTGTTCCAACGACCGGATTTTATTATTTTTTCCGCCCGATTTCATAAAGATATCTTGATAACCTCCCCATACGATAAATTTCTCACTAGTAGCTTTATTTCCGATCAACAGCACGAGACCGTTCCTAGCAAAGAACAACAGTCGATACGAAAGTCATGCGGACGTTTCGCACCGCTTAATATAATTTCCACGCACTCTCCCTGAATAAAATTACGTACAATCATCGTATTACCGTATCCATTCGAATAATACGTATAAATAAGTTAACACGATCCGAGCAAAAGTGGCGAAACATTCTCGACACGTCCTCCTCGTATAAATTCTAATTTTACACTTACCGCACGATATAATCTTCGAGCTTTCGCCTCGCCCGTTTCTCACAACAAACACATACATATTTATTAAGCCGGAATTCGAATAACTTATCGATTTTTTCTTCGAAGTTCGTAACGAGATTTTTCGAACAAACTTCGATCCGCCTTTGGAAACTCGTCGCGAAGGAGACCTCTCTCTCGATAGGATTGACCTCAAATTGAATATATTCGAACCTCGGGCTAATATATTGCGAAGAAAGGGTCGAAAGTCGTTATTTTGCCCTATCTGAAATCGGTAATCGCAAACGTCAACCTACGGTAGGGTTTCCTTTACTACGCCCACGGTATATTTCGGCGAAAGAGACTCCTAATTAATTCAGACACATATTTGCGCACCTTAACAGATTATATCCGCACGAGCTTGTACGGAATTAGTACGTACGGGTTTATTTCTGTGTATACCTAGGCGTAATTATATTATTTTCGTCGAAAACGTGTAACCTTTTATTAAAAATAAAGGGAAACAAATCGTTGCGTGGGCGTTTCGCTTAACTTCTTCATACGACGTATCACGTAACTTTGTGCACAATGGATCGTTATCGCGTTGTTTTTTTTGGTATATTTTTGGGTTTTTTTTCATTTTAATTTGTATTTTCTTCGATTCAAGCGACGAAAAGTGCAAAAGTTCTTAAAATTGACGGATCACCCTTTTCAGAAATGACCCTTATCATACTTGACTGACACACAAAAGCGCAGAATGACATCTTACGCTTCATTTTCATTAAATTTTCGTTCTACTTTTGGATTTTTTTTATAAAACAAATATTGTGTAATATATTTTATATTCTTATTTCAATTTCACGAATACTTAAATACTCGAGCTTTTACATTATAAAAGTATAGGTGAGCTTTAATTGCATGCACTAAAACGCTTTCACTAACCGACACAGTTTACTCAGCCGAATGATTTAGTATGATTAGTTATGTACACTCAAACCTTTGATCGATCTACATTCAGTGGTTTTCAACAATCTTCGAATTGAATTTGACTATTAACATGCACGTGATTATTCGTAAAACACTCAAGAAAATTATTATGATCCATCATATTGATGAGAAATGTGACATAAATCGACAATGTAGCTAGTACACGAATTTCAAAAAGATATTTCGGTTTGTTTTCGTGCCATTTTTCAGGCAGCAGATGTTCAATTGATGAAGAAACTTTCAACCGCGTGGAAAGTTTCAGCACGAAAACGCTCGTTTGCTTTAAGCGGAGCAAGTCGTCTACTTTGAAAAAAAAAAACACTGAAACGACAATTATTATTTTTTTCTTCGTCGCCCATCCACCTTTCACGTTCGATATTGATTTCCATATTGAAAAACAATATCCTCGATTAAATAAAGGAGGAAATGACGCCAGGGGCGTGAGTGAAGGCTTTTATGGAAGGGCAGGACAAACTTTGCCAATAAACTCGGCTCGTTTAACTTCAAAAGGCCCAAAAACGTATGAAACGATTTACATTCGAACGCCAACGCCTGAATTATTTATTCCTATTGCGGCTCATATGAACCGTGAGTGAAGTATCGTGATTGTGCAAAACGATTAACCCTTATTCTAGAATTAACGAGACACTAATTTATTCGAGAGTATCTATTTATATATCGAATAAGTGATTATAAATTTCGATATACATATTGAAATATTCAATGCTTAAATGAATATAATACTTTTATGTATTTATTAAGATAATTGATTTTGAAATATAATCTACAAGTTCTTTTATTTGACAAAGTAATTATGATTTAATTTTTTCATTCCGAACATAAATATTTTTTTATTAAAATTCAATTCAATTAAGAATTCTGGCCGTGAATATTTTCCAATAACTAATTATTATAATTCAAGCACAGTATAATATTATTTTCGTTCTGAGAAATATTCTTGAAATCGTTAATTATCTCATAATTAAGCTTTCGCCTAATTAGTTATTCGAAATTGATTAATGACATAGATGAAAATTTTATATCACGAATATAAAATAAGAAACGAAAAATTATTTCACCTCGAATTTCAAAGCTTAAATTTTCCATTTGACAAATCAAAAATGGATGCTAAACATACCTACGATTTTCACGCACTAACATAAAATTTTCAAACAAAAAAATGGCAAAAGCCGGCGGGGCCCTTCCGTCCGTCCAATACATTTTTAATTTTGTGGAAATCGATAGGCGCACAATCAACCATCGAATAAATAAAACGTCGGAAAAACCGGCCACTCTTCGTTGGGTTTTTCCCGGGAAAATCCGCCCCCGCGGAGCTTTTCTTCCGCCCGGCGGAAATGCTTTCCTTCAAACAATAACGTCACAACCTGCAAACCCGGTGGGGTGACTAGCCGGAAAATGTATAGATCGCATTGTGTTCCTTAATACATTATATACGATGTGGAACACAAAAACGGGGGATTGTGACGGGCGGGAAAAATAGTCGAGCACATTTCCACGTATGTACTAGCGAATAAAAAACAAACCGGCTCGCATTAAAGCGAAAGAAAAGCCCCGTGCGAACGAGGTTTTTCCAACCCACTCGAATATTTATGTACACACGCGTGGTAATGTTGGAAAACTTCCGTGATTCCGTTTTGTTTTTACGTTGAGTTTTGCTTGTGGAGGTTCGATGTTGCCGCAATTATTCATTTCGATCGACTCATGTTTATTGATATGCGCGTGTTGTTTGTTTTGCGGTAGATTGCGATTCGATTGAAGAAATCGTGGATTTCTAAGTGGTATCGTAACAAGAAATTTTCTTGATGTTAATCGGCTTATTTGTTATCGGCTTATCGGAGTATTTTAGATATTTAATCATTATTGAATACAATTTTTTTTCAATAAAATTTCCGCTATTTTATCATAGAAATATTTGAATAGTAAATCTGTAATGATGCGCTGCCGGTCTCGGAAGTTTCACTGAGATTCTTCTCTTTTTGGTTAGCTTGCATTTATATCATAAGTTTTTTAATTAAAATTTTCCCGAAGCTAATTAATTTTCATTCAAGGTCCATTTTATGAAAAATAATACACATTCAATTTTATTTCACTCTTTAATATTTTCCTCATAACGTATAATACTTATGCTCACAAAATAATCTTTTGATATGCGTAAGTCTCAAGGTTATAAAGTTTATTGTTATATACGGTTATAAATACATAAACTTCCCATATATCCGTCGTGCGAAATAAAATATATAAAGATTTACATCGCCAAACTTTTAGGTTTCCCAACAACGTCCGCGCTAAAAAAAAAACGCAAAATATCATTTTTCACACAAAGCAAAAACATCCATCCAAATTTGCTTCCACTTGTCAACGTTCATAAAAAAATTGAATCCCATTTTTCCGAACCGCCATTTCGCATCAGATTAATACCATCCTTCATCAAAACTGTCCCCGTTGCCTCTTCGCGTGACAAACCGCAACCGCGCTCGATTTTATTCACCAGACAACTTTGGCAAAAACAAGCGGTACCATCACATCGACTAGCCCCACTCGACAAAAACCCCAAAATCCACGAACCCGTGAAAAAATCCCGAGACCCATTTCGAAATAGGGTCAAGACAGCGTCTGAGAGGCGCCGGCTGATGGCGCCTACAAGAACTTATCCTCTATCGTTGAATTGCCCACGCACACTCGAATATGATATTATGGCATATCATGGTCCAGGCCGTTTTCATATTTTACACGTATCGTTGAAATTGAACTCCTTCACGTGTCGAATATTATGCCGCAAAGAAGTCGTGCGATGTTATTCCGAATCGCGTATGTTCGTGTTTGATATGAAAATCTATGAATAAAAATCTTTTTTGTATATTATATTGGATTACTGAAAAACTTTTAGTTACTGTTGAAATTGCAATGATAATTTAAAAATAATTATGATTTCCTAAATTTTAGTGAAGATAGCGAAATTTTAATAATATATGAGAAATGGCTATGGAAAACGATATAGGATCTGTAAAAATGATGACGAACGGAACATTGATATAACGAAAATTTTTGAAATAAATCAAATATTTGACTTTAATGAATATAAATTTTGTTTATTTTGACCGGATAGGTCTTGAAAAAATGAAAACAACATTATTTTTATATTATATTATATATTGTGTATATGATTCTTTTTTTTATGAATCGAGTATCAATATTTGTTCAGTTTGTCGGAAATTCTATTTATATTTGTATTAAACAAATATTACATATAAATCACGCCCACAGTATTTATCTTCAATAAATAATCGCTAACCAATTTGACGTGTTATCATACATGTCAAGCTTATGCCCAAATTATGTCTTGGAAACTGCTTACAGCTTATAATCCTATTAACACATTAACGGCAATAACCATGAAAATAATTTTCTCTAACGAATAAATTATACACATAATGTTAAAACGCGCACTTAATATTTTTAACTCCACAGTAAAAAAGAATCATTATACGCACAATAAATCATTTAAAATAATTGAATTTCAACTCCCGAAACCAATCTCGAACATTCCCAAAAAGAAATTACATTTCACAATATAAAAAGCAAACACGAATACGAAAGCGCATGCGCGTAAAAAGCTCCGACGCTGCAAAGCTCGCGAGAAAAACAAATCCACGGTCCCATTAGCGAGCGTTAACAGTCAACTTTTCACCGCCGTTTTGCGCCACTTGACACTCGTTTGTGTGTATGTTATTCAACGTGCACAGTTTGCCGGCGTTGTTTTGTGACGTGCGAAGCACTTTCTTGTGCACGCCACTAGTGTCGTGCATATCGTTAGTTAACATCGACTCAATTATCCTCCGCGAAACGGTGGCTGATAATCCGGTTAATGGTCACGAAAGCTCCATTAAGCTCGGCCATGTTCTCGGACGACGTTGCACTTTATTCTTGTCCGACACTAAAAGGCGTGCAATATAATTTTTATGGCGGCCCTTAGCCGACGAGCAATTTGCCACACGTTTTTCCATTGAGAGATGGCTTCTCTCGAATAAGGGAACGGCGAGTATTGATTTCCGTTTACGCGAAAACAAAGTACACAGATTCGAAAAGCAATTCATGTTTTCGAAATCGATAAAACATGGCGGTGTTTTATTTCGGCGGACGTACCAGTTCCCGCCGATCACCGGAGTTAAGCGACATTGGGCGTGGTCAGTGCTTCCATACCATTCCACATTCAAATGTAACATATACTCGATTAATTAAGCGCATAAATTAACGATATCGTTTCGTTTTCAGAAACAAGCCATGCTAGTCAGACAACTGGAGGAAGAGCTTCGAATGAGAATGCGAGCGCCTTCGCTGGAGATGCAGCAGCAGATAGAAGTCCTCTTCGCCGAAAACGAACACCTCACCAGAGAAATTTCTATACTGCGCGATACTATCAAGGTAAAATCAATTATATTTTAGTCTGTGAATGATTTATCGCTGTTTCGCAATACCACGGGCTTGGGATGTGTCGATGCGGAGTGCGTCTTATGTAAATCTCTCTGTGCTTCGGCCCCGATTCGCCCCGGTTGGAGTCGTTGAAACTGTGATAATAAATTGACATCTCGAAAGCATAATTTAGTGTAAGAAGTGGTCTACGATGCTCGGCTTCCAACTCGTATAAATTTTGCTGGCCCGCTCCCAACATCGGCAGGCCTCTTCGCAATTTTAACGGAAACTCACATTAATATAAAAGCAATCGATCGTTATGTACATAGCCAAGCAGAAATTTCGAAATAAAATAATGTTTCTTTCTCGACCATTATTTCAGTGTATTTTTTAAAATATAAAAATTGGTGAATGATTCAAACTCTTTTCATTGTGATCCAAACGAGTTTTTTTATTTTAAATATTATAATAAATTATTTTCTATATATTTTAATATTCACGGGTTAATGGTTCTCGTTATATTTTCAGGAGTTGGAAATTAGGATTGAAACGCAAAAGCAAACTATCCAAGCCAGAGATGAAAGCATCAAAAAACTCTTGGAAATGCTTCAAAACAAAGGCATGGGTGAGTGCTTCTTTAAAGAAGCGATTTCTTTTATTATTTATCATTCCATTTTTTTTTTTTAATTAATTGCGATGGCTTACCGAAACGCCATATAACAGCGTTATATTATCGTGCAAAATTTCCTGCAACGAATTTTCTGTAAACTCATAAATAATACGCTAATTCCTCTGAATCCCTACAACGGCAAAACATAGATGCTTAATGAAATTTTCTCTCGAAAAATGGTCCGTTTCATATCAACAATGGGATTAAATTTTACTTTTTCATAAATGCTTGTGATTAAAAATGTTCTCTTTGTAATTTTTCCCTTCTGAAATAACAAATACTAACATCGCTTTGTTTTTGGTGATTGCTAATACCTTACAGGTAAAGAAGAAGAGAGGCAAATGTTCCAGCAAATGCAGGCGATGGCACAAAAACAGGTGTTTAAAAAGAAGTTTATATTTTCCATATATCAATGTAGTTTATTTTCATTGTTTCGCATCATTGCTGATAAGATTTTCATACATATTGCATTTCTGTAGTTAAACGTGTGTATACTTAGACGACGTAGTTAGAGCTAAAAAGAAATTCATCATTTGCCTAATGATAATTTTATTTTTATTTTCAAATCGTTGACGATTTAAGATGAATTTCTTTTTATTCCTATCTTGCAAATTCTTCCTTCATGTTACTCTACTCTTTCTTTTGTATATTTATTTTTATTTTC
Organism: Hydropsyche tenuis; assembly: GCA_009617725.1. Lineage (NCBI taxonomy): Eukaryota > Metazoa > Arthropoda > Insecta > Trichoptera > Hydropsychidae > Hydropsyche > Hydropsyche tenuis. Next base: position 1,403,564 of record VTON01000036.1, read on the forward strand.
CTCCATTTTCCAATCAAGCCTTAGTTCTAGTTTCTACATTATCACTATACGAAACTCGAACGAAAAGGAACATCATTACATCATATTGAACATTTCATACGATAAAAAACGCGTGAATAGCTTTAAACGCATACCTCATAATACAGCATGATTCATAAAATAGGAAATACGAAATATATATAAAAATATTTAAAATGGGCGAGATTTTCAAATAACGTCAAAAAACATACTATTGAGCCTTCGTTTGTAATGGACAAAACTTTTTTACTTTTTCCAAACGTATCACATCAAAAATGCACAACTTTCATCCGATGAAAACGTTCATTGTTCACACTCTGAAATCAGTACCGTCGCACCGGAAATAAATAGCGAATTTTTACATTCATGTCGAACCACCGTGTAGCTCGAACAGGAACAAGGACGTGAACGACTTCGGTCACGATTTCTCCTCACGTCCACAGTACCCAATATCGAGCTGGTGGTGCAGATTCACCTTCCGGGAAAAACTCCTGAAGGATCTAACCGTACATATAATATATTAATAAACTGGCCACGAAGAAAAATCCGCACCGACGGAACGTGATCTCGGTCGCTCGTGCCTTCAATTTTCTTTATACCTTTTTGACTTCTGATCCGATCGACCCCACGCTCCTACCATGGATCACTGGATGTTTCATGTTTTGTTTCATATATTATATTTTTGTTTATCGTAGGTAGCACAAATACATTAGACGACGTAGTTAAGATGCAATTAGAGTCGTTGCACGCAATCGTATACGAGATCGAGTCCCGTTCTTTGCGTATGTCTTTGAAGAATCAGCGGGAAGCCGCTTCTCTAGAAATCCCTGTTCTCAATAGAAAAGTGTGATTATAAAAATTTTATTTTACGATTTAACTAATCTAAAGTAACCGACTAACTCGCCTTGTTTTTTTTTATTTAAAAAATAACTCACATTAATAAATTTTAAATAATGTAATACAAACACGTATAAGAATTTGTGCGACTCGAGTAGAACGAACCAATCATGCGTTATCAACCAAAGTTAATGTGCTTTTTATTAGATTTTCTATCGGTAGACGTGAATATCGACAAAAACAACAAATAAATACAAGCGCTTTTGGGAAACCAGTGTTTTGCGTGAAAATTCGTATGGTCGTGTGCACATGTATGGAGAAGCGTAAAAGAGAACGTTGATTGTTCAAAGGGCAACCTTTCACGTATATCTCGCTCTTTTATGATATAGTAATATTGGGAAAAAAAATATTTTATGTGTGCGCGTGTGAGTGTATTTTTATATTATGATCATAAATTATGAAGATCTTTCAATAAAGAAATTCCTTTTTTGCTTTTAAGCGCCATTCAAGTCTTCGCACAGAGCCGACTCGTAAATGGAGCAAACGAAGCGAGTGCCTAAGGATGTTTGTTAAATGGTATTCATGAAATATAAATAGAAATATATTTCAGTCTGAAAAATTACGAATACTTTTATAACTCATCACACAGAACGTAGACTTTTTTCAATTATATTTCGAACACAATTTTCAATCTCTCAATCTGCACAGTCTTACGATGTTTTTTCATTCAACTATTTGCCTTATTACTTATCTTGTTTTGTACTTTTCGGATTTGATACATACCGCTTAATATCGAAAGTACAACACCCTATCTTCTTCTCTTAAAATATTTTCTACATACGTTGCATCCACATTTTATATTATACCTGTATGCGAATGGCATAGTGTGAGCGTCAAGTGTTTCCCAAAAGCGTTATCACCGCCCTCATACATATATATATTATATATACTCAATCAACTGTGTATGTTTGTAAAATTGCACCCACGTCTTTTAGCTATGTCACCCACTTTGTCTCTTTACTAGTTGCCCTTCATCTCGATCACCAAACGCCTCACAATAATGTTTTGCTATACATAGAGCCTCCTCTTCACGCTCGCGTGTGTCTGTATTGTCTGTATGTGTCCTTCGATGTTGTCAATGTGTTCCGGTCATCGCATAAATGTATTTTAATTTAGAAATGTGTACCATAATGTCATTTTTTTTTAATTAAGCCGAAACCGCATCAACTTCACGATTATGTGTCTGTCATCAATGTCACATGGCCATGTTATGTATAGTCACGTACCATCAAGTCATCACAGCACCCCCGTTCTTTCCCAAAAAAAAATACAAAAAAAATAAATAAACAGACACCACTCATGTACGAGCACTACGATTACATGTGCATGTATATGAGTGCGTGTGTGTATGTTTAAAAATATTTTTTTGAAACATATATATATATTTTTTATTACCTGTGTTAGTGAGAAATTGTCCATTGCAACAAGAAAATCGAACGTTCTCTAGTACCTTCTGTGTCTGGCTTCTCGTATTTGAATCAAAATTAGATGTCGACGTTGTGGAGCTTACCTTAGTCGATCAATCATGTTCACGACACCGACCATCCATATGTTCTCGGCCATTTTTGTGTTTCCATTATATAATTTTTCTTTTCGTTCAATCCTATACATTCTGTTTACTTTCTCTTGTTTGTTTTTTCAACGTATATATTATATATCTCTGTTCTGAATCGTTGCATCCCCGAGTTTGCATTATGATTTGTTTATTTTTTTATTCACTTGGTACTAAATTGTTTTCTGAGACGGTTCGCCTTGCACTTCGCTGTGGGTCGCATCGGCTGCAAAAATGAAAATATTTTTCAAAATGCGATTCAATAATAAAATTAACATTTCTTAACTTTATCGTGTCTCGTATGTTTGCTGTGCATCAAATTCTTATATGTGCATCATTGCAATTTGGATGAGTGTCATGTGATTTGTTGTACATTTATCACCGGTCGATCTTTATTCATATTTTATGTTTGGGATCGTTTCTTTTCGAAGCTCGAGCGCAATTTTTTTCGAAATACTTTTTTTTAATTGAGAAGCATTTGGAAATAATTTTATTTGATTAATTTTCATTTAAATAATTATTTTATATAAAAAAACTACAATTTTTTTCCATTTATTATGAAATATTTTATTTTGCAATCAATAACGCAATGCACGCTGCAAAAACCATTTTTATTTTACACAAATAAAAAAATAACAAAAAAACCAGCGTCAATTCCACAACAATCAACAACGCTTTCAAATGCTTCTGAACCATATAAAATAAAAGCTTGAAAAATCGATCGAATTGCGCTCGCCACGAAACCATCCACCGATCGTCCATACCGAAGTGTCTCCCACATTGTCTCGATCGATTTGAATAGTCAGGTCCCTCGCAAAAACCAAAAACGAAAAAAAAATACTTAAACGACCCAACAATAGCTTAAAATACAAAATGAAAAACGGAATAGAAGCGTTTCCGAGTCGCATAGCGGCTTTCATTATAAAACGAGCTCACGCAACAGCCCGAATCCCTAGGCGAGGTTCAATTTGTACCCCAGACGTGATCGACCTTCCGTGTTTTGGACCGCGCTGGAACCCTACCCTCTGCCTCAAGTAAGTCAAACAATTATCCCTTAACACCGCCACGTACTGTCGGTGATCCCTGAATTTTTTGTTTTCGTTCTGGTCTCTTGCAAATGCGCCGAAAGGGCGACGACTTCGAAAGTTCCTCCTCCTCCTCAGGTCACCTGTGCGGTCCCCCATGTCTGTGTCCCGTTGATGAATAGTCACCACAAATACAATACATGATCATGTTTTATTAAGGTTTTTTCCGATGTACATATGCGGCGTTGCGACTTTGAAGAATTCCCCGCTCCTTGTGTCGATGCGGTTTTTTTTTATCTCAACTATCGATTTTGCTATCTTTCACTTTGTGATGTTGCTCCTATGTTACAATCTCATTAGCGATTCCTTTCGCGTCTCTCCTGTTGCCATGGCGAAGATTTGAATTATCGGAAAATAGTATGCCGCCTCGCGAGCTTCCGCCAACTCAAAAAACGTGCAATATTAAAAAAAAATACATCACAAAACGAATTCGGCGTTTATCCAATCGACAAACGACGAGGAATTCGGCAAAGGTCGCAAACAACGATCAAACGAAAGCGATATATTTTATACACATGAAAAATTTATAAAAAATAAAAGAGAGAGAAGGGAAAAAGTCGACGAAATGCGGATGGACAATGTCAAACTAACATTGGCGAGTTAGTTTGACGAAAGAAATGTCCGCGAGCGGGTCCGGCGGGGCGTGCGTGTGCTAGAGACGTGTGCGTGCTTGCTTGCGCGTCGGTTCCGGTCACCCACATCCACACACAGTAGAACCACTGTTTTTTATTAATTTTTTTAATATGTTGAATCCTTGAGAAGTGATATAATTTTCGGTTGATATGTGCCGGATGATTTTCTGATGGATTCGGGTCGTTTTTGATGATTGCCGTTTAAATTAAATACTTTTCACATAATGTTCACACAACACTTGATTGAACAAAAAAGCACATTCCGTTAGACTTGAGTTTTTGATAAAACTGTATGCTCGTTTAGAATCCACTAAAGACCCTTTTCAGAGCGATACGATTACACCCGTAGCGTGTCAATTGCTCGAGCGCTGATCGATTGATGAACTTAAAGTTTTCAATCGATCGACGAGCGATTAACACACATCAATTGTAAACGCAACACTTTGAAAAAAATCACAGCTTCAGCACATACTTCTCTTGTTAAAATGTTTACGGATTATACTTGAATTGAACCGTTCGATGAAAATGTGTGAAAAAATTTCATTTACTCTTTTGATTTTCGTATTTATGATTTTGTAAATTATTAAATATATGAATTTAGCGAATTACAATATAACGACACTAGTAGTTGACCACGTACCTGTAGTTGACCACTTTTCAGAAAAATGTAAAAATTAAGGTTTTTAACGACGATAATCTTTCGGAAAAGATGCGATATATTAGCTGTTTATTACATCTTATCTATCGTACCCTTTCCGAAAGATTATCGTCTTTAAAAACCTTAATTTTCACTTTTTTCTGAGAAGTGGTCAAATACACGTATGTTACATGGTCAACCACTGGTGTCGTTACCTTATATAGTTGTAAATGATGGAATGAGGCTGTGAGAAACGATGTGAGGTTCGTTTTCCGAGTGTCGATAACAACACTCTCGAATGTCAATATGTGAATACCGAACATAAATAAGGGCGTAAGTGTCAAAAAATCCAAGATCGGTTTAATGCTAAAAATACTTTCTATATACCAATATCCATGTTTCAAAATATGTATGTACATATATTCGAAATACCCAAAATTAGTTTTTCAATAATGTATATCAACAACGAATTTGTATCGGTTGTATTATGCCTCTATGAGAATTTCTTGACCAAAAATCCTAAAAATGGCACTTACATCCATTTAAATTTCCGGCATTCACATTACCACACCATTCGGAAAACGCATCCGCAACCCAACTTACACACTTTTCAAACGATTCAACAAAAACCACAACCCAACATAAAAACTCACACCGAAACGGGTTCTACTGTATGTGGGAGAAGGGGGTGTAGAACGGTTTAGATCTTTCTTTCGTCAAACGCTCTCACCGTGGATCCACTGTATGTGTGTATGTGTGTGTGTTTGCGGTTGGTGCGTGCCGCAGGAGCTAAAGGCGACGAACGAGACGCTCAAGACGCTGCAGAAGCAGCTGGAGCGCGCCCTCCATGGCCAGACGCTGCAGCAGCTCGGCCCCGGCACCAGCACAGTCACCGCCATCCTGGAGACCAAGGATGCCCGCATCGCGAACCTGGAGCGAGAGGTCGCCCTCCTGGAGGCTGAGCTGCCCGCGAGGCCCTCGTCCTCGCCCCTGCCCTCGGACCCGCTCCTACTCTACAGTAAAATCGACCCTAGCTTTAAGCGACAAGTAAGTTTCCTCTTCGACAATGTGCAGGTGAAGAAAGATGGCCAGATGAACATTATCATGTAGGTGCGTGACAAGCGACACACCTGTACGATGCGCTCTCACCGGCGCGGTAAACTCTTTTTTTGTTTAAGTTTTCTGTTCGGTTTGACCCACACCACTCACGTGCTCTCTCCCTGTCCGCTCTCTTCGGCAGTCCAGTTGTGCGTGTTCGATGTTTTTTTTTGTTTGTGTAAGTTGCCAGACCTGTCGATGTTTGGCCGTTCGACATCAAGTGCCTATTTTCGATGAAGCGGCGGCTTTCAGATGAAACTTTTTCATGTTGATTTATTAGTCAGTGTTCTGAATTAGTTTTTCGTTCGATCGCTTTTGTTTTTTTTGTTTTGTTGTTGAAATTTCCGAATTAAGATCTTTTGGTATGTTTTGTCTGAAAGTTACATCGACGTGAAGTGTGTACTACGACCAATACCAGGGGTCTCCGACTGCATCTTAATGTTCTTAATATCATCTTGGATTAGGTCACATTTTAATCGAAATCCTGCTTCAAAAAAAATCAAAATCAAGGTGACCTCTGGCTAATATTATAAATTATTTAAAAATTTTCAAATAAATCTTGTTGAATATTGATTATTTGCATGGTTTAGTATATTTTATATATCAAATTATTCAATATTTTACATAGATGTTATTTATTCGTCCAATTAATTCATCATCATGAATAAAAAAAACACACCCTTCATTGACCACTAGAATATAATGTTTTCAATAAAAATATATTATAATAAATGTTTGAAATATTGTACTTATCGTAAATTTATCAGATAGTTGAAAATTCGTTAATGTCGTTAAGCGTCATGAATCGTTAATGCGTATCATATTGTTCAAATGTATTAATATTTTTAGATTTATCTTTTTAATAGAAAATGCGCTTCGATCATTATCGCAAATTATGACAAATCAATCGAACTTATCATGAATCAAATAAATTTTATTTTATAATACTATTGTATTTCAAATACAAAATACGAATTTCATATAGTGGCATATCAAAAAAAAAACGAAACTATCATATATTTTTCATTAACTTTCAAATCTATCAATCAACATTGGAATCAAATTCTTAGATAAATATACAAAATTCTTATTTATTAACGAAATGACTTGTATTTTTAGATGTGTTCAATTTTTTCAATTAAATTTATATATAAAGTAATGTTTCAATAAAATATTGTGTTCATTTTAATCACTTGAATTATCTTATGATATCTAGTATACGCCTTTTATCTGACGCTTCCACATATGTATTCCATATGTTTTTAAAAATTAATATTTTGCTGACATTCAACCCTTGCGTACATACGTTATTACCTGAATCCATAAAAAAATATATCAAACCCTTTATAGAGTGTAATTTGAATTTTTTATTTTATATACTTATATTTCATCCGACGAGCTTTGTCATCTAATATCAAATTACCTTACTCAATGTATTTAGAACAACTTGTTGAATCATAGTGATTTATCGAAAATCAATAAAAATTTATTTACACAACTGTGAATGAACATTCTACATATACTTATATTTTGTAAGAAAATGTTCATATTGAGTAGTAAATTGTTTGTTAAATTTTAATATAACTATTTTAAGCGATCATTAGAGCCGCAGTACTATCTTTAGTCAGACTGAAAAAGTCGTGTCAATTATTCATTTTTACATGAACACAGACATATATATTTATTAGTACACGTACTTATCACAATATATATGTCTGCTGAAGTGTGTCTGTTTTAGATAATATACTTTTTCAGTGCGTGATCTGTCAAAAAAAACGCACTAACCATCATTCAGTGTTTATTAAATATATGCGCCTTCATTAAGACAGCTAAATAAAATTTATCGTTGTTGTAATATGAAAATGTTTTTTAGAAAAAACACCAAAAAAAATTATATTTTTCTTTCAATATTCTATGATGTTTGTATAGATGTAAAATTGATAGTTGATCACCAAATGTTTTCATTGCTAATACGCAATAATTCAAAGGTAGATAGTTAAATATTTAATATTAAAACAATTAATAATATTTATATATATTTTATGAAAATCCCTTTAGAAATAAACAAATATCTATTCAAATCGATCTCGCCATCTCTCGATTCATCCATCATCTCAGTAGTCGGTGTTGAGTGTTGACTCTAGGTGTACCTTTATTTTCAAATATGAAGTCACTGTTCTGCTGTTAAAAATTAAAATATTATGAATCTCATCATCATTCGTCATCTTTCGTCATCTCTGCATTTCCACCATATCGCATTTTACTTATTATCCATTTTTTATATTGTTTTATATATGTATATTCTAGTTTTAATTTATTGTATGTATGTATGTAAACGTCGCATTTCGTCGAAACTCATCCCTTGTTCAAAACTTTCCGACTCAAAATGTTTTTCTCATGCATTATTGATATAATTGATATTTGTGATGACTGCCTAAATCCATATATGAAACGCTTGCTCCATGTAACCCATATATAATCACTAATATTTTTAATCCAAACCTTTTCTATGAACGCCGGCAAATTTAAAAATATATACATGAAAATTTGCTGGCGAACTCATGGATGAGTTATAAAGGTTTTATATCACGATGTGAATTTATGTAGTTATTTGAATAAAAGCAAAACCTTTATGAATTCCATCAATTGAATAAAGATTTGTGAATAGCAATAATTGTTTTAATTTTTTTCATTTGTTACTAGTTTTATTGGAAAATTGTCATTTCACAAATCCTTGATTTCAATGTGTGTGTGTTTTTTATGTATTCTTTTTTCGAATTTCGCTCTTTCGCTTTTTCTTAGTCATCATCAATAATATGGTTAAATAAATCATATTTACATATTATACAATTATTTAAACATCGCACGGGTGAGCGTCACGAATTTTTCCAATGAGAAAATAAACGCCGCTTCCGAGCCAAATTATTCGTGAAATCTACCCGATAAATCGATAATCATAAATTATAGACACGATTCGAGCATCCACTCTCCTTTCAAAAACTTTTCCCGTAAAGACGTTCAAGTACAATCGAAAGTCCTCGAACGCAGAACCCTTTATTTTCTCTTAGGGCCCTCGCCCCTTAGAGGGCAGAGGAGACTTCTTCAAAATGTTAAAAAAGACAAAATTAAACTATACACGGTGCAATTTATATATTTATATTGAGCGATTTGAAATGCGACCCGTACGAAGACGTTCCCGTTTTTTGATTTTATTTTTTTACAAGTAGAGTAGCATTTTTTCCTACGTATACATATTTTCTTTGGTTGAGTAATGTGAATGTGGTAGAAAAATTTTTTTTTTCCTATTTTTTATATTATTTTGTATATTATTTTTGCGTTGAGGCCCGATGTGGCCATGATCATTTCGATACTAAATAGAAACAAACCGTGTTTCCCCCCAACGAATCTCCACGCGTCATGGGAAATGGCGTGGTGCGGGCAGCTGGACGAGTTCCGCGTGGAAATCCAGCGTCGGGACCAGGAGATCCTCGGCATGGCAGCCAAGATGAAGACACTGGAGGAGCAGCATCAGGACTACCAGAGGCACATCGCTGTGCTCAAGGAGTCGCTGTGCGCCAAAGAGGAGCACTACAATATGCTGCAGGCCGACGTGAGTTATCCTGAATGATTTATATCATATTATATTATATTTGACGTTCATCTGCGAGTTCTTAGACACTTGTTAAAAATTTTAAGATTAGGATCAAAGTATAGGTTTTTTGAACGATATGTGTCTATTAGCTCGCTGGTGTGAAATGATGCATTTACGTCTTACGTAGTGGTGCCTGAAATCTATTTATATGTTCATATTAAAATATATTTTTTTTGTTGATTCTATGGGTTTTATATAATTATATAATGATTATACATATATCGGGCACCACAACGATTGCTTAATTTTTCTTTATCGATCAAGCACATGCTATTTGCCATTTCGAATAGTAGACGCAGCTAATTCTGTTCACGATTGTAGCACACGCGGGGCGACATATCGTTCACTCAAATTATAATTATTCATCTGAAAACGTTACTTCTCACGAATCTAAAACTATTTTGTATAACATAGCGATAAGCGAAATTTCAATTTTATTTTTGAAAAACAGGTAGAGGAATTGCGCACAAGATTAGAAGAAAAAAATAGACTTATCGAAAAGAAAACGCAGTCTGCTATGCAGGCTACGCAAGAAAGGAACAGGATCGGAAACGAGCTTACTGAAATCAAGGATCACATGGATATTAAAGACCGCAAAATTAACGTTTTACAAAGAAAGGTATTATAAACTAGTTTAATAATGTGTGCTTAAAATAGCTTGCAATTTTATTTATTTATTTATTATTTTTTGTTCAAAAAGCTTCTCAATTATTTTATGTATATCAGTTGAAAACCATCGAATTTGCCGCGATGACTTATTTACGTGCACAGTGGTATTTTATTCGAGACAGAGATACTTTCGTAGCCTTATATAAAACTGAAATTCTCACTTTACTTCCGTTTGACCATAATAAAATACGAGGTGAAATCAGAAAGCGTGGGATATCTCGAACCTTCCGAAAATGTGGAGGCAAAAGTCCCGCAAACTGTAACAAGATTTTTAAGCAAAACCTTAACACATTCACCCTGCGGACCTATTTTCTGAAACTGTTATAACCGTTTCTCTCATGAAACATTTTCGCCTCGTTGAGAAATTTCAAAGCGTGGAACGAAAGCATTTCTCGAACTCTCGAATTGCTAGGCATTGTTTGTATTATAAATATAATACAATACAATGTATACAATTTGTATTCTGCTCTAGTGCCATTTGTATATTTTTATTTTTTCGTCGTTTATGCTATTATTTTTTTGATTTGTTTATTATTATATTATTTGTTTTGTATTTTTTATGTATTATTATTTTATTATGCACTAGTATGTTGACAGTTTTATGGCAATTTAGTATTCAGCAGTATAAAATTATTAATCTCAGAGACGAGGCAATTTTCAATTTTAAGGTACATTGCTTTTGTTAATTTTATCATAAAAAATACTGATTAACATTTAAATTTAACTCATATATGCAAATTCCATTTAATATTTTTTCATTAAAAGATTTGATTTCAACAATAAATTTCATTAAAATTCATAATTAACCAAAAGCTGTTTGTTTATACTGCTATTTAAAAAATATATATTGCACACATTTTTTCATATCTATATTTTTCAGATTGAAAACTTGGAAGATCTCCTGAAGGAAAAAGATAACCAAGTCGATATGGCAAGAGCAAGATTAACTGCTATGCAAGCTCATCATTGTACTTCTGAAGGCGCGCTATCATCGTTAGAAGAAGCAATCGGAGATAAAGAGAAGCAGATGAATCAACTTAGAGAACAGAGAGATAGAGCTGAACAAGAAAAGAATGAAGAAAGAGAACTTCATGAAAGAGAGCTAGCCGAATACAAAATGAAGATGCATGCTCTTGAGAGTGAAGTCGAAAAACTCGGAGCACGTTTGGAACGAGCACAAGCCGAAAAAGATAGATTAGAGGCTAAACTCGAAAGTTCTCAATCTGAATTAGGAAAATCTAAAGCAGAATTAGACAAGGCTGCAAACGAAGTCGGCCGATCAGGAGCAGACTGGGAAGCGGCAAAACAACGTTTGGCAAGACTGGAGCTTGAAAATGAGCGATTGAGACACGATTTGGAGAGGTCACAAACCACATTTGGTAGAAGCACCCTCACAACATCACAAGAACTCGATCGCATCCAAGAGAAGGCTGACAAGACGGCCACCGAATTGAGAAGAGCTCAAGCTGAACTGAGAGTCACACAAGCCGACAACGAAAGGGCGCGTTCTGAGGCAGCTGCTTTGCAAGAAAAGGTTGAGAAATCTCAAGGAGAAGTCTACAGATTGAAAGCACGATTAGAAAATGCTCAAGGTGAACAAGAAAGTTTGAGAGAAGAATATGAAAGAACCCAGTCGACGACCGGCAGACTTCACGCCGAAAGAGACAAAGCCGTGAGTGAGTTAGAAAAATCGCGCGAAGAGCTTGAGAGGACCCAAGCGACCCTCGGAAAAGCTCAATTGCAACAAGACAAATTGCAAAATGCACTCGACAAAGCGCAAAGCGAAGTAGATAAAATCCAAGAGAAACTAGACAAGTCTATAGGAGAAGTGCGAAGGGTGAGTGTTTTAATCTTACTCAAATTACTCGTCCGCCACGAACTTAGTCTATTCGCCGCATAATGAATATTTGATTGTGGCAAAAGCCCCGTACGCTTAGAAATTTCTATCCGCTTTATAGGATCGTCAAAATAATATTTCGCAACATACAATATTACGCTGTTTTCATCTCTGTTGAATAAATCTCGTGTTTAATTTTATTTTCGCTTTACATCAAAAGCGTCTTCTTTTGTTATTGAATTATCTCTTAAACTTGAACAGATCTCTTATAGATTCTAGATTTGTCCCATACTTTGAATCTAGTTAGTTTCACAGCGGTAACGAGTAATTTTTAAAGGCAAAACACCTGAAAAGTTTTACAATTCAAAAGCAACTCGCCCTAGCTGAAACGTAATGGCGTCAGAGGAAAACTTTTAATACCCTCTACCTGCTAGGAGTTTCAGTTAGTGCAACTTTATAACGAAATCTGGAACTGTGTTTTGCTTGCTCTAAGAAAAAAGTTAATTAAAACATTCAATATATTTTTGCTCGATGCTAACAAAATTTTATCAAACTTACTTTGTATGATTTAAATAAATTCGACAGATGCAAATGGAGAAAGAAAAGCAGAACTACGATTTCGATAATGTACAATCACAACTGGATAAAGCCTTGGGACAAGCAACTAGAATGCAAAAAGAACGAGAAACTATTCAACTGGAAGCTGATCGACTTAGAGACAAGCACGAAAAAACTCAGGTCTCTTATTTGTGAAAATAATTAAATTATAAATTATATTATATGAAGTATTATTAAATTAATTTGTTATAATCTTAATTTCAGATGCTAATGGCAAGACTGCAAAAGGAAAGAGATACATGTCAAGAAGAAGTCGTAAGTCTTCAAGAAAGAATCGAGCTCCAGGCAACTCAAGTTTCTAAAGCGATCAGAGATAAAGACTCCATGACTACGGAATTGGAAGTTATCAAAGAAAGATGGGATAAAGCACACTCACTCCACCAAAAACTCACGGTAAATGATTATCCTATATATATAATACACCTAAATTGTTATACTTCAAATTAATTTTTTGTACGTTTATGTTCATGTATGTTAAAATAAGGCTTTTGTATTTCATTTCAGCTTGAAAGAGATGATGCCTTGACAGAAATCGAAATACTCAAAGATAAATTAGACAAGGCCCTTTACTCCTCACAGAAGTCTCTGGAGGAAAAGGATTCCGCGCACAAAGAATACGAGAAAATGCTTGAAAAGTATGATAGGTATATATGTAATATTGTCGTCGTCATGTAGTAGGAGTTGAATTATCATCATGTTTGGTAAACTACGTATTACATAGTTAACGTTTCGTGGTTTAAAATCACATTTTTTATATTATATTTGCACCACTAATGAGTAAACATCTTGTAAGAATGCATGTTTGTGTTAATATCATAAATAACTGAGATATTCAAATAATATTGGATTATTACTGTCATTATCTACATTTTCGAAAATCGTTATTTATGATAAATTCCATATTCCCTTTGAGAATTGTTTTGTGTGCATGTGTTTTTATTCGTATTAAAATTAAGCAATATATGTATACAAAAAAATCTTAATAATAGATATTCAGAGTGCGCTATATATTTCAGATGCCAGAGTGAGGTGTACAGAATGCAAAGTCGAGCCGAACTCGCAGAAGGTGAACGTGAGCGAATTCAAATCGAAACCGATAAACAAACAGCTTCTGCTAAAGCAGCACGAGAAGAGGCAAGAAGATTGGCTGAGGAATTGGCTAGATTACGTGATTTGCATGAGCGTGCTGCTTTACAACTTCAGAGAGCTCGAGAACACGATGACAAAGCCAAAGAGGACATTGATCGCTTGTCTGTTGATATTGAAATGGTTAGAGAGCGATATGAAAAAGCTCAGATCGAGCTCAGAAGACTTCAGACAGAACGCGAGAAATTATCCGCAGACAACGAACGCCTCCAATTCGAGTGTGATCGAATATCAGCTCAAAATGCTAAAGCACAGGCGTCAAATGACAAAACTCAGGAAGAAATGGCTCGTGTTCAAGTCGAATTGGAAAAAATGTACGACAAACATGACAAAGTACAAATCGAGCTGCGAAAAGTTCAAACAGACCTTGATAAACACAAACAAGAAGCTGAAGTCGCTCGGGAGGAAGCTGGACGGTACGCAAACAAATTCGGTAAATACCAAGATACACAAGAACGCACCAAAGAAGAGCACGAGAGACTCAAGGTGGAAGTGGAGAGACTTCGTGACCGATTGGACAAGACCCTCGGCGAGTTGGACCGAGCTCGCAAAGCCGAACAAGAGGCTGTCAGACTGCGGGCCGACCTGGAGCGGGCTGAGGGTGTCAGAGGTAAATATCAGTTCGAACAGGAGAAATGGTCTGCAGAAGCGGAAAAAGCCAGGGAGCGCTTCGAAGCCTCTCAATTGGAAGTACAGCGACTACAGAAGGCGCGCGAGCAAACAGATTCACGCGTACATGAACTTGCCGCTCAACTTGAATTATCCAAGGCAGAGATAACTAAAGTAAATGCCTCCCAAGAGAAGCAACGTGTTGAGCTCGAAAGGGCTCATATAGAATGTGAAAAAGTGCGCGATAGACATGAAAAACTTAAGATGCGCTCAGAACAATTAGATAAAGACAACGAAAGATTGAAAGCAGATATTCACGAAATAGAAAGATTAAAGACCCAAGCTGTTGCTGGAGATAAACTCCGCACGGAAGAAAGACTCGAAAATGAAAGAATTAGAGATAAACTTGAAAAGGCTATTCAAGCTCGTGATGCAACTGAAATGGAAGCTGGTCGCTTAGCAAAGGAACTTGAAAAATCTCAGATGCATCTAGCCAAGTATCAAGAAACAAATGAGACTACACGAATGGAGTACGATAGAATGACTAATGAATTGGGAAGAATGCACGAAAAATTAGAAAGAACTGCTCTAGAAATGAGACAGTGCGAACAAGAAAGAGACGTTTTGCGAACTGAATTACAACAAATAAGAAGAAACAGTGAACAACAACAACGCACATTAGATCATCGCACCCAAGAAACATTAGTTAAATTGCAACAAGAGCTTGCTCAGTCAGTAAGAGATAGAGAAAAGATGGCTTCTATCCTTGAAAAACGTGATCAGCAAGCTGACGCAATAGAAAAACAAATAGTCAAATTTGAATCAGACACGAAACAATTGACACTTGAACGTGATCAGTTAGTCAATCAATTAGAAAAATCGCAAGACATGTTGATGAACTTCCAACAAGAGCTTACACAATCTGAACAAGAACTACAACGCCAACGCGATGAAGTGCGTCGACTCAAAGAAGAACAACGTAGAATGAACCAAGATGCTGAAAGAGGAACAAAATCAGTCTTAGAAAACAGAGACAGAGAAATCACCAAACTTCAACAACAAATAACTGTTGTACAAAAAGAAAGAGATGCTCAGAAACTAAGAGCCGATAAAGCTGAAAAGCGATCTCAAGACGTCGGCTCCAGAAGTGACACTGATATCGAACAATGGAGAAAAGCCGCCGAATCAGAAAAGATTAAAGCTGTTGCTGCCGAAAAGAACGCCATGGAGTTACAGTCTCGCGTTCAGAACTTAGAGAAACAACTGAACATGCAACAGCAACAGCTCCAGCAGCAACTCCAACAGATGTCACAGTACCAAAAATCGGGAGGAATGAACCAAGTAGACGCAAAAGAAGAACAAAGACTCAGAAAAGAATTGGAAAAGGCGCAGTCGGAGGCCAAAAATGCAACAGTGGAAAGAGAGCGCTTCCAGGCGCAGCTTGAAATGCTCGTGCAGGAGCTGGAGAAGAGCCAGGTCAGTTGGAGGATCGCCCATTGTGTAGCGGGTCTTTTATCTGTTAGATGGTCAATATCCACTGTCTTGTTTTTTTTGTTTCCAATCCGGTCACTTCATATGAACATGATCGCGTGAATGTTGCTTTATATATATTTACTGTACATATTTTTAACGTACTACTTATATATTCAATACTTTGTACAAAAGTTAGATTTTATAACACTTGTGCAATACTTTGAGCATTTTCGTAGCATGCTCTCATTCGTCCAAACCTGTCCTCTGGGCATCCTCCAACCTTCCTTTCTGTAGAATTTATATTATTATCGATATTCATCGTTTTTTTATTTCTTTTTCAGCACTATAAGTTCATATTTTATTTGCCCAGTTTTTTCGATGTCAAGTCAAGAGTTATTTGTATTTTTTTTTCAAATAATATTATTTTTCATTGTTATATATTTTCAATATTTGCACTGATATTTTTTATCAATTATTTATCTGAAAAATGATATTTTTGAATTTTTATAAATATTTTTCTGTTGCACTTACCAAATGCATCATAAGTTTGGTATTTTAATTGACATGAATGAATATAAAAAAAATTATGTTTTGTATTTGTATTTCGTGGTATGATCGATGGTTTTCAAAAATACATGGTTCGTGTTATTTATTACTGTTGAAGCTATTTTTCTTTGTAATTTAAATCATCCAATGGTTGCTATATGTTATTTTAATTTAGCTTTATAAGTTTTGAATCTTTTCTTTTACTTTTTATTACGTATTTTATAATCATTTCACTATATTTATTATTTTTGTTCTAAATATAAATTTTTTTTGTTGAGTTTCAGTATCTAATTTTAAAACAATTGTATTTTATTGATAATATATATAGAAAGTAAACAGTATTCTTTATTTTTAATAAAGCATAGTGAAGTGTTTAATATTTCTCTCAAATTTGCTTCATAAAATTTTGATGCTCTTTGTGCTTCAAATTTACGATACATTCTTCCTTTCTTTAAAGTATTTTGAAATTTACTATATATATATTCTGTCTTTTTCTCTCTGAATCGCTTGTTTTTATATATTTGTATTTGGTGAATGTGAAATTCGAAACTGTTCAAAGACGCCAATTGATTGCATATTTTTGAAACAGCTGGATCTTCTGGAGGCCAACAAGAAACTTCAGACAGCTGGTCAACAGAACGCGAGAGCTGGCGACGATACAACCGCCGCTAGAAAACAGTTACAAGAAGAATTCAAGAAATTAGAAGATCAGAAGAGACACACGGACGAACAAAAGCGAAATGTAGATGGTAAGAGAAAAGAAGTGGAAGAAAAAGAAAAATCGTTAGCAGAAATGGATAGACAACTTAAGAAGAGAAAAGAACAGATGGATCAATTAGAAGCTTCGTTGAAGAAGGTATATATTTTTTCAGCAACTTTTTCGGGAATCATTTATCTTCTTCATAAAAAATAATTTTAATTTAAACAGGCTGGAGGAAGTGCAGCGGCTGCAGGAGAGCTAAATAAGAAATTAACTGATTCTCAAAAAGAATTAGACTCATTAAAACAACAGCTGCAGCAAGCTAAAGAAGAAGCACAAAGATCCACAACTGAAATGGAAAGACTTCTTCAGCTTGTACAAATGAGTCAAGAAGAGCAAAATACTAAAGAAAAACAAATAATGGAAATGCAACAGTAAATATAATTTCATTTTGGCTTTTTTCACATTGACTATTTTTTCAAAAAGTGTATTGACATTTGTATTATTTCAGATCACTCAAAACTCTCCAAACAAAACTTAGAAATCAACAGCAAGTTAATGCACAAATGGAAGAACAAAGAAAGAAAGATGAGGTAATATTATTTCTTTATCATAATTTGAATATAATTTTCTATGAATACTAAATATGATATTTTATCTCTACTTAACAAATAATCTTTTTGTTTTCATGACTTACCATATTGGATTTATCATAACTAACAATGCATGCTTTTTGTAATTAACACCAAAAGGCTGGTCCAGCTGGATTCCTTAAAAGCTTCTTCTAAGTCCTCTTTACCACAATCGTGGTATCTATTTCAGTTGCTACTTCTTTTCTATGTACAACTTTGTTGACAATTTTACATAACAATCGTGCGACCATCTGTCAATATCAAAAGTGTACAATTGAGACTTTGTTATTACTAATGCTAATGTTCGTGCCGTGTTATCGACTTATTAAATAAAATTTATTCTTAAGTAAATGTAATAATAATAGCACACAAATTATGACATAGTACTTAATTGTTATTTACATTAACTAAAAAAAATAAATCGTGTTCACCTACGTTAAATATTAATCATTAAATGTGTATCGAAATAATGTTGATTTAGTCAAATATGAAATTTTACTAATGTTTCCATTTCTAAATTATTGACCGAAGTGTTCCTCACGTATATATATTTATATCACTTTTATTGTTGATACGAAATCGTTTGATTGTTGATGATTTGTTAATTTATTTAATTTTCTTTTGTAAACTAATGCCTGAAGTATATTTAATTGTTTTTATTAATTTTATTAATTTAGCAATTTTTCTTTTATTTACTCCATTATCCTTTCCATTTGCAAAAATAAGATAAACGGATCTCAAGTCAATAATAACCTCACGAAATGCTATGAAACGATCATTTCCCAAAATGGAAACATGGAAAATTACAGTGAGAAAGAAATTAGCGATGAAATATACAAAATACTTTACTTTTTAAAAAAAATCCTTCCATATCTTCCAAATGATTTTCGAATACAAGGATTACCTATAAACATAGAAGGAAACACATGTAAAGATTTAATAAACTTTTTGAATGAACTGCAGATAGTGAATGAAAAGTCAATCAATACAATTAATTCTGAAATAGAAAGGAAAAAGAATAAAATATCTGAATTAATGGATGAATTAGGAATCAAAAATTCTAAGATAATGGAACAACAAAATTGCATTCATATCCTCGAATCTGCCTTAAGAGAAAACAGTAACATAGCAGAATTAGAACAATTACTTGCTGTTATAAAAAGTAAAGATGACAGAATCAATGAGCTTGAACAGTTGTTGAATTCGTCGAGTATCAATTTTAGCTCTAATAAAATAAAAGATGATAGAATCGTCGAATTAGAAGAAGCATTAAAACAATCGGTCTTGATCGCAACAGAGAGAGAGAAGATATTCTATGAAGAAGAAAAAGAGCGATTGAAAATGATGGAAAAAGTATGATGAAATCTATTTTCCATTACACATTATTTAATATTTACTTTAAACTTACTTTTTTCTTTTAAGATGCAAAAATTAGAGCAACGGTTTTTTTCTTTGCAAAGTGCAAATGCATTACGATGTGATACATGTAGACCTTTATTAACTAAAGTTAAATTTTTGGAATCAAAACATAAACAATCTTTGAATAATAGATTAGAACAACTGCAAGATCTTTGTCGGATGAAGTAAATATATTTATAGATAATGACATAAATATATAATATAAACTGGTATTGTAGTTGATTAATAATTTTTGAAGGCAGGAAGCTTTAAAGGCAGGAATTAGTGAAAAAGATGCTCATTTAGCACTATTGGAATTATCTGGTTTAAAAAATGCTAAACAAGCTGATGATTGTGATCGATTACGTAAAGATAAGACCACACTGATGGAAAAACTTCATATCGAAGTTAGTATACCATAATATCTTCTTACGAGATTTTTTTAATTTGTTTAACTTTTTTTTGCTTATTTGTTTATTCACTTTCAGAACGAAAAATTAGTCAAATTAGCAGATGAATTATATTCACCTCCTAATTCTTCAATACAAGAAAGCACAGAATCTAATCACATTGAAGCCAGTAATTTTTTTGCATTGTCTCTAAGCAGTTCCGACACGTCTTTGACTAATGTATGTATTTTTTTTTATTACTCAGATAAATATATAAATCAATTTTAATATATATCAAATTAATTCAAATTTTCAGTCATCGCAAGAATGTGATAATCCTTGTCAAACAAAATTGTGAATAATGACTAACTAAGATAATAATAAATCATAAAAGTTATCAAGAATTTTTAAGCCAACCAAAAAATTGCGATCTGTAAAAACATCCACACATACTTTTCGCGATTGACTTGAGAAATCATTTGTTTTGTGTTATATTATTTATACTGAATAAATTTAAGAAACAATTCAATTTAGCCTAATATTGATTAATGTTACAGTTTATAAATATTTTTCATTTAGTCAAAATTGTAATTTTTTATATCATTTGTGGTACATTTTTATAAACAGAAAAAAGTTTTCCCCATAGTCTTTTTATACAAGTAATTTATATATTTGTTATAAGCATAAATTTGTATGTACATATGCATGTATGGCATGCATATTTACTGATACTCCTCAAATCAAATGACTGCTTGTTTAGACAATTATGTAAATTTTTAAAATAATTAGCTTATTATATAAAAAGTTTGAATGTATCGCTAAGAAAAATTAATCTTCAAAAAATTAATTGGTGTAAATGTTTTCGACTCTACGAAATATGTACGAGAAGATATTTTATTAAAACGCTGCCTCTCACAAGAAACATATCCTAGGTGAAATTGTACCATATCACCTAGTAGTCATTGACAATATAATGCATAAAAAAATATAAAATGCTAAAAATATTTTCAATTTTTGTGCTCGTGTTCATCAATCATCATATATTAAACATGCATAATAAATAGTTATATTGCCAAATATATAACATTCTTAACAGCTTCTATGATTAAGTTCTGGGACATATATTTTTAATAATTCGTCTTAACAAATCAATATTATAATTATGTTAGGATTTTGTAAAATGAAAACATCAACTTGATCTTCTTAACAATCTCAGTCCTAGAACTCAACTGAAAAATGTTGTACTGTATATATTTTATACTATAAAAACTTTCATTCAATTATCTTCAAATTTTATAAAAAATGAAATGTAATACGTATAAAAATGATTCATCTGTACAAAAATTAACTTTTGCATATTTTACATTTCAAATCTTATGAAAGCTAAAAAAAAATGTGTTCTCTAACTTAGCACAATATGGATAATTATATAATTACTTTTGTAACTATTTTTCTGTTTTTTTATACTTTTGGGGAACTTTTTGTGCTAGTTCTCAGTTTTGAATTTTGTATGCTTTCTTTTTATTTCCATATAACAACTAAATCATTACTATTTCAATATTTGTCATGGTACTGTTCTCTATACTTCAATCACTCGCATATTCTATTATTTTCTATTATAAATCACACAATTACTAAAAAAAATGCAATCAAAATCAATATATTATAATATCCTCCATTTTTTTTACATTATTTACTTATAATAACAATAAATATAATATTTTTTTTACCAATCTGAATTATTCACGACAGTTTAATATGTTGATGAAAAATGTGGAACGTATGCTATTAAGTGAAAAGTTTTTCTTCAAAATATAGGTGATTAGTGAATGTTCACATAATTGATCCACATTCATTACATTTTATAAATAATCTGACCATTTTGTAAATCAATTTATACACAATTCTGGAAGTGTATATAATTGCGATTGTGTGAAACTTTTGTAAACATCAGTTTACATAGTAAATCAAAGACATTTTTATGGAGCACAATAAATAGTACTAAGAAGATAAAGAATATTTTATTTAGTTAAAATATGTATATGAAAATGTGCAATTGTTATAAATACTTATAATTTTTTCATGATGCATCATTATTATTGCATATTGTCCCTACTTGTATATAAATATTTTAACCTTGCTGTATTTTAATGAGTAATAAAAATATCAGCTTCGGCCAGTTTGTAAATTATAAATATATATGACACATTTCAAATATTTAAATAGCTTTCATTTCTATTATACATTTTTACTGATTGTTCTTGTATTTCAAACATTATTGGGTCCAATTTCATGCTATTCACAAGATTGATATTTCCTCTTTGTCCATTTATAATAAATAAAGCTTATAAACATGGTAGGAAAATTATTCCAGAACATTCTCATAAAATCAATCAATCTATTTTTTCAATTAAGACCCCTAAATGAGTTAGTTCAGCGTTTCTTTCAAAAAAACATTCATCACGGTCAAAACTTCTCTAACTGATAATTTATACTATCTATTGATAGAATCTCCTATGGAATGAATATCTAGTGAATTGTGTTTTAATATAAAAAAGAAAGCCATTTTGAATTGACATATCGAAAGGCTGGCACCCAAAATTTGATAAGAGTAAATGATAAACTTCACGACTTGTTTCCATTTTTGTTTCATTCTTAATTGACTAAAACAGTCAGTATCCATAATCTTTATATTCATCTTTTGCTATTTTCATAGCAAAAGTTTCGTATATGTTTGAAAAAAACATGATTTTCTACGTCAGCCTTGATTGTTTTAAATCATCTAAACAAAACCTTATTTTTCACATATCATATGGTGTATTTAAAAATGTTAGCAAATCATTACCATTTAAGGAATATAAATTTTGGATTATAATTATGCAATTGAACGCTTATTATATTCATACTATGTAGATTTTTTAATTTAAAACTATAAAATCTTTTTTTCTTATTTGTGTGACAAAGGATATCATTCTGGCTTCATAAAAATATTCTTTTCGACATTTTGAAACACTTAAGTCAATTTTAAACAATGAACTACTTCCGTATAAATATCAAAGTATTATTTAATTTTTTTTGATATTCATTTCATATCATTTAGTTACAAAATTTGATGCTTTAACATTTATTTAGTTTTAGTGGATTTAAGAGATATTATCTGGAAATATATTTCTACAATATTGTATGATAGAAATATATCCAGAAATAAATGTTTTTTAACTGTGCCATATTATCATCTTTTTTCTTACCTATTTTTAATATTAATTCTCAAATTTTGTTCGACTGTATAACTAAATCTTTTAATTTGACAGATTCAATACTCAGCTTGCTTAAACAACATCTAATTAATCTTTAATGCCGAATAATCTCGTTATCTTTATTGAATTTGATTACAAACAACAAATATTAATTTTCTTTAGTGAGTATAATGAACTTTGTGCATTTTTTTGATATTTCTTATGGATGTATACGGATTCCCAAAATATGTTTGATCATTTTAATATGATATTAGCATAATGTTTAGATTGATAAATAGATGAACACTAGTTAAATATTTTATACCAAATTCTAGCAAAGTGTTAGTAGTATTTCAATTAACGTGTTTTGTTAAATAAAAATGTGTGACCAATTGAATTTTTTACGTTTGTTGTTATAGTTTTGTACAAAGTTGCAATTTTGTAATAGAATAATTACACATACAATTACTTGTACATGAGCATTTTTTTAACTGTATCGAAAACAATAAGTAATACCTTTTAAATCCACTAGCATATCATTTTTCACTGTCACAAAATGATACTTACAATTAGATGAACATTTTGTATCTCTACACTTTGTTGAAAAATTCACATTATGTTATTTAATTAGTTAAAAGAAACTCGTTTGTAAAATGTTGATGTATTGAGAAAAATGTGTTAAAATATTATAACTACACTAAGAAGAGATACTTTTACATGTTATTCATAAACTGCAATGTAATAGTTATACTTGCGCCTAAATTCACTATGTTATAAAGTCAATATTGATAATGTTACGGATATTATTATTATATATTTGAAAATAATAAATATGTTGTAATACTGAAATGTTTTGATTGCATAATATATTGATTATTCATAATATAAATACTAAGGACGATGTATCAAGAAAATTAAGCGTGTGAAAAATATTAAAATTGAAATAATTTGAAACTATTTGCATTTCATTTCATTTTTTATTATTTTTAATATAATATATTAAATTAGCATTACTATAGAAAAGCTTCAGCCACCTTCAAAAATCTATTCAAGAAATCCCCAACAAGAACCACAACCAAAACATAAAAATACTTTTTTTAATTAGTGTATTTTTATCTTTCTCAAACTTATTCCATTTATTGAAAAAAATAACAATTTAGCAACCCTTCACCAACAATTTTTTTTTATTAATGTATTTATTTAACGACCATGTCATAAAATTCAATCATCGAAACCGTATTGGGTGCAAACGATAAAACTGATTCCCTATCATAAGCAACGCACAAACAATAAAAACGTTTATACACACATCCGTTACATCTATCCCCAAAATTGATAAAAAAAAAAACCCTCAAAGCACTCAAAGATAACCAACACAAGCACCCGATCAATTCCTTCTACGATTTTCGACTAGTCAGTGGGGCACCTCTTTCCTAAAGGTGAGTCGTTAATTTCGAGAACGAATTATAACATTTATTTCAATTAAGATCATATCGATCGTTTATACCAAAAATCTGTACATAATCCACTTCGACGTCAAATATTTACTTTATTAACGATTAATTTATTGATTTTTGCCGCTCGGTGATTGAAAAGACCGCTCGTTTCGAAATAGCGCGACGTAAAACTATTATACAATATTCTCCGAAAATTTGGCTTATTCACCACAAAACGCTATCTTTCCGTTCTGTCAATTATAAAAAGTGGATTCGCTCTTTGCTAATCCACAGTGCAAATACGCGAGCCTCGCAAGAAAGACACCTGAGGATAATATTTGTCGGATTGTTATTATATAATATTGCCCGACACCATTGAAGGTACTGGAAAAACATCTCATTAAATCGCTGTTTTCTTTTTCAATTTTGTATGAAGGAGGAAGTGTTTTCTTTGAAAATTATCGATTCGAATTTTTGTGTATACTCGGCTCTTTTGTGTAAAAGCTGGTAGTTTCCGATTCAATTAAATTTTAGTCAGTTTGGTTTCGGCTTTGCATAAGTTTCTATATTCGAAATGTGGAGTTTGAAAAATAATAAAATATTTATTATTCCAAAATCGGAAGAAAATGAGGTAATCGAATTGAATAAAAATAATTTTATAGTTCATATTCTTACTAGTATAAATTGTCTGTTTCAACATTGGTAAATGTGATATAACGAAATTGATTATATTCCGTATTCGATAAATCATTCAATAATTCTGTCGTCGCTTTACCCAGGTTTGTACATACTTATGCAACGAAATAAATAAACGGTATTGGAGAATCTTATCTTGCCAATGTTTGCACTAACAGTTAAATATTTGGAGAACTAAAATGTTGACCGGTATTTGGAAAAAAATAAAAATGAAACGGGAAAATTCGTATTGCCGATATTTCGATTTTTTTAAATCGTTTATTTTTTATACGTCATATTATGTTGTATAATATATTAGGTTGTAAACCCCAAAAGAACAGATTTTTATAGGTAACAAATAAAACGCTATAACTTTTTTAATTTTCAAAATTGATTTATCAAAATAGGATCAATTTACATTAAGAGTCTTGTGCTAACGATTCAATAACAAATATATTCCGTGTTTATGAAATTCTGTATTTTGGAGGCTATGAAGTCATCAAAGGTCTTTTAAATATCGCTCGAAAAAAAAATTCTGGCGGAGGAATTAATCTAATATGATTTCAGCTGTTTTTAAAAAGCCTCGATGACCTCTACAATTTCCCCATCCCGTCACTATAACTCTTTTCAGATGTAAACATGATTTTAGAGTATGTTTAGGCATATCATTTTTATCCAACCACATTGTCTTATTCTCTTTTAATTGTCATACAGGATCCATTTTTCGTCACAGGTAATAAGTCTCCTCAAAAAATCAGTTCGGTTTTATTTCTGAAAATCAATGACGAACATACATATATTATACTGTTTCGTTTTCTGCATGTCCGTACATTTTTTCACCTTCCCTATGTTAATCAGATGTCTTTAAATTGTCATAGTGCTAACATTAAAGTCTGCTGCTAATTTCCAAACAGTTGTTTGTAAATTATTTTCAACGATACTCCTTGAATTTTCGTCGATGACGAAAATTTGTTGAAATTCCCTAAACGAAATTCTGCAAACCATCTGCAAACGTTTCTGTCATTTGTAGTGTCCTTTCTAAAAGCCAAATTGATCTTTTCCGAATTGTTTTTCGTTTGTGAAAAAGAATATTTAAATATTTTATTTTATTTTCTTGTCGTATCCAATAAAAAAATGGCAATTCCAAGTATTTAGTTTATATTTAATATTATACTGAAAGGGTAGATAAAAATCGATGTTTATATAATACGAAATATGTAGATAAAAGAATATCAACAAATATTATTTTAGAAACCGTTCCGACTTCCTTTAAAATATTGAATGAGAAATACTGTCTTTTTTTATTTATTTAAAAATCCTGATTTTCCTGCTGTTTACTTTAGTAATAAGAATATCGTTTTAAGATTTAAACGAATTTAAAAATAGGTCATGAAATTTACGATACGTTTTATATGTATGTATTTCATAATCGATCATTGAATTTGTATACATAATTATATTTCACAAAAATCAACATCCATATGTTGATTTTTATAAGATTTTTTTAAATCCAGTTCACCTTATAAGTAATTATTTTTAACTATGACAGTAAAAATATTCCAAAAAAGTATTCTACTTCCTCTTATCCACAAATAAAAAGGAAATATGTATGTACGCAGGAAAAAACCACAAATTAAATATTATATTTTCAGAATACATACATACATGAAATCCATTAGATGACTAATCGTTCAATTTTTCGACATACTCGTACTTGCTTGCGTCAATCGAAATTCCGCGAAATTTTACTTCCAAATGAACTTTTCCGTCTTGAGAACTTTCGGTTTTTGATTAGCAACAATTGGATTCGACTTATCTATCAATTTCGTAATATAACTTTGATTGCAAACTATTTATAACTTTTCTCTATTGACTCACGAATTCCGTTTTCACACATAACATAGATATAATAATTCAGATAGTTATCAATACAGTGTATGTTTTAACGAACCGAGATATCATTTTAACCTAAACTCTTAATCTTTGTAAATAAGAGCCCAAAACGGTTATGAAATTACTGATACGTGATTCGAGAACGTAGATATAATAAATAGTCTCGATTGAAAAATTGTACGGCACAGATAAATTCGATCAGTCTGATTTGAAACACATAAAGTGAGTATAACATATTTGAAATCGCAAATTCAAAGTTCAATTTCTCTAAATTCCTCTCGCATAAAACAATAAAAAAATAATTCAACGTTTCAAAGTTCGCCAATAAAAGCATTATCGACGTCTCGTTCTTAAATCCGAATCGCGTCAAAGATTCAATTATCATCTCTCTGCTGACTAATTTCATTTTGATAGTCGATTAAAATTTATTGCACGCAATTAAAACGCCGCTGAATACGGATTACGCCAGAGAAACATGCCTGCCGGATTATCGGCTTCTGTTGTATTCGACGTAATTAACCGCCATATAACTGGATAAAGTCGGTCTTTGTCGCGATCCATCCACTTTTGTGGGATTAGCAATTGACTAACTAACTCATATGCATATGTAGCAGGCTGAAACCATGCCGGGTGGTTCGTATGAGCTTACGCCGATGGAGAAGACGGATCCTGACGCCATAGAATCTAATGGTTTGCAGCAAGATGTGGAAGAAGTGATAGAAGAAACCGATAACAAAGAAAAAGAACATAAATTTGGTCATGACAGTCCACATGCGATATCCTGGATATGGCCAGTGGTCGCTCTTGTTGTAGGATGTCTGCTTTATTACTTGATTCATCTTCAGGACCACAATTTGCCAACACCGATAACAGCCGATCAAGCAGTATGTAAAATGATTGATCGTACGTCGATTTCTATGTATGTTTTTGAGTGTTTCAAAATTTTAATTTTCAGATTGCTAAACCTGGTTTATTCAGTGCTGAAAGATCTAGAAACAGTTTACGTAAAAT
This sequence comes from Hydropsyche tenuis, assembly GCA_009617725.1. NCBI lineage: Eukaryota > Metazoa > Arthropoda > Insecta > Trichoptera > Hydropsychidae > Hydropsyche > Hydropsyche tenuis. Next base: position 1,431,403 of record VTON01000036.1, read on the forward strand.
GACATCGTTCGGTCCTAGAGTCGTAGGAGATTACGCCAACGAAGTACAAACGCCGGAAATGATAGAAGAAGAAGTTCAAGAAGCTATATTCAACGCACATTCTTCACAATCTATCCTCATGGAAGTGAGTTCAATTTATTATATAAAATATTAAATTAATTTCGTTTCGTAAAATTATTTAATCTCTGACTACTTTAATAGATATTCTTAATTAATCGTCATTACAGAAAAATTAAATTTCAAACAAATTGTAACACTGATTCTGCAAAATAATTTCTATCATTAAAATTCGATTTATTTTTTGAAATTATAGAGACAAAAAGGAAGTGGTGCTTATCAATTGGGATTCAGTCCATCTTTCACGAACATTTATGAAAACATCCAAAATGTCCTAGTTTTATTAGAAGGAAGTGAGGGAAATCATAATATTTTGGTCAACTGTCATTATGATACAATTCCATCCGTCGACGGTAATTATTTTTTCGTAAATGATTTATGCTTTTTATTGTGTTTCACCAAAATATTTTTCATACATTTATAGGAGCTTCCGATGATGGTATATCTTGTGCTGTAATGTTAGAACTTATAAGAGCACTTTCTGTCCTTCCTAAACGACTAAAACACAATGTACTATTTTTGTTCAATGGAGCAGAAGAAACACCTTTAGAAGTATAATAAATACATTTTCAATAACCTTTTTTTCATTAAGTAGATATGTTTATACGCGACCGATTTTTTAACTCAATTTAAGGGTTCTCATTTGTATTTGCAACATCGATGGGCTAACAAATCCCGCATAGTCTTGAACTTAGAAGCTGCTGGTCAAGGAGGTAGAGCTGTTCTTTTTCAATCTGGACCCAATAATGCGTGGTTGTTTAGGGTAAGCTTTCATTATACACCAAAAAGTTTCACAATTTCATTTTATTTTTCATTGAATTAATTAATTATAGTACTATGCAAAATACGCTCCTCATCCCCATGCACTTGTCGTTGGTGAAGAACTTTTCCAAAACGGTTTTATTCCTTCAGATACTGACTTCAGAATATTCCGTGATTTTGGAAAACTTCCAGGTTATTATTATTTTCGATAATTTTGATAATACAGTGTCCGTGTATTAATTATTTATCCTCAATTTAGGCTTAGATTTTGCATTCTGCCGCAATGGTTACGCTTATCACACTAGATACGATTCTGAAGTGTACATTCCACTTGGAAGTCACCAACATATGGGTGATAACACACTTGCCTTACTCAAATCCTTAGGCCATGCCCCAGAATTAAATAATATGGAGGTATGATTAATATCAATTGATTTTACCGACAATCGGAACTATTTTTTACAAATATTTTATTTCAGGCGAATGCCGCCGGACGAGTTGTGTTTTTCGATTTTATTGGATGGTTTTTAGTCAGCTATTCTTACGGAGCAAGTATTGTTCTGAACCTTTTCGTTATTCTTTTATCCATATTCAGTATTGTCATATTCATAGGACGTTTGTTAAGATGTAAGTATTTTTGTACAAATTCAACTTATATTTTTGTAAATAACCACATAATTTCTCTCATCACTTTTTCCATTCTTTTTGCACTGCTTCATGCTTTTTTTGTTAATTTGATGGAAACAATGATTATTTATCATGTATTATTATACATGTTTGTATTAGCACTATAATATGTTATTTTCAGGGTCATGGTTACCACAAAGTACAGGTATAGCTGGCAAGAAATTTGAAAAATTTGATATTCCTACTATAATAAAAAGAATAAATCCTGTTAAAAGGGACAGCAAAAGAGAAACTGTAGAAAACACAAAGTATGTAGAAGTTGAAGAGCAACATCAAAAATCAAATGTTCTTCAACGTGGAACAGGTATGACTTATTTATGGTATATGATTTCAGTTACGAGTATAATAAATTAAATTATATTACTCGTATTTTCAACCGAAAATAATCAATGTTATAAATTGATTAAGTGTATGAACATAAAAATCAATTTCGAAATATTAAGCTATTTTACAGATGCAGATTATTTTAAATTGTATATAATGAATTGCACGAGTGTTCGGAAATATCAAATGCTTGATTTATTATTTTATTGCACTCCCTGATTGTAACACATTTTATTGCTATTTCACTTTATCGTAAAGGATTTATTTTGTAATAAATGTGTAGGTTGGCTTAATGAATAATCACTGTGTGGTTAAATTGTCATTTATTATTTTTTTACGCTAGTTATCAATGAATGCATAGAAAACGATTCCAGTAAAACCACAGAAAATAAAGATACTGCTGAACTGTTGAAAGAAGCAACGGATCCAAATCATAATTTGAAAACATTCAGTAAAATATAAATTTTTGATACAAAATGCTTAATAATCTTCTGCATTTCACTATGCTAATACTTTTAATATAATTTTTCCTCTCTTTTCAACCTGTTTTCTGCAAAACTTAAGCAATTTATCTAACATTTTCTTTTTCCATACAATATTGACATGTAAAATTATGTACATTAAAATGTAAACACTATCTTCTCAATTCCCTTATATTTTCCTACTTCAATATGCATGAGTGTATTTACTTATACTTATACTTATCTTTTTTTACCTTTGACTGACTTTATTAGTACTTTCAAAATATATTATTTATATTTTGAAAAATAATCTATTCTTATTAATTTGTAAAACGTTTTTAGGGGCAGTAATCACAGAACTTGCAATAGCTGTAATTGCACAAGTAGCGGGCCAACTAGCTGCTATGGCTGTCGGAGCAACTATAGGAGCTATAATAGATTCATCAGCATCTTTAACTATGCCATGGTATTCAAACATATGGCTTATTTTCCCTCTTTTTTGGTTACCATGTGCTTCTGTATACGCATTAGTTCCTAATCTAATAAATTATTGGAGATCAGAAAAGGTATATATAATAATATTTTTCTTGATTAGTATATTAAAATTAAAATTACTATGCTGAAAGATCTATAATTATTATTTTTAGCGGGGATTGTCATTAGCTACTACAACCCAAATGAATTTAATAGCTATTCAAGTACCTTTCATACTTTTAATGTTTTACATGACCTGTTCGGGTACTAGATCTGCATGTGTCTTCTTATTACCATTATTATGTGGTGCTATTGCAAATTTGGTCATTCACTTAACTCCACTATACAATTCAGGTATACAAAATATATTTTATAATAAAAAATATATATTTTTGCAACATGTATATTTATTTTTCAGTTCATAAATGGATTTGGGTTTATTTAGCAATTCATATACCGTCGATTTTGTTCACCTTTTATTTGATGCTTATTGGCTATATGTTTTTGATACCAGTTATGGCTCGATCGGGTACAATTAACGGAGATGTATATATTGGAGTCGTAACATCTTTGCTTGTTATCTTCGTGACTAGTTTTGCTGTAATTATACTTTAACTTTCAATCAATAACATTATATAATTTCATCATAAGTATATACTAATTTTTTTATTTATTTTTTTTTAATAGATGCCGTTAATGGGCCTTATCAAAAAACATAACATCGTTTTAATAATTTTGGGAATATTTTCATTTGTGATGTTGATTATCTCATTAACTTCATCAGTAGGTTTTCCTTACAGACCTGGGCCAAATGAGCCTGCACTTCAAAGATATTGGATTATGCATTCAGATAGGCTATTTTATAATGAATCTCAAATGTTAAGAAGACGTGAAACTGGATATTTTGTACTTAACTTAGATCGCAATAGTCCGAGAACTCTACCTTTGAAAAAACGAACTCTCAGATCCTTACAACAGGATTGTAAAGAAGAACTTTACTGTGGATTGCCACTTTACATGACAAGAATGGTACCTTTAAGGTGATTAATAAATTTTTATCGTTTATTGATTATATTATTATATATTATGTATGATTTTAAATCAAAATAAAATTCTTTACAGTCCAACTAGTAGTTGGATACCAGCTTTACCACCCAATCAACCTCATAGTACTGAACTTCAATTGAAAAACCGCTGTGAAAGATCCCCAATTGGAAATACACGTTGTGATATTGACTTAGTTCTTAAAGGTGAATAATATAAATTACTTTTAACTCAAATTATGCTTAATAAAATTAAAATTTCAATCAAGTTTTTTAAATTATTGTTTTATTTGCAGGTCCAGACAGAATGACATTAACATTTGCTCCACGTGAGGGAGCAGAATTAATCGAATGGACTGTTTCTTCGCCTCCTCAATCATCAGGACTATTTAAAGGGAGACCATCTTATTATTTACATATTGTTCGAGGCGAAATGAAACATGATTATAATATAACACTGACATTTACAGTATGATAATTACTTGATATCAACAAATTTGTTCACTTCAATGTTTCGATTTCAAATTAATATACATATTTAAAAAAATCTCTCTTTCAGGTCACACAAGCACAAAAAAATGGTGAACCAATTTTAGATATAGCGCTGGCAGGAAATCATATTCATCACGAGAAAGACAGGACAAAAGAATTCCAAGATTTCCTCAACACTTTCCCAGATTGGGTCATGATGACTGGATGGATAAGTGCTTATAAAGGATATGTGTTTTAATTTTAATGTGAATAAAATCAATGTTGAACTTTTGCGTATTTTTTACACAATGTACTTTATTTTCATAATAATTTACATATTTACAAATTAATTAAGAATTATGTGTGTGATCTCAGATGTCTTATTTAATTAATAAGCTTAATAGTCAATCATGGAATCATAATTTAAATGTTATAACTGTATACTTAATATTAAGTAATAAAAAATTAAATAAAATTTACATTGGATATTTTTTTCTAATAAACAAATTGATAAATTCGATAAAAAATCAAAACATTTATATACATATATGAAAATATTCTATCATATTTACTTACATTGAGCAAAAATCTTAGTCAATATTTTACAAAAATAGATATCAATAAAATATCGTTCAAAAGCTCTCAAACTTAAATAACAAATTTTGAAACAGATTCATTCAAATTATACATATTTGTATAAAATGTACTAAAGAACAATCAACGGTGGATACCTTAAATTAAACCTCTGTACATAAAATAGTGAAAATAGATTTTTAGTGATCGATCAATCTAGCTTTGACGAGAGCTTGGCGTGCTGCATTATTAATATGGCGAAAACGATTTGGACCCAAAAGAATACCACCATACCTTGAAATTATAAAATTATTATATTATTGCATGTTTATAGATGAAAAATATGAAATAATAATTGTGTGAAATGTACATACCATCTAGAAACTACAACAACGACATTATTTAGATTCAATAATTCTAACAGATGAAGTAATCTAGATCCTGCTGCTTTCTCACCATCATCATCATAATCTTGATAAGGACCAAATCTCCATGCCAATATGTTATGAGTAGCTTCCGCGATTTTACGTTCTTTTTTCAACGTAAAAAGCACATTACTTAAATAATGGAACACAGTTAATTTTTCAATAATACTGATAAAAAATTTCAAGAATTAATAAATTTTATTATACTAACTTTACATCATTTTTATCCACTATTGCAGCTACATGTCCTTGAAAATAACTTTTTCTATCTTCTATCACATCACCATGAATAATATTAGGACATTTTAATAAATTTACTTTAATATCCTAGTACAAAAAAAAATCAAAATCAATTATAAAACTAATAAAAACTTTAATTAATGTATGGAAGACTTACATTCATATCTGAACTTTGTGATATTTCAATATCGCACGGTGTTTCTATGATAGGTTCCAGGTTCTCAATTATTTCTCTCACTTTCTCAATCCATTGAAATAATATTGTTTCCCCTAAATTTTCTCTTCAAATAAAATTAATTTAAAATTATTAGATATTCAATATACAACAAAAAATGAAATGAAACATACAAAACTTACATATAAACTTCATTTAAGGCATCATGAATTCTATCTTTTTCTATTTTATTCAAGCTTGGTGCAGACATTTCACAAATTGGTGGAGCCATTGAAGGATAATTTTCAGGTATTGTAAAACAAAGATTAACTCTAATGCTTCCATGGATTAGCTCTATACTATGGTATCTTTTGTCACCGACCTCAGTTTTCCAATCTTCTCCATATATAGAACTAAGGACTAACATTTCATCGTCCTGCAATAATATATATAAATAATGACGGTTGTTTCAAAATAATAAAAAAAAAATTAGTTTATAATAACAATACCTGTTTTGTTTCATTATCCATCGTATCAAAATATAACTAATATAACCTCAAATTACAAAATACGGAAATGCACAGCAATAAATGCAAAACAAGACTAATTTAAACACTTTTTGCAAATGGATTATTATAAATTATTATATTATTATACACATATATTATTATATATGAAAACTATTTAGCTAACAATATCAAAACAATTCGAGAAGGCGCGACGAAATGCCAGCTGTGCTTGACGTTCGACCAACTACTGACACGATTATGACCATAACCGTTTGTTATAAATATTGACACTTTCACTTTTATGACGAATCAACGCATGAATAATAAATTTCAAAATGCATATAATTGTTATTTGCTAGAAATTAAGTGGTGATTTCTAAAATGAAAAGATAAAATTTGAGCGAAATTTTTCGCTTTCGTATGTAATTAAATATAGATACAAAATGTAGTAGATAACAAAATAATCGAAATCGATTATTTTGTTATCTACTTACTAAGAATTTTTGTTAATAAAATATATCATCAAGAAATCTAAAATTAGGATTTTAACGGATTATAGGGATTTTCGTATTACATTATTATCACCTGCAAGATGCTAAACACTTATGAGATAATTATTACTGAGATACTTTAATTAGCGGAGTACTTTTGTAAAAAAAATATAAGTACATGTTTCTAATTCTATATCAGTAACAATGTACATATTTTCATTAAAAAAAAATTACTTTATATTTCTAACAAAATTTTCGAAAATCTGACTACCTTGTTGATAAACTAAAGAACAGTGGCGTAACAGTAATACACAGATTTGGGACGAATTCGGGCCCGATTTGTGTTTTAGGACCCCAAAAGTTCTCTAAATAAAAATTTATAAGTTTTTTATCTAACATTTACGTGTGGTCCAAATTTTTGTATAAAAGTTACGCTACTGCTAAAGAAAAATATCAAATTTAAAAAGAGACGAGTTATCGAAAAGATTGATATAATCTCAATCGATTTATTTCATCAATGATACTTTGCGAAAATTCCCCGAATTAAATTGTTGCAGTTGCATATTAAAAATATCTTGCGATATCTTCGAGAATTAATTACATTTTGATTTCGTCCTTCATCTAAGATACACAATCAATAGGCATTTGGTAAAAATTATTTATTGTTCATAAATTAACCGAATACCTTAATAATTTTATTCTTTTGTAGCCGATTTCATCACTGTCACCTTATTTAACTTTCAATGGGTGATGAAAATAAGACTGACAAAAAAAATAAAAAATCATGCTCAAGGAATTTTGAAGAATACGATCCTCATTCAGTTTCGTGGTGGTGGCCAATATTGTTTTTAGCAGCAGGATGTTTAATATTCTACCTCATACATCTTCAGGATCATGTTTTACCTCCTGTTGTGACGATCCAAGATTCAGTTCGTATACAAAAATATAAATGCTATTATAATATTTGTTCAAAGTTAAATCGAAATTCACTCTTTGTGAAAAATTATCAAAAAATGTCTATTTACGTTTATTTTGATAAGATCGGTGTCATATTATTAATACTTTATTATTATATAATTCGGCGTAATATCGAAATTTTCGTAGATTCTATCTATTATCTTACACAATCTAAAAAAAAAATATTTGGTAAAAGTGAATCGATAAACTCTTTTTTATGAAAATAATTTTAATAAATATAATACTTATCGTTTATATAAGAAAAAAAAATTCTTACGATTTAAAACGGATATATTTTTAATTGTTTTTTAGGAAAAGAACCCGCATTTATTCAGCGGTGAAAGATCTAGACTTTTTTTAAGAAAACTAGCGAACATCGGCAAAAGGGTTGTAGGTACCGATGAAAATGAAAAATTTACTCCTTTGTTATTTGAAGACGAAATAAACGACATAAAAACTAACGCTCATTCAATCCAGAGCATTCAATTTGATGTAAAATCTATTATATTTTGAAAAATAATTAGTCTTTTCACGCATTACAAATGCTTCTAAATTTTCAGGTACAACATGACAGTGGAATTTATCAACTAGACGAAGACTTTTCATATACAAACATATATCAAAATATTAACAACGTTGTCGTTTTATTAGAAGGCAGTGAAGGAAAACATAGCATATTATTTAATTGCCATTATGATTCGGTTCCTACTAGTAGAGGTAGATAATAATTATTTTTAACAACAAAAACTCAATATAGACAAAAAAAACTTACGAATAATATAATACAGGTGCATCAGATAATGGTATATCTTGCGCAGCCATGATAGAACTATTAAGAGTTTTATCCATATCACCAACTCGCCTAAAACATAATATTGTATTCTTGTTTAATGGAGCCGAAGAAACTGGCTTACATGTAAATATTTCTTGAATTTTTCGAAATAATTCTATATCAAATATTAAATTTATTCACATTCTAAGGGTTCTCACATGTTCTTGAGTCACAAATGGGCAGAAAAATGTCGAATTGTGTTGAATTTAGAGTCTGCCGGTACTGGTGGAAGAGTCGTCTTGTTTCAATCAGGTCCGGAAAATCCTTGGATATTCAATGTAAGTGTTTGTAACCCAACTGTGTGTAAATTATTTAATTTGATACAAAAAAATCATCTTATATTTTTCAAGTATTATGCTCGTCTCGCCCCTTATCCGCACACTCAAGTAGTTGGCGAAGAATTGTTTCAAAACAATTTCATTCCATCTGACACAGACTTTAGAATATTCCGCGATTTCGGAAATATGCCTGGTAAATATATTCGATTTATAAATCGAAATATGTATATATATTTATATTCTAAAAATTTTCAGGATTGGATTTCGCATTTTTGCGCAATGCTTATTTGTATCACACGAAATACGACATCGAAGAGTACATACCTCCTGGTAGTCATCAACACGTTGGAAACATTATACTTGCTGTTATTAAAGAATTAGGAAACGCACCAGAATTTGATGATTTGGAGGTTTTTCATAATACGTATTAAAAATATAGCAAAAAAAAATATATTTGTAATGTCAATACATCAATAATTTTAGGGAAATGCGGACGGTCAAATGGTATATTATGATTATTTAGGATGGTTTTTAGTATATTATTCGTATGAAGCATTTATTGCAATCAATATTATCTCAGCTTTAGTTGGGGTATTAAGTGTTATTATTTTCATCGGGCGTCTCATGGATTGTACGTATCTCGTTTTTTTTTTATAAAACAATGAAAATTTTTAATGCTTTATAAAATCCAGGGTCTTGGTTGCCACAATACAAGGAAAAATCTATCGAAAACAACGAGCTATCAACAATCGATGTGCCATTCGAACGAAAAAACATCACTAACGAAAATACAAATGAACACAACATAGATAAAGAAAAAAATACTTTTGATGAAAAAGAAAACGAGGAAGGAAATACTATTGATGAGAATGAAAATAAAGAAGAGAAAGAAAAAAATATACTCACAGTCAGTGTGGTTACCAATGTTGATACTTCAAGTAAAATCACAAAATTTATACTATTATTTTTTCAACATGCTATATAACTTATTGTTAGATTTAAAAAATATGAGGTCGGATTAACTTCAAACTTAAACATCGTTTTTCAATTGATTTGAATCATTCTAACAGAAATTCAGTTAATAAGTAAAATTTCAATTAAACTCAAATCAAGTACGTGCTTTATAACAAAAAAAAATTGTAATTCAAAAAAATAAAATTTCGACAATTTTTTTCAGACCTTAACAAAAACTCTATCCACGGACTTTCCAAAGGTATTTTCAATGAATTGACAAAAATTCTCAATTTCATTTCCTTAACTAATTCAAATTTATTGCAGGTGGAGCTTTATGCGAATTTGGAATAGCAGTTTGTGCCAGACTTGCAGCCATGTTGGCTACGTTTGGTGTTGGTGCAGCAGTTGCAGCCATCGTGGATGCGGCTGCTGTCCTCGCCATGCCGTGGTATACCCACGTTTGGCTGATATTTCCACTTTATTGGTGTCCATGTCTTGTAATTTATGCTCTCATACCCTGGCTGGTAGATATGTGGAGAGAGAAAAAGGTATAGATTTGACGTTCTTCAATTTTAGTTGGAAATTGGAATAATTTAATTTTTTTTTTCATCGATAGCGGAAAATGTCTTTGTCTATCGTTGCCCAAATGAATTTGGTGGTTTCTCAAATTCCATGGATTATAATCATATTTGTGATGACCTGTATGGGTATCAGGTCTTCAGTAATATTTATGTTGCCAGTTATGAGTACAGCTGTGGCTAATTTGATTATTCATCTAACTCCTTTGTACAAAAAAGGTGAAAATTTACTATCATAATATTTCTAAAGGAAAACTGAATTAGTTACTGAATTTTGTTATTTAATTTTACAGCTCACATCTGGGTCTGGTTTTATTTAATCGTGAATGTATTTTCTTTCTTGTTCATAATGTATTTTTCGATGCTAGTTTACATGCTGTTTATTCCTATAATGGGAAGATCAGGTCCAATAAACAGCGATTTGTATATTGGAATTGTAACAGTTCTGCTCACTTTGTATGTTTCTAGTTTTATTGTAAGTATATAAAATTTTCAACATCCCTTTTGTTACTTGTGAAAAATTTTATATAAAATTTTTTTCGTGAAGATCCCATTGATGACACTTGTAAGAAAGCAAGCCAGAACCATGATTTTCCTAGTTGTTTTTACTGTTGTAATGATCATTGTTTCGTTAACAACAACAGCAGGACATCCTTATAGAAACGGACCAAATAATCCAGTACCTCAACGATACTGGATAATGGTCGGTAATTTTCATGCATATATGTAAATAAATTACGATCCCATATTAATGATAATTTGTAGCACTCAAACAGAATCTTTTACGATCAAACTGGAAAAATCACTGAAAGTAAAAATGGATATTTCATTATGAACTGGGATAGAAACAGTCCTAAAACTCTACCGCACGAAGGACTCAAGATGGAATCCTTAAAAAAAGATTGCGAAGAGAAATTTTATTGCGGACTCCCACTTTACACGATAAGAATAGGATTAATTGGGTAAATATAATTATAATAATTCGGGAAATATCACCATTAATTGTGAAATAGTTTACATTTTTACATGATTTCAGTGATAAAGGAACCTGGATCCCAGCTAACGAACCCTATTTACCAAATGAAACTGAATTAATCCTCGGCACACGTTGCACGGAAGATCCGGCAATTCCATCTAATAATTGTACCATGGACTTCACTTTAAAAGGTAGTATTAAAAAAAAATCATGAAAACACATTTACAGATATTTATACATAAATATATTTTTTAATTGAGGCCCTGATCGTATGACGTTCACATTTTCTCCGAGACCTGGCGCCAAACTTTTAGAATGGAGTCTTAAAAGTGAGATTCAATCAGCAGGAGAATGGAAAGGACAACCAACTTATTATTTGCATATTGTTCAAGGTCACGTAATTGATGATTTCAAATTGACTCTCACATTCGAGGTACAGTGTATTTTTTCTCATATAAATCACTAGGACTATATTAACTTTAAATGACTTTTTTTACAGGTGACACCGCAACAAAAAGCGAGTGATCCATTTTTGGATGTTGGACTTGCTGGTAATCATGCACATCATGATGACGATATGACCGAAGACTTCAAAAAATTCTTGAGTTTCCTACCCGATTACACAACAGTATCTGGATGGATAAGTGCATTTAGAGGATATGTTTTTTAAGCTTGTTATACAAAAATTGAAAAATGTTTATTTTTTATATTTATTGTTAGACTTTGCGATCGGGGAAGAAATAAAAATATAAACGAATGTGTTTTAATGTATTAAATAGCGATGTTTTGACATACTTTGACTGAAATTTAAATAAAAATTTATTTTTCGTGTAATTTTCAATGTTTTTAAATTTCCTTAAACACGAGCGGATATGTGAGCGAAGACGATTACATATTAAAGTATTAATATTACATATTAATTATTTACAGTATTTGTTAAATACCTAAATTGCAGGTAACTAATTTAATAATTAATTAAGCCGAAAAAATATTATTCTGAATTTAAATATTCGATTAACAAGAAAATCACATTGTCGAATTTTCAATAACACCTTCACTTATCATTCTATAGATTTTTTTCTAGGATTCGCCACATTCCGACCGTTCGGTTGATAAGAAATTAAAAAAATATAATTACGACCTTCTAAATGATAACTTATCTACCGAAAGGAATCAATATTGTTACTTGTAATTCAGTCTTTCAGATCCCCTGAAAAGCGCACGAAGTATACAGTAAAACCTACGATTGCGAGTTCACATTACACCAATATTTGATAAATATATGCTTTGTAAAATGCAATGAACAATTAATAATATATGTAAAATAATATTACCGCATAACCGTAAGTTGTGTGAAAATTATCATATCAAACTACTTTCGTCAAGCTATCAACCTACGGAAATGAAGCTTTTTTTATTCATTCTTTTCATCATCTTCATTCTTTCTTATCATCTTTTTTATTCATTCTTCAATTCTAGTAACTACAATATATTAAATGATTGTTTAAAACGAATAATTAACGTTTATTGTTAGCTGTCAGTCGGTCTACGAAATATATATACGTATATGTATATATATATTTTTGTAATTTCGATGATTTTCAGATGTAAAGTTGAAGAATGCTGAATTAGATTTTTTTTATTATGTTTTTGCCCGATGTTTGGTGATACTTACACATACCTTAATACATACCTTGAGGAGGTTACCATCATGGTCAAAGAACAACTGAAACAATAACTGAAGTGAAAGGATGTACACAGTGGCGTAGCGTGGGTTTCGGCCGCCCGGGGCCAGCTCTAAATTTGCCGCCCCCCCCCCTATATTTTCAAAATTAAGCAAAAAAAAAATTTGTGATACAAGAAAATTGTACTTTTAAAAAAGAATAGACTAATGAGTACTGTTTAATTAAACACAAAATGTATGTGTTTAAATGAGGGGTACGGTCTGCGAACACGGTTAAGATGACCTTTTAGTCAATATAGTATTATCCGATTACTGGAAAGAGCCAAAATTACAATTTACAAAATTTCAAGTTTTTAAAGAGCCACAAAATTTTTGCCATAGACTTAGGAAATCCATGGGAGGAGGGGGTAGGTATGAAAATCCATCATATGTTATATATAAAATATTTTTCAATACTGAAACTACAATAAATAATTACTACCCCCCCCCCAGACTCGCAAAACCATGGTGACGTCCCTCACACTCATAAAAACGCCCTTTCAAAAATTTTTTTAGGCGTACATTTGATCGATTCAGAACAATTTAAAAATTATTTTTTGATAAAATAAATAATATTTACAATGCCGCCCCCTACAACTTTGCCGCCCGGAGCCATGGCCCCCCCTGCCCCCCCCCCCACGCTACGCCACTAGATGTACATAGGAAGGAGAGAAGGGAAGGAGAACCGATTCAAACACACGTTCAGCACATACTGGTGTACCGACCGTCGATGACCAATTGCAATTATTGTCACAATCACTCGTGACGCCGGCACATTATATTATAATTTGAATGGCGAATTAGAATAAGATGGGTGCATTATATTATCATTTTTATGGCTTAAAATTTTTGATAGAATCTGTGATTGCAAAAGTGTTCGGCATGGCCTCGCATGACCTCAGATTAAAAAAAATCTTCAATTATTTAATTAACTAATTGAATAAGTGATCATATAATAAATGATATGTAAAATAATCTCATGGAAAATATTTTATAACAAAATATATGTGTTTACGTATTATTCGAATAATTTAGGTTAAGACTGATAACGCGTTGCAAAAAGAGAAATGTTTTTAACTTGAAATTATTTAATTACATTATACGAATAAATAAACGATAATTCGTATCATCAGAAATTTGAATGAGGTGCAATTCAAGGATAACATCTTGACCTGCGTCTTCTTCCAATTTATCGTACAAAAACACTAACAAAAAATAAATACAGGTTTGACCGCAACAAGCGCGGTTTGTTTTGCTCATCGCGAGACCAATCGAGTTTAGTCGTTTGTGAATTTCGCATCGTGCAGTGTGTTCCTCGAAAATGAAAAACTTGCTAATACTTTTCATTTTCGCGGCCGTTCATATAATCCGCGCGAAATCGGAATTGATTTGCGCACAAGGCCCATCCACTACGTGTACCACCGGCGATGGAACGTCTAACGTGTTAAGACCTGGCGATATTTCCAACGATCCCGAGAAAAATCAGGTTTCGTTGAATAATTGTGAATTGATAGCCATCGAGCAAGGAGGATTAGAAGGATTGCCCAATTTGCAAATTTTGGATTTGTCCATGAACAAACTTGGCAATATTCTTCTTGGAGTCCTTGATAATCTTAACAATTTGCAAATGCTGAATTTATCCTATAATTTAATTGAGCAGCTTCCGTTAGGATTATTGGATCAAATGACCGATGTGAAAACCATTGATTTATCCTATAATAAATTAACTCAAATTGATCTAGGATTTTTCGATCCTACTCAAGAATTGACTAAATTGTTTCTGGGCCATAATGCGATTGAAATGTTGCCTTTAGGATTGTTCGATAAACCAAACAAAATAATGAACTTGGATTTGTCTTACAACAAGATGGGTTCTCTAGAACTTGGAATATTCGATTCTTTGAAATCTGTGGTTAAAATAAATATGGAATACAGTGAGTTTTCTCAAATGCCGTCTGGAATTTTTGATCAATCGACCGAATTGCAATATTTATATTTATCTGGCAATGATATTTTGGAAATACCCGATAAACATTTTAATGATCTAGTAAAATTAAAGCATCTTGATCTCTCCAATAATAATTTGATGGAATTGAAAAATGATGTGTTTTCATATCTGAGGAGTTTGAAAACGTTGAATCTTTCGATGAACCAGTTATCTAATATTAGCCCGATCTTTGTATTACCACAATTAAATTTGTTAGACGTTTCAAATAATAGGTTGCAAAATTTGCCAGAAAATTTTGCAAGTAAAGCAACAATAAAAACTTTAGACATATCTAATAACAGATTTACTAATCTTGGAATACTCGCTACAATGATTCCGAAAGGCATAAAAAAATTTACTGTACATCATAATCCATGGCAGTGTTTCTGTTTGGAACAAATGTTACGTGCATTTGAAAGACGAGGAATAAACTATAAAGACAATATTTATTTTGAAGGAAAAAAACCAGTATGTGTTGTAGTGAATGATAAGTTAGCATCAAGATGCGTTAAAGATTCAAGTAAAGATCAACAACTATACAACACCTATATGAGAGCTGTTAAAAAATATAAAACTTTATAGAGACGGTAATTGATGATTATGGCTACAATTCAATATTTTTCATTTATAAAGTGTATTAATCGTATATTATATTAAAACTTTTCATTAATTTCATCCATGTATTATTTATTTAACATCAACATGATTTTTTTTGAACACGTTCCTATAATAAAATGAATGATATAATATCACATCCATATATAATATAAATACACCAAAATAAATACATAAATAGAGTCTTTAGTTAATATATTATATTATACATCCTTCATGCATAAGTTAAACTATAATTCATAATTCAAACAATTAAATAAATATATATAGTATCACAGAATTAATCAAATACAATATAAATTATTAAAGATTAGATTCATGTTTTTTTTGTTGTTGTAACGAAACAATTAATAGAATTTAGGCAAAAAAATACTTAAGTACATAGAGATAAAATTTCTTTTTATCATTTATGAAAACTACTACATAATATTTTTTTTTATTGATACATATATTAATATCAAAACATAAATGTAAAATGTATGTTAAATTTTTTTCACAGATACATCTAATAAATAAATATCATATATTTGAAAATATTCAATAGGATATATTAAGTTTGGTTTAAAATAACTATTTGAGATCTTTATATACGTACAATTGACTGCACACAACAAAATACTGAAACAGCACGAGGAAATTGTTGGAATTCCACAATTTTTAAATTCTAAATACTCTCCTTATCCTCCATTTGATTTGGAAAGTACAAGTGCAGTTCCTTTTTGTTCAACTTGAATCTCGCAAGGATTTTGTTCCCATGGTTCTCCATCTACTTGCATTGGAACTCGGTTTTTCACTTTAATCTGTAAAGAAAATTACAAGTGTCAAATAAAATTTATTAGATTGTAAAGTTCCATTTTATAATATAATACCTTGATTTTGGAAGCTTGTCCAATCCTTACTGGTTGGGATAAGCCTATTTGAAGTTGTGCAATATGAAAAGAAGAATTGATACCAAGCACTTCCAATTTTCCATCATTCATGCTTTGCTTAGCTACAGATTTATCAGCTCCTGCATCTAAAAATTAATCAAACTATAAATATAAAGTATTGATTAAAAAAATAACTGAATATAACAACAACCTTAAAAATTCTATGTAATATTATGAATTTTTCCACACTTAATTTGTATGTAAAAATTGAAAATATTATATATCAAAACAAAACCTTACTCCAAACATCAACACCAGCACCCCAAGATGGAATATTCAATAAAAGTAGTGCCTGGAGAGGTGGAAGGGTCATTTTAACCCCGTCCATATAAACCTCAAGTAATTTTTCTAAGCCGTGGCAATCTTGAGTTAATACTTGATGTGTTCCCAGCCACAAATATATAAGCTAAAAAAAAATGTTTTTGTCCATGAAACAAAACAATGGAAATAATAAGTTGAAACATAATGTGAAAATGATTACATAATTTATAGATTGACTTCCACGTAAATACAAAGGATGAAGACGAGCTCTATGAAAATTCAATGCCACTCTAGCATCAACACCAATACTTAAGTAATTATAGGCAAATAATTGACGACTTCCAATAGAAACAGACCACCTAAAATCAGAATATATAATATTAAATTTGATAAATCATTTAAACAATTTTCATATGTAAGAAATATTGTATAGTAAATTTATTTGAGAAAAAAAAATCTAATTGCAAAAATTACCTATCAATCGCTATGGGATTTGCATTTTTTATATCATTCATTAATGACATCGGATCTAATGGAGTGGGACAAGAACTTCCCCATCCCAGAACTCTACTCAAATCATTTCCTGTCCCTAAAGGAAGAATACCAACTGCTGGACGGGGCTGCATGAAAAATGTATTTGTAAAATAACAATAAATAATAAAATCCATCGATTAATAATAATCATCATACTTTGATACTATTATCAGTCAAAGTTGTCAGAACAGTTGAGACAGTTCCATCCCCACCAGCAACGATAATTCTAGCAGAAGATGGTATCCATTTTGTAGAACTCAAACCTTTTTTGGTTAATCGAATAATTTGAATAGGATTCAAAAAACATCGAAATAGAGATAGAACTTCATCGCCAGTTCCTCCTCCAGATTTTGGATTACCTAATCATGTTAAATATATTAAGAAAACCTATGCAATTATTTAATATAATGTTTAGTTATTGATACAAGAAAAAATACATACCTATCACAATAATTGGTTGCCAATCAATACAATCTGGTGGACTAATAGAAATTTTTTTTATTTTACTAATTTTCACACTTGACGGTGGAATGATCATATTTTTAGTTTTTCCAAAATCGCAAACCTGTATAAATAAAAACAATAATAAAACATCGCCTATTAATATTACATAACATTTTCAACAAACCTCATTTGATTCTATTCCTGAAGGAAAATGTTTTATTTGTTGACACCAACAACAATAAAAGTCATTTCCATCATTTTCAGCGCCCAAATGGCAATCATCAGAAGCAGATCCAACTGAAAATACATACAACCATAAATCATTATAACAACCAAACAATAACTATACTATAAGATTAATAACAACAGTCAGTGATATATAATAATCACCTTTCACCCAGTGATGGAAAAATGGATCTAGCGGAGATGTACTCAATACACGACAAGGATATTTTTTTCCCGATACTTTTTTGCAACTTTTACAAGCACTCAAGCCACATCGTTCGCAAAATTCGCCGATGGCTGGCAGCATCAGCCTTTCACATTGTGAACACTAAACATAAATAAATAATGTTGATATAAAAACCAAATTTTGAGAATTATCATATTTTAAATTGTTCGCGAAATTACCAATGTATTGTACGGTATCAATTTAGGGCATTGGATAGATTTCCAACTGTGTCCTTTGTGGCGGTGTTTAGTACTTGCATATACGTCAGAATAGAGCCAATCGAAAATGTAAAAGCTCACAATAAACGGCAAAACAAAATGTACGACATACCAAACGATCGAATAAAAAAAATCCTGATAATAGTCCAACATTGTTTTCAATTTACTGACATTTCTACGATATGTTTATGCATGAAGTGAAATGTCAAAATGACACTACAATATCAATAAAAGTGACATTAGGGCAGCCAACTTCAAACGTGAACATCTAACTGGTGAGGTGACCGGATCTAAGCGCACATGATGGAAGCGTATACCGTATAATCCGAGTGGTTGCAAATAACCCAAGCGCACATGATCCAAACGTTCATGACCCAAGCAAACATGTTTTCGAAATTTTGAAATTATAGGGGAAAACGTTTAACACGAAACTGAAAGGACCAAATATGTTTTTCAAGTTAAAAGATTTCTCAATTTGGCGCCCAGGGTTCTCAATACCCACTTCCCCCCCCCCCCCTAGCTACGCCTCTGCATCTACATCTGCATGTACCTACATCTACATCTGCATCTGCATCTGCATCTACATCTACATCTACATCTACATCTACATCTACATCTACATCACATCTACATCTACATCTACATCTACATCTACATCTACATCTACTTCTACATCTACATCACATCTACATCTACATCACATCTACATCTACATCTACTTCTACATCTACATCTACATCACATCTACATCTACATCTACATCTACATCTACATCTACATCTACATCTACATCTACATCTACATCTACATCTACATCTACATCTACATCTAAATCTACATCTACATCTAAATCTACATCTACATCTACATCTACATCTACATCACATCTACATCTACATCTACTGTCTGTATGTCTGCCACGCTTTTAGGAAATTAATTTTTGTCCTTTATAAAAATAATAAAAAGCTTGGAAAATAACTAAAGTTTCTGGAGAGATAATACTTCGTTATATATCTTGAAAAATATTTCTATAGCGACTAAGCACAATTTTTTTTAGCACTACATCACTGATTATAATAGTATACGTAAAAGTAATATTTCTTGTTAAATAGTTCGAGTAATTATCGAGTCATCGCGAAAATTACGAACATGGGGATGGTAATACCCCGTTCTAGTACAGGGAAGGTTAACCCGCGGACCGGATTGAAAACAGCCGAACTGGAGTTTGCCGATACCTAATTTAAAACACGTTACTGATAAAATTTAAATTTTTCTACTGACCACTTTTGGAACTAGAAACAAACCAAATAATTCGTCGCCCAAAAAAATAGCCAAAAGGCAAAAGTTCACCGTATCGCGCCAACCTCGGCTAAGAAGGCTTGTAAGTTGGCAGTAGACAAGCAGAGGCGTGCGGGGAGCGGGGCGGAGCGAAGTGTCGCGTCCCACACTCTCACCAGGTGGCCGGCGGCCGGCTTTGCCGTTCAAAATCCTCCATTCGCAGGTACGTGATCGGTTCGCGCGCTTTTTTGACACGTGTCAAATTTTTGGCGGGCTGACGCCAGGGGTTTTCGACTTCCGCGCGTTCAGCGCCCGAAAGCACGCCTCCGTGCGCCGATACGAAGTCGCTTCCTGCAGCTCGCGTTGTGATTGATATAACACGTTGTTGCGTTCGGTTTTGACAGTTGAGGTTGTTCGTGTTGCGAGTCGGTTCGTGTGATCAGCGAGTTTTCCGTTTTGGTAGAATCGATTATCAAACTGACGTTTGCGGTCGAGGAGTTTGTGATCTTCGTGTGTGTTTTGTGACAATAATTGTGCAAAGAATGTTTTCGTTTCAGAGCCCCGTGTGATGCATGACGTTTTCGTGCGTCGTTTTATACTTTTGAGTTATGTCTGTACATTATAAATTCAAAAGCGCCCTCGAGTATGACACTGTCACTTTCGACGGGTTGCATATATCGATAGCCGACCTCAAAGCGGCTATAATACAGCAGAAAAGAATCGGAAAGACGTCGGATTTTGATTTGCAAGTCACAAATGCTCAAACTAAAGAAGGTGAGTAACTCTCTTAAATATTGTTAGTGAAAACATACAAATATAAACAGTAAGTGTGAAACGTGTAAATCACTGTTAATAATCTGTGTTGACCTTTTGTAATTTTTTTCGCAGTGTACACAGATAACAACACTTTGATACCTAAAAATACTTCGCTTCTCGTGGCCCGTATTCCCCTCACGCAACAAGTTAAAAAATCTTGGGATGGAGTCGCAGGACCTGTCAACGCACGGTTGGAACCTGTCGCCGCTCACAAAGGAACTACGGACCTATCCAGAATGGAAGGTTCCGAAGATGACAAAATAATGGCAATGATATCGCAGTCAACTTTAGATTATGATCCTAGCAAGTGAGCTGTGAAAAAACATTAAATTACTTTATTTTTCACATAATATTCAATACTAATACTACTTATTTTGTAATAGTTATCAAAAAATTCACGGTGCTAATCAGCGAGGTGAAGTGCCTCCAAATTATCGTTGTTATCGCTGTCAGGAGCCAGGACATTGGATCAAAAATTGCCCGTTAGGAACCGGAGCTGTGAGTGATTTGTTTCATATATTTTTTATGTATTATAAATTATATGAATATGAATTTGAAATTTGATTATTTGTTTTTATTATTTTAAAATAAGAATCAGTTGGATATTAAGCGTAGTACAGGTATACCTCGTAGTTTTATGGTACCCGTAGAAGGACCTAGTGCTCCCGGCGCAATGATGACCCCAACTGGAGCATTTGCAGTACCTGTAGTTGATCAGTAATTGATAATCAATTATTATCAAATTTATGTATTATGATTTTTGTTTTATCTTTTTATTGTATTTTTAGTGAGGCTTATCGAGCTGAAGAATCACTAATGGAATCAGGAACTGGATCTACAATGAATGCACCCGAACCTCCACCTAGACAAGAAATACGTGAAGATTTGCAATGTTCTCTGTGTCATGATTTGCTTCGAGACGCTGTTATGATACCTTGTTGTGGCAATTCATTTTGCGATGAATGTTAGAAATTATTTTTAATACCTTGTTTTATTTAACTATCCAAATTAAATGTTCATTGTACTTATTCATATTGTCAATAATGAAAACTTTGTTTAGGTATTCGTGGAGTTTTACTAGAATCTGAAGATCATGAATGTCCAGATTGTCGAGAAACAGATATATCACCTGTCACGCTTATACCAAACCGATATCTTCGAAATTCTGTGATTACTTATTGTTATGAAACAGGCTATTGTCCAAGACCTCGTCCTCCTACTGGTAAAAATATATGTATATTTTTTTTAATATATAAATTAGATTATTTTTTTTACATTCTATGTGCTTTTAGTGCCAAAATCAACAACTGACACCCAATCGACACATGACACTGATTCTGGACAGCATCCTGATAGCAAAGATATAAATGAACCTCCAACTGGGCAAAATTTAACAAGTATAATTCACTTACATTAATTTATAGTAATTTTTACCTATAATTCACGTAATTATTTATTTTTTAAAGGTGAAAAATCTCCTGATACTCACCGTGAAGCAGATCAGTACGATGATTCAGATGGATCTTATGAAGACAATATAACAGTCAAAGTACCCCAAATGGTTTCTTCCCAAGGATATAACAAAAATGAAGGCTTAAATGCGACCCAACATGGACCATCCAATACAATGCAACCATCTATTGGTGGTTCTGGCAATGATATGTTTTCTAATCAAAGACCGTCAAATTTGCCTCAATATGGTGCGAAATGCCACTGAGATAAAAAATCTCTATTTTTGTATTTATTATATTTCATACTTTTCTTTTTTTATCAGGAATGCATCCTAATGCGAGACTTCCTTTGAAACCACCGGGTATGGAGACACCGCCAAATCAACATCATGTAAGAAACATAACATCTTCATTATAAAATACAATTTTAATTTGCTTTAACATGTATAACTTTTATAGAATATGATGGTCGGAGAAGAAAGACCTGGTACTCCCACAGTTGATGAAAGGGAACAGCGTGTTCAAATGCCTCCAATGCATTTACCATCTAATCATTTACAGCCTCCTGTATGTATCATATATTATTTACATAAATTAAGATTTGAAAAGTAATACAGTTTCATATACTGATGTAAAAAAAATATTTATAAATTCAACATTTCAGGCTGCAAATTTTCCTCATGTACCACCTGGACCATTTCCTCCACCACATAATCGACCTATATCCATTTGAGTAGGTTTTTAATATTTATTCTTAAATATATAACTTCAAAAATTTATTTTTACTAATAATATGCTTTTAGTTACACTGGAACTCCACCACTAGCAGGACCGCCACCTACTTATGGACAACCTTTGCCTCATTATCCAACCCCTTATCAACCCCTGCCTCCTGGGGCACCGGGGCCCCCTGGGTAATTACTCTTTTATTTTACCACCTTTTTTCTAAAATAAATTTCCTAAAAATAAACGTTCTATTCTAAATTTCTAGTTTGATTGAAGATCCTCTTGAAGCATTCGAAAGAATGATTAGAGAAAAAGAAGAAAAAGCGAGGCGTCGTGATAAACGTTCCAGAACAAGGACACGGTCAAGTTCGAGGTCTAGATCAATAACACGATCTCGTTACACAAGGTCTAGAAGCCGAAGTCGTAATAGATCAAGAACACCTTTTTCCAGGTACAAAATATATTACATTTAAAGGTTCTAGATAACTAAGTTCATTAAAATTTCATTAAGAAATAAATCATCAGTAAAAATATTCGAGAATACAAATAAAGATGTCTTAAAAAAATTTTAGGTCACGATCCCGTTCGCGTCCCGGTTCCGGTCGTTCTCCAGGAGGTCGGCGTATAGGAGAAAAATACCGATCATATTCTCGTAGTCCTGGTCCGAGACGTGTTCCTCCACCATTGACACGTCGTAAATCTCGAGATCGACGTTCCAATTCATTTTCAATAAGCAGGTATAATAAATATATTTATAGGGAAATTTTAAAATCACCCTAGCTAATCTTAAATCTACCCTAGCTACGACGACGCCTCTGGTGGCTAATTGTCGAAACCGACCCAACTGTCAAACGAACTGTCAAATATGTGATAATGGTTTAATTTATCTAATTTTGTTTGTTCCAAGAGATTATTCAAGAGATTATCCAAGAGATTATTATTATTCCATATATATATACATATAGCCTAGACCCCCAATATTTTTTAAAATGGGCACTAAAACCTCGACAAGCATATATAATTTTAAAATCACCCTACTAATCTTAAATCTATGATAAAAAATGCGTTTTTCTTAGGATACTGCGTTTTAAATGCTATATCGATGAAACCAAGTGCTCCGCTGATTTGAAGTGTGATCGTGTAGGAATATATTCCTACACTTCAAAACAGCGGAGCACTTGGTGAAGTGAAACATAACATATATGTTATATTTCTCTTCGGTTCACTCTTAGCTTCTAATATACCCATTCCTCGCTAAAATCTCGTTTTATATCTGAAATATACTTATAAACTTTGGGAGGAATCTAGTGAATTGATCATTATATCATTGGAATCAATAAATCGTTATGAAATCAAGTGAGACACCAAAAGTTTTTTCAATTTCAATAATTACTGTTGAAACATAATGATAAATAATTAACTATATTATAATATAATAATCTCTTGGAACAAACAAAATTAGATAAATTAAACCATTATCACATATTTGACAGTTCGTTTGACAGTTGGGTCGGTTTCGACAATTAGCCACCAGAGGCGTCGTCGTAGCTAGGGTAGATTTAAGATTAGCTAGGGTGAATATAAAATTTCCCTATTTATATGCTCTCACTGTTATAATTTTTTTTTATTAATTATTAAACATATATTGATTTATTACAGATCTCGTTCTGTGTCAAGGTCTCACTCTCCTCGATCAGGTCGACCGCTAAGAAGACGTGGTTCACCTGGCCGTTATCGTTCACCGCTTCGTACGCCTCCACCTCAAGGTTTACCCCATCAACGTCAAAGGTAAAGAATCTAAGTCTTTCGAATGAAATCTTGTTTAAAGGATTATTCGTGTTTTGAATAAACGTTTACATTTTATAGATTTCCTGGTGGATCATTCAAAGGACCTGCTCGCGGAAACAGTCAAGAACGTGTTCAAGTACCACCCAACGGACCTCGTCTTCAACGTCATTATCCTGGTTATGGTGCTGGTTCCGGACCCGGTTCAGTCGCTGGCCCACACAACAGGTATGATGGACAAATTTGTGCTACATATTTTCATACATATAAGCATGAAACATATATCGTTTTATGCAAGTGTTATGAAATATTATTGATTTTGTTTACTATATTGATGGAGCGGGCTAAAATGTCGATTTTATGTGATCTAAATATTAATTCGAAATTGTTTTTATGATAAAAATTTCGTTATTGTTTTGTGAAATTTTTATCTTTTATGTATCATGAATATTTTATAATGGCTAATCAAAATTACAAACTTGTACAATAATTTTGAATCTACAAGTATTTCAATGCGCATATGTATTGTATATTCAAATTGAAAACAAGTGTATTGTGTAAAAAGTCTTACATTTATTTTTTGGTGTTCTATTTTAATTTTTAATGTGAATAATTTTACTATTGACATATTAATCATATTTTTAGTTTTTTCAACTTGTAAAATATTCAAAAAATGATCTTTTATGATGAATCTATTCTAGTCTACTATTTACTGTGATAAATTGATGTATCTATTTATGATTTGTGATATTTATTTTAATAGTATTTAAAAACATAAAAATTGAGGATTTATGATATTTGTGTATTTTTTCATTTGAATAATCTCCTTTCAATCATTCCTTGTAAATTTTTGTTCCTCTCAAAACCCTTCATTATCTTTCTCCTTTGTTCATATTACACATATGACACTTTTCATTATTTGTCATCGTTCATACATTGATAATTGATAGTAGTTGTGATAATATTCGATTTGTATATACGAACATCCTCATTTTCCATAAAACTAAATAACATATAGCTATTTAGTTGAATAACCTTTAGCTTTAATATTAACTGTGATTGAAGAGTTTTTTTGTACTATAAATATTTATTGTTAAATTATTTTGTAATTAATTAAAAAGTGATAATATGTGATCAATTTTTACTATTGTTCGATAGTTATGATATAATACAAAGAATATGGATGATTGTTATTTTTATGAATCTTATTGTTTATTTCAATTGAAATTGAAATTCAAGTTTCTATAGTTTTGATATTTCATATTCTTTTTATCACCATGAATCAATTAATATAGAATTTAAAAAAAAAATCAAATTTATTTTAAAAAAAATGTAAATATGTTGAAAGATGATTACATTTTTTATAATTACAATTCACAATGTACATATTTGTTTTTGTTGTATCATACAATAATGTATTTAAAAAAAACTGTTTTCATTTTATTTGATGACTTGATCAAGTATCTTACTGATTTTACTTGAATTTTATTATGTATAAAATTCCGAATAATTTGTAATCTGTTACTTTTATAATCTTATCTCCGGTTTTTATGCCACTTATTGTAAATCAACACACCTATTACATAAAAGTACGGAATTTTACATTAGTTTCAAAATTATTTATATTGTTATGTCAATATTTATTTATCCTGCACATCTTTATTCCCCATATAATGTTATGTTTGCATGAAAGTCTTGTTGAATTTATAATCAATCAGGTTTTGTATTTATTTTATTGCATAGTTTGTAATAAATATAAGCACGATTTCAAAAGATAACTCTTGTTGAAACAATTTTTTTTCTGGTGACAATTGTAATGACGTTTATTGAAGAATTGTTCATTGGGAAAATATGAGTTCAACTTGAAGATGTTGCTCCTGAAGAAATAAAAAAAGATTCGACAAATGGAAATTATATGATCATATAATTATCCTTGAATATTGTGCATTAAAACTCAAATTTGCTTCTACATATTTTGAAGAAGTTTGTTTTTTGCGATATTGACATTGGTTCAGTCATTATTTGTTTGTTTTATAAAACAGGGGGAAAATAAATTATAGACACTGAAAAATATGCATTTATTATGACCTTAATCCTTTGTTACATTTTACATCATTTCATTTAAGTAACCCTGCCCTTCCTGATAATTTATTTGTCCTTATTTGAGTTAAATGTACCAAAACGGTTTTATTTTGATTTAAAAGTTAACTGAAATTATTCACTAATTATTCTGCAATTCATTTGTGTTCAAATATTGATAAACATCTCATTTCGTATTATTTGAAAGAAATTTTTTTGTATAACCTTTCGAAACTACTGATTCTTGATTTTGAATTTCCTTTCATTTTCCTATCCTAAGTCTTAATATAATCTATAGAAACAACAGAATTATGCCATACAGAAGAATAGAAGAATGTAAAAACATATCAAAAGTGTTTTCGACTTTGAAGAAAATGAAGAAAGAAGACGTAAGAGGATTGTGATATCTAGCCTCAAGTTTCTTTTATTTTTCATCATATTGAAAAAAATATGGGTAATATTTGCACAAACGTTGTAAAAATTTAGTTTCGTAACTATTTTTTTTATCAATATTTATTTTCTATGTTATGAAACTGAGTTTTTCAATATGTAGATTATTAGTCCTTATTATTTGAAAATATTTACTCAAATAACATATTTAGATTATAGATATAGTGAAAACTTATTAAATTATTTTTTCTAGTGAACAATATTTTATAAGAGATCTCGACTATATATCTCACAATATCTATAATCTTGAAATATAAACCCATTTGCATGCGTACTACAATATGGCTTTATTTTTATTTATTTATGAATCTTGTGCATAAATAAGATCGTAATCATAAAAAAAATTAAACCTAACTTATAAATTTGAAGTTTAATTTTGCATTAAGTTAAATCGCAATCAACTCGTTCACACTTTATTGTTATTCAATTTTTTTCTGACGAAAACAAGATATTAAACATAGTCGAAGTATTTCATACTGTAGTACTTATTTCAAAACTTTCTCATAATAGTCATTAAAATGCATTTAACACTTTATTTCATTTAAAATTTGTTTGAAATTTACTTATTTTATTTTTTACATGGACAGGTACAATCAACGCAACAATGGTCCTCCAGGAAATCACCCTCAATCTTTGATGGCAATGAAGACAATACCACCTGGAATTGAACCTGTCCCACGAATGCGGTATGGTCCAGCGTTTGAGGATATACCCCCAGGAACTCAACCACCACCTCCAGGTTTTGAACATCCACCTATTGATAGACGAGATGAAATAATTCCACCCGGAATTAATGAAAGAAATAGAGAACGTGATCGCCCAGTTTCTAGTTATAGAGACCAAAGGTTACCGTTTAGGGATGGTCCCCCTCAAAGTTTCAAAGATGGTCCGCCTATGGGATTCAGAGATGGCCCTCCTAACTTCAGAGAGGGACCACAACCTTTCAGAGAAAATATGAATCCTGGTTTTAGAGATCATTCTTCTTCTAACTTTAGAGATGGACCATCTAA
Source organism: Hydropsyche tenuis (assembly GCA_009617725.1). Classification (NCBI taxonomy): domain Eukaryota; kingdom Metazoa; phylum Arthropoda; class Insecta; order Trichoptera; family Hydropsychidae; genus Hydropsyche; species Hydropsyche tenuis. Next base: position 1,459,466 of record VTON01000036.1, read on the forward strand.
TTTCAGAGAAGGGCCAGGACAACCTCCAGGCTTCAGAGATGGACCTCCTCCTGGGTTTAGAGATGGTCCACCTTTTAGAGAAGGTCCACCACAAGTATTTCGTGATGGACCTCAAAATATTAGAGATGGTCCTGGTATACCACCATATCGTGAAGCACCTGCAAACTATCGCGATAATGGTCCTCCATTTAGAGATGGTTCTGCTCATATAAGAGAAGGGCCACCACAAGTTAGAGAAGGTCCACATTCGAGAGATAATATAAACCATACTCGTGATAATTTTCCACACGCTAGAGATACATCTCACTCTCGTGATAACTCATCTTATGTAAGAGACGGCGCAGGACATAAAAGAAACGTTGGACATAATAGAGATGGTCATCCAAGAAACAATAATTCAGGCAACCGAGATAATACTTTTGTTGGTCATGAAAAAACAAATAGAGACCATTCTAAACATGATTATGTGCATGATAGAAGTAGAGAATATCGTGAACAAGAAAGATACAGAGAGAATGATCGAAGAGACAGAGAATATGATAGAAATCGTGAAGATCGTCATAGAGACCACGAAAAAGGTAGAGATGTATCAGAAAGAGAAAAAGAACATGGGTATTATGTCAATGAAAAGAGACGAAAGTTATCATCTTCCCCTAGAAGAGAAAGTAAGGAGGATAGATCAAAGGGTCGTATTGATTCTAGAGGTCGTTCTCGAGAATCAACAGATTACAGAAAAGAAACGAAAAAAGAACATGACAAAGAAAAGAAATTTGATGATGATAAAAGTAAAGATAGGGACAAAAAAATTAAGGATAAAAAGAAGAAGAAGAAGGAAAAAGATGATAAAAGGAAAAAGAAAGAGAAACGTGACAAAAAAGAAAAAGCAGACTCAGAAAAAGCAGAAGGGAAAAGTGAAGAAGATAAAGTGTCCGCACAAGAATCAAAAATTATTGATACTGTTGAAAATAAGTCATCAGCTATTCCTAATATAGGTATCCCTGATTTATACAATGACATTTTGCCTGATATTGATAGAAATATTATGGAAGCCTATGTTAAAGATCCCGCTTTAAAATCTGATGATAAAAATGAAAAAAGTTCATTTGATATTGAAGCTAAATTTACTAATTCTGAAACAAAAGTTGATAGCTTAGAAACAGGGAAAGAAAAAGGTAAAAATGAAGTTTTAGCTCCTCTCCCCGAGTTGTCAAAATGGGAAATTGACGATGAACAATCCATTTCAATTGAAGCTAAAGATTCGAAAGATGTAAGTTCTCCAACTGTTAAATCTGGAAAGGTTACATCTGAAGTTTTGAAAAGAGCAGAAAACGCAATATTCGCTAAAGCAATTAATGCAATTAAAGCGATCGAAATTAAAAAAATTAGTTCAGATAGGGTGAAATTGTATTCTAACGAATCTGCAGATGCAAAATCGGTCATTTTCGATAAAGATTCTAAGAAGGAAGTCAGTGATATACATATTACAATACCATCTAATAATTTAGAACATAGATCTGTTGAAATAAATGAAAGTCGTAAAACTAGACATGACAAGACTCCACCACCCAAATTATCAGTAAAAGAGAGATTGGGAGGTAAAATTGAAGAACCTTCTCGAAGAGTATGGGACGAGAGAGTACTACATAGTACTGTTGAACGTATCAAATCGAGATCAAAAACTCCCCAAAATAGACGATTTGAAAAAGATTCTCGTAAAGTCACACTTGATTCATCAAGAGAAAGAGGTGGATATCGCCGAGTTATTTCTAAAATAGATGAAATTGATATTCATGGAACTGATTACAAAAATATTGACGATGTTCGAAAAGATGATAAAAAATCTCACAGCGAAAGATATGATAGTCATAGTCAATATGATAGGAAAAAACTTCATCCTGACGAAACTAATAAATCTAACCATAGTCCCGGAAGAGGAAGTAAAGTTAACCGAGATGATAATGAGAAAAAAGATCGTATTGATAAACATCGCAACAGAAGTATGAGTAGTGAAAAGAAATCTATCAAAAAAAGAGATAAGAAGCATAAAAAAGAAAAAGATGACAGAAAAGCAAAAAAAGAAAATGCAGAAACTGGAGAAACAAATAAAGATGCTGTAAATAAAATTATTAATAATGATAACTCTACAATGCCCTCAAATAAAGAAACAGTAACTACTGCCGATAGAGATAGGAAAAAATCTTCTTTGGATGAAGCTAGTTTTGAACCTGATTATGATGAAACTGTTGAATCTGAAACGGAAACGAAAGATTTCAATGAAAATCAGAAAAAACTTCAACCTAAAACTCCAGAAAAATCCGAAAACAAAGTGGAGCCTCCGACCATACAATTAGATTTGAACAATGTTCGAAAGCGTCAACATACTGAAAGTTCAAGTAGTAGTTCGGATAGTAGTTCTAGCTCAAGTTCATCTGGTTCAGGTCATAAACGGCGTCGTAAGAAACGTACCAAAGCAAAGAAAAAGAAATCCCGGCAATGGAAAGAAAGTGGTTCTGATTCTGATAATTCAAGTTCAGATGAACCCAAGAAAAAGAAAAAGAAGCGAAAGAATAAGAAAAAAGCCATGAAGAAAAAGAAAAAGTCCAAACACAAGTAACTCATAGTATATTGTCATCCTTAAAATTTGTTGAACTTTTAACTATACGGTTTATAAATAATATGAAAATATGAAATTTAACACAAATTTCTATAAAGTATCTCCAGTATAATTTTTAATAATACTATTATTTATAGAATAGTAGTAATATAATTACTACATAGACCATTTTATTCATATTGATAGCAGACTACTGATTTTTTTTTCTTCAAATTGAATTTTTTCATTCTCGTTTTTTTTTCCGTTTTTGAATTTATTATCATTATCATGGACAATTATTTAATTTTAAATTAGACTTCCTAAAGGGTATTTTTTAACATTTTTATTTTCAAGTTCATCACAAATTGAACAAATTATTTTATTCTGAAGTGAAACTTCAAAATGATCTTAATGCACTTATCAACTGTATATAAGTATATTATATTTGTGTTGGAATTTCAAATATGATCTGCTAAACGACTAATATTCGTAATAGATATCTTGATTTCTTTATGTTGTTCTTGAGAATATTGTTTTATACGTTATATTTTTTACATAGAATAAAAGAATATGTAACACACTTACTCTTTTTAACATAAAACCGATTGCTTTTGTGACTAAGGTATATTTTGCTTTCAATTTTTTTTCGTTGTATATATTACATATTTTCTATTTTATGTAATAGCTTGATTATTTCTAACAATCCTAATTGAAACCAAAAATTTTTCAATCACCATGTTTAAAATATTCTTTGACAATTTTCCAGATCGATTGCTCCTATGGGAGATTCTGTACATGCATTAATGTGTATGTGTGATATGAGTATAATAAAAAATTTACAATTCTATGTTATTTTTATTTTATTAAAATTATTAACATATTTGCATATAGATTACATGACAATTCATACATATTGCATACGATAGATGTAGATTATACTATTTTCAAAGGAGTGTATTAGAACATTTACACTAAATATTTTATCTAACTAGTAATAAAGTGTGATTTGATTTCAAATATTCGTTTCATTTATTTACCTTTACACTGATTATCATTCCACATCCAAATTAACTACACTATTCTAAAAATAATCAATTTATTTTTTTGTTAAATGTAAAGCCTTGCTAGCTACTTAACAAGGCTAAAATCAAAATAATTAATTATATTAATTAGTAAGATTTTACTCACATTCTCGCTGAAAACAAAATTTTCAATTAAATAATATTTCTATACAAGTATTCCTCAACTAACGACGGAGATAAATTCTTGAACCTCTATTGTAAGTCGAATCCATACGAAAAATCAATCAATTTAATTTATCAAAATTTCCATTTATATGTAATACAATAATTTGAATGAATCTGTATTTTTTTCCAAAATGGATTGGCCATAAGTGACGACAGCTCGCGATTTAGTAAATAATTTTTGAAAATTATAAAAAAAATATTTATATAATTTTTTTCCGATCATAATTGCGAACCATCGTAAGTCGAGAACTATGTGCATTAACATAATATTCAGAAACCAATATTTCTCATTAGTAATATCAAAAAATATAACACATCACACTTCTCAACAAAAACCATCATCCCAACCTAAAAAAAAAACAATAAAAAAACTTCTCAACTATAAATTTTCCAATAAAAATAAAACCAACATTGAAATCAAAAACAAAAACCAATACCCCTCAATAATACCAAAAAATATAACACGTCACACTTGTTACCAAAAACCATTATCCCAACTGAAAAAAAAGAACAATAAAAAAACCTCTCAGCTACAAATTTTCCAAAAAAAATAAAACCAAACACAAAAACCAATATTCCTCATCAATAATATCAAAGAAATAACACATCACTCTTCTCAAAAAAAATCATCATTCCAACCTGGAAAAAATCCCTCAACTATAGTGTCCTAAAATTCACGCAAGATGTAATTTCGATAGAAAACACAGATTTCTAATTAAAAATTGTAATTTTTTATTGATTCATACAGTATACAGTATAGGGTTATGCGTGGAATAGCATATCGGGTAAATGGCTTTACTGGCATATACGCATTTTTTTGTTGAAATTTTCCATCAATTTTTTCCATACATGTTGCTGAATTTTGTTGATATAGTGCTAAATTTCCTCCTTCAAGGTGTGGGTGATCATGGGCTTGTTGGCATAAACCTTAAACTTCAAAAACCACCAAAGGCGTTAAATCGCATGATCCGGCCAATTCTAATCACCAAAACGGGAAATTACACGACTAGGAAATGAATCATGCAATGATTGAATTGCTTCTTAGGGAGTTTATTTTCTTTTCTTTAGGGAGTTTCTTAAATTTCTCTAGGGAGTTTTTGAAGTCTAAGGTTTATGCCAACAAGCTCACGATCCCCCATACCCTGAATGAGGAAATTGAGCGCTATATCAATGAAATTCAGCTACATTTACGCGAGAAAGTCGTGGAAAATTTCAACGAAAAAATTCGTATATACCAGTAAAGCCATTTACCTGATATGCTATTCCACACGTAACCCTATACTGTATACTGTGTGAATCAATAAAAATTACAATTTTTAATTAAAAATCTATGTTTTCTATCAAAATTACTTCTGTCATCTATTTTGAGACACCCTATACAAATTTTCCAAAAAAAAAATAAAACTAATATTGAAACCAAACACAAAAACCAATATCCCTCATCAATAATATCAAAGAAATAACACATCACACTTAAAAAAAAACCCCCATCCCCACCTAAAAAAACAACAAAAAAACCCCCCAACAACAAATTTTCCAAAAAAATCAAAAACCACACCATCAAAAGCCCATCCTCAACCAACCACCGACGACAACCCACCACGACCTTCCACCAGGAACCACCAGAAGTGCTGCGATGTCAACAGTCTCCATCCTGCACCAGTTCAGTATGCGTCCAGTGTTCGGTGCGGGCTGGTCGTGTCCTCGGCCCGCTCCGATTCGCGGACTTTCGCGGCAAAATCCCAAACCAAAACCGATTCAAAATCGGTCCATCGCGGAAATTCTACACAACAAAGCCTAATCGTGATTTCGGTTTATCTGAAGCCACCCACAATACAATATTGTGTCAACTGTGCGCCGATTGTTGTGTTTGCAATGTGCGCGATAAGTTCGACAGTAAGTTGATGTTTTTGTATATTATCGTTGTTTTTGTTTATAGCTGCGCGATATCGATGCGTTATAAATATTCGCGTGTTTAGTGTGATTTGTCGATTTTGGATTTTTAAAATAAGTGCAATTCGATAGCGAAATTTCGCGGCTTCTTTCGTTTATTTTTCATTTTTCGAGGTTCTCGACTGTCGTGGGTTTTGGCATCATTTGTGATGCTTTTGGCCTCGTCTGACTCGTGTAAAATAAAATCAAATAAAATAAAACAACATAAACAACCGTTTTACATTTCGGACGATTTCCCGCGCCGACCACATCCTCCGTTAGCGTTATCTGCGTCTTTACTTAACCGTGAAATTAAATCAATGCTCTAATTATAAAATAATGGAAGACATAGCAAATTCAATTTTGCATGTCAGTCTGAATGAGTTTGAAAGAAACGTCACGTTTCGATCAAATCTTGTTAGATTTTCCGCTTTTTTTATTATAATATATATACTATTTTTTTTAATGAAGACCTTTGCCGGTCCGATTGTTATCGAACTGCCGTTATAATTTTTTAAATATTTTCCGTTTGCTGTACGTACTTCGTGTTGAAATGATTAGTGATTTCCGTAAAAAAATATTTTATTTGGTTTCGCTCGGATGGTTATAACATTGGAATTAATACATATATTACGGAATTATTCACAAATTGACAATGTATTTGCATGCCATTTTCGATTTGTTCAAGTGTTACAATTTTTTTTTTTTTGTATCGAAATGTCGATTTTGATCCGGGACTATGTTCGAACAATTTCAATGTTAAATTCATTGAAAAATAAATTTTTAGATTTATTTGTTTACAAAATTATATTTTTGTTAATATGAATCGAAATGTTCTATTAAAATTATCAATGTTTCATTATCTCTTTTGAACATTACATTATTTAGTTCTAAAATATTAAATAAAAACAAAATGTTTGAGATAAACCTATATTAAACGAAAACTTACATCGAATAAATATTCAATGAATATGAAATCGACGTACAAATATTTAACTTTCAAATCGATAAATTTTAATAATAAAGACATACCATAAATTTAACAAAAACCAATCCAATTTCCAAAACCGTCTCTCGAACAAAAGAAATCGAAATCGCGCATTTTTATTGCATCACATAAAAAAATCATTCCCTGCATTCTTATTGCATTTCATCGAATCTTCAAATAAATAAATTAACGAGTTAATAATACATTTAAATTGAAAATAGGTTAGCTGCGACAACGGCATCGAATTATGCAAGTGTCGCGGACCCGAGATGAATAATAAATCCGTTTTTCAGCACACGTTTTGCATGTATATCGGCTGATTGTACTGAAATTTCAATTTCTACTTTGCAGATTTGTAGATGAGTCAATATTTCGAGAGAAAATATGAATTTGAAAATTCATGTTTTGTGGCTTCCCGTTTATATGATTGTTTTCCCCTTTTTTTATCAATGTCCGTCTAGACTAGACTGTTGCTTGTTTGATCAGCTGCTAAATATATATTTGGCTATCTTATAAAATGTTCGATAATTCTTCAAAATATTAATGATGGTTTTGTTTTTATTGCTGTATGAATTAAAATATATATCGGTGATGCAATAATGAAAGAACAAAAGATAAACTATGCGTGCGATAACAAAATGTTGTCAATAGCGTTATTAACGAATGTGAATTTATGCTTTGAATAACATTTTATAAAAATTAATTGAATTTATTTGAGTATTCTAAAATATCAAACGCAATTAAATATTCAAATTACACGAAATACGTAACGCAATCTACATACAAATAAAAAATAAACTATTCAATGAGATTTGTAAGACGATACTGAAGAATCGAATTACTTTCACAAACAAACGTCGCACTTGACATTCAATTTCAAAATAAAAATATCTTATTTTGTTTCAGTTCCGTTCAGTGAGACTACTTAGTGAAATCACGTTCACATAAAATCTTCAAATACAAACAGTGAAAATGATTGAAAAGTGCGAACCGATTTCCCTGGAGCAGGACTCTCCAAGTCCTGAAATATCCAAGGATCTGTCCGGTTCGGATCAAATGTCCCAACCATGGGACAAACTATTGGGAGACAGTCCTCCGACAGCAACCACGATCCCGAAGATCATAAGGACTCGTCCTTCGTTTGGGGAAGTGCAACAGAGCAATCTGGGGATAAATTTGTCTCCAGATCCCAACAGTCTTAGTCCGAACAGGCCTCCTCCTCCTGGTGTGGGAAGATTGACTAGGACACAAAGTTTGGGTGTTAGAAAAAGTGGTAATGGACTTTTGGGCAATTTCCAGAAGCAATTGCGATTTTCGCTCAGATCGCCCGGAAAAAGGAATAAAAAAGATCGAAATGGAGGACCTCTATTCAGGTAATTGGTTATTTTATATTTATATTTTTTCCAATGTTTTGCGTAAGCAAAAAGTGTTTGTCAATTTTGTCATCAATCGTTAGTATGGATTATATTTGTTACGTTTGAATTTGTATTAATGAGCACGGTGGTGAATCCGATTAAAAATAGACTAGGGAAAGCATTATGAAACATTTGTGATTTAATTTGAAGGTTTATTGTTATAAATCATAATAGAAGTATATTACAAATTTAAATTAATATTAATTTGAATAGACGAGAAATATTATTTTTATATCAATTTATGTGATATAATTACCGTGTACCGTATAATGCAAGAATCATACTAAAGTTGTACTATATAGTTACTACAATTGAATAATCCATGTTTTAATCATTGAATGATCATGACCGTATTAATAATCAGATTTTTTATTACAGAAATATACAATCGCCTATACGTAATTAAGTTTTAATGCCATGCTATTTGATAACTGAAAAGGTTATCGTACGTATGTTTAATATTTTCGTCAATCTAACTACCCATTGTTTAAATCTCACGTACCGATCATTCTAAATTGTCCACCAAGCAACATGAAAATATCGTACTCAAAGACATTCATACTTATTCCGCGAGTTATATTTACCACCAATTACATTCATGACACAAATCCATCATTAAATTCACGTTTATTTTCAGCCAAAGTTCCGGGAAGTAATTCCGTAATTGATTAGTCACAAGACAATTCGACATACATTAATTTCATAGGGCGCCATTGACGTTGTTTCACGACACGAATTCGAAATAAAATACACTCATCCTCTATCAGAGTTTCATGTTTATATTCAACAGAACGTCTGGGAACCGCTTTTGCCAGGATTACTCATAACCCGGTCTGGGAATGTTGAATAATAGTGATCGGTTTAATACAAGGGGTTGATTTCCAGCCAGACGGGCGCCATTTTGCAACGATGGCCGACGAGGAAAATCGCGTGACTGAACGGGAAAACTGCAATACTGCAGCACGACGCGAAACGTAAAACGGCCGTTATTAACGGGAAATTTTATTTTGAAAATCGTTCGTTACTTAATGTGGCGCTTAGTCAACTTTCGTTTCGGGGGTGGTTTTTTTTATGAGGTGCGTGGTCCGTTTTGTTCGATTGTTACATTATACTGCGAGTCGTTGTCACATTAAACAAATTATGTTTTGGTTATTTTTCTGAAAATAATTATTTTTCGCTGGACTTTGTTTAGAAAATCGTGCGATTGTGAGTATTATGTTACTGGCGTAAATCCAACGGTTTCCCGAAAATCGGTTTTGTTTTTAATCTTTTTTTAAATATATTATAGTTTTTTTATACGCATTATCAACGGAGAAAGTCAATACGCTCTTTTTCATACAAGAATATTCCAGTGACGTCAACTATTTGTGCGAGGTTCAAATATTTACCTTTTTATCCATCGATGCGATCGAATATAATTTCATTAACACTCAAAACTGCGTTGACTGAATGACAAGTTCTGCGTACAAACAAACCCTGATCGTTTTATTATTAGAATCTTTAGAATCGGACCTTTCGTTCGATTGTACATAAAAATAGAGATTTGCATGTCCGCAAATTGCTTGACCTGACCCGTGGCTATCCGCAGTATCAGACTATGAGGTCGGGTCGGCTAATTATTACTTTTGAACGGTGAAAACACATCGACAAAACTGAAGCATATAAAATTCATGAATAGTCACCGCTAACAATACATGGGTCATTCTGAAAGTTTACGAATGAAGTTTCACACAAAAGTGATAAAGTCGCTTGAATATTTGCCAATACTCTACTATAATTTTTTTATAACATAATATTCTGTGACTCAATTAACTGATGTCATTGTATTATTATATAAATTATCTAATGAGTAAACTTCATGTTTTTAAAAATATTTAAAAATAAGACATGAAATTTAAGATCTACTGACAAATAGGACCTGAAATGTTAACGGTTTGTTTTTATCATCTCATTTTAATAATTTGGTCCATTTTGGTTTTATTATGAAAATTGTGAATAATGGTCATACAGTTGGTATTTTTCCCTGTTCGCGTTTACGGAATTTATTCTAATGCACGTTTTATTCGTTTTAAGGTACAGATATTTTTTTTCAATGATCAAAATAATTTTTCAAATGCACACAAATTTTATTAAATGCTCAGGATAAATGCCCAATTATTTTATAAAATGTCCGTTTAAATCTTCCCTTAAATATATTTGCGATGAGTACCGAGACAACTCTTATTCTCAAAATCCAATAAGGACTATAAATTATTATAAATATAAAATAAAATACAATTTTACCGAAAAAATCACATCGAACATCATTCGCGAAAATCCGACTGAATCTAAATTTTCACCCGATGATGCAACTCGCATATTGAGCGAGAGAATAAAACGGCTTCGTGTTCCTGGAAAACACTGGATGTTCAATCGAGGCGCGTTCAAAAGTGGAAAATGATATTTCTGGCCACCAATCACCGACAGTTGACAATGTGGCCGTTGCACTTTGGCCGGGATTAGCCTCCCCGGTGCATTTCGACGTCGTTATTATATAAATATTTAACTGCATCCTGGCGAGGATTGTCTCGATGCAGGTCAACGCTTGGTGCATCCGTCGACGACGTCAATTGTTCGACTTAACACCTCAGAGATTGCAGGAGGTCTAATTGAGGACTGTTCTGGAAATTACCTCCCACGGTTATTCGTTAAAACGTTATTTATTGTCTGTATTTAGGTGTGATTTATTTGCGTGTGGAGCAATTTGTTTGATTTGTCGGTCTCTGTATCGAATCAATCGATAAAATTTAATTCTAAAGTTGTTTTATGTTCGAGTTAATAAATTTATATGGTGTATGAAATTATTCGTAATTAAATGGGTTTATTCTATTTTGAAAAGATATTGAAAGCTTGTATAATAGAATTATTATTCGATGATATTTTTATGTAGTTTAATATCAAATAACAATATTTTTTTATTCTGTGAGTCAACTTGTCAGATGTTTTATTGAGTGACTATTTTTGGCATAAATTACATCAATTTAATTGTGAAAGGAAATGTCTCTCATTCGTAAGAAACGATTGACGCAACTAAATGATCATGCTATTTCCAGTTATTATTCACTAATTATTTTCACATTATATTTATATCAAAAACACAATTTTAAATACAAAAAAACTGTCAAATTTTCCACAAAATATCGTAAGCCAAACGACTTACGCAACACAAGACATTTCCTTCAAATTTATTTCAGACCTCCAACAATTTTTCACAATCACGACATTTCAACGCCCCAATCAACCAGAACACCTCAACAACCATCAATCATCACCCAATAGCGACCTCTCACATTCAAGGTTTCCTTCCTTGAGGACCAAAGCCCCTCAAAACCCGTTCTCGTACACATTACCATTGTAACCCTACACCTCACCATCGAGGTGTCGTTCGATTTCTTTCTCATGTTTCTCGTCATGGGAAGCACGCGTGATTGGCAGACGGAGCTCATATGCGTCAGCGGCTCCACCGAAGATCACATTATCAAAGGAAATCCTACTAGTGTGTACCAGACGAGGCGGATATGGCTAAAATAGATCTGAAGACTTTTGTCTTGGGCAAAGAGAGCTGTGGCGTGGTGCAACGTCGGACTTTCCGCGAGCTTCCTACATTTTCGTATTGTGTGCGCGTGTTAATTATTCGGGCCAAGGTGCACTTTTATCATGTGCATTGTTCGAACATGTAACTATTATAATATAATGTAATGAGGTGATGGTACGCATTTTTAATGTTTGTAAGAGAATTTGTTGGTTATGCGTGTCTTTTTTATAGATAAAAAATAACTTGATATCAAAAGAATTCTTGTGTTTGATTAATGATACGTTGTGTTTTTCTGGTATAGAGTGAGAAATTCAAATTAACTCTTGAATAATTATGTATTCATGAATTGTTCATTAAACACATTTCCATTTTATACTGTGAACTGTAATTGTTTAGATCAAACTTTTCGACAATAACAATAGCAACTCTCTGTAGCTTTGATGCCAAAATTTCAGCTGAAAATAATACGATCGTCGACACTCACTTAAAGCGAACACTCCTTCGAATATTTCAAAAACTTTTTCACGAATTTCCAACGAAAATTTCCTTATCCACAAACCAAAACAAGAAACCATCGACTTCATCACACCACAAATCGCCAACATGGGATTGTCGATTTTGAAAAACCGACTTTTTGATTAAATTTTCAACCTTCAACAACCGGTTTTCTGGTCTGAAAAAAAAACGAATTTCATTTTACATAAAAATCAAATAATTAAATAATAATCAAAATATGTGTATAAATTTGCAAGAATAGCGATTTTAAAATAAAAGTATCCACTTATGAGTAGCTTTAAAGATTCTGTTTTTATATACAAATTCCGCCATCAAAGTTATCATAGGATTAAATATTAGATCAGTTATGTTTTTATAATCTTTAGTCATTTGAATGATGTTTAATAAGTCAAGAATTCAATATAATCACTGCAATATTGAGTCAGCAAAATAAAAAAATACATAATTGATTTGCAAAAATGTAAAACCTAAACGATTTTTTTTTGTTAATTTTAGAAATTTTTTTTACATAAAACATTCAAAAACCGATTTCCACCGGTTTTATCAAAAAATTCACCTACAACAACCGGTTTCATCAAAACTCAAATTATATCCAAAACCCACCACCAACCATCACACAACCCTAAACCCCCACATCATCACACACCATCATCATCCTCATCCCCACGAAGGCTTCCGCCACCCCCTCGCCTCCCGCCCCCTCCCCCACAAAATGTGACGCATGTCACGCGATGCACCGGCCAGTTCATCGTCCCCGCGAATCGCTGAATGGGCGAAGATGGCCAAACAAACGCGTATCGATCCGGTGACCCAATAACGACGAATGTGTGCACGTTGTATAACGTGGACGAGGGCCCTGCAGTTCGACAAAGGGCCGACTATTTTTAGCCATGCATTGGCCCGACACGCCCCTTGCGGTGCCGTAGTACTACGGCACGGAAACCACCCCTTGGTTCGTTTTGTTTTGTTTGGGTATTTTCGTGTTTTTTTTTTGTGTAAATTATATATTTAAAATAATGCGATTTGAAAATTATGGGTCATTGTAATACATTGCTAGTTGAATGTAGTACTGAAATACAAATGCTATGTACAAAAATTCATTATGTTTTGTTAAATTTGATGGATTTTAGTGTCGATTCTTTCGTTTAATTATATTTCCGAAAAATATGTGCAATCGTTTTTATATTTACTTTTTCGAAAAGTTTATTTTGTATAAAATCATGTGGTTCGTTTTTTGTTACTATTTTACGAAATAGTAAGAAAATTGTATGCAATTAGGTGATTTCATATTTAGTTCACGAAAATTATTTATTGCTAAATATCCAGACGTTCCCCGTAGTAAAATGTAATACTATTATATAACACGGAAATAACCCCATTCGTTGTGTGGTCAATATTTTCGTGTTTCGTTGCATATTTTTATAGTCGACTTCATACAAAAGAAATTAATAATATTATTTTTGTTAATAATTAAAAAAAACATTCGTTTTATTACCCTATCAATTGTATACAGTCTTACAAATTCTAAAGGATATTTCTTATTATTTTGAAACCGATCATTAAAATTCACCTTTACAATTTCAACACGAAGATCATCGAGACAACCGCAAGGCAATTTTCCTTGCAATCCTCAAAAGATTTAATACGAATCGTGGCTTCTCAGTGATAATTATACAAACTTTACGACCACCGTACGTGACGAGACAAAGATTTTCATATACCCATAAATCGACAAGGAATTATGGGGTTTTATAACGCCTGTTTTCATACAATTTGCAAACATACACGCACAGAATCATGGTCATTAAGCGTTATAATAAAAACGACCTTTTCATGATTGAAAACAATGTCGACAATGAGCCTGAGTCATCCGACAGCGTGCGAAATTTCCACAGCTTTTCATACGCGTTTTCCGCTCTTCAACAAACATTCCTCACTTTGTTTTGAAAGTGAAAAAGCGTGTAATTGTCGAAAAGATGAAATGAAAACGCTTTGAATTTCGCTAGCACCGTCATAGAGGACGTCAGTCGCCAACTGGTGGCAGCCGTTGTTAATCCGTCACGTCTTTCAGCACGTTCTATAAATATAAAAAAAGCATACGTATTTGATTTCTACCAAATCAGAGTAGTTGGACGGGTTCTGTGTCATCAACTGGGTCACTGGCCCTCGAACCCAAACACTCCGTTGCAAAACGTCCAATCGCTGAAAGATCGACTCCGTTTTTCAGAACGTACGAGATTACAATGAATGATGATTTTTTTTTCATTTCGTCTGAAGCCCACTGTTGTTTGTATACAATCTTGCCAATTTTCGATTTAAACGTTTTCCGTTTCGAAACTCTTCATCTTAAGCGAGTCTATATGGGAGTTAGTAAAAAAAACTCGGTTCTAAAGATACGAACAGGCTCGCGTGTTTTGATAATGTGCTATTTACGCGGTTTAACGCTTATTTACGACTGCTTAAAACGTGTAAACATTTTGAAACAGGAATTTCGTCGATCGATCATGCGAATAGTTTATTTCTTTTGAGTTCGATAAACTTCGGATGAATTACGATATGCCCGTTGAAATAAAATGCAGTGAATAAAAAAAAATCAGGTTAAATATTTTTCGATGAATTTCACGGCCGTAGCCAGGATTTTGTTTTTATTTGAAGTATATATAATGTTTGTAAAATTAAGATATTTAAAGAATCGATTTAGATATATCACGATCGAGTGATATATACCTCAACATAAGTCTCATAATTTAAGTATAAGATGTCATTATTTTTGAAATTCAGGGGGGGGTCTGGGCTCCGGTGTCCCTTTCCTCCCTCTGGCCACGGCCATGTATCCTTATATATAATACATATTATATGTATATTTCTAAGAATATATTTTCTCAAAATTAATTTCATCTATTCCGGTCAATCGAGCCCTAAAGATTCGAGTGGATCCTTGACATCTTTAATCACCCTTTTAATATTTCAACCACTTTACACATCCACCCACCATTTTCCGTCACTCAAAAGCCGCCATCATCAACATTCACCACAAATCAAACCGCCAACTCGCTTTCCGCACACATTTGTAAACATCTCACTACCAAAAAAGAGCTAATCCCGAGGAAAGAGAGCCGCCAGCTTTTGTTTGCCAACCGACTCTTACTATAGCACGTCAGACGGAAATAATTAGTTTACGCTTCGTGTTGGGGTACGTCCGTCCACTGCCCTAAAATTAGAGTCCCTAGAATTAGAGCTGCTCCACATATAACCACCGTTGCAGTCCGTAGGGCAGGCTGATGGTGCATCTGTTGGTCTGCCTTGCCAAGTGTCTTCTGGTTCCAAACTGTCTCCGGCTATATGCAGGTCCGGCCTACCTTTCTGGTGATGCACGTTCGCTTTCTCGTCGCTTTATTTATATCCGTTGATTGATGGTCGATTCGTGTGTCGAATGCTATTTCATCAGCGGCGAAACTGAAAGCTGAAAGGTCGCACGCTTCTACCATGTTTATCTTGCGTCATTGTCGTAATTGCGCCGATCGAGAGATACGGAGTCGTTTGTTGTATATGGCGTTTATTGTGATGAGATGAGTTTTTTTAGAGCTTTCTGTCGTAATTATTTGAAGTCATTGTATAATTAGTGTCTGTATGTAATTATGTTTAGTTATAAATTTGTTGAGTTTTATATTATACAATAGTTAATAAAATGTATTCGAAGAAATTCCCATAAAATTTATGGTTCTCACAAAGAGCAATTCAAAATAATGAATATGATGTTTTATGTCGAATCATTTTTCAACGTTTTTTTATCGTGTGTGATGATACACTAATTTTTGCTATATAGAACACGTGTTTTGTAAAGTAACACAATCCATCTAACTGACATCGTTCATGGGAATGCGAAGCTAATTAGCGATACGAATAAATTTTATTTCAGGCTTTTTCCAGCAACCCGAATCTAACCTAGTTTCATGGATATATTGCGGTTTCGTGCTTAGCGGTCGAATCCAAAAAGAACGTCGCCACCACAAACGGCTAATTTCAAAACTTATTCCGTTTATTATTGTTGCTTTTGGCATTGCCAGATGATTCGATAACACACCCACTTATAATTATAACAATCGATTGAGTTTGTACGATGTTTGGCCAAAAGCGCAGCTTCATATTAGCATCTTGTCACTTCCTAGTGTTCAGTGCGACTCCGGTGTCGAACGTGTCTAAATATCTAGTTCAATTTATCGATTTGTTATAAAACAGTTTGATTTTAATTTTTTTTTGCTTGAATAGTTTTAATTTTGGAAGTGCCGACAATGTTAATCCACTCCGATAGCCGCTTGGGTCTTGCGTTGCAAAAGGTGTCAAATGCAATGTATGCTATTACGATTTATGTGAATTTTTAATACGATTTTAAATTTGCATATTGCCCCTCCATAACCGTGAGTGGATATATAATATCACTATCATGGAGCATCGCATTAACAGTTTTCAAAAGTGTTTAAGTCAAGTATCTATCCTATTGTCCGAAGCAACATCTTCGGGCGAAGCTGCATGGAAGAGAACAATATTTAAGTATGTTTAAAACGTCAACAAACAATTATTTTTGACAATAACGCAATTACACCGCGCGATACGACATTTAGCGAATTTGCGTTTGAACATTATCTAAAAGTGAATTGGCCGATGACGAAACGATGGTCAACGTCTCCGTGTCCATTGCAGCCAAAGAGTAAAATAAGACTCTTGTCTTGCATTTATATCTTTGATGCACCGATTATTTATAAAGAGATAAATGCAGCACTAGTGCCAAACGTTGCCGCCAAAATAGTATCTTATCGATTCAGACATAATGGTGGCCTAAACAGCCCTACATGAAATACTTGACAGTGGCAAATCCTATCTCATTTCATAAGCGTTTCGAAATATTGTTGTTGTATATATCCATTATCCATGGAAAGAATCGCACGACGAAAACCGAATCGTTTCGTGAAACTAGTTTAGTGTAATAATATTTTAATTGGCACCTCATTCATTAAAATGTATATTTGAAGTTTTGAAAATAGTCTCCGAGTTTTCTACGGGCCGAAAACGTTATTAAATGTTTTAACGACGTGACGCAACGATGGTGGAGTTTTCCTCTCATGCGGAAAAGTGGTATACGACTTTTCGATTTTGCGGGCACTTTTCCAATAGATCACACGCAAACCATGGACCACTTTCCCACTAGTGTTCCTCCTGCTCTTTTTCAATCCCGGAGCACCTGTCATTGCTGAGATCGTCAACCTTTCCGTGTTTCATTAAAACGATGTAGCGTAAACACGTGGACTTGCTTTCAGTGTTTATGTTGTAAGAGCTTCAGTTCTAAACGATATGTGGACTTGGCAACGATGTGTGTGTGTTAAATTTTAATATGCGCCGTCCGTATCTTTGTTGTAGAGTGTGTTTATGATGAGCTGAATAAAATAATGATTTCAGAATGACCTACATAAATATTTTGTTGAGTAATATAATAAATTGAGTTTTATTGCATTTTGATCACTTTTTAATCATGCTATTATAATAATAGATCTTACGTTCATTAACGAATTTTCTTTATGTTACATTTTATTTGATGGTTCATTTATAATACTTTACTATATCGTTTCTCTTTCAGATAACTTTGATCAATTCGCAGTCATTTCAATATGTTTCTAATCATATCGTGAAGCGAAATTCACGTAAATATATCATCATTTATTACGGATGTATTATAAATAAATATCCATCACAACCTCAAACGATTGAATTAATTCAAACATTTAACAGAACGTACACGAAAAAACAATAGAGCATTCGGAAGTGTGCGTCACGAGACATTGAGGAATAGAAATCGGCAATAAGATCGGGTTCACGGACGTCATTGTCGAAGAGACAACGGCAGGTGTGCATCTGTTGATATCTCAAAGCTCGTCTGGCACACCAGACATTTTCTTATTCTATTATAATTAATAGGCGCCCAAAGCTGCGAAAATAGAACTCAGCGGTCAACCGTCCGCCTCCCATAGTCATCTTGGCCGTCGTCTTTTGACGCTCGCTTCTCGACCTTGGCTGAGAAAACGGCGGGAAAACGCTTTTTTATATTTTTCAAACTTGAAAAAAAAAACACTAGCGAAAATGATACTTTAGTTTGAAATACACGATGAAGTCAACGCTCCGAATTTTTGGCCCATTGTACGCGAATGCTTGCGCAGGACAGACGTCCGTTGTGCACAATAAAAAAATCGGGTTCTCAGTATTTTAGAAATAGACGTGTCGAATTGGATGTGTTGGGTAGTTGTTTTCAGCTGAAGTATACTTTTTTTGATGGGTTTCTCGTGATTCGAGACGTTTCTTTGCTATTGGATTGCGAGTTCGTGCGTTGGTCGCGATTGCGATCGCGATGTTAAAATGCATGTTGGAAACTTATGTTTATATGCAAGAATGCGGCGATGAAGTGTCCTTTAGTCGTTTTCAGTATATTCAAGGATGTTTAAAAAAGAAGTATAATAAATTTCATTGAAGGCTCTTGCATTGTGATTTGCATAAACATAAATTTCTGACCTATTGAGCTTTCTAATTAATTCTATGAAAATTTTCCACGGACGTTTTGTTTTTACTCAAGGTTTCAACTTAAATCCTTCAAATAAACTGTTGTTAATTATTTATTTCATATTTTTTCAGAAACGTATCGTATCATTTATTTGTTACGATTGCGTAGTCCGTTATTTGAATTCAAGTTCAAAAATGTCGCATAGCTTCGGGTTCCATAATAGATACGGAATTAGACGACCTTCGCAAATTTGAAAATAAACACACATTTAAAAATAGAAAAATGAATAATTTAGATATTCCAGTATATTTTATTATACACAACACGTGCGTGAAAATTCCTATGAAAACACTGAAATATTTTCCTTTTTTTACTTTCAGGTATCGCCAAGCGAGGTATGCATCCCGCAGAGTACGCAAAAGGGTGGTTTTCAAACACGGCGACTGCAACATAGTACAAGGCAATGTCTCAAAACGAAGAAAAAGATATCTGCAAGATCTATTCACCACCTTAGTAGACGCTCAATGGCGATGGACTCTACTCGTGTTCGCCATGAGTTTCATGCTTTCGTGGTTGGGTTTCGCCATTTTGTGGTGGCTGATTGCGTACGCTCATGGCGATACGAATTCTGCAAATTTGGATGGCATTTTCAAGCCTTGCATTGATGGAGTTGATGGATTCGCTTCTGGCTTCTTATTCAGTATTGAAACTCAACATACGATAGGTTATGGTGTTAGAGCGCCGACAGTTGAGTGTCCTGAAGCCATTTTTATTATGTGCCTTCAGAGCATTGTTGGAGTCTTCATTCAAGCCTTTATGGTAAGAATTCAAAAAGTTTATTAATATTAGTATAGTTTAATAATCAATATTGAGTATTATAAATAAATATATTTTTCTAAAAATGATATAAAATTTTAAGTCTCCAGAAGAATATTTTCTCCGAAGCTTTTCAAATAGTATCATAAAAATATAATTTATTTGAGTTTCTGTTAGCCGAATCGAATATATGATTTTGAATATGAACTAAATATGAGCGTTTCAATAGAAAACGATGAAATATTTATGAATTTTTTAAACAAGAACGTTAATTGTATGTGGATCATTTGAATATTCATAATTTTACTAGCAGCTGTTACAATACGGGATACATATGAATAAGGAATTAGTTAGACTTTGATTGTATTCAATTCAAATTTTCCGGTAATATTTTTTACGCTCCTATACAACTGAACTATTTTCCAACCAATCACAAAGCAATATCTATGACATTCTAAACGAATCACATCACATGTAAACAAACTAATCAAAATCGTTCGATAACGCGAAACCTCCCGACGCAACCGTGACCTAAAACAAACCGAATCAACAAAACATCAAACAATCAAGTCATCCCCAATTACAACACAAAATTAACCGGACATCCCGAAACCGATCATGCCTCATATCTTTTGGTGTACGACATCAGGTCGGTATCGTCTTCTCGAAGCTGTCCAGGCCGAAGAAACGAGCCCAAACCTTGCTGTTCTCAAGATGTGCGGCAGTTTGCGAACGCGATGGCAATTTGGTGATAATGTTCCGCGTCGGTGACATGAGAAAATCCCATATCATTGAGGCTCATGTGCGAGCTCAGATCATCCGCAACAAGGTACCGTCGGACCGAAGAAGCCTTACTTTTTGACGGTGTTTCGGAATGTTGGGTCGTTTCGGTGCTTGGGTGCATTTTATCGATGTTTTTATTTTTGCTGTTTTGGTTGGGTGTCGGAAAAGTTATCGCCTTGTGTTCGATCGATGTGCGTGACCGATCCATCATGGTGTTATCGGTAATAGTCTGTGTGCGATGTTTAGATAATTCGCAATCGAATTATACTTGTTTTGTTATATTGAAAGTTGTATCGTAGTCCGGGGAATAAAGACAAAATAATAAATAAAGTCTTATCTATGAAAAAATCAGTGACGACCTGCATTCTGGTATGAAATTTGGTGTTGCGGTTCTTGGTAAAATGGTAAAACTTTCCTGTCAATTAGAGGTCAGTATAAAATTTTGCGTGAGGTCGAAGGTTGCTGAAAACGCTTTTTCGTAAATATCTCGTTAATGTTCACTTTTACAGAAAAATGTTGTATCAAATTTGTAGATTAGAAATTGTCCTTTCAAAAAAAATATCGTAATATGATATATGTATATTTATAAATAAAAGTAACTGTTTTGGAGATAATTCGATTAAAAAAATTGCCACTATTTTGTATGCAGCCCTCAGCGATATGTACGTGGAGAACTCAAAAATTTCTAAGAAAACGTTTTTAATTCGTAAATAGAATAACTTATTAAAAAATAATGTATGCAATTATAAACCTTTTGTGGTAAACCTTGTTTAGTTTATGTGGTATTATTATCAGTGCTGTGAAATATTTTATGATTTTATTTTTAATTATGTGTCATTTAAAACATCTTCTTGGAAATATTTTTGACTCTCCACGTACATACCACTAAGGGCTGCATACAAAATAGTATCAATTCTGTTAATCGAATTATCTCCAAAACAGTTACTCTCACGAATAAATATTACGATATCTTTTTTGTAGAAAATGTTCTTAGCTACAAATTTTTGTAACAATATTTTTCTGTAAAAGTGACAGTTAACGAAATATTTAAGAAAACCGTTTCCGTTTTCGGCAACCTTTGACCTCACGTAAAATTTTATACTGATCCCTAATCGACAGAAAGGTCCTGCCATTTTGTTAACAACTGCAAACCAAAATTCAGTTCGTTACCAATTTCCGCGAAGCGATTCGTCTTTACTCCCCTTACTATCATATCATGTTCTGCTTTGTCTTTGTACAATTAAACACAAATTCGCTTTTCGAACACAAGACGATAACTCTTCTTCGAAATTCTACGTTCAACCGAACCGGTGGAGGGCATAGTGCATGACGTCTCTAACACACAAAACTAGCCGTAGCGGAATGGTTGTGCTTCCCGCCCTCCTGCCCTAAAAACCAGAGCGTCACGTTTGGCTTCCCATGTTTTTTTTCCGTTTGTGTTTTTTCTGTCCCTAGGTGGGTCTAATTTTTGCGAAATTGGCGCGCGCCAAAAAGCGCACCACGACGCTGTTGTTCTCTCGCAGCGCGGTCGTCTGCTTGCGCGATGGCGAGTTCTGCTTGCTGTTCCGGGTTGGCGACATACGCAAATCTCACATACTAGAGGCACACGTGCGTGCCCAGCTCATTAGGAAGAAGGTATTGGATGTTTGAAGCGACACGTGCCGGTCGACGCTCCGATGGGGGTGCAGTTGTGGGGAAATTGCGTATGGTTGCGAGTCATGGTTGAAATTTTTCGGACTGTCTATGCTCGTTAGTGGTGAATAGTCGGAAATTTCATTTTGTGTCATTATGGTCGTGGTTAGTGTTTGTTGTGGTGAAAAGATCTGATTTTCTACGTGTTATTTGCATTCGGTGTTATAAATAGCAGACCTGTATGCTTATGGTGCAAATGTGTACTTTGTGTGTATGTTTTACGTCAAAAATGAGTTCTACTTATGTAAGACGGTTATTTATGATGTTATTATTGTGTGTACATTGAAAATCGGGATTCTTTGTGTTTTGTATTGAATGTGTGCGATGTTGGTATTGATATAGTCAGAAAATTCATATATCATAACAGTTTCTGCATCGATTTCAATTATTTTATACCTTACAAAATCATCGTAATGACCTCAGTGAATATTTTATATTCAATTCAGTCTTTTTGGATTGCTCAATTCAATAGAACCCTCAATTACGAAATCAAACCATTCAAAAATCCTCAATCGTACGCATCTTCAACTGCACCCTTATGGGGTCGATGGTGCGCAAACAAAACACGACAACGGGGCTCCGATGGTGGACCCTATGACAGTCCCTTTTCTTCATAGTTTCGAAATCGTTTTGATCGTCAAATTTGACCCATTTGAACACGTGTCGTGTGAAACTGGATTGGGTCGTTAGGTCTTTCATCGTTGCCCCGCTGTCTGATGCTTATGTGCTTGGAAATTTACATATGAAGTGATTCTTCTTGGATGATATGTTTTATATTTTGTATGTATGAAGTGAGTTGTGACGTTAGCTTAAATGTTTTCATTTATACATATATTTATATATTTGTAATGATTAACTGAAGTTTTCTGCTTTCATTCTCAAATACGTGATGTTTTTTGGCTTTTTATGTATATGATTTTTCATACATGTTTATTCGAGATTGTCATTTGACGAATTTTTTCGAATTTAGTTATTTCGGCTTATTTCGTAGAACGTTAGACCCACTTGGTTCGAAATACATGACTGAAATATTTATATGAGCACATTATTGAGCATATCATCTTGTCAATAATATTTTTTTTGCATGTTATCGTTTGACTGAAATTACGAGCTTTGCATTGTGTTCACATTTTATAATCACTTTCTACTTGAATTTATATGCATGTACACAAGTATGAATTGCATGACATATTATTTTCCAGCACATACATAATATGAAATTTTTAATTTCTGCACGTCAATGTTTCACAATATAATAGATAATCATTTGCTTTCACGTATAATAACTATTATTTGTATTTAGGTTACAAGAGAGGGGGAATTATTGCCATTTTATCAGCAGGAATTGAAAGTAGGACCTGATGGTGAAGAGGATAGATTAATGTTTATATGGCCAACTACGATTGTTCATATAATCAATGAAAGCTCGCCACTTTATAACTTATCTGCATCAGATATGTTGAGGGAAAGATTCGAAATAGTTGTAATGTTAGGTACGCTTATATCATTATATTAAAAGTATAATTTTGTTCATGTTTTTATAATTTTTTGCTTGATTGATTTGCAGAGGGTGTTATTGAATCGACTGGTATGACAACTCAAGCCAGAAGCAGCTATTTACCATCAGAAATATTCTGGGGACATCGTTTTGAACCAATCGTTGCTTTCAAAAAAGAAACTGGAGAATATGAGGTAATATACAAATATTTCAATCTCAGAATCCGAAAATAAGTTTCCAGATACAAATACCAGATATCTTATGAGATGAAAGTAAACATATCATTTTGCTGCATATTCAATTTATGTTCAAATTTTTTAAGGTGGATTATACACTTTTCAATAACACATACGAAGTAGATACTCCGTTATGCAGTGCTCGACAATTAGATGAAATTCGTGCTTCAGTCAATGCTGCAAACCGAGGAGGTATATTTCGAATTATCTTTTTTAAAATTTTTATTATATTGATGAAAATAACTAAATTTCGTTATAATATTTTAGTTACAAACGTTCCAGCTTTGAGGCCAGCTCCATCTAATGACACATTAGATTCATGTTCAGTAGATTCCATGTCTTTGGATGAGCATATAGAAATCAAAATACCTGATTCCAGAATACAAGAAAATAGACGGTTGTTAGAAAGCCAAAGTGAGTTATCGTCACAAAATCAAAACAGTAGTGGTTTCCCAAGTGAAAGACCTCAATCTGAACAAAACGGAGTAATAAAAAATGGTCACGGTAACGGGCAAGTTCATCACCATCACCATCATCACCATTTGTCTATTAATCCTGATGCAACTCTTGGACATCATCATGGTAGCCATCATCAGCTGACAACTCTTCATCACGTGAATGAACACCTGACAAACGGATTCAATGGTTCTATGCAGAATTTGCTTGTCAATAATCATCAACCAAAACTGACCAGGTAGAAAAATAGATAATAATTAAATTTTCACATTAATTGTTATGGAATACGATAAATTTTCTCAATATATTTTTAGAGCTCAAAGTGGACAATTGACCTCAAGAAGCATCAGTGATATTCCCAAAATACCTCTTCTGAAAGTACCAATTGCTATAGCTACGCCAGAAGCTAGTCCTACACCTGATCGTGTATAGCACTTATCACTATCAGTTCTGGTAGATTTTTTTAGATCAACTGGTAAGATATACTTATTATTTTTGTAACAAATCCATTTGATAAAAAATGTATTTCACCGAAAACGTGTATGGCGACATCTTTCGATTGTGCATCGTAACTTTTTTTAATGGCAAGAAAATTTTCGTGAAAATTCTGAAGTTTATATATAGAAACATGTGTTTCATGACATTATTGACAATATGAACTGTGATGAATCAATGAGTCTTTCTTTTAAACTCATAATAATTCGATGAAACGATTTGTATCTCCTGAAATGTCAAGGAAAATTAAAAAAGTAAAGTTTCCATCTTTGAAATTAATTAGGAAAATTATTAGTTTTTTTATATGTCGATTTATGAAGAAAATGAAAAAGTGTTCGAAATACGTAAATAAATAAATAAATATATATGAGATGTTAAAATAAATTTATCTATACGGTCATTATCCAATAAATTGAATGTGCTCGAGTGCACTATGCAAAAATATATCGTATGTATTACATTGTTTAATGATCTAGTCCAGTGTATCCTGACACCTTCAACCAAGATTGCCCACGAAGGGTGTGAAAATTATACCATCACTCGAGGTCAGATGGGTAATTTGGTTATAATTTTCGTCGACAACAGATCCGGACTAGATTCTTTACAATTTAAAACTATGCTACTGCTACAATTAATTTGTATCACCGACAATCTGAACATCGGTTCAGAAAACCGGAAAAAGAATGAAACACGACACTGTTGATCATGTTACGATACACCTGTTTTTTTTTTCACGACATGATGCATTGATATTTGTGTCGATAATGATGTTAATCTACGATGATCATTGTTACGACACCTCATTTACATAATATGTTTTATTATATTTGATCAATTATTGTTTTAGAAATTATTTTCCATAGTAAAAATAGTTTCCTATGAATAGCTTCAGATGGTATGATACTGATAATTTAATCATTTGATTGCAAATACCTCTCTGTTTATAATCCGCATCGTGTAACAGATACAGGACGTAGTCTGAAAGCGCAGCCCGTGACCAGATTATCATATATACATTTTTTTTCAAACATCAAACCATGTTCATTTGCTCCATTGTGCAGGAAGGTTAACTGACTTCCTGCTAATCGCAGTTACTGCGTTCTACTACAGTCGAATCATATTTAATAATGCTCCAACTGCCGAAATCCATCGAATCTATACAAAATCATCAAATTAATTGAATTAATATCAAATAATTATATGTTAAATATATTATTTAATTAATGATATTATGAAAATTCATATAATTTTGGCGAAAATCTTTTGATTTATCCGCACGGAGAGTATCATTAAATTCAAACGAGCGTTGGACATTTGTCAGCCGACACGTTGGTCATTACATAAGTGGCTTGCCGATCGTCTCTGACCACGACAGGATGGTCGCACAAATGATCATCAGTCCAGCTTCCGAATTAATCAGCAGGACCAGTCTGGTCCAGCGTATCGTCGCAGACGATCCTGGAGCAGACGCCGTCCGACTAGATTTTCGCACTCGATTCAAACACGTAAAATTGCTTGATTTCACCGCCGAATTCTCCGTTATTAATAAGTGAATAATTATCGGTCCGTTATTTAGTGATTTTGATGAATTCAAACGAGCGGTGAAAGTGTTATTGTTTTTTATCCCGTTTCGCGAAGAAGTGTCGGTTTCGAGACGCGCACTCAATAATGAATTAAATGCGATCTCCTTCGATACTACGAAAACAGTGGTGCATTGTGGAATCGCGTTTTTAAACGGTTTCCTTCTTATGATTGAATCGTCATTGAATCGACAATTTTCCCGTCAATTTTCGACGAAAATTATATTATCGTTTCAACCTTGGCGTTTTGATCATTCTACCATAATTCACTAAGCTCTTATCATATATCTTCAGGACCAAGATGACACAAATTTCCAGAACTATTCTTTCATTCTTAACATTTTAAATCTTTTCGAACCATAAATCATAAAACCATAATTCAACTATCCACCCAGCAACCTTCTATAATATGCAACCCACACCATCGAACAACCCAACATTTTCTTCAATCAGATCCGATTCCAATTACACACATTACGCATAAAATCAAAATCTTACACCACTGACCATTTATCCGCCAATGTTTTGCACCAATTTAAGACCGGGTGCCGAAATGCGTGGGTGTCCATGCGACCCATAGACCACGCCGTGACCATTCGTCACTAACACGTACTTCGATATGGATAATCGATCGGATAATCTGCATTTAGTGAGCAACGATGCCGGTCGATCGGTGAGTTTGAGCACAATCGTTGCATCTGAGATTTGCGCATCGAGAACGTGCGCTGTTGTATCGAAAAGTGTTGATAACCTCTCGAGAGGTTTGTCGGTGATGGATCGTCGTTTTTTTGTTTCGGGTGGTTTGTAACTGGAATTGTGTTTTTTGAAGTGGTGTTAATGCGTCATTTTTTAAATGGTATTGATTAGGTGATTGTAGATTATAGATTGTTATCAAAAAAATTTTATCCGGAAGTACTGAATCAAATATGATAATTTGATTGTTTCTAGATAATTGATAAACTACGTAGATTTTTATTTTACTATTAGTTTGAAATTATTCTCAATTTACTTCGAAATGATAAAAAAACGTCCATCACAAGAACACAAACAATTAAAATAGTTTCGTGACGTTATTCGGCAAAACTCTTGCAAAACAGTCATTTAATAAATTTCCTCTTAATTGGTATCGTAACCTTTAATCCTACAAAATTTCTTGACATTCCTCACTCTAAAATCAAATCAATATTTAAAACAACTAATCGTTCCGATATAATGTGAACGCATTCAAATCAATCAGAATCCTTCGCAAGATTCACAAAAACATCCTCGCGTGACACTATTGTGAGAACCTCTGGCAGTTTACCAATGATCACCGGAGGTCGTGGACCCAGGACCACAAATGTTAATGACTGCATTACCCAATCGTGTAAATTAGTCCCGGAGTCCTCAGGATCATAATTGACCGTGGTGCAGTGGGTCAGGACACGCGATACCTGCCAGTGAACCAGCACTCGTCGCAATCAACGCTCGTGCCAACGCAGTGTTGCATTGTCGATTTTTTTGCATTGTCGATTCTATTGCATTGTCGATTTAGCTTCTTCGATTGCATGAAGATGCATTGAATGCGGCGCGTGTGCTCTTTAGTACGTATTCAGTGCTCGTGTTGGTTTTCCGTGCCGCTTTTCACGTTGCACCGTTCACTTTTCACTTATTTTCTGAATGAAGTTGGATTTTATGTTGTTTGGTTTATTGATATTATATGAATAATCGATTCGTTTGATTTGTATGTATTATGTAATTGGTCAATGTAAAAATTCGTACTGAGAAGATTGATTCATCGATGGAATTTGAAATTGAAGCGTAATCTTGCATGGTTTTATCAATGTTCTTGAATTGATATTTGTTACAAAAATTGTGTATATACACTTAAACCGTTTGCGATAATTATAAATAATTTACTATGATACTTAACAATTTCTGAATATACTAATCAAACAATATAATTCAATTCGTCACTATTTATTCACGTTATCGTTCATTTTCTTTTGTCTATTTTATTCTAACTCTTCTACAACGGATTCAACGAAATTCATCCACAAAAAAAATCACATCAATTCAGTGCATGAAAATAGTGAAATATTTACTTAGAACAGTCTATCAAAATGCATTTTTTTTACAAACGACAGCATATCATGAAAAAGAAACGAGTAACTTTCGACGTGAACTCCGCTAGATGACAAGTCATGTCAAGCTTCAAGTCCAAAATGGGCACTGCCACAGAGGAAGAAATGACCAAACTGTCTCCGGGACAATCATCTTCAACGACTCCGAACCAAAGGCTCTTCTTCAGGCCAGGCACCATAGAAGAGGAAGGTGAATCTAGCGATGCTCAAGACATGCGAAGGGCCGAATCTCCCCATGGAGCTGTCATGGGGATAGGATTAAGAGAATCGAGGTTGCAGATGAGCGCTCATAGCCTCCACAGGATTACCACTGCAGGAAGCTCCATCCATGGAATCCATCGCCAGGATAGTTACAGGTGTCGATACATTGATACGAGCATGCTTATACAATTCGATAAGCCTTGTGTTATTTAGCACTCGTGTTCTAATGGGGCATTTCAAGGATTTCAATATGTTCGGATTATTTTTTCAGTTTGTTTAATTGTTATTAGTATATTCATGAAACGTCATATGTTTGTGGAATTTATATTCGAAACTTTAAATAACCATTTTTTTTCTGATGTGCTGGTGAAACTTTTGGTACTACGCTATGTATGAGCTAATCTTAGTTATGTCATTTTAAGCTAATTTGATTCAATAGGAGTCACTTAGTATACGGAAAAATTCAATTTCAATAAGAACTACCGTTAATTTAATGCTAAAATTGATTAGATACAACGTATGAACCACTGAATCATCGTTTTCTTTTATTCGACGAATTTGTAATATCGGTACGATTCTATGATTATTACGTATTTTTTGACAGATAGTCTTATCTAACCGTTGTAAATAAACATAACTTTGTCAAATTGTTTATTGATTTCAATCGATTATAAATTTCAAAATATATATGATTTGACAAAAACGTTTAGAATGAATACGAGTATGTCTAAAATGCGACCGGTAGTTGTCAGTCATATCTAAAGTTAAACACCTATAATAATAAAATTTTCACATAGATTTATGCGGTTCTTATCACTTTAACTTACATACAAACCTCGTACGTAATTCTCAAAAATCTTATCTAACTCAACACTGATAAGTCACTACAAACACAATAAATTTTCAAAAAACCCCAATTTTTCGTAGCATCATAAAAATGTTCTATAAAAAAACGGATGCAACTTCAAAAAGCCATCCGACAATCACAAAATGCATACCCGCAACGAAAACGATCCATCATCAACTAACAGAGACGTCACCAAACTTTCTTTTGTACTCGAAACCGTAAACGAAGCAATAGATCATCCGATTCACTGGCCATCATGCACTCTTGTTCGGCTCCATTGTAGTCGTCGATCATCTCGAGTGGAATTTGCATCAAAAAGGAAATAACCGACTCTGAGAGTTCGATGCTTTTGCATTATGACAATCGTTAATATATATAATATTTAGTCGTTCAGAAGCGATGGACGCTCCCACTGAAAATTTCGCAATCAATCGGCTTCTTATCAGTCATACAGCTAGACGTCTTCGCCAACATTTTTTCCCCCACGTGACAGTATTATTTGTGCTTTCGAGCCGAGCACTTCTTGATTTGTTAATTCTAGTACGTAGTTTAAGTATTGTATTGTTTGATTTTAAATCAAACAACACCGTCGTCAATGCGGGTCTTTGTTAGGTTTTCGCGCACGTTGAGAAAAGGCGTTAATTTTTCTATATGTTATGAACGTGGACTTAATTTTAGAACGGATTGTTTCTAATGTTAACTTAAATAACTTATATGATATCTAGTTTTGAAATGGTATTTATTAAATTGTTTAATTTTGTTTATATCAGTGCTTTGAAATTTGATAGTGAAGTTATTTCTATAAATGTTTTGACGTTTGCGGATTCTTTGATAAATTTAAGTGTGTTATTTAAACTGTGAGTTGATATATGAAATCACAGTTGAATATTCAAATATGTATTATTTTTAATTAAAACTTTTACGTTTATATGTGAAAACAATTACCTATAAAGTGAGTACATATATAGAAACACTAATTGAATTTCCTCAGTTTTATTGTTCAATAAAACCTATTACCGTTTCAATGCATAATAATTAATTTAACGAGAAAAATTATTACGTTCAATTATATCATAATAATCAAACTTTAACGAGAGTTCAAAACACTGATATAACAAATATTTTTCATTATACAACCAATGTCATCTATCAAACGACGAAGGGCACAAATATTATATTGTATAATACACATAAACGTCTCAAAAACCATACCTAATCGAACAGTCAAATTAATTGATCGTGAATAAAATAAAATAAGACTTCATTACAACATAAATATATATTCAAACAAACGATTCAAATAGCACCAGTCATAAGACTATTTCATACGATAATTGACATGCAAATATTTTGCATGCGCGTATTCGCGAAGAGCAAAAATCACATACACCAACCGCTGAAAAAATATTTTTTCACAAAAACCAGCGAACAACCACAAACATTTTCATAAGAGCAGGCGCCTCTCGATGTTTGTTTGTTAATTTGTTTGTCATTTGCACAAACGAGCCAACTATACACTTAACACCGAAATTATTAGACTATAATTGACACTAATTTTAACGTAATACGTACTCTATTATTATTTGCACGTGAGCCAAATGTGATCATATTTTTTAGTTAGATTCTGTAATCTTCGCAATATTTTTTTCGTTCTTTTTCACGTCAGATGTGTGCGAAGTTGTGTTTGTTCGCACACCTGTGTGTTAAAGCAATTGAATATAGATTCGTTGACATGTGCATTTAATGCATCGATCTCATTGCAGTGTAATGTTTACTAATTAAATTCTACATTATGTTGAAATATGTGCGCATAATAAAACGAAGTATGCTTTTAAATCATCTCGCGACATCTTACACTTCCTTCTCGGTCGAAATATTTTAATATTCATAAGTATGGTGATAAACGTGCGCATTAATCTGTAGATTAGTTTTTTCAGTTGATAATTTAATAGTTTAAATAATTTTATGTAGAGCGTTAAAATATGATATCTTAAATGTGGGCGTTCAAGTTTTCCTCGATAACAATGCAAAAAAAGTGCTTTGTATTCTTATTGCA
The DNA here is from genome assembly GCA_009617725.1 of Hydropsyche tenuis. Lineage (NCBI taxonomy): Eukaryota > Metazoa > Arthropoda > Insecta > Trichoptera > Hydropsychidae > Hydropsyche > Hydropsyche tenuis. The sequence continues at coordinate 1,491,061 of VTON01000036.1, forward strand.
TCATCGATTCAAATCATATGTTTATTGGTATCCTTCGAAAATTCTGCTGTCACAATAAATTTCATGTAACCTTACTGTTCATTAACATATTTCTATACGAACGGAAGAAAAATAAAGAAAATATTTAAAAAATTGGGTTGCTAATTGTTCAGTTAAATATTTGTTCCAGTTGTGACTTTTCATAATAATAGGCTTTTTAGGAATTTTACGAAAAACAAATTTTCTTTCAATATAAAGTAATTTGCACTAAAAAGAATTCAGATGTTTTAAATTTTTTGTGAAAATGTATTTTTATTCAACCAGTTGAAACTGAATGAAAAAAATTCGTTTCAATTCGAAAATTCAGGTTTGCGAAAGAATTATTGGTGTTTGGAATTTTTTTGATAAAATTTATTTTCTTGGACGAAACCTTACGAATTATATGAAACCTGTTTTTAACTATTTAAAAAAAAAACTTAAATTGCCCAAACTAAAAATCTCATATCGATTCCACTTTTAGAAAATTAACGAAAACGAACAAACATTTACCCACCTTTACGTTGCCCAAAATAAACCATTCAAATCACGGCCACAAAGATCTTTTAGTTAGCAACAGCCAAATTCGTCATGATCACTTATTGACATTTATTAAAATTTTGGCGAACGACAAACGCACACAAACCCCTGTCCGGTCGCCGTTGAATTTCCAATTAACGCCCGTTTAAAGAGACATTTAGGTGCTTGCAGCTCTTTGACGTACGAACGCGTTTATAAAAACCGCAAATACCCATACAAAGTGATAAAAGGAAGCCCGTATCGTATGATAGATGTCAGTTCGCTTCAGAGTTAAGATCATGTCGGATCTTCGAGTTCATCCGACTCGTTTCTAGATCGGATTAATTGTTTGGTCTTCTTCAGACAGGTCGTTCTGACGTGTGAGATGGTAACGATCTGTACGAATTACATATCGAATATTGATAAAAGGTCGATTATAAGTTAATCAATAGTAAAATAGTAATGGAATCTCCTGGAGCTAGAGATGAGGTTCAACTAATACCGAACGGTTGGAACGGTGTTAAAATTGTCGAAAATGGATCATTGTCGCCTGGAATTTATTATCCCAATGGAAAGAGGTATAAAATATATCATTTTTTATATATTGTGTATGTTTTTTTTATTTAAAAAATACATGAATTTTTGTGTGATGAAATAATGAGTACCACCGTTATACGCCGAATAAATGGACGCCAATTTAGTAATAGACGAAATTTCCCGTTTAACCGACGTCTGCACGTTTTAATTACAAATTCATATGTCTAGTGTATTATGTCTTATTACGAATCAACTTAAATATTTATGGAGACAATTTCTCGTTTCAGAAGTCGAACCCAACATCGGCATGGAGCACGCAAATTGAGGCGAAGGGCCGTGCTCAAGAACGGAGAATGCAACGTTCTCAAATCGCGAATCTCCCAAAGGCGTTTGCGTTTCCTGCAAGACATTTTCACAACATTCGTAGACACCCAGTGGCGATGGACCCTGATCGTCTTCGCCCTCAGCTTCATCCTGTCGTGGTTGTCTTTCGCCGTCATCTGGTGGCTGATCGCTTTCACCCACGGCGATCTAGAGCCTGCCCATTTGCCAGACAATCAAGAAGCTTCTAATTGGAAGCCTTGCATGTCCAATATCAACAATTTCGCATCGTGTTTTCTGTTCAGTATCGAAACTCAGCACACCATCGGTTATGGTTCTCGTCTCACCACGGAAGAGTGTCCCGAAGCCATCTTCGTCATGTGCATCCAAAGTATATTCGGCGTGATGATGCAGGCGTTCATGGTTGGGATCGTCTTCGCTAAAATGACGAGACCCAAACACAGAAGTCAGACCCTTATTTTCTCTAAATACGCAGTAATTTGTCAGAGGGATGGAGAGTTGTGTTTGATGTTCAGGGTGGGAGACATGAGGAAGTCTCATATTATAGGAGCCAGCATAAGAGCTCAATTGATCAGGTCAAGGACTACTAAAGAGGGAGAGTGCTTAAATCAGTATCAGACTGAGTTAGAAGTCACGGCTGACGGATGTGACGCCGACCTGTTCTTCATTTGGCCCTTGACTGTTGTGCACAAGATAAATAGCAACAGTCCCCTTTACGCATTCTCGGCCGGGGACATGCTCCAGGATCGTTTTGAAATCGTCGTAATTTTGGAAGGGACAATTGAGTCGACAGGACAGTCGACGCAAGCTCGGTCAAGCTACATTGCCAACGAGGTTCTCTGGGGTCACAGATTTGACCCGATGGTGTCATACAACAAGGAGCACCAAGGATACGAAGTAGACTATTCGAAGTTCAACGAAACCACACAGGTGGATACTCCTCTTTGTTCCGGAAAAGAACTTGCCGAGTTCTATAAGGTCCAAGAGGATTATCGAGGCGTCGGTCAGTATACAAATAATGATAAAAATTATGATCCTATTCATGTTCAAGTGTAACATGGCTTATTTTTGTTTATCGATTATTTAGTCTAAATTATTTATTTGGATACAGTTAAATTCTATTAGGTGTTAACTATTGGATCTGTTTAATTGTTTGTATGAGATCATTACATTTATTTACTTTTATGCGATAATGGTTGTGGTATTGCTATTGTGTGATTATTTGTTCGAATTATGTTTATCAATTTTCACATATTTTTCCCATAGTGGTTAAATATGTTCTAAATTTAATTTAAAATTATAATATCATAGAATATGATTTTGAAATGAAAATTAAAACTAGATCATATAATCAATTCCTCACACATATCCCTAATCATAAGCGTATCCAGCAAAAAAACCAAAGTGGCGTCCATCCTCATTCATCTCAAACATACTTCAAACATATACCCCCAACCTCTGGATCCGCACAAACCACAAACCGCGAAAATCCATATTTTCCCATCATAGAAACTATTTTGTCTGTTGTGCTTAGTGATCGATGCTTTGTACTGTAGATCATGCAGAAAACGTGTCCCTGCGACGTGCACCTAACGATCTGCCGCCTCCCCTCGAGACTGATATCAACGAATGATGCAGTTTCATCCATCTCGAATCTCCTGGAAGAACAGTCTGAAACACGACGACAGCACTGGTCTTAATAGTAAATAAGGTTCTCGAATACTCATCGGCATTCGCTTGCTATTTAAATGTCCGCTTCATCATTGGAATCCTTGGACAAGGGTGTGTCGAAGCCGTCGATCGTTTCTCAATGAATCCAATTTAATAGGTTTTATAGAATCCTCGTCCCTGTACGCTAGGGAGTATACCACTTCTTCTCAAGGGGCCGATACTTTGTATCAGAGTAGCAATTGCGAGGACAATGACGAGGAGCAAAAGTTGTCCATTGCTGAGGGGGTGGATGATGTGGACGAGGAGTTCGTGAAAGTCGTGAGGAACGATTGAAATGGATATACGAGTGATTTTGTTATTTGATGTTGAAGCGAATTCAACTGTTCATATGCAGAGCCCCTTGTATTGAACACTTGTGATTGAAATGTTTGTACAGTGAAAAAGACACAATTTTTTTTTTTTATTAAACATGTTTTCGAAATGTAGAATTTAATTTTTTTTTGTATGTTAAGTTTCACCTAAACTTCATTGTACTGTTTCACTTTTAGAAGGTAAGGTGTTATCCTCATATTATATGTATCGACGAAATTTGTGATAGAAAATTATAAAATAAAATATTATCTTTATGGACTATTTAATTAGTGTTTGAATTGAGCATAATTATTGGATCCCAAGATTATTTGTATAATAATAAGTTAAGTGTGCAAAATATATATACATATATATATGTATATATATATACATAGAAAAACAAAAATTTATACATACATAAACGAATATAATCAAGCGTATTGTTTAAATTATAATATAATGATATTAATTATAATATTATACAATACATAAGTAATCTTATTTTTACAAAATATTTACTAAAAAAAATCACATATTTGTAAGCATTTTACTACTTTTATTTTCAACATTTTATAGCTTAAAATAAAAGTGGTTTCGTTTTTTTACAATTTGTTAATTTAATACTTAACACGTAAATTATTATAGAATATCACGCTCCTATATTATTGTATCGTGTGAAGAATATTCATATTGATACAGTTAGTTATAAATATAATACAGCCGCCATTTTTAAAATCTATAATCTATTCCAATATAATGTAGATGTAACAAATTTATCAATATTATTTGTGTCATCGCTTTATAGATTTTTGATTAAATATCTGTATATTCGAATATATAATAATAAGAGTACGTAATATTATATAATATAATAGAATATGTACGTTTTTTGCTGAAAATATTTCATGGGACCAATTTGTGCTTTACGATAATTAATTATGAAACATATATTCGCCTTATAAGTTCGGATAAATTCGAATATTTAAAAATCTGAGCTCAAAAAAGTTGTGTTCATCTATTGCCCCGGCATAGTTGTATAAATAAAATAATAAATATTTTATTATTTATTCAATCATATTATTAATCTAAAGATCGATACTTAGCATAAGCTCTTGTATTTATAACATTTACACGGATGCAATAAACAATTATGAACAAGATTTTTTTTATTATTAAACCAGTTAGACGCCACACAAGCTTTAAAATGCAAGATGAGCTTTTTCATACGCTCGTACGCGCCTGAAAACGCGAATTTCCGTTTTTAAAATTATATATATAAGTATTGGTATATAGTGCAAAGTTAAATTTGTGTCAAAGTTAAATTTGGACAACAAAGTATATTATTTTGGTAAATTATGGTTTAGATTTGACGTTCTAGATTTGTTTAACAATAAGAGAGAGTTAGCAATATCGATTATTCTCATTTTTTTTACCTATCACTTGTAATACATATGTAGTATGAATTAAGGAATTGTCGTCTATTCCTTGATTATATTTATGTAGTGTTTAAAGTTAATCACGATTCACACATCTCATTATATCATAATTTTAATAAAACGCGGACGTGCTCACAATCTCAAAGTAGTTAAATTATAAACTAATGTCCTTAGACGCCAGGCATCTTTGTTTCTCATCTCGTTTAAGCATAAAATTCAGCTATTTCTTAGCCGGAACGCGTTCCTGTACTTTTTTCTAAATATGAGAAAATTTTTTGTGAAAATATTAGAAAATAAACCAAAGATAATAAGTAAATTGATAGTTTTTGGTGATACAGTTTGATTAAGCAAAACATTTGGAAAATTTTTTTGCCTGCAGCGCCTTTTTGACTTGTTTTACGTACTACAAAATTATGAATCTAATAATTTAGACGTTTTTCAAAAATAAAATATAAGTATATAATAATAGTAATTTTGTTTCTTTATAACCTCCTGTTGTTGGATTATCTATTTAAAAAAAAAACCATAAAAATAATTCATGTTGGGGGGGGGAGGGGTGTAAAAAATTGAGCGTTCCGGCACTTTTTTTAGCACTAAATCACTGCATAAGTATTTGAAATCAAGAAACTTCATCGTCAAAAATAACATAGCGACAGAGACGCAAGTTTAATCGGCACTGCCAACTCCCTTCCAAACAAATATAAAACACCAAAACCATAATTTACCACAATTTCATTAAATTCATCAAAAACGCACAGCACACAACGCTTCAACCTCACAAAACACAAATCCAAACCAAACCTCAACAAAAAAACCAATCCCAAACCCCCAAAACCCCCAAAAAAAATCAAGAATTTCCTCAACAAACTCAAAACAGCTGTACAACAATCAATGGCCACCCACCGCACCGTTCGGGCTACCGTACTGTGACGTTCGTGGACCAATCGCGTGAGACCACGGGGTGTCGGTGTGGGGGGTTGTCATTTGCCGTTGTCAAACCAACTGTCTACCTCCGGCAACCGCTTTGCCGGTTTATTGTCCGCCGAATCGCAATGGCGTTCGTTCGTAGGCTGATGCATCGAAGGCCCCTCCATCTTGCCGCCGCTTTGCTGCTGCTGCTCGATTTTCTCATTGATGGTAATGCACATAACCTTCAGGGTACTTGTGGATGTTTATCCCTTGCGATTTGTCAAAGTACGCTTTTTTTGGGAGGGTGTTGTTTTGTGAAATGTTCTGTCTGATTGTGATGTTAATGTTTTTGTTTAGTGCTTAGCGAATTTTCGATTATTGGGGATATTCGTGTTTTTTCCAACTCTGTTAGAATGTGAGATATTTTGGGTAAAGTATAGCGTCCACGTACCAAATTATATTAGCGACATTTAGGCGTGTTTTCCTTTCGCTTTTCTTTTAGGAAAACTGAATGTGGGGCTTGGTTGGGCAATAGCTGCAATTATTTAATGTCGCATGCAGTGATGTAGTTCTAAAAAAAAGTGCCGGAACGCTCAATTTTTACACCCCTCCTACCTCAACAGAAATTATTTTTTAAACAACTAATAATGATTTTCATTTTAGACATTGAAAAAAATAAGGGTTTTTTTATAACATGTCATTTTTATAATATTTTCTTATATGTATAATCCAACAACAAGAGGTTATAAAGAAACAAAATTATTATTATTATTATTATACAGTTATATTTTATTTTTGAAAAAAGTTCAAATTATTAGATTCAAAATTTTGTATTATGTGAAACAAGCCAAAAAGGCACCGCAGGCGAAAAAATTTTTCCAAATGTTTTAATTAATCAAACTATTACCAAAAACTATCAATTTACTTATTTTTTTTGATTTATTTTCTAATATTTTCACAAAAAAATTTCTCATATTTAGAAAAAAGTACCGGAACGCGTTCCGGCTAAGAAATAAAGTGCCGGAACAACGTTCCGGCCCCCCTTCACCACCGGTCGCATGTCTTAAATAGTCAAAAATCTAAATGTATTTATTACTGAACTGAACACGTTGATGGGTTAAGCTGAACGTATCTTATTCAATAAGGTATTCAGATTGAAAATATTAGACATTGAACATTTAGTTAAGAAATTATTAAATAAATGTGATTAGTTTTACTGGCTGAAATGCAGCTTTGCTCAAACAACCTCCACGTTTAGTTTTTCTAAAAAAAAAGTGGAAGAGAAGTATGTTTAGATGTAGCTAATATAATTTGGTGCAGGGTGACACTAAAGATTACCCCGATAGCAGAAGTTTTTGTTTAATGTCCGTTGTATATTAGTAACAAATGTAGTTTTTTTTAAAAGTGACTATTCTTATCTTATTTTTCAGTAGCTGAATCTACTACAATAGCGGAAGTAAATAGGCATCTCGAATTAGGGAAAGATTTCTTGTCGAAAGGGCAGTTGTCTGATGCGTTGACGCATTATCATGCAGCCGTCGGTAATTATCATTTTTTCATTATTATTTTTGTATTCCATATAATTTTCGATGATAATATCTTGCGTTTTTTGTATCCAGAGGGCGATCCTGGTAATTATTTGACGTATTACAAACGGGGGACGGTATATTTTGCTTTGGGCAAAGCTAAATTTGCTTTGTCGGACTTTAGTAAAGTATTAGAATTAAAACCCGATTTCACTGCGGCTAGATTGCAAAGAGGAAATGTAAATTTGAAGCTCGCTCTGCTAACTCAAGCGGGAGAAGATTATTATTCTGTTGTATGTTTCGATTGAAGTTTTATTGAACTATACATTATTAATGTAATTGTCTAATTATACATTTCATTTGCTCAACTTTAGCTGTTGGCTGAACCAGATAATGAAGAAGCTAACAATATGTATCAGCGATTACCTGATTTGACTGAAGACATGTTGTTATCCGAAGCTTATTATCGTGGCCAGGATTTTACAGCAGCTATTGATCTCATTCAGAGGATACTAGAAGTTTGCCCGTGGGCATCTCACATGAGACAACTTAGAGCCGAGTGTTATATTGCACAAGTAAAAAATAACTTTTCTTGTATATTTTTTACCACAAATTTCATGTTTATTAAGGTAATTTGTATTTTAGGGTGATATTTTAGCTGCAGTGTCAGATATTCGTTCTGTAAACAGACTCGAACAAGATTCCACAGATGGATATTATAGATTAGCAACATTACTGTATTCTCATTTAGGAAATGTTGCAGATTCTTTGAAAGTATGTTATATTTTTTTATGAAAAAGATAAATTTGTAGTACAAACATGTAAACTTATTCAACTTACTTTAGGAAATCCGCGAATGTCTTAAACTTGACCCCGAACACAAAGACTGTTTTCCATTTTATAAGAAGATTAAAAAAGTAGACAAATTTATTTCTAACGCACAAAGTAGTTTAGATTCAAGAGACTTCAAAGATTGTGTTAATGATGCCCAAAGAATATTAAGTGCCGAAACTGAGGCACCTATGGTCATGTTTGAAGCTAAAAGAATGCTTTGCGTATGTAGCAATAAGGTAAATAAATGTTATATGATATAATCTCCATATTATCATGATTGATACATGAATTAATTTTTGAACATCAATTTGTTTTAGGATGAACAATACACAGCAGCTATTAGTCACTGCAAAGAAGCCTTAGAATTATTGAAAGATGTCAATGTATGTTGTGAAATGGCTGAAGCTTTGATCGGACTTGAAATGTATGACGATGGTGAGATAACTTTCGGTTAATTTCCTAAACGATAATAGTATTTGTATATTAACTTTTTCGTTTTTGTTTAGCGATGCATAAGTACAAAGAGGCATTAGGTATTGATGAAAGTAACCCTCGTGCCAAGGAAGGTTTGCAAAGAGCCCAAAAGCTTCAAAAACAAGCTGAAAAAAGAGATTATTATAAAATATTAGATGTTAAAAGGTATTATTTTTTTTCCTGAAAATTATAAGACCAAAATTCTAAGTATAATATTATTTTCAATATTGTTTTTTCTTGATACAGAACAGCTACCAAACAAGAAATAGTCAAAGCTTACAGAAAAGCAGCACAAAAATGGCATCCGGATAATTTCCAAGGAGACGAGAAAAAAGTTGCTGAAAGAAGGTTCATTGATATTGCAGCAGCTAAAGAAGTGAGTATTAATACTTCATAATGTAAAACTACTGAACAAAATATCTTTTTATTAAAACCACACTATATCAATATCCATTTTTCAGGTACTAACTGATCCTGAAAAACGAGCACAATTCGATGCAGGAGATGATCCCTTAGATCCAGAATCTGGTCGAAGTGGACCTCAAGGAAATCCGTTCCATCACTTCCACTACGGCAGTCCGTTCCAGTTTAAGTTCCACTTCCATTAAACAAATCTGCTAATGCAATAAATTTATAGTGAAAAATCTTGTTAAAGACTTAATTATATATTGATTTTGTATAAACCAGCTTAGTATCTAAGCATTTAGAGGCTGTGAAAACTTGAGGATTATCAGCAATTAGTTAGTTAATACTAGTGACTAATTTATGATATTTGTAAAATAGCCTTTGTTTCGATTCCTCCTGTTTTCAATATGTGCCCTTAAAACGTTGAAACTCGGGTGGATTTGAAACATGTAAAAGATCGAGACCTCATAAAAGTTCGGAAGCTAGACGAGTTACATGAAAGTGAATAGTTATAGTTTATCCTGATTATTTATTAATGATTTTACAAAATTGAAAAGATTACGTTTCTAATTATTTCAACTCTTTCCATAAAATTATGACTTTCTCGTATTTTTACTATGCCATATTTGTTTTTTTTTCATTATTTTTTTCTTGTTTTAATTTTATTTAATTCTAGTCTTGAATGTCTATTTATATTATTTAGTCTTACATTTGTTAGATGATGATTATGAATGTCAATTGCTTTAAATTTGTGAACTCAGTTTCTTAGTACAGTTCACAATATGGAATATATTATTTATATTTTAAATGTCTGAAATTTGATACATTTTTTCTTTTGAAGTCAATTTAAATGATGAGCATTAAAGTCGGCAATAATAGTTGCAAAACATATTGTACAAACTTTTAAGTTTTATATTGTTGAATATAATCTATTTTGTGATATTTCCCTTGTGTTATTTATTTTTTTGCTTCAACATTAGTAAAAAATTAATTTCAGGTTAAACAAATGGAATTGATTATTCTCAAATTCGAGTTTATGCAAAAATATTATTTTTATTTCCTTAAACTAGTACACCTTACACATATTAAATTGTTAAAAAATTTAAAAACATATCGCATTACACATAATTTATTTTGTTTTCCACATTTCATTTCGTTGTAATTATATTCAATAGTCTCCTTAAAGTTTTTGCAATTTGATCCAAAAAGTGCATAAAACAAATAAACTTTTTATACATATATGAATTGTAAATATCGTCCAAATAAATTTGATATTTCGTAATTACTTACAGTTTTATTTTTCAAAAACACTAGTAATTTAAAGGTTCTTTTCGTTCAAAAAAAATTCCCCACCGCTGATTTAGGCTATAAAAAGAGACTTGGGTATATACGTAAATGATTTTATCAAAATAATAATAGTTATACTATTTTGAAATTTTTCAGAAATTATACGCAGACGTCGACGTGCGCCTGTGTCGTATACATTAGCATCATGGTATACGCCAGTATGATTTGAGCAAACATCCGTTCACCAAATATATGGCAGTATTTTCCTTCATTATGATTACGTGGCGCTTCATCTGCATCGTACCGTCATGTTGGCGAACCTGCAAATCCGCTCTTTTGCTCCCGTCAACGGGTGTAGCCGGCCGAAGGTTCGTAAATTTGTTGTCATTTACCATAGGATTATTATAAAAGGACGATACCGTTTAAAAACAACACGAGGACATATTTAGTCCTTGTTTTCTTAAACGATCGGCTCCTTGAATCTTGCCTGACTTCGATGTTTCACGATTACCGTTCGGACACATAACCTCTGTCAGCTCCTCCGTCACCACAGACACATGTCATATTGTTAAAATAGTTAAATCAAAGGTTTATTTTGTTTAGTCATTAGTTTTTGGATTTACTCACGTTATTGAACTACTGTTCAAGGTGTTTTCAAAATCGGTGTCGAATTGTCGAAGTTTTGAAGTTATACTTGTGTATGAATAATTTTGAGGTTAAATCTTGTCTACTTTCGTATCATGTATTACTAGGATCTTGATTAATAGTGCTGTATTGTTAAAATTTGTGATATTCATTGTATGTGTCTTTTATAGTGTAAATAAATTCAATGAATCGTACATAATGTTCAGAAAGCATTTCTTCGCATTGCTTTGATAAAAATTAAATGTTCCCAGTAAATTTAAGTATAGTACTTGTAATTTCGGCTAATGTTGCTAATACCTAGTTAAGCTGGTATAACATGTGTGATGATAGACTTCGTTTCGATAAAAATCATACGCACTACCGATGTATACTAGTTTTTTTTTAGATTGTATTTGGAACGTTCAGTTTTAATTGATATGGTTATTTTATAATTTTCAGAAATGGCGGATGCTTCTGCACCTAAAGCTAAGGCGTCCGCGCCGAAAAAACCAGCAGCCGAAAAGAAGGTAGCAAAGGCACCAGCCCCAGTTGCCAAAGCGGCCAAAGTTGTCTCCAAAAAACCTGGACGACTTTATGCCAAGGCTATTTTCACCGGATACAAACGTGGACTTAGAAATCAACATGAAAACACAGCCTTGTTGAAGGTTACTTTCCCTTTATCTATTTAATGTGTAAAATTTGAACTATTCAACATGATGCTTAACATGACATTTGAAACCTGAAATAATATAAGTTGTGGAAAATATTTTTACTGATTGTATTTAACATTATCATCTGCATATTTTTAATTTAACCGAATGATTATACAAAGAAAATTATTTTTTTAGATTGAAGGATGCCGTTACAAGAAAGACAGCACATTCTATGTTGGCAAACGTTGCGTTTACGTTTATCGCGCCAAGAAACGCACTCCAGTTCCCGGCGGACCCAAAGGCAGGAAAACTAAAGTGCGCGCAATTTGGGGAAAAGTTACTCGTCCACATGGAGGATCTGGTGCCGTTCGCGCCAAATTCAAGAGAAATTTACCTTCAAAAGCTATGGGTCACAGAATCAGAATCGTTAGTATACTTTCTGAATATTAAATATCGACAAAATAATTTTATTTCTGATATTCTTTCCAATACGAATTGATTATTCTTAGTCAACTTTTAAAATGTAATATAGTTCATATAATACTAAAAAGCGATGGTGATAAAACAATTATACACATTTGCACAATTTTTTTATTATTTCTTAAATAAATATTGATGAAATTAGAATTAATAACTAGTAACATAATGGCAATCAATAATATTTTTTAAATATAATATATACAAAGAAACTAATTGTCTTACATCCATTTAAATGAAACCATTATTGTTAGATTTTCCCGAATTTTATTTTATAAGTAATCTATCTACTTTTAACTATTACCACTATATATTTTGTGTAAAATAGTAATTATCTGATACTTTTAATAGTTTATTTTTATTTTCTTCAATGTGAAATTACAAAAAGTATGCTTATATAAATTATGCATATGTCACAGACCATGTATATTTGACCAAAGCCAACCCAACCAAACCTGATCAAATCCAAAACTTCAATCAAAACAAATTAAATTTCCAAAATAATCTTACTCAACCCAATCAACTCGATCCAAACCAAACCAATCAAACCCTCAATGATATAAATTTATGACCAATCTGAATATACATGGACTGAAATACACTTGAACTGTGACGCATACGACAATTTATTTGCAATTATAAAAAAAAAACTATCCTATTTAACATTAATATATTTCTCAATAATAATTTTCTTTATTTTTGTTTCAGATGTTGTATCCATCAAGAATATAAGTTCATGTGTAATTAATAAGTTTTAAGAATTTAATAAAAAAAAACTCAGACCACTGATTGTTTCATTTTATTTTTTTACATTTTAAGAAAAAATATTATTTCCAGTTATTAGATCTTATGTTAAAATATTGATCATTTCAATTCATGTAAAATCAGATTAAAGATTAAGAAATACAACCTGAAATAATTTTAAATTGCAATTCAGATTATTCTAAATTTTAAACATACAAAATTAATTAACAATTTAAGAGTTAACATTATTTACATTATAAACCAAACCAAAACTAAAGTCACGAAACTCAAAAATTATCAACACTACCTTTTATTGAGGCCACCTCACCAAACCCGCACGCGAAAACCCCCCTAAACAACCTCCCGCACAAAACCCACAATCCCTCCCCCCCCGCCCAACCTTTAACGCCATTTCGGCCACAACGCGTCGCGCATAACCGGTATTTCAAGTGAACCGTAAATGGCCGCCCGGCAAAAAGAGAACTCCAACGGCCATTTCCGTCCGCACCCCGCCGAATCCTGGCGCTTCCGCTCGGATCCTGGCCCTGGACGTTCGAGGATCTCGCAGTTCGGTGATGGAGGCTTCGCGGGAAGTCGTGTGCGAAAAATCCGGAGGTTCGGCGCGTTTTTCGGTCGGAAGGTACCGGTTTGTCGGTCGGAATTGAGGGTTGTGGTTGTGTTGTTGCCGATGCGAAAGTGCGGTTTTGTATGGTTTCGTAAGTTTTCAGGATTCGATTGGGTTGGGTGAGTTTTTTTTTTGTATGGTTGTGATGTTGGGTGTTATGGTTTTCGGGGTGTGGGACCGTTATGTTTGAATAGTTGTGGAAGTAGTTCGCTCGGTTGTATAGTTAGTGATGGAAAATTTTGAATATTTCGTAATAATTATTAATTAAAATTGAAGTGGCAATATATTGTGTAATCATTTTGTAATCCTGACATGGAAGAATATTTGAAAATTTTCCTTGAATAAAGTTGTTAGTAATTAAGCAATATTTTTAATTGAAATTGGTTATCGATGTAGTTGAAAAATTTATTTTGATAAAATTTACGATTGTTGTAAACAATCGTGATAAAAAATTGCATTTTTTTTCTAAGAAATTAGCATAAGTAGACATTGTATTGTAAAATAAATCAATATGTTTTACAATGAGTATTTATGCAAAACGACTTATAATCATTTATCCAGCAAAAATATTAATAACATCAATTATTCATTTGATCGTACTTGACACGTCGATTATAAACAATTTTTAATTCCCATTTATTTTCATAAACTCAAATTTGTCCATGTTATAACATAAACAATTTCGTGTATTTATAAATTTTATTATCAAAAATAAAAAAACCCATTGGGCGGAAATCCTTTTTCAACATCCAAACAAATTCAAATCCTGAATTATAACAAAAGTCGATTCATACTGAACAAACCCTATTTATAAATAAAAAAACAACTTTTTTTATATCCATATTAAAGTGAAAATATATTTTTATTATAGGAAATCTGTACAGAAATATTGATTCCCTTATCGAAATACACATTATCTAATTTTTAATACTTTTATCGAATAAAACCTTTTCCGACTTTTTTTATGATCAACAAAAATATACTTAAGGAAGATCAAACACCCAAAATATTCTTAATCGTCTTTTGTAGTCAAAGGACTGAAGAAAACTAATTAAAAACTATGCTTTCCGAAAATGCGTCCTTCTAATTTCTAATACATACATTTCAATCCATTACTGAAGTTAAACGATTGACGTTATCACATATCTATGACTTTGAAACCAATTAACCAACACATCATTTTCAGCACTCGATTCCTTGAATCCACCACCTTCACCTCATGACAAAAAACACCCAAACTTCCTACGACATCGGAAAAGACCTTGTCACAACAATCACACATGCGTAATATATTAATAGTGACCTGCGGTCAAATGCATGCTCAGTGCAACGTGTGCTTACCGACTCCAATAAAATACACATTATAATAATATAACATTACGATTCTTAACGGATGAGTTTGTCGGAATCGCGGGACACGTGAGCGAAATCTCCGTTTATCCATTCACGTTTTCGCCTATGTGACTGTGATGCACATGCAATGGTGCACTTTTGATTGTGTACATATATTTGCTCTGACAATTTGCTAATTGCTTCTTCGATTGTGTTGGATTTTTCGCGATTCCGATACGTCGTTTTGGCCTTCGAAGTGTTATGCTTGAAGACGCATGATTCGTATGCATCGAATATGTATTTTTTTATTATTGTACGTCGATGGAGGAAGCACGGATTATGGCTTCGTATTAATTGCGGGTCGGTAATTAGATTTCTCACTTGTTTTCGAGTCGCCTTGGACGAATGTTTTAGAAAAATTTTCTCGTAAATGTTCCAAATTATTATTATGAAACGATTGCGAGAATAAATTGTCGTTTTAATGTTTGAATTTCGTTCGGTAAATATTTGCGACGATTCCTTATTTCTATTTTCGGAACGTTAACGGCAATTACGTATGAGAAATCGTCGTTTGCGAAATGTTCTTTTCGGCGTTGTATGCAAAGCGCGTCTTTTTGATTTTTGCTATGTTGATATGTCGAATAATTGCGCGGAGAAAGTTGTTTGATTGACTCGTTTTTTGGTGTGTGGATTTTTTTAATGGATGTGTTGCAAATCAGTCAAAATCAGATCAGCGTTATGATTGGATAGTCCAGTGGCGGGCGGTGAGTTTTGAAACAAGATATGGATCTATACAAAAAATTGAAATGTATGATGATTCAAAAGCTATTATATTTTCGATATATTTTCACCGCAATCATACATAATAAAAAAATTGCAGAAAATAAATAATTCAAATATTTTTAATCAAATAATTCAAATACAATCGTCACCATCCAAATATTGTAACTTTTTTTACCAATTTCCAAATTTCAGTTCGAAAAATAATAAAAATAGTATCAATAACCCATTTCATTTTAAATCTAATGCTGAAATTTAGATACTACTAAATGAAAATATTTTTTTAACATAAATATATAGACGGACCGCCACTGTTGGACACATGTATCAAATGAGAAGCTTTCGTGCTTCAATATGAAAGCGAGATTAGAAATTTCCAAAACGTAGAAATGTTTTACGAGCTTTTATTTCGCGAATTTGACACGTCGATGTGAAAATATTTTGTAAAATCGATATACGATTTTTATTACTGAACTATTCATGTGTGGCTACGTGCACGAACAATTGTTTTGTGCAATGATATGTAATTAAGGTCACGTATACATTTTTAATACAGATCTATGCGATTTGTTTTGCCCTTCGCATGTTGATATCTCGCATTTTGAAAATTGTACGCTTTTCTGTAAATCTGTTTTACATTTTCAATAGTTGTTCGATTTGGAAAATTGTTGGAAATATTCCATAAGATAACCTTGCTCGAATTTGTCTAATGTGTCATTCAAAACATAGGAGAAAATAATTCAGGTAGTAAAATAAATCGTTTGAGATAAGATAATTTTGCAAGATGAATTAACTGCAAATAAACACATATGAACTATTTATACAAGTTGATATAGAAATGATGATTATTAAGAAAATTTGTTGCTTGTCAATAATAATAATAGTATTTTCTTGTCAGTTCATTATTCTGTTTTGGATTATTATTTTTTTATTTTTTTAGATCATTACAGATTGACGAAACGTCTTGTTGAATATCTCTTTCTTGTATTATTCAAAGAATACATTTTTCATTCTTCTGCAAATGAAAACATCTCATAATCCTTCTGTGAATTTTTCATTCGACAGAAAAACATTCGCTTCGTTAAAATTTTATAATTCGTACATTTCTACATTCAATGTTAAATACACGAATGAATACGTTTCGGACATATCGTTTTCAAAAAACGCTCGCATGAACTTTCCGAACCCATAATCCATTAAAACCATTAAATATCGAAGCCTTAACTATTTCTGAATATCAAATTCGCGCAATTTGCGAATATCCTGTAATACAATATTATAAAAGCACGACACAAATTACGTTCTAAATCGATTCACTGAATTCCTACAACACCAACCGATCGCAAATATCCAAACAGAAATAGAAAATATGCAATTCGTGCGACACTCAAAAATCTTTACTCCTCACTTCTGATCAGGATTGCGAAAATCGACATTTACTAACTTGAAGTATGTGCTTCGAATTATTCGTATTTTAACTACTCGTTAAAGCAGTTTTGCAAGTAAAACGTACGCGATATTTCGCAAGTTTGCGCTCGTTAATTAATGTAGTTCGTGTGTTACACAGAGTTGGAGGAAAAACTTTGATATTTCTTTAAAAAAAGTTCTGCTTTCGTTCGCGGTTCGAGGGGGAGTTGTGGGAGGAAATATCTTGCAGGTGAAAATGGGTATATTATTCGCGTAAAGCATTCATGCAATTCGAAGTCTATTATGAAGTAAATGTGTATTGTGTTCGATATTCTTTGTTGTTTCAGTATGAAAATATCGACGAAATAAATTATATATACGACTGCCACTTTACTTTCTCCCGTTCATTTTGACGTCAATACGGATTTGCAATTTTCCTATCAGGGATGAACGAAAACTTTTCCATATGTAACATAACTATGATGCAATATCGAATCGATACTTTTGTATACTGTCATGACATAAATATAGTACGAGACGACTTATCTAAATAATTATTATAATTATCAGTTTATATTTACAAAAACATTATTATGATTGGGTACGAAATTTCTGTGCATATAGATTCGTAGAAATGAAATGAAAATATAAATTGCAAATACGCACTAAATAATATCAATCATTATTTAAACAATCAATGAATTATTTTTTCAATGACTAAACATATTGATGGCTAATATGTGAAATCTTAAGATATATTGTGTATAACTTACTAACCACATATGTATATAATGACCAGTAGTTATTTACCAATTTTTTAAAACCATTTCGACAAATTACAATACAATTCAATAACCAAAATCAAAAATCATAATACAACAGTTAGACCAAACAAATACACACAATCATTTAAAAACCCATCGCACCAAAACCCGCACAAACTTCTTCACAACCACAAACCCTTCCACACACAAAACCCCGACAATCCGGATTGTTTGTAACGAGATTAGATAGATGCGAGTACACGCACTCGAGAACAACGCGCCCATTGCACACTGCATCTGGATTGGTGCATGTGTGCAGGTGCCGCATTCAAATGGCCGCCGATGGAGGCTTCGACGGTGTTGGGCGTGTGCTCGGCCATACGGTGTTCATGTCGGATCTTGAATGAGCTCTGGTCTGTGTGGAAGAGGGGGTTTTGGTCGTGATGTGTGGTTTTTATGGGGTTTGGATTGTTCAAGGATGTGTGGTGTTGGATGGTCTGATGAGTGAGGGGGTTTGATTGTCGAGTGTGGTTTTATGGGGCTTGGATTGTTCGAGGGGTGTGGTGTTGGATGGTCTGGGGTTTTGAAATGAAATTTGTGGGATGGATTCGTGAAAGTTGTTATGTCATTTCGGTTTGAATGATGGTCTCGTTTTCGCTCTCAGGATTCATATGGTACTTATGCGGTTAATGTTTTATGTGTGTTTAAAAGGTAACATCCGGACGGCAGGTAGAAATTTCGAGGGATTGAAAACTTTATTGAATTAATCATTTATTTTTTATTTCATTTAATAATTTAATACCCACGATTAACTTTTTTATTTATAAATAAGTACATGTTTTCCTCATTGTTAAAAGCGGACTTCGATCATTACATAATTTATTATATATTATTAACAATACTTAAAAATTATTTATATATTAGAAGAAAATTTATATAAAAACTTCTTATTTTTACACAATTCAAATTAATTATAAAAAACACTTCGGAATACCCGGTGTTTTGTCAATGCTTTGCGCCAGCAGGAATTCTCGTCTCCTCGCGAGTACACTAGCTCGTGAACCAATGGCCTAGAGATGGACAACCTTTGATTACCATAAATCCATAAGTCAGTCCATTTCTATTTCTATGAACAATTTTAAACGAATCGTATATGAAAACGCAATCTAATAATGTAAGTGCCCAAGGCGAGTCGGATTGTTACGTGATAATTTTTATGGGTCGATCGGAAATTAAAATGCTCCCACACATTTTTATATCCGATACACATGTAGACAGAAAGCTTTGAATTTTTTCCCGTACGTGTAGTGATCTTTTAATTCGACATAATTAAGGTCAGATGACATTACAGATGAAGCGTTCCATTAACGTTTTAATTGAGTGCGTTAGTTGGTTAGCAAATCAAAGTTGACACTGGGTTAGGACGAAGCCGCATAAATAAAATATTAATTATAATGGTATTATATGAGCTAAATGTCACATTTATTTAATATAAATGTGACGTTTTTTTTACTTGATTGGAAGTGGTTGTCCTTAATCAGTTTCTATATTGATTCAAAGGTTTTGTCTTTCTCAATGTAGCGTGTATTAGAATAATTCGTTTATTGATCTTTTGACCTACGATAATTTTCATTTCACTATGCGAAATTTAAATTTTCAGTGCGTTTTACAAATTATATTTGTAGGGGTATTGATTAAATATTGTTGATATCAACAAGCACAGTACAATTATCGATAGGAATAGCTTAAAATGAGATCATAATACATACATTGAACTCATACATAAGTATTTTTTTCAAATTAAATATCTTTCTCGTTATTATCTACATGGAAAATAACACCAATAACAAATATTTTTAATTAATTATTTTGTACTTTCTTTCAAATAATATTACAATTTTATATACTTAAAAATGAAAATAAAGCTATTTATCATATAAATAATTCATTATCAAAGTTTTTAAAGCTAATCAAGAACAGGAAAACTCGCAAACGTCCATACTCGAACAATTAAATGGCACAAGCTACACGACAATCAAACACACAACTCATCAAAAACCATCTTCAACTTTTAATAACTCATCACACCGAACACCATCAAACAAAACAAACTAAAACCCCATTCACAACCACTCAAACGAGACTACACTCCAATGCACCCGCTCCTCCACATCCACAGCTCGACACTCGAATGACCCTACATAACCCCTATCCAAACACATATTTATGGCCGATCTGAAGAGCGGCACCCACAGGTTGAGCACACCTGTCGGTAGCCGGTTCGTGGCACCTCGCTCCGCGAACAACCTGACAGTCGAACGTCGGTTGGCGTGGTGCGCGTACGTAAACGAAAACAACCTATTTTCGAACGCGATTTTGGTCGAATTCCACGCTTCGATTTGGAAATTTTGATTGTCGAACGATAGTGCGTATCTTTGAGATATGCTGTATGTAAATTTTTCGTTTGTAAAGTGAAGTTTTTGGTATGTAAAAAGTTTTGTGCCGAGAGCGCTTCCGCTCGCTAGGATCTAACCACCATATGTAGTCGGTCGGAGCGTTGTCATTTCTCGACAGGTAACTGATATTTATTTAATTTTTTTCGTATTGGAAATTTTCCTTGTTGGACGTGTAGTTTCGTAAATATTCGTGTTCCTCGATTCGGTATAAACAAACGAGTTTTTTTTTAAATGTTATTTATCCGTTTGGTTTTTTTGCTCGCATTGTTTTGTGCTTATATGCGTTTCATAACTTTAGTATCGAAACGATAATCGATTTGCATTTCGTTTTCTTATGCGCTTGATGGTGAACGCTTCGATTGCTTTCTAAAGTGCGAAACGAAACTGATTGATCTGTAAAATATTATGCATTTTTATTATATACCTATTTTATTAAATAGAAAGTATGAAACAAACGTATTACGATTCAACCTATTGCACTTCGGAGCGGAAAATTATCATAACAATTACTCTTATCTATATGAAGCGTGAAATATTAAATAATAATTTAATCGTTATTTTTTAATGTTTTACACATGAATCGATAATTTTTCACGGAATTTTCCAGCATAAAAATTAATTTAAACCCAAAATGCACCGTACCGATGTGTAATCAACGAAACTCACGCACGATTATCTTGTGCAATATGAGTCGATTTTAACAATAAAACTCGTTTGAAACCAACAATTTTTTCAATACAAACTTGGGGTGAAGGCCACCGGAGCATGTCGACGATGCACTCACCATCCGAATACCTCATACGGGTTTTTTATACGGCTTCCTGACCAGGATCTTCGGGGTCCTGACTTTCGGACGATCAGGACACAAAGAACACGCAAGTCACCAAAGCATGACCGCTTAGCGTTCCGTGACCGCCTTCAAAATGGTTTTTAGCTTAGCCCGTTCTTACACATACCAAGATATTGGTGATTGATCTTTCAGGATGTGCCTGCGAAGCTCGAATGGTGTAGTTTTCCTTTTCGCTGTTTGTTTTCTGTTTTGAATCGCTTTGTTTTTGTTTTCCTCCGCGGGCTTGTCGAGTCTCTTATTTATTCGTCGATCAGCATATGTGCGAACAATAGAGAAAGTGTGTTATTTGGAAATAGTTTTATGGTTCGTTGGATATAAGCCAGAAATAGTATACCGTGTACCGAATTTTAACAGAATTTACGTGTAAGTACGAACTTCGTCACGAAAACACTAGATGTGAGCTTTTTTATTTTCTCTAGGGTGCAATAGAAAGTACGTTTGTTTATTTAATATTTATAACACTTTTTTGAAGAAAAAAATGATTAAATATAGAAACATTTTGTAATATTGAATTTAAATTTCATCAGTCGATTATTTTTTTTAAAACAAAATGTATTTACATATCCTGTTTTCGATATCTTTCTGATTGTGTTTAAATATTGATATCAACAATGTATCGTTTTATGATAGGTAGCTTATTGGAAATTTCCGCTTTTATAATACTCCAGAGATTAAAGTTTATATATTGTTTAATCTTTTGAAATCTCTGTATCAACTTTATTTGACTTCGAATGTAAAATCCGCTTTAATTTTGTATTACAAGTGATGCAACTTTGCTTATTAATATTGCATGTACTTGTATATTCAGGGTGTATTTAAAATTTTCTTCAAAGTTAGTTTCTATTGAAGTTTAACACCATTCTTGGGGCGTATAATATAATATAATGGAAATATGTAATCCATTCTCTAGTTGATGTCGGAAAATCTTGAAATTACCTTCACAAATTTTCGTTCGCTTTTCGTCCATCAATCTCGAAACTACTCCACTTTTAATCGGTTCATCGATAATTTTCTTGACATTTTTTATGGAAAAGTTTTGATTCGTTGTGTGCGACTGTGCGTTTCATATTGACTCATCGTTTTTATTTTTTTGCATATCGGTCGGATAATTTTCATGGGGACGCTTCAAAGTCAAACTTTTGTCGTGAAATGCCATTAAAATTTTTTCTTTTATCTTCTGAATATGCATTTTAAGTCATCCTTTGTTCACAATCCAAAACATAAACCAGTTATTTGTTCCTTAACTTTAATACGAAAATTGACTTTAATTCATCGAGTTGAATCTTACTCGTATATAACTCGTACGTATGTTATACTTGTTCAGATCAGGGTCTTGGTTTAATTAGTACATATTGCACGTTCACTGGAAAATCCTCTTCTAACAACATTATGAGCTCGTATTGACATACTGGCGTTTCGACAAGTGTAACTGACATTGATTCAAAGGTAAAATGTAGATGATCCACGCATTCGACAACCATGGCCTAGTATTGATTTTTCGCACACACATCCCTTTGAAATGCAGTAGGAAAACGTCAATATCGCGAAACACATACTAGGCAATGTTCACGGTCGAAATGCGACATTCGAGCCGTTTCGATGAACAAACGTGTCAAAAACGTATATTTGGGCAAACTCGGAGACTTGTCCCCCTTTTCTGTGATGTTTTAATTGTGCTATAGACGATTTGCATATGTGCATCGGTGCATCGCGCGACATATGTCTGCCGTCTGTTTAATAATCATCTGTTGCGATGTGTATGTTCTGTCCGTTGATGATTGTCGATTGTCTCCGTCCGAATTGACAGGTTATATCCGTTTATTATTCTATCATGTGCTAATTGATATGTGAAGTATCGTGTGAGTTTTACCCTGATGCGTATATTACTATTATAGTTTACCGCATACGTGCAATCTTGATAAGCATGTCGATTTTTTTTTTAATGGAAATATTTATTTTATTTTTACGATCGTCATTTATATGAATAAATAGAAGTTTACACTATAATATTTCCTTTTAAGTACTTTGTATTTATATAAAATATTTACTTTAATAATTTATTTTAAATATTGATTCCTGGTATAGTAAATATCATAGTTTTTTTATGGGAAAACTATTAAAATTTTTATAACAAAATTTAATAATTATGTGAAAAAAAGGTTTTTTTTTTATATAAATATGTTATTCAAATGAAAAAATAATATTTTTACGACATGGTAAATAAAATTTTATTGTTTAACGCATAGAAAATTACAAACGATTAAATTTTATTATGTCGTCAAATAAGTTAGCTCTGGAACCATCGAGTTCAAATTAAACCGACGGCTCAGTTTATCATAGATTCATCCGTGCCGTTAAACTGCGTTATATGAATTCATATAATAAAATACAATTTCCTCCCCGGGAATAATCCTAGGTCCGTGCTCCGATTTAATCCGCTCAAAATCGCAATAACAGTCGAAAAGCTCGCTGATTTATTATTTAAGGCCGCGTCAAAATCAACATTCTCGTATCATTCCGAAACCGTTTTGTCAACAGGAAGACTATAATCATTGTTGTCTCGGGTCGTTCGAGCGTGATTTTTTGCGAAACACTCTTGCATTTTTTTTCGCGAACGTGTGCACACATGTACCATCTGAACAATTGCACGCATGCGAATATTAAAGAGGCTCAATTAAAGCGGCGTTTTGTATGCGGATAGGTGACCGTCGAGTGCATAATAAGTATTTGCTTATTAGATGCACCAGGATGTTATTGTCTATTGAATGGATCACGAACGATGGTACTTGATCGTGATGTGATCTTCCTATAAATGGTCGGTCTGTTAAATAGATTGGAATCTATCCATGTAAGTTTTTGAATGTTTGGTCTGTTGAAAATTTACAGTGCCTATGCAATACGAATATCGGTGCAAAGTTGAATAATTTATACATTTAATAATCTCAAGTTTCGCATATGAATATTCATTTTATGTTAATTGAATAAAAATGCTGGTTCTTGCCGGTTTCAATGCATTTAATATCTCCTTTGTACCTAAGCTTTTTTGTGTGGGATCATTATAGTAAATGTCATCGTCAAGATATGCAATTTTTTGTTACGGATAGTCAATTAAATACGTATTATAATTATTTAGCTGAAACGTAAATAAGCAGTTATTTTCAAATCATCGAAGCCAACGGTCAATTGTCGTGTTTAATGTCGATTTGCATCGAAATTAAGCTCAAACGATCAATAAAGTTCTAAAGAATCGCAATTAGCGTAAATCATCTCTATTGTTTTGTGCGCATCGATATCGAGTCGCATACAGATACTTTATTAATAGGAACTGTCATCCGCTGAATACGTTTCCGAAGAACGTTTACAGTTGAATACTTTTATCAATGTAGCATAAAAGCATTACCATAATCAGTCAATCAATATTGCGTGGCTCCTAAACAAGAGGTGAATACGATTTTCAGCTAACAATAACTACGAATCGCTTTTTCACGCCGTATTAACCCCGATTCGAAATAACCGATTTATTTTTATATATTGCGGAGACGAGTGTCATTCGCCGATGCCAAAATGAATGTCGTGGGATTGTATCAAATGTCACGATATCAGAGAGATTATGCTGAAAATGTCACGAGCCTTTGTGCGTGTTTCTTTCGTCAACTTTCAAGACGTCTGCCTTCAAGTCGCCTGAGAATGCTGGGAAGTTGAGGAGTTTTCTTTTTCGTGGAAAAAATGGGCACGAATTCCATTCTTAAGAAGTTCCAATTATCTGAACTTTGAGTGCACGATTTTGTCACTGCACTGTATTGTTCGAATGAATTAAGTCTCTTTCTTTTTGTGCGTTCATTTATGTTTTGTGTTTCATACTTTGAACTCCAACTGATTGAATTTAATAGATTTATACATTGTTGATTTGTTTGTTAACCTTTTATTGATATGACCGTATATTCATTTCAATATCAAACAAACTAAACGAATATTATTTGAAAATTTTCAATACTTAAGTGCATACGCTAATTAAACCATAAAAAAGTTGAAGTATGGTCATATTGTTTACTAATATAATATAGTGTTTATGCATAATTGTAATTAGTTATTTTTTTCTATTTAAAAAACCCTATTCGGAAATGTTTAACAATTATTGCCAAAGACTAGATTTATTTTGTTTTTTCTTTTAATATACATATCAATTGCAGATATTTGTTTCACTGTCGCGTGCTTATGATTGAAACCTGAAGCTGTCACTTTTTTATTCAAGCCGTTGTATAATATTTCCATCTTTTTTTTTACTAAATATAGAAAAATGAAATTCAGTATATAATTTTTCACATTATACTTATTATATGTAAGATGATTGCTTATGGAAAAATAATTGATTTTTTTTATCTCTACTACACAAAACAAAAAATTTATAGCATTTTTGAAAATTTTAAATCTGTACATTATTTGTAACGAATTATTATATTGGTTGTAACGAATTTATATTTTTAATTTCGTTTAATCTGCATATAAATGTTCATAATTAAATCGTATAACGTTTGATCATTAAGTATTCTGAAATCGGCAATTATTTTATATATACGTTTACGGTTATCGGGAAATTATATCGATATTGTTTAATTTATTTTCAATTATCTGAACATTGGTCGTAATTAGTGATCGAATTTCTTTCCAGCAGTCGTTTCGGCGAAACAGATTCCAGATTAATGATCTATGGAAAATAGTAGCATTGTAATATTTTCGTAGAGATAAACGACCAATACGAGACCAATATTCAACAAAAAACTGTTTTGATTAACAAGATTCTCAAGAGTGACGTTAACCGTAATAGTGCGAGTAGTCTAACGGAAAACCAGTTAAACTGTTGTTTGTTTTTTTTTTTCTAAACATTCAGTCGCAATCTATGCCATTTTTATATATATTTAAAATGATAATGATCACTTGAATATGTTTGGTTTAATGCATAATACATATATTTACCTGTGTATGCATGGAAATTTTGATTTTCTGCCTAATTTTAGTGATTTGGTATGGTTATTTTATTACCAATACTGCAGTTTTATTTAAGATCTTTATCAGTGGCTTTTTATCGTTTTTTGATTGCTGCTGTAAAATTTAAATCTAAAGCAGCTGAATAGTATTTACAATCATATAATGTCGTAATAATATTACTATTACTTCAGCAGGTTTTATAACTAAATTAATTGTCAGAACATGGTGAAATTGATATTTGAAATTTGAAATAATTACGTACATTCTCTTTTCCATATAGGTTTACGATCACTTCACACTTTTAAAAAAAATATAGTTTCATATTTTGTAATTTTTGTATATATTATCAGAATTATACTAGTCATTGTTAAAGTAAAAACTGGCTTCGAAATAAAAATTCTATAGATGCTTTTTTTCACTTTCGAGCTTGACAAGTTTTTTTGTAAAATTTCAAAGGGTTTTCCTTGAACGTGATACGATCCTGTATTCATGCTTATTCACCTTGATTATGCCAATGAGCTTTGTGGTTATTTATACGCTCAAAGATGTTATTGAAAAATCACCAAATACATTCGAATCACGATTTTTCTCAACGACAATGCAACACGTACGATATTTGTTTTTGCATACAATCTTCAATTTATAGGTCATCGTCAAGTCCTCTAACAGGCAATGATCACACACAAAACGCCTTCGACAATTTGAAAATGGGCTTTTTCGCCTTGATAATGACAAAATATATATGTCACCGACTGTTGATTCGATCGTTCGGAATGATGTCCGATTTCCAAAGTTTGCGTAATCCAAATCATTTTATTTCGTTCGTTAACGACTTCCCGCAAACAACCGATCTGATTGGCATTATTTATAAAAGACGAGATGCTATTTCCTGTGACGAGTTCGAAAACCGTGAAGGTCTTAATTTGGGTACAGTTTGTGTATATTTAATATAACAAATTGTTCTAACAATGTAGCTGGTTTAATAAGTGAAATCTTTATTTAGAAAAATTCAATATTATATTATTTTTAAAAGTCACGAAAAGAATATGCGTTTTAAAAATATTGTGAATATATTAGTTGCGGTGTGGTATTTATATAATTAAGTCATGAAAATAATCATATTCGTCCGAGTAAGGAATTTTTATATGAAAATTGTTTGAAGTAAATTTCCATATGTAAATTTCGATATGTGAAAAACACATTTTCTCGATGAAAATGTGTATTCATTTCAAAATTTGTTTGTAGATCGTTAACATTAACACAGTTAAGAATTGTTAATTTGTATTTGAATCAAATAAAATGATAAAACGATGACCATATGTCGATTTTGTGTACTTTTTTTCTCCTAATGGATAATTGCATAACATCTTCGCATTTCACAAATTGTTTAAATATTAACACTTCAAGTTTGTCGACTGATGAATAACGATTCGATACTAATTGATAAAAACAACAATTTATTCAAATCCGAAATTTAATAATTTTATGCTGAAAAATAGAGCATGCATATAAAAGCCTAGACTATATTTTCATGCTACGATTATTCCGCGGCAAGTTCATATTAAATATGCTAATACTATACTTAACCGTATAATTCTTGTCGTGTCGCCATTTTCGCTTTTTACCATACCCATTAAAATTTAGAAAAGCCTCTTGATTGCGATACCGATCTTCGTACAATAATTGCATACACTTTTTCTTTTACATTCAAAACAACAGCAATAAACAACGTCAATCGTGACAATCAGACCGAGCTTTGTCCTTTACCATCGAAAGCCAATCGAAATAATTGGCGCCTCATTTCAGGCCGATTCATGAATATATCAACATTCAATTAAAAAATCTTTCTTTCGACAAACGACATAAAAAAAATAACAATAAATCTTTTCATATTCAACTACAATTTAAGAAAACTGATTAACGCAAGTTCGTTTCTTCTTCGTCCGTTTCGGCCGCGGTCTTCGAGTTTTCCGGCATCGCCGTGACACGAATTTCACTCGGCTACGTCCTTTCAGTGCCAAAGTAATATTAGGCATTATTCTGTGCTATTAAAGTGCTTTAAATATTTATAAGGCGAGTGTGCGTCGGTTTTATCCCGTTTTAACGGCGTCGCGACGCTCAAACACCGCCGTACAAACAAGCATAAAAGCGTCCCGATGTGTATTTTGCGATGCTCTATATTTATGGTATAATTAAAAATTGAGGCACAAAGACTATTCTGAACGTTCTCCGGGCTCGTTATCAACACCTGAACGATACTACTGTTTTTGTAGTAGCGTAAAATTGTATGTGGCTTTTGGCGGGACCGCTTTGTTCGTTATAATAATTTTCGTTTACAGTTTACGAATTTTTCTTTATCGAGTTTATAAATAATGATGATGTATTTAGTTTTTGATAGTGAGTAATACTGTCAGTTTTTTATCGTAATATTTGTATACGTTATGAATATAAATATTCATATTTTTATAATGCAAAGAGAACTCATTTTTTATATTTACATAAATATTTAATTGATAGTTTAAAAAGATAGATTTATTTATATTTTCTTTCCATGACACTTTTATCTTGAGCTCGTATTGAATTTTTTTATATAATTATATACGATCGTAATTGCACTGATAAATAACAATATTCGCAGAAATATGTTATAACAATGTTTATATAACTATATAATCAATTCAACGAAATAATCATAATATTCCATCATTTTCCGCATAGAAGCTATTGAAATAGCGTTCAGCAATGCAACGATTGTAATCGAGATGGAAAATGATTATATTGTTTCTGCATATCGTACTGCAATTTCAGTTAAGTCGCTATTAAAATGTACATAGACCGAGAAAATAGATTAGCTACAATCGATGAAATCCACAAAAAATACATGAACTCAACATGAATACGAAAAAAGAAAACATTACACGCACAAAACAAGCTCAATGCGTCCTCGATTGCGGCCAATATTCAACACCCGTGCGACTTTGTATACATTTTTTTTTCCTTAATGGCCTTGTCTTTGATACGATATTGGCGAGCTGCAACGTGCTTCGATGATGTCTTTTTTAGGTTTTGCATTTTATAAGTGTGCCGTGAGGTCGCATCTCATTTGGCGGCGGTTGTCGTGGAAGTCGTGCAGGAAGTTGCAGCTGGAAGGTTAAACTGTTGAACGCCTTCGTCGAAGAACGTGCCACCGATGCTTTTAACCGTTCTATAAGCTCCGAAGGATCTTGCGAAGTGCCTTTTTCATAATGCGGTCGTTTTGGTGTCATCGCCCAATTGAAAAAATTCAAATTTTCGTGCGGAGACTTGGACGCGTGAGGATATTGTATGAATGGTAAGCGCGAAACCGGACATCATCGGGAAATTTGTTTTTCCTCTGCGTATGCAATTTCGGCTCAACAAAACGTATCCGACGTTCAACCCACTAACTCGTTGGAGTGTGCAATATAATCAATTTTGTCGTTACACTTTCCATTTCTATTCTTCCTATGGATACTCGAGGCTTTACGCACATTAGATCCGAATAATTTCAATCTTTCGTCCATATCACTTTCTAAACGAGCTCTTTTTATGGTTTGGGCGAACATTTTTTGGACCTTTCGTTTTTTGTTTTAAAGGCCGTGTTCATGGAAATATTTATCTTCGGATTTATATGCATTGCGTACGTGGTAGATTGTCTGACTAATTAATTTGTATGATGCGATTTGAATGTGTTTTCAAGGCGACTTATCTTTGATCATACACCTTTCTAAATCAAATGGAATACCATTAATCGTTTAAACTCTTTAGCTCTTATATAAAGCTACATTATTTTTAAAAATTGTGTATAAAAAAGTAAATATGTTCAAAGTCAAATTGCAATGATTACATACGGAAATCGGACACTTTTTTGTAATAATTTTATTTTTACTTAAATTATTTACGACACGCAAAGGTCGACTTAAATTATTTTGAATTATATATCAATGGAATTTTTGTATATAGCATTTTGCACGATTGGAAAAATTATTCCAATGTATACTTAGAAAAATGAGTCGCATTTCTGAGCTATCCGTCGAATCCATTTTCGTAATTACCTAAAGAATGGATGTGGTGGAACGTGCGGTTTTTTATTAAAAAATCGACAATTTCTCGTAAATGCACGTAACAATTTCGCTTTTCCCCTTCTCGCTAACAGTGAAACTTTATAAATAAAATATACACAAAAATTCGACAGTTGTTCTATGGAATGATTACTTGCCATTCATTACACGCACGTGCTCTCAAACGTGGAAACAAAATCGAAAATATTAATTTAGAAATTTTCCATTGCACTTATTTTGGCGGAAAACTCGCCAATCATTACCCGAGCGAGTCGACCGTAGAAAATTGATGACATGTCATCTATCAGTTGTAGAAAACGGAAAATTTTATACATGGCAAGACACGATCGAGCGATTTCGAATCTATGTCCCTGTTCGATCGTTTTTCAATAATTGCAATTTTCTCGTCAATGCGTGTTTACGCATGACACGCAAACTTATGGCAAAATTTTATTAACTTAATAGTTTCGTGACGATACTTGCAATGAATTTGCGATAGTTTTATATATTCTTTAATAAATTGATTTGATTTTCCATCGCTCAATCTAATCTAATACATATTTCATATGACCACTCCTAGTTTGATGAACTTTAGTGAACATCATCCTTAATTCATGCACTTTGAGCAATAGTCTGTGATTTTTTTAAATTTCATCACGCTGGTACGCTTTTCGTTGAATAATTAATAGTTTGTTGCGTTATCGTCGTTTCAATCCGATAATAGAAAAGACTTGAAAGAGTCCTTGGCGTTCTTCACTCTCGTTTCGGACTTTAGGATTGCAAAAATGTACTACCATATTAAGAAAACTAACGAGGTGCTTAATAAAATAAATTCGAATCTATATAAATGTCTTTAGATGTAAAATTGGGCAATGTATCACTATTTATAATTTTATACAAAGACTATTCTATATTAATATAAAAAAAAATTATTTAATATTTTTTTATAAACGAAGCAACGTATTTAATGAACGCACAAAGTACAAACGGCGATTTTTTTTTCGGTACTCGCAAACACGGCGTAAATCAAAAAAACAAAATGCAAAGAAAGCTACAGCCTTTGTGCACACACACACACACACGCTAAATAATATAAAATAAAAAGTCCAAAAGCATTTCGCTTCGTTCATTATTCGGCTCCGTCGCTTCGCCGGTTACGAAATCCTCCCACAAAGGATATACGAATTCGTCGCGTGCGTTTCGCAACGAACGTTCGACTTTCTGCTTTAAAAAATCTCGCCGCGTTTTCCTTTGGCGATTTTTCAAAGTGTATTATTTGAAGAATTCGAACGGCGCATTTCGTACTGGTACTATCGTCCGAGATGACCGCACAGATATAACGGAACCTCCCGTACTAGTAGGCCATTCATAGCCATTTATATTTTAGTATAAAATGTGTCGCTTATTGAAAACGTTTCATAACGTTCCAATCTAAAACGATGTTGAAGCTTCATATAAATGGTTTGAACGTCAGCTGGTGTGACAATGCATCTAGAATTCTAGATTGAATGCAAACAAGGAGTGCATTCGGTATGTGTACACAAAACTTATAAATGGAAGCGCATTTGATTAAATTCGAAGCGGCTTTTAATAATATTCTGGATGCGTCTATCAGAAAATGGTCGAAAAACGGTAATAAAAAGGATACAATGGAAAGTTTGAATGGCGAAAGTCACGATTTTCAAATGCTCGATAACGACAAATGTCCACTTTCGGCTCTCATAATTCTGTTGTTGATACGTGCGTGTCACCAATGAATTATGTATTATGGGCACTATATCATTGCGTTATTTACGTATGCAAAAAATTCGTGTCGATAATATTAATATTCACGTTACATAAATTCGTGTACTTACAATTAGTTTACTCCTTGCATGTTTCATCTAAATTTAGCGGCGTGTTCTGGGAATAATGTCGTTTACCTGCAAAATTTTCGATAAGGAAAATTTATACATTTCATGTTGCTGAAAACTGTCACTGAAACGAACAATGTCCATGTCAAATTCAGTATAACGTTTGCAAATACGCAATAGAATCGTGTTCTTTGCAAGATATTATTTATTGACGGAGTTTGCATTTTATGGCGACTTTGAAAAAAATCACGTATGTATGTATGTATGTATGTATGTATGTATGTATCGGCGGTTAAAATATGCGAACGATTAACATATTTAAGTTGGACGCTGTTATACTTATCGGATCCTCCTTTAAAAAGCCCACCGATCCACTTTCTTTGCGTCATCGAGTAATTTATTCCAGTTTTTTTTCATTGAAAAACGCGCTCGTTTATTATGCCAGGGTTGATTAAATACACCAAATGTGTTTTTTTTTTGTAATCGAATGTATCGCTTATCGATTCGTTTATTTTTTTCGTAAAAAATATATTATTTTCTATCGAGAATTCAATTTAATGTAGCACAGCCATTATGTAAGTCCGTAGGATAAAAGATAGATAGTTCTCTGTCTTTATGACTTTATGTTAGATAAGAAATTTTATCGTCTCTTTGTTGCTTTGATGGCTATCGATCATTTCTAACTTTGGTCTTCCTCATACTCTCGCTGATTGCTCTGGTCTTCCGCATAGTGAGGAGAGGTTTACTATAATTGCGATGTAACGTTACACTTTGTATACTCGTAAGATTGATAGTTTCATAGTTTTTGAAGTCGGTAAATACCAATGAAAATTGGGTCAGTTAATACATGATAAATTATTCAAATAAAATCTGTCGGAGTGGTAATATAATTTTCCATACTGGAAACTCACTTGAATTTCATAATTTTCATTTTAATTGCTTGCATATTTGCACAGATGTTTATGACATTCAAAATTGAATTCGAATTTGATCGAAATTTCAATAATGATTATGACAATAATAATCAATTCGCTTTATGAATTTTAATTAAATTCAACATAGTCGAGTGGAATTCACACTGACCCAAAAATCTCCGGGGTAGGGATCCACGAAATTATGAAATTTCCAAATTGATTGTGAATTCGTCAGAATCGAAATTACTATAAGCGTATAAAGGCTGATTATTATTGATATTAATTCTGCATGATATCACCAGAAAAACATGCGTTTTCGTGAGACCCTCGTTAAAAATAAACACAACTGTATTTGTTTTGTTGACTCTTTTTTTCGTATCGCTTTTGGCACTCTTTTTTATTTGTCGTGTTTAACCTTACCCGGCTCTGTAATAATAATTTCATTCCATTAGCGAAAATGTGTAAATGCGCATTGAAAAACTTAAATTCATAATAGTATGGGCCTTTTAATAATAGAAACCGAGATTTTTTTATCGAATAAAACAATGTAACATTTTCAAAATAAAAAAATAGGAATTCTTCTTTTTCTTCTGCGAGCTTCGACCAATAACCAAGGCGATTTTTATTTTCGAAAGCGACGTTCGAAATAATGGGATCAAAACACATTTGGAATTCGCTTTGGTTCAAAAACTATGAAATAATTGGGTGTCGATTTACAATTCAGTTATTATATAATTCAAAATATTGCGTTTTATGTTTTATGATGTGTTAAATAATGGATTGTTTACACGGTTACGCAATACTTCAAAATACACCGAGCTAAAAGATGCGAGGTCGTTTTTCAAACGACGCTAAATTTATTTGTGCAATTTTTTAATGTACATATTGTGAAATTGTCATTGAAAATTATCGATCATTTTGGCCAAGAGATTCATGCTTCATAAAATATAGGTACCCTACTTGAAATTTGAAAGTTGTATTAAATAAATATTTGTATTACCTTATTTGAAATAAATATTATATCTCTTCGATGTGTACCTTTCCACATACATATGTTAATCTGATTAAAAGATTAATTTTTCCAGAAGTATCGTACGTAATGTATGTATTATATGTGTATTCTATTATAAATTTTCCTACAGCACTGTTTTCATATCGCCTCGAGAAGCTCATTTTAAAGTTTCCGCATAATATCATATAATAAAAAAATTCAATTACTCCGAAGCTCATTATTCAAAGATTAACATTACCACTAACTTTTTCAATATTGTAGCTATCTTCTCGTCGGCAATAATTAATATTCGATCGACGCCAAGGTTGACTTTAAACTGCTACTCTCAAACATTTTAAAATCTTCTTACAATGTAAAAAAATCTGTAGTTAAACTTATTATGCTGAATCGATATTAGCCGTGTAAACTCAGCGAGACAAAGTCTCGTTAATTTTACGTTTTAACGAACGTCGCTTCGATTTTCCTAGACCGTGAGGAGATTTTCCCTGATTATTCCGTTAATTGGAAAAACTCGGTACAGCTACGAAGCGCTCTCGGTTGTTAAGGTTTAATTTGAGACGAGATTTAATTAACGACAGTAAATTTTAGCTTCGTTTATATATCACATTATGACGTATACATCGAGAGCTTTTTTATTCGAACCGTAATTCCGATACGTGTTACGATCGAATTATACGAGTCTACTGTTATTCCGAAGCGTTCCGTCGATTATTAATTTGCATATATTCCAGTTTCTAAAATTCATTTTTTGTAGTCATTTACGTCAAAGGAATTTTCCATACGTCACTAACTTCGGGAATAATAATAATAATTAGATTCTATTTTTCATTCGAAGCTATCAGTTTGTTTTATTATAATTGCATTAATTCTCGAACATAATTTAATTTCTGAAGGTAAATTTACAATTTTTGTTGATTACGAGAGCTTATGTTTGAGTTTGTCTCATGACATCAGCAAAAACCTTACAAGGTAATGTTGAAACGGTTCTGGATGTATCGGAAGAAAGTGTTAAGTAAACTTTGTAGGCGTCAAAACGAGTCAAACATACGAGGTAACCTTTCAAGGAAATTCTTCTTATTTTCTCTTTCGATTGTGTATATATATGTATATATTTTTTTAAGAATTACATAATTAGCTTCATAGTAATTTAGTCACGTATCATAACGATTCGCACCTGTATACTAGCGTACTTAATTCGTATTCGTCTCGTGCAAATTTCGCGAATTTTCAGCTGTGCACAAAATCGACTATTACTTGCGATACGCGTATGAATTTTCAACAGTTGAACATTTTGAAAAATTGCTCGTAATTATCGAAACGTTCAATTTGATGTAATTAATAAGGTTCGGCGATAACGATCGCTGGGAATCGGTGCATATCGGAATCCCGTAGATGCGTTGCGTAACTCGTTTACTGATTATTATTGTGGATTGTTTTTAATTATTTTTTGGACGATTATTCGTATCTCAGTACGTGTCTGTCAGTCAAACATTTTAATTTCCTTTGTTAAAATAATAAATTGTATTCACGAATAGCCGACGTTAATTTAATGAAGGTCTTGGGTCTATTTATTTTCAAATGATTATACTTAACGGTTTCAAATCGTTCGAAAACTTTGAAATAATTTTTCACATTATATCTCTGATATTCATCACCATTATTCTTTATTCATTATCCATGCATATTACGTCAGTGGATGTAGATTCTCCGTTAAAATTTGCATATGTTGATCTTTTCAGTGAACACGGTTTTTCTACTCGTTTGAATTTTAGAGTCTCTTTAGGAAGATTATTAAATGAATGTACTATTTTCTTATTTATATTCGAATGTTGCAAATTTGTCCCACAATTATAACATCGTCGTAAAAGTCGTCATTTATCATGTTTTATGTTTCTAGCATAATGTATTGGAATATTGCACTACAATGAAAATCGGTCGTAAATCATTAATTTTTTTATATAAATATTTATTGCATTGGTGCTATTTAATATTTTTTATTATTAGCAAATGCATCTTGCAATATAAATTGTAAAAAATTTCAATAAGTAAATTAAATAATTAATATTTTAACAAAATAATATTCAGAATTACGAGTATATGAAAAAGTATTCACATTGTATTTTTATTGTGAAAAACTATTAATTATATTTGAATTGAACACGAAATATTAATTTCTCAATACATTTCATACGCAGACCGAACGCATTTACACAAAACGCAATGCAACATTGCAATACACGCAAACGAACACATCCGCACACGCACACACGTCGAAAATCCATACACTGCTTTCCATAAACGAAAATTTCGCCTAAAACCTCGATCGTTAACCCCCCGAATTCCCGACACGTCGCCATCGTCGAATCGCATTTTTAACGCGAACGGGTATTTGCTCAATTGTCGGCGCGGCAGAAAAACAACACTTGTAAGTGTTTATGATAATTCTAGACCTTTTCAATGCGCCGTCGCATTATTCAATTGTACACCCGCTACGGATGATTGCACACGTATTTTTAGCCACTTTTTAATCGTCCACCTTCCACCCGTGTTTACCACCGATGTTTTGTTATGATGATGAGCGTGCCACGTATATTAACAGGAGCATATTTTCCGTTTGTTGCAGACGCACTGTACGCACCGCCCCGCTTCTTCGAAGGTGACTCAAACCGACGGCAGGCGGTTAGTTGTGAATCATTCGCCAGTGAACAGTCGAGCTGTTTGGACGTACTCGACTGTTGTGCAACTGTAATACAGTGTTGACTATTTCTGTATGGGAGTGAAGTGATTCGATGTTTTCGGACTTTGGGTTTCATTCGGTTTTCGTCGTTGGACAATGAGTGACGATATCTGTGATGATGGCTCATAAGACGGCGTCGGATGTGAGGAGGAATCGCACGCGTTCGAAGGAAGAGGCCAAGATGTTGGATTGCAAAGTCAAGGATTCCAAAGATGACGACGGTGCTGAAATCAAAGATCGGTTCGTCGATGTCGACGAAACCGATCGGGTGTATAGCAAAGTGCACGTGTTGAAGACGAGATGTTCCAGCGAGCAGAATCTTATTATGAAGACGACGCCTTTGAGGAAGCTTTCGGCTACGCATGGATCGCATCTTTCTCTGTTCAATAGTAAAGCGGATTCTGATAAACTCAACAATAACGATTCTACGAATCTTACCAAAAGTGCTGAATGCTTGAACGAAAAAGAAGACGCCAAAGTTGACGTGAACGGCTTCAAGAAGAATTCGAACGTGTACAACGTGTTTCAAGCAAAAACGGTGCTGAAAGAGAGGCGGAGATCTTTGCCCACCTTGCCCAAATTGATCAGTCAAAAATTGCACGAGCACAACCAAAAAACGTTTTCGAAAAGCGCCGACAATGCGGAAACTGTCTCCGCCTTAACCAAAGACCTCAGGGACAAAACTTTCAGAACACTATCCAAAGGACTGGGGAGGCTTCTGAGGAGGCACAGCAGCGTGAACATCAGCGAACCAGATCCCGTATTCAAAGTCGCCTACCTGGGAAACGTTCTGACCGGATGGGCCAAAGGTAATTATCTTTTTTCTTTTCGTATAATTTACATACGCCGTTTTTTGTTGTAATGCATGCATTTTGATGCATGTGATGCGCTTCCTCGTTGCGTATGTACGGCAATAATAATCGCGTTTTCGCAACTGCGTCCGTAATCTAGTTGCCACAGAGCAAATTCCTGGTTGCCGCTACATACATGCCGTCGCCGTACCATGTTACCACATCAAAGGCTTCGAAAGCCTCGGCTCTCAGTCCCTCCAATTAAGGTATTCGCCTCGGGAATATTATTGGGCCCTTAGTCATGCGGGTGAATCAATTTATCGTGTAATAGCGTGCAGGGATTTAAAATTAGCGAGTGTCGTTTAGCGTTGGTGTAAAAATAAAATATTATATTTAAATTTGTTAAAACAGGTTGATGTCTTATTTGAATACGTTTCGCGTTTGCGTAGGTGAATTTTTGAACACATCTTGTTTTCAGGTCAGAAATCATGTAGATCATGACTATCATGTGACGTGTGTATTTTTCGACGAAATGTTTTTTGTGCTGATTTATATCATTTGAAGCCAAAAATGTTATCCATTTGTGTTC
This sequence comes from Hydropsyche tenuis, assembly GCA_009617725.1. Classification (NCBI taxonomy): domain Eukaryota; kingdom Metazoa; phylum Arthropoda; class Insecta; order Trichoptera; family Hydropsychidae; genus Hydropsyche; species Hydropsyche tenuis. The sequence continues at coordinate 1,529,040 of VTON01000036.1, forward strand.
AATCACATATGCTTGTAAATTAATACTCATATTTCTGCCCTCCCATAAAAATTCAATCTCGCGGGTCATTTTTACGCGCGTATAAAAAATACCTCGCTTAGAATTTGAGAAGACTCATCTAAATTGAGTCATAGGATCGGGATGAATTAATCATGGGCACGTGAGTAAAGATGACTCCCTTTTGAGGTCAGAGGCGTTCGGTCAATTGGCGTTGGGTTTCAGGATTTCGCAATTATCGCCTCGTGACTTTTAACAATCTCCATATTTATCCGTCTACTTTAAAATCCATGGATATTTCCACCGGCAACAACGATTCGTGCTTTATAATTTAAAATTGATCCATCATTTGATTTCAAATCATCTCGGAATTTCTATCGTTTTGTGAAAGTCACGTTTATGCTTTTATTAACTTCATACATTTTAACAGCTTCGTTGCTAAAAGCAGTCAATGTCCGGTCTATGCATATGACAGCAGGTGTTCGTCCGGTCATCAAGAGTTCACATCCCATTCTGTTCGCGAAGGTAGATTAGCGTTGCTTATCTTAGATTTAGATGTTTTTTCGTATACACTGCCTAATAGCTCTTTGTCAGTGAATTCATTCCATACGAGCATTATTTTTTTTATACTCTTTCATATAACATTTTGCTGTCGCGGAAATTGCGCGTGTCCATCTCGCAATTTTCGTATGTGGAAACAAACGTCTTTATAAAGAATCCATCTCGATTATGCAACGAACAAATTTTCCGAATGTCTCATTCAGAACGTATCTGTATTTGTCATATTTAATATATCACGTACAGACAGATATCCTGTTCATTATTACGTGACAGATTGCAACAGCGAAAAAGCACAATCACTTCCATACACGCATCATTAAATTGACAATTTTTATATATTATGCATTGTGGACATAATTTTTTCGAGGTCTCGTAAGGTCCGACGATGATCGGCACCGGGTCAAATGTCAAACAGAGGACGATGTCATTACACCATTTTAACAAGCGGTGTCCTTAACGCGCCACCATACCGCATGTCCTAATTCGTAATACGTCAGATTGCGAAGTGTTTGTTGTCCGACAACAAAAACAAACCATTATCTCAACGGTTTTGTTTATGTTTTGAAATATTCTGTTTTCCATGGTTATCGACACTTTCATAGTAGATAATGCGTTTTTTTTCCTCATGCATAACGTAACGATATAATACCGAACGCGTGCTTCTATGAATAATTGTACAAACAGTATTCTTTCGAGAAAAAACAACATTGAGCAACCGTACACGTTCGTTTTAATGCGTTTTTAATGGACGGAGAAAGTAAATCCGCTTCGGACATGTCAAACGGCTAAATCTCGATAACCACATTGCGATATACCCATTTTGCAGATCGATCGACGATCTTCGCACCTTCAGTTCTTTTTATGGACGCTCTCTATTATTAGCCGCTATTAGGACATTCGCATCATCTGACAGGATATACGTCCACATTTCTAGCTCGCATTGACGCTGTTGTACACGGAGAATGTGGCAAGAGCGTGCCTTAATTGAATGATACGTACAATTGGCCGTAATGAACGGGACCATCCATCACGGTGGCCCATTAGGGTGGACCTGGACGAGACGCATACAACACTGATTTGACATACGGCGAAGGCACTTTCGAACGTTTCCATGGAAGATGGTAGGCTCTATGGTAGGCATGTTCGTGTGGAGGCCTATTGTTTCGGGTCGGACGTATCCGTGTTGTGTGGGGGATGTAATTAATTTTGGTAATGTGAGTGAATGTTGTGGTCGATATTTCGAATCAGCTGATCAATGTAAATGGCTCACATGAAACACATTAATTTGCGATTAAACGTCATGATAAAAATTTTATTATTCGTGTTGTAAAATTCACATTTTCGTTTAATGACATTTTTAAAATATAGATTTGATCAAAAAATATTAATTTTGTTGTGGTACAAATAATAATTCATTTTACGTAACAGAAAGAAAGCCTCTACTGATAACGATCGAGTTATGTATAGAAAAAACGGTTGTTTTTTTTGTACATGTTGGGAAAGTATATTGATGACATTTATCTTAGGAAAAATGTGGGTATTATACGCGTTTAATCTCGATAGCCGTTAAATGGCCGACGCTAACTGTGCATGCGTTTTCCCACACTTTTCCGCTTTTTTTGCGCGCCAATTATGAATGAGCTCATGTTCACATCGGATCCGACCATTTTTGCTCAAAAATTGTCATTGAAATGAGAAGTTGTGTTATTGTGAACTTTCGGCTGAAATAAAAAAAAAACGCTCAACTTTTCACGAATGGTCAATTTGAAACGGGCCCATAATGAAAATATTGCTTCGAGCAATGAGTCGAAATCGTTTGTGAAAATTGCTTTTCACACCAGGAAACGTGTTTACCCGAATGTTGTATACTATGTATATTGTTTAGTTTTATGTTTATTTTTTCGCTATGCTAATCTAGAAATAAATTAATTGGCATTTGATTGCTGATTTATTACAAAGATCCATTCGACGGTGACGTTTAATAGTTTAATGGTCGTCTGTATGAATTTCCATTTAGATGTGATTTCTTTTTAGCTATGGCAGTAAAGTACTCGAGTTTGCCATTAATTACAATTGTAAAATAGAACCTGTTTTATAGACAGCTATGAACATCACTTCCTTATAATTAGATGATTATGAAATGACACAGGTTCGACAAAAGGATCGCTCGTGTAGATTGAAAATGCTTTTATGGCAATAATGCATATGATGCAGTTTTTGTGCTCATCGATCGTGCAACATAACGAAACATTTTTGCAACTAACATTATTAGCGTTATTTTCATTTTTTTTCATAATAGAAAGTAGATTTATTATAAGCGTGACACATGTAACATATTTACGGATGTGAGTTGTGCAATTAACGATCGTTTTGATTCGTAACAACGACAAGCCAACAGTTGTGACATTTTTTCCAGATTCGTTATATGAATTCAAATTTTATGCAATTGCGTGGGATGAGTTCTATTTTAGACCGACTTGGCGTGAAATTTATTCTTACAACGCCATGATTTTCATTAGAACATTATTAACATCAGATTAATTCGAACGGTATTTTAAGCGAACATACATTTCATTGAAACTGAAATAACAAAATTGCGAGTGTTAAATTTGTTAGTACAAAATGTAAAAATCAAAGTAAAATTAACATTTAAATTACCGTATAGTTTCTTTTCACAGAAATTACATTCGCTTTTCGCGTATATGTACAAATTGGTTATTTATTATAATTAGATTATTATCAAACTAGTTCGATTATAAAATATAGAAACTCGATCGTGGGTGGTGTATGCATTCACTTTTTCGATCTGCATCAATATGTTAATTCATTCAAAAAATATTAAACGCTTATTCTATTATAATTCAATCCAAAGTGAATTTTTCCAGAATAATTGATTCAACTAGCACGAATTTCGTTATTAAAATTAAATTGTTTTTATAAAAATGTATTTTATCGGCATGAATGAATTATTTTTCGTTTAAGATGATATTTCATACTGCGGTTCGGCCTTAGGAAAGTTCATCAACCTGGTGAAAGTGATGATCAAAGAGTCACCGACGTCCAAAGAGATGATCTTTTGCGTCCGGTGCGTTCATCCAAACGAACGTGTCATAATATACCTATTATGTATTATTTAATCGAAAATTTCCCGACATGTATCCGAATTTTCATTTAATTTCACATAGGCTCGATTCCGAAACTTTAGTCATTGAGAAACTTCAATTTGAGAAATTGTTATATAACATAACTAAAATGTTGCGAGACACAAAAGAAATCCGTTAATGTAATTAATATTTTTATACTATCACGATATAATTGTACTCAAATATGTCCACGTTTTCATTCAACATCAATTCTTGCGGTTTAAAGTGATCAATTTTGTTAATTGATCTCGCTTCGACTGATGACTGCAATTAGGATATATTGCAATACGTCATCCTAAGTAACGATATAATGATCGTCAAAACGGACTATTATATCATTCAATAAGAAAACCGAAACGTAAAATCATCGGTACTGATTGATTAGCATAGGTTCAAGTTCGCGCAAAAGACCGGACAAATGAAGACATTTCGTTGATGGCATTTTCATAACACGAGCGGACGATGTGAATTTAATGACGTAAAGATAAGTGCGACAATCGGTTTTACTACAGTTTTTTTTTGCTTTTCTTTCGTACTTTGATTCTTCTGTTTTTTAGAAAACGACCATTGTTTCGGGAAGCGCTGTTTCGGAGATGACTTTCTCTGTAATCGGCACCCGTTATTATAGTTTCAGACAATTCTCACACCTTTGTATTTTTCTTTTGATGTATGTGAAATTTTTGAATGGTTCGAATGTATTTATCGTACGTGAAATCCTTAAAAGTCGTGATTTTTGATTATTTTGTTTTTGTTTTAAATTTTTTCTGATTATGTTAATTGTATTACGTTCGACTGGAAAGTATGATGCACACACAATGGATATTAGTAAAAGCTGTTGAAATATACTATTAGACATTTCGATAAAATTCTATGACTGTATATTCAAAGAATTCCATTGTTTGTTGATAAACAAACAGTAGGAGGAAAACTCGTTCAATACATTCATATAAAAAAATAGTTTTATTTACATCACGATATTATAAACATTTATAAAATAATGTTATCGAGTATCATTTTAATTTAAAATGAAAATTTTCCTTATATTTTTCCACAATTTATGCACATTAAAGTTATTCGCATAATGTTTTGCGATTCTGCTGGATAGTTTCCTCAACTTTCTCCAAAACAAGTTATATCTTCAATTCAATCTTAGAAGATTTTCAATCGAGTGAACGTACTCTCACACATGGCATTCCTGCAATAAAAGAGGCATAACTCAAATACTGAGTCGGATTATACAGGTACCGAAGATCCATAGAATCGTCTCAATGTCAAGTAACAAAAAATTTTCGAAATGTGAAAATCTTTTCATCTTTTACACGGAATTTGCATACTCAAGCCATTCTCGTTTTATGTGAACGACTACTATTATGTACGCCTTTACGCGATACATGAGTGGTTTTTTTTTTTATTATTTCGGTTGACATTCCGTATAATTTTTGTGTCACGTGTCGTAATTTTTGCCACTCTGTTAAAATCGTAACGATGTTTGTTTACCGACAGCGTAATATTAAATTTATATTGCCTTACGTTTATTATCGCTTTTTGATTGCGCACCAATATGTACACTCATTACGCTCCATGCGTTTTATAAGTTTCTTAACGATTTTGTAACATTTGATTCGGTTTCAATCAGACAGTTATCTTGTATGTGAAAATCATATTGTGCACTTTTAAGTATGTCAAATTGTTTTCAGACGATAAATCGAACAAACAAACTCATTTTTCAAGTGGATTCTATTCAATAATGTCTTTTAATCTATTTAATTTCATATCAAATCGATCTATTATATTATACTAACATTAAGTACCTGATCTATGACAAATTTCGATTCCGTGATGATTGCATCAACTGATTCACCGACACGTCGATGAATCCATTAGTAATAGAAGAAAAATTCATTCGCCATATTATTTTAATTTAATTCAGAAATATTATACTTCGTATTAATATAAAATATCCAATATCTGAATGAACGACCCATCGCGTGGGTTTTGGTCTCGACTAGTCGATCGTTCTTCTGCATCGGACATTCAGTTCTTGTTCAGCGACACTCAATCAATTGCACTATGCGTGTACGTGCACAGATGTTATCTTGCCGAGCTAATGGAATAACACGGGAGCAAAGAAGTCTCTTGAACGACAGATTCTGGTTTATTCTCGTCGACACTTTGAGGATTCTAGACAACTCGAAAACATTGAAAGATTATCGAAAAATCTTCTAAAACACTCGAGTGGAGTCGAAAGTTCAATGGTTGGAAAAGTGTATGACATTCTTGTGTTCTTTTGTGGTTTAAAAATTTTATTGGAATGTTCTGTTTTATTGTTTTGACGTATACATATATTAAATTGTTTTATATATTTCTATGAATAGCTATAATAATATTTATATTTTCAGAATACTGACGCAAGTGTTAATTTTCACAGTCAACGTTAATCTTAGTCAATATTTCTCGAAAGACAATCTATTATGACCATTGAATAACTTTATGTTAAAACATTAATTATATATCCTAGAACATTAAATCGATCAGATGCATATCTCAAAACGACAATTTTCCATAAACCATTCAGATTTTGAATCGAAAATTTGATTTACCCAATTGAGCAAAAGTATACCGAACGATTTTTTCAAAACCGTTTCGAAAGACGCGCAAGAATTTTCATTTCAAAATGACGTTTTTATAAACGGCGAATGATTCTGAACGTGAGCTTAACTCGTCTGTTAAATATGTCGCATCAAGGTTTGCGGTCTAGTTATCGACTCGAGTTCAACTGCTTCGACGTGTTGTTCGAAATTTATAACCGCAATGCTTCCTGTGTACTGTCACCGAGTTTCGCGTATTACACGACATGACAAACTCCGATAATTAATTTCAACGCGATTTGTTTTTTTGCTCCATTCACATTTTGCACGTTTATTTAGTGTTGTGTTTTTGAAATTCGCAGGTTCTGCGAAAGCCCGATTAGCGTCTTCGTTTGACGTCAATAAAACATTATGCATGTATATAATCAATTTTTAGATACAATTTGATACTTGAATCAAATTCAGTTCTCACCTGCGAATTTCCTCTGGTATTTTATCGCGATCTGGTTTTTTTAGTCGATGAGCTTCAAAGGTCTCGTTACTCCATATGATTTCGGTTTATTATGCGATTTTCCCGTCTTCGACCTTGCTAAAGGTAAATCGTTTTTGTTTTAAAACATCAATGATACGGTTGATTTGTGTAAATGATCTTATACAAGTTCTCTATGGCGGAAGTAATCGTTACAATTAATCTTGGAAGTGTTATATTGTGTTGTACAATAGTTTGTTTCTATAATAATATAAACATTCACGCTTCAGTTTATTCGATCGCCATTATAATGACGATATACAACATACGAGTATTTTGATAAATGTTCATAATTGTTCCATACATACGTTTTCGCTCAGCGGGCAATAAATTTTCGACTTTCTTTTGAGGTGCACATTAAAAAGCAATTTTCTGAACGATTTAACCGATAACGCTCAATCTTTTTGCAATTATATACTAAGGTTTTAATCTTGATTATATACTAAATTACTTTACTCGATAATTTGGCCAATATTACCACGTTTTATATCTTCATATAGATTTCAAATAAAATTTTTCATTATAACGTTTTGGGTGCTTTGATAGATTTCGCCGAATTTTGACCGCCGAAAACATAATCTTGCGCAATCATATCGCAGGATATTGTGTCAGAAGCGTTGATTTAAATATAAAAAAATGAACTTTTTTCAACGAAAATGATATTCGAGCCTTATAAATATCGAACGAACGGGCGGGCGATTCGATATTTCGCAATGTGGAAAACGGGCGTGCATCGACGTTGTGTAATAATATAGAGCCTTCGGCCAAAAGTCATATTTTTTTTAATATTACATTTATATTTATTAGTAGTCCACATTTCAACAGTACAATAAACTAGAACTAAAGCTTTTGCATTTCATTTAATTATAATGTTCATTCGATAATTTATTATGTGCGCGCACACAAAAAGGTGATAAAATTATTGTTTGATAGTTTATTGTTAGATTTATTATATTTTTTAGGAAGTGATATTATTCTGAATACATAATCGATTAGCACTGGATTATTAATAAAATAGCATTTATCTTTAGGAGAAAAGAATACACATATTTCTAATCTACCGTTATTTTATTGAAATATGCAAAATATTTCCTCATTTTACTATTCTCAAACAATGAAAAAAAAAACATTAAAAAAATAATTATATGCACGAACTTCATTCGAATTCATAGAATCAAAACATTTTCACCTTCAACATCAACAATGCCAAACCAACCTCTCAAACAGACTAGCCGGATCGATCACTGCGCTCAAGATTCTGGCCAAAAACACTTTTTTTTCTATATTATAACGATATTGTATAGTATATAGTATATACGATATCGCTGTGTAAAAATCCCCGACGAAACAATTCGATTCGTATAAGAAGAGTTTCGTAAAAGACTGGAAAGGTCGCGAAACTCGAGTCCGTTGTTCGCCGACTGGACAGACTGGTCTCGGTGTCGTTACACTACTATATTGGTGCGAAGACGACACTAACAGTACCGGTCATCGGGTTAAATAAATATATAAATTTATATATGTATTCTAAATGCGATATTTATAATTTATTAATTGTTCGTTCCATAAACGTGCCGCTTTCTTCGCTTAGGAGGTCTTCGGATGCGACGTTATGCCGTTAAGATTTTCTTTCATTTTTAATGGATTGAGTTTACGTTATGGAAATTATTTATGTTTTTTATTGTTAGTTCGACCTTGTGTTTATGTGTATGTCTAAAATAAACTATTATAATGTTTATGTTTTAAAGTTTATCGAAAATATCAATATAAGTTTGTGGTACAAATTTGAATAATCGGCTTGTATGTATTCAATTAATTACTTTTTATGTATTAGATTTTTTAATGGTTCTCCGTACATTAAAATTCACTGTACTAAACGCTATCCGTTACATCACCAATCGCAAATTTGAATTGCGGATAAATCTACATTTGCATTCCAACGAAGTAGATCGTAATACGTTTTATTGGGCAATCTCGCAATAGTACGTACAAGCAATTCGCGTTCACTACGGAATTTGATTTGCACTATTTAACTCGAACAAAATTAAAATATGGCACTGAATTCGGACCGAATCCAATCTATACCATTCTTACAGCTTTCGATAAGATTATATCACTTTCATACAAAGCACTCCGTGATTTTTATTCATTTTATCATCGACTGTACCATGTTACATGAAGAGTTGCGAAAAATTGAATAACCCTTCATTAAACCATATGGCACATATTAAATTTCAACATTTAATATACACCGTAATTAAAAGACAACTTTCGACAATCAAGGACGAGTCGTTAGTGTCGTCGAATTTTGCAAGAACAACAAACGATCTGCTGGTACGATTACACACTTGCGAATCACCTATGACATCATGTCGACCAGGTGACAAAGAACTGCTTCAATTATTCCCATCAAAGCGAATGACAAACGACGCGAACGTATCATCGTCACGTTCCGCTTACCATTTTGGTCTCGTGCCCCTTTCGGAATCTGCCATTGACTAAAAAATCGTGTCGAAACGTAACTTTTCGACCCGAGATCGTCTCTCCGCGTGACCCCTGACACTAGCGATTGTTCAATTGCAAATAATTGCCGAATTAGCCGAGCCGATAAAGCTTCGTATCGGAAGATTGCGCACGTAGGTGAACAAATAGTTAACTCGTCGTTGTTTATCGCTGGCGGGTTAACACCTTGTTAATTGTGCCGCTTTCTTCGCCGTTTCAACTTCCATAAACTCGTTCCGTTTGTGAGTGTAATCGATTGTGCGAGTCGTGGAATCGATTTAATCTATTAACGAGTCGACCCCTTCGGGGTGGCAAAACGCGATTGTTGTCCGTTTGATTGCGAATTTATTTTGTTAATTTGTAAAAGTTAACGTACACCGCTCTTTGATATTAATTGTTTTGTTTTTTTTTAAAATAAAAATTGAATTTTTTTTTCCGATTCAGATCTTCGATACGCACTTAATTAAATTCGTTTTTTTAAGTATGCTGAATTTTTTCATAATATTCTAATGAAGTTACCTCTACTTATGTTTTTATCTGAATAATTTATTTATGCTTGAATTACGCAGTTGCGCGTAAATCCGCTTAAACACAAGGCATTAACCTCAGTGTTATACATCATGTTAATAGTAATTAGTAATAAAATTAAAGCGTTGTTTATTTAAAGAAATTCATAGTTTTCCTGATTCTAAAGCGCAGTTAACGGTAGCCGCACAAGTTTTTATCAATCCGTATCAGTCCTTGATAAAACGCCTGTAATTTTTCAGTCAAACGATTTTCCTTGAACTTACAGGAAATCGTGGGCTTACCAAAACATACAATTATCATAGATCGTATTGAAAATTTTCAATTTGTACCGATTAATCGAACGATTTTCATTGACACGAAGGTCGGCGATGCGACAACGTCGGCTTTGTTGCACTCGAGTGCTTCTCGATTTTTTCCCATTTCTGTCTTATTTCCTATAAACGAAGCCGACTCTGATTATATACCAGTCGTGAAACAAGTGCATGTATCATTCGCCGTAGAGTACGTGCGAACGATCATATGCAATGCACGCAATGCAATCGCACAGGAAATGCATCGCTATGAGAATCCGCAGCTGAAATACTTTTTTTATCATCAGATCGTACTTCAGATATGGAGTGTGTAGTTTTCTCATATATATCTGTAGCAAAACAATTATATATATACTTATATACGTTTTATGCGATAATACACGGGATACTTGTGAAATACGGTGTCCTTTTTCGTTGGGAGTATTATTCGAGCAATGAACGCTTGACACAATTTTCGCCCTCTTAATTATGAAAATGCGGTCGATTTGTATGCGGAGGTGTTTTAACGCCGGCAAATAAGCTAGAGGAAACCTTCACGGTTAACTATGATAATAAACAAGATTGTTGAATTTCATTGTGAATCGCTGAATCATAAACCGCTTGCTAGCCCACGTTGCGCCTTTTTATAATTGAAATTAATTATATGTGTATCGACCGGTATGATTTGGCGCCTATTGAAATGTTTTGTTCTGAGTTGCGTTTAGTAATATAATATATACAGATTCGCATGATTAATGTATTTATTTACTGTCGTACGTGATACATTACAGGTCATGCAATTCCATTCCATCTGATTTAACCTATGCGAGACCTTACATATAATAATACAAGCACCGATTTTTAAGTCTATAATGAAAAGAACATTTTTCGTTCGAGTTATGCAATTTAAAAGAAACTTTGTCCATTATATATTTTTTCTTCGATTTAAAAAAAAAAATTGACCATTAATAACTGTACTTTCGAAGAGACGCAGACGTGAGACTTCCTGCATGATGAGTAAAAAATCAAATTTTCGGATAGTCATACTGAAAATGCATATAAATCTCTTTTATATGCGCGATCCGTACGAGCCCACATATAATTTATGGGTTTTCGTTATCGAATATTCGTTCCTTTCGACACGAGAGGAAATCCGCGATTATCGCACAGGACGAACACAACTCGGAAATCTCCTCGAATTCATCATCGAATCGACAATGATCCTTCATCCTTGAACGAGACACGCCATTCCAAACGACGTCAACAAAAAGCGCGACAGAGACTTCCTCGCGGTTCGCATTAAGCCCAATGAGCAATAATAAGATGATTTCGCGTTTGACAATCAGCGAGGTCATTGCCGAAGAATCTCGAATGGAACTCGTTCATCCGATAACTTTCAGATCGAAATCGATACGACGGAAAACAATGCGACTTCTCACACCGAAGCGCCTCGGCCATGGGAAAACTCACATAGCCATGTTGCATTTTTGTACAGAAAAGCCATTGCGGAGTTCGTTGTCAGTGAACTTGAGATCTGAATCTTGTAATTGAATCTCGTACAGACGCGTGACGACCCAATTTTTCGAGTCTCGTTCGATTACTATGTGGAAGCAAAAAAGGTGATGGACCGCTCTTCGCGAGTGGTGGTTTTTTTTCGAAAGATCGCGGCCCAAATATCTACGAGTCGATAATTCATCAGTTCGATCGTAAAATAATGAAACTAGTTGTGAATGCACTCGTTATGGACCTTCGGCGATTTCCGTTGAGAAAAAATATCTAGTTGGTTTTCATAATCGAAATGATTTGATGGTATAAAATTTTTGTTATTTTTTTTTTGCATTGAATTTATATGAAACCAAATGCTATTTCAATGCTTCAAAGGGCATGCGCTTATTTTAATGTTTTTCATAAAAAATCTTAATGGTTTTCAAATGTTTAATGTTGACAATATGATGTTGACTTTTTGGACTTCAGCGTGGATCGTTTGTTTTTTCATTTCATGGTCGCCGCTCAATATGACCGTGCACAATTAAGTCTTCTCAACTTTATGCGTTTATTTATTATTCTTTTTGTCGATGATAAAGCTGAAGATAATGTGAGTTTACGAGTAACCGTAAATTTTGCTACTGTTTTTTTCACAACTTGCGCTTTATCGCAACGTACAGGAAATCGTTGACGTACAGGCGGCTTAGATAATGCTCGGAAATATGCTTTTGAACGAGTTACTTAACTCCGTTAGTTATATTATTTTGTGTGTCAGCATAATAAAGTGAAATTTAGACATTCTAGAAAGTGATGAATTGGCAATTCGTGGTTATAAACGTCGATCGATCATGGACGCAATCTATGAAAATTCAAATGTCGCTATTTAACCTGTCAAATCTTAATTTTCACTTTTCTCTTAATATAATTTAATAGAATTGTATATGATTTGAGCTTTATTTATATAATATATAACTTTTGATTACTCATGCAATCATTTAATGATTCATTACTATTTCTTGTTGCAGGTGAAGGTTGCGTGGACAAACCGCTAGCGACGTTATGGAGAAACTACAACCAATCCTCGAAGCCTGATGTCGTCATGAAGTTGTCCATTACCAATTCGGGACTGAAGGGAATTACAAAAGAGCACGGCCTTACAGAGTACTGGGCGCACCGTATTACCTTCTGTACTAGCCCTCCGGAGTTTCCTAAAATCTTTTGCTGGGTCTACAGACACGAAGGTAGAAAATTGAAGCACGAGTTACGTTGTCATGCAGTTCTGTGCTCTAAAGAGTCTGTGTCGAAAAGAATAACTACCGATCTCCAAAACAAAATTCATCAAGCTCTTCTCGAGTTCAAAAAAGACAAAATAGCCAGGCAAAACGCTCGTTTGAGTTTAGCCAATTGTATATATGATAATCCTAGTTTGCCGAGAAGGAAAATCCTTTTAAGTGTTGGAGGTAATAATTATAAACCACCCCTAGAAAGGTCAAAATCGGCACCGAAACTGATGGCTATTGAAGAAATGGTTTCCGAAGAAGATGAGGAGGAGGAAGAAATTACTGTATCGAACACTAACAAAAATACTTGGACCAAAGATTCGTCAGCAGTGAAATTGTGCTGTAAAGCTGATGATATTTTCCCATCGTACTCCTTGGGTAGGCGGAAATGTGACCATTTCAGGAAAATCAGCCTCCCTGAGACTAAAAGTCAAATGCAAGAAACCGTATTGCACAGGTACCAAAGTTACGATATCGACATTTCGTCAAACAATACAAATTTTGACGATGAAAATGTCAAAAACGTCAATTTAGAAAATAATGAATATGAAGCCTCAGTTACCTGTGAATATGAAAATGCGCTATTGAAAGACGAATCTAAAGAAACCCCCACCAAAAGATCAGGCAGTTTGACCAACCACGTATCATTTTCGTTCTCAAATATGTCTGAAACATGTGATCAAGGTTTACCTGATTCCAATACTGACATTGAAGACAATGAAGTATTTTATTGTGAGTCAGACTATGTTAAAAACGAAGAAAACTCGCAGCAAGATCAACAACGGAAAACTGTTGATTCAGAAAAGTCTATATTAGAACAGTTGTGCAATCAAGCAAATTATCTAGTCTTAGATAGCGACGAAGGCTCTATATCAAGTGGTTGTGAGACTGCAAGTACGGTTACTTCATCCGACATCGAGATGACTTCTCTCCCATGCAACGTCATGCAACAGGAGTACTCTGAAAGCGTGGAAAAGGTTAGCGTTTTGGAGAGAGTACAAAGCTTCGAACAGTTATTCCTTAGGGAAAGAAACAGTTCACTCAGATCATCTGCAGCCAGCAGTTGCAGCAAACAAGTCGTCAAAAATACGACCGTCAATGAGGTGACGAGTTCATCTCCAAGCGACAGCGCTTGTTATTCCTCGTCAGGAGAGACAGGTCCCCTTAGTTGTGACAGCGAAGTAAGTCTAGTCCCTTTAGGTGAAAAATATTCCACTTTTCATCCTGGTGCCACTAAAATCTCATATCTAAGATGCTCTACCTTTCCTCCTGATGATGCTATTAGTGAAAGCATTAGCGACGCAGATAGCGCTGTTCACTCAGTCATTGAGGTATCCAAAAATCACGATTTTGCATCAAACTATGAGGGAGAGGTAGATAGAGGTGACAGTGATAGTGCTTGCAGCGTTGAGTCTGGTTATTCTGAACTGCTTGAGAGTGGTAATCATGGCGATTGCTTAATCGGAAATACTGTGATGGTTTAAAAGTGAATGTAGGTGATGGTGCGTACAATTTTTCGCTGAGGACTATAGTCAAATTTTAGGTTTTGTTTTCGAAGACTTTAGTGTTAGAATGAGTAATTAAATTTTGCACTTTCTATAGAAAATGATTTGTAATTAAAGAATGTGATACATAATTGTAAGGTAGATCTATGACCACCTGATTTGTAAGGCATCACTGTGGTGTGCTTTAATTGTTGGTAAAACGTAGTGAAATTTTTCAAAATTGTTATTGAAATTAAGCTATTTACATGTGACAACATTTATCCTATTATCTGTAGAGGTTAGAGTGTAAGTAAATAGAGAAACAAAGGTGTTGATTTGATATGTTAAAAGCCAGTCAAATATTTCTTATGGATAAATGAATACTTATGTTTTTTTTTATCGCCATATATAGATACAAATTATAATCTATTATTGGAATGCTTGATTGATTTATATCGAAATAAAATCATGTATTTGTTATACATTCCATTTTAAATGTTCATCGTGCTTGTGAAGATCTGAAAAATATTTTAATAAAGTAATTTATTGTTAATTAATGTAGTTGAATTAGATTTCACACCAACGTACAACACATCTCATTAGTGTGAATAATATGTATATTTTTCTGTATCATATTATTATAATATTGACATTTTATGTATATAATTTTGAAAAAATAAAATATGCATATGTGTATGAAAAAAACAAATATTTTTTTCAAATTGCGGATCCCACTTCTCCAATATAAATATATATACACACTGAATTACACTACAATAAGACTACATTAAGTTATTAGCTATTTTTAAAACGGAGTCCATCTTCCCATTGAAGACGATTCCTCCATCAAATTAGAGGCTAAATTGGACAACAAATAAAGCGTTCGTCAAACGTACACGAACCTTTAGACTCTACCGACGAGACAATCTAATCCAACAAAGGATTAAAATTTATTGCAATTAAATTTTAAAACGATTATGTGCATTTATAATATGAACAATGTTCACAACGAGTCCTCACCTTAAGGCTAACGTCATCGATACCATTTATAAGTTCAAAAGGTTAACACGTGAATAATAATTTATTGTAATAAAAGTGGTCGTAAATATATAAAATTATAAAACTAATAAACCATCTTGCTTATAAGTCAGATTATTTTTCACATTTTTATACATAAAATAAAATTGAAAATCATACAATGAAATTAACTAGCAATCTACTCCGCGCTGCTTCTCGAAGAATCAATATTGTTTTTCCAATAACTGAAATAGAAATACATACACTGGATATAATACTATTCTTTTCTTATGAAAATCTGAAAAATTTTCAAATAAATCTATTTATCTAAATACATACTCGTACTATAAAACGAACCTTAATCACTTTTAACATAGTTCCATCTTCAATTTAATGAAAATGATAATCGTACCAGGACATTTACTAACAATAAGCCTTCTTACATGAATCGATATAGCACTTAACTGCATTAAGCATATTGCGGAAAAGTATTCGCATTTATCGAGTAGTATATAATACGACTTGGCGTGTGTGATGATGAAGCATTCGTGATCACGCCACTATCGAAGGCTTCCGGGAAACCAAGGAAACCCTGGTAAGGCTACTCGAGAATGTTGTTCCCAATTCTTATGATAAAGTAAGCTTTACTTGCAGTTCAAATCCGAGAAAAGATCGAGTCATTGTATATTTCAGGGCGAACCACATTAAACCGACGATAAGGGCCTCGAGTACACATTTCATGAATGCAAGATAAGAATTTTTTGGTGAATACTATTGCTGTTTCGATAAGAGAATTTAGCATGAATTCAACGGTTTTTTTATATTCCGGTGAATTTAAAAATTAAAAGTATTTCGTGTGTAAAATTTTATCCGCATTATTCATGTTCAGTTAAACTGTTAATTTAATTTGATTTATTTGATCGCGATCATTTATTAACGAATTGTTGAGGTTAAAAGTTGAACCGAAGCATGTAATCAGTATCAAATAACGGTAATGTTTCATGTACGTCAATTATTTTTTGAGCAATTTTTATTAATAATAATATATCAAGATATTAAACATATAATATTCCAATATTGAATAGAAGATCGTCAATAAACTTGCGTTCATTTTATAAGTAATATCATAAATCTTTAATATTCCCTTTTTTTTTCGATATAATCGCTAACCATAATAGCCACCGCGTGGCACTGAACCTCGACAATGGCGATTTTTATTACAGGGACAGGTCAAGTATCGAAATAAATTGTTGTAAGGTCACGGCGTTTGGTATGTATAAGAATGTACCAGATACAATCAGTATGTGTGTGTGTATCCTCAAAGTCGCTTATATAAACTCCGAGCTGATTTTCAGCTCTGATTAAGACCCTGGGTCACGAAAGCTCTGAAAAAAAATTACACTGCACCAAAGTGAAAAAGCAAACTGCTTTGGAACAATCCTCAAAGTGTGAGTATCTGAAAATGTATGCATTGTGTTAGATTGTCGTTTAAATTAAATTAACATAATTATTATATACGACATTAGAAAAATGAAGATGCGACATCATTTCCTGTTTACCACCGATGTGCGGTCGACGTGCATTATCTCTGAAGAGCATTTACATATAATAAACTTTTCAATTTTATTACACTTTTGTCATTCTAAACTTTCTATGTGCATACAATTGAATGGTTTACAATCACAATCGTTCACCAACTTAATTTGTCTTTCTCGCAGACATGGCAGATGGTAAAAGTTTCCTCCGATATTTATCTCGAGTTTTCCAAGCAAATTTTCCGACACGACTCGTATTTAACTAGTTTAAATATACATCCATTTATCACGTATAATCGTTTTTATTTTATTATTTGTACGTTCATCAAGCTCGTACTAAACATACAGCATTGTACAATCAACTAGGTCACCCGGTCCTGATCGATCCCTTAGGACCCCATAGTGCAACGCCTTCTTCGCCAGTATGCAACCGAACAACCATTTACACCCAACTCACTCACATATAATTCCAATTCGTCAACTTTGAATGAGTCGCCTTCTTACTCATACCTCACATTCGAACCACCCACTAAGTTTTCGTTAAAATCAATTTAAAAAATATATACAATCCCTCCACATGCGCTCAACATTTGTTGACGCTTGCACGTCAGCCGAAGAGTGCTAATGGTTCCACATTATAACACCGGTTGACACTGATTAGAGTCGGTTCCGTACCGGACCTTTCTCTCATCATCAACACATTGCCGTTAATTTTTTTCAACATTTTCGCTCATAAAGGTTGTCGATCCCGGTAGGAAATGCAGACTTGTCTCCATGACGATGCTAGTCCACAAACAAAAATGAAAACGGTGAATTAATCAGCTGGGCAATCTGGGCCGAGCAGGGAAAAGCTATGAATACTGAATGGTGACCCTCGGATAAGCGCCGAATTGATTTCTATCGGCTCAAAGGGTACGAACTCGGCCCGCTTTAATTATTGGAAGGAATGTTCGCCGGCGATGTGTATGCATGAAAGAACTTTCGATTAGATTCGACCGAGTACAATATCGGTACGGCCGAAAGTACAGTCGACCGATACGAAGCAAGGGCTCTTTTGTGTTTTGAAGTTGGCGCCTTCGGTCGTGCGGCGATCGCATTCCTTTCCCACGGCCGACTCCGAATTCCATTCACCGACCCGGTCGCTATACAACACCTACCTTCTTGTCTGCACTTCTCTCAAAGCGCACACCTGATTTTTATACCTGGTCTACGCAGGTATGTTGTCAGTTTCCGTTCAAAAATAGCGTATTTATCTGTTGATATTTTCAAAAATATTTTATTTAGAAAATTGGTGAAAAACTGGTTCGTGACTATGATAAAATTAGTAAAAATTAATTTTCATAGATGTCGCAATTTATTATTTAATTTTTATATTTTTCCTTGTACGTTATTTTTCATTTTAAAATTATTTTGTTATAAGTAAAATTTATTTTTTTTATTAATTTTTTTTTTAATAAAATAAATCAACCCTTAACATTAGTTATATTTATTACACATAGATGTCTCATACTATTTATTTTATTTATAACTGCAATATGGAAATTTGAAAATATAATTTTCTTGAATTATTTCTCTTATCATTTTATGCTTTAAAGTAAATAATCATTTGATTGAATACATTGTCAAATCAATAATATCCAAGTAAAAGCAAAAATCATTCAATTTGTGTTAATCGAAAAAGAAATTTTCTTTTATCGACCATTATCACCCAGAAAATCTCGAATATACACTTTTTAAACTATAACGACGCAAGCTTATCTTTTCCAATTACACTTCCAATTACTCGACGTACATAAAACGAGTATGACACAGAATTGCAGCAGTAGAGAGCGTCGCATCACACAGAGACTAGTTTTTTGCAAGAACATTTTCAAGATCGTATTATGGCTTATTAGATAATCCAGTTCGCCAATCGGTACACTTACAAACAAACCATTCAAATACGTACAAGACAAATTACACGTGCCAGAAAAATATGACTATAATCAAAAAAAGATGAACAATTTCACTTTCGATCGCTGAAAATTGCACGGATAACGGTATCGCTCATCGGGGTGATGCTATATCGGCAATTTTGCACCGGAGGAATTTGGGATGTCGAAATGAAGCGGTTGACCCTGTTTACCATCTACCATTACTTACCCCGACATCCTCGTTGAAGATTTAACGTAACCGATATTATGAAAAAATCGTGTCAACCGCGAATAAGAGAACCGTGCGGAAATGCAATGAGTTCGCTTTTTTCGTATGCAGTCGATGTGCAGAATTGCATTTGGTTTTTCGGCACAGTCTAATTTATGATAATGAGAAGCTGTAAGGCTATTGAATGTTAATTCTGTTCATAACAACAGTTCTTTCACGTTTTGGTACTGTAATTTAGTAGCTAGATGTTTTTTTTAGATCCGATCGGATAAAAAACTTTGAGGAAGATGGATATATGTACTGTACATATTTTGTATATTTGAATTGTTTACTAGTTTAGTTGTAAGATCAAATATTAAATAAAAATTGACTCAATAGTTGAATAAAATTTCAATTGATATTATTGAAATTGAATCTAAAATTTTATTATTATAGAAATATAAATATAATTTATATTAAAATTATTACAAATAACATCATCATTATCATATGCATAACTTTCATTGTAAAACGGAATCATCCCAATCCAATCCAAATTATCGAAATCTTAAATTTTTTCCTTATAGTCCAATTTCGTGGTATTGCGAATGTAACTGTAAATAAAATTAGTATTAAAATCATTCCTTGTTAAACAGTTTTAAACCAATAAAATCAAAACCATCTACTAACCATTACTAATTCCCTTTCTAAAAAATATATTCAAAAAAAAAATCAAAGACTTCAAATTCAAAGCTTCCGCCGCATTTAAACCAGTAGCGCGAATAAGTTTTCACGCATTTCATCTTTTACGACTCTTTCTCGAAACGTTCACAATGCTTTAAGCCACAATAAAATTGATCGACGTGGATTACAGACGAACGTAGGCCGAGAAAATGTGCACACCAGATGGAAAACTGCGATAATCGCGACGGCTGACCTGGAAAACGTCCGAAAGAGCCGGCTCGGCTTCACGCACTGTGAAAAAATGCACGTATAAAAAAAATATGGCAGTCGTGTTATTGTTGTTATTAATCGCCGTCCAAACATGCGCGAGGTCGTAAATGAGAAATGTAATGTGGATATTGTGAGATGCAATAAATGACGCGGCCGGTTTTTCGATGTTCCGCGGAATGGGCGATGTGCTTTTTCAAGCTTTTTATTGGAGTTAATGGTTGAGTCTGTTGAGTTGGTGTGTGTGAGTTTGTCGAAAATGCTAATTTATTAATGTGGTCGATTTAAATGATTTTCTAGTTATTCTAATGTGCAGTTTTTTGAATTTATCACTTTTAAGTTTTTTCGAATAAATGTTTTATTTTTAGAAACAACAGGTTCATATTTTTTTATCTCATAAAGACTCAATGCTTCGAAATTTAAATAAATTAAAGTATAATCTTCGTATTTATTTATTAATAAAATTTTGTCGCATTCTAGAAGTCAAAAATAGTGGATTTACATTTACATGGATTTCTGATAATATTTTTTTTTACAAATTTCGAAGATAATACCATATTATAATTTAATTTTAGAAATAAATACTATTACAAACATAGTATATTCATAGCATGTTCATACTATTTCAAATATAATGCATTTATAATTTTATGATTCCAAGAAAATTTATTCTGAACATTTCAACCCTCAAAGTTACAGTTGTCAAGATTTTATAAAAGAACGGTAGTTTTCGTGATTAAATATGAGCTCGTGTAAGAAAAAGAATGCTTTATTTATAATACTATAATTTTTAAGTATTAAAATGTCTCTAGTTTAAACTTTTGAATCAGAAATTCAAACCTAAAAATTCTAGTATTATAAATAAACCATTTTTTTCACATACATACAAGCTCATACAACATTCAATCACAAAAACCTTTCAACTCAAAAAACCACCATCCTCTCATAAAATCCATCCAAACCGCCAACAACATTATATCAACACAAACCTCATCCAATCCCCGATTTTCCAACACACCCAAAACCACCATCTTTCCCCCAAAACCACCATAATTACCCTCAAAAAACAAAACGACACAATACGCACACAAGTCGACTCTCGATCGCGGCCCACAGTTTTAGGTGCGGTACCTGCCGGAGAAATGTGGGTCAACAAACAAGGTCAGCCATTTCTCTCGGCCGTGCATGCGCGCGCGAAGCGCTCTAGCGCCATCTTGCTCGCGCGGCCGCCATCTTGGCATGGTGGCGTCTCTTTCGCGCGGGAGCACCACTCGTTCAATTGTTCCGCTTTGAATATTCAAGCCTCTCTCAAACTCTCGACATAATTGTACCTTTGTGGAAGTATCGGATTTTTTTGTATTGTTTGGAGTTTGGAGGGTTGGTTGTTTGTAATGATTGTTTGGTTTTGATTGAAAATTATTTTTTTTTTTAGTTTGATTATTTATAGGATTTTTGTGAATTTTGGTGGATTTTCGCAATAGTTTCAATTTAATTAATTTTTGTGTGTGAATTAAATACGATTTCTTTCAAAAATTAATATTATTTTGATGGAAAGATACAAGAATATAATAAATTTTGATTGAAGTGCACATTTTTTTAATATTAATATTTTTAACGATCATTAATTGACCTCGTTATAAATTTTCGATACAAACTATATTCACTTATTAAAAAATATGGATATTTTCCCTTCATACAAGATTTCATATTATTAATCACTTTAATTTTGCAATAGTTTTAAAATTAATATTACCAATCAAGCATTTAAAGTTATCACGTACCTAGTAAATTTCAAAATATTCATTCTTTTGATTCCAAAGATCATTTTGATGAATTGAAAATCTTAATACCTTCTGAAATGAGTATTACAAAAATAAATGTGTATTGGATTTAATTAAAAAAACTATAATATATAAAATCAAAAGAAATATCGTGATACAAAATTTCTTCGATATAAACTTTTCAAGTGTAACGGTAATTTCATCGTCTGCTTCATAAATCAATGAAAATCACTGGAATTTTCAAAGTCAATTATTGCGACAAATAAATAAATGGACGATAAAACAATTCATGAATTTATCGTCGACTTATTATTGTAAATTTTTTGAGGCATGACTTTTAGTCCGAAAAAGATCGTGGCGTCATTCGATGGAAGAGTGAAAGTTTACGGTATCAAATTTGCATCAATTTTTTTGTGAAACGTACTCTTCAGTGGAAGAAAACACGTTATGTATATGTGTACGCATGATTTTTAGATGTATTTTTTTCTATTTCAAATTATGCCATGTTCATGTGCATTTACAACGTTTTATGCGTAAACGAATCAAAATGTAATATCCGATGCATAAAATTTTAAATGCCCAAAAAAACGATAAATATTCAAAATATGGAACGTAAGAAAGTCGAAATTTCTCCGAATGTTACGTCCGCAATTATATTTACACAAATATTTAAAATTGTGTCAATTGATCATTGTTTTCATTTTTTCTCATACAATTCGTACATTTGTATATACAAAGGTCTCATTTACGACTTCCACGAACATTTGAGAACCTCTGCCGAGAAAAGCTGGTTCAGAGACGTCTTTTCACCCTCGTGCTTCGATGACCCAAATGCTTCGAGTGAATCATTGAACTGTAACCTTGACTGTAGGTTAAACGAACCTTTAACTGCTTTCTGCAGATAAGAACTCGCATGCTTGTAGTAAAATCGAGCCCATTCATTAGCCGGCACGTGTGTTTCTTCCAACAAACAAGAACACCCAATTCTGGTACGACTCTTTTATCATTATTGCACGTGTGAAACGAGCTATTGTTCCACACGCAAACTCGCATAATAACTTCTTCCACACATGAAAATATCACGCTTTCGATCCATCCGATATGTTAATCGTGTACACTTCCGCATATGGAATCTGTTTCAGATGCTTCGTAATGTGAAATTACAAAGACTCTCGTATAATTTCGGGAAACGAAATTATTCAATCGCGCGATCTGACAAAATGAAAAATAACACATGTCCATGTTTTGTTATCAAAAGAATTGACAATAAAAACTTTCTACTGCATATCTGGATTGTTTGCATTGCGATTTCTTGCATATAATTATATTTATGATGATGTGCTTCACAATTAGACCAATACAACATTATGCAGATCGACTTCACACGTACTCCAAGAAACTAGTTATGAAAACGAACCTCGTATCGAAGGCACAATTCAATCGACCTAACCGCATTTATGAACCTTTTGGTAAATTTGACAAACCGCCATCGTACAGTTAGTCTGTTTGGAATAATGTCAGTGGCACAAACAACTCTTACTTTTCGTGTTTCGCACACGACGCGGGGATTCTTCCGACCGTGATTTATTCAGTAGCTGCGTTGTTGGAACAGAAATAAAACTGTGAAAAAACCACGACAACGACACGCTCCGCGGATTGGCAGGCATTTGATCGCAGCCGTCGTCATCTTGGTGTTGGACGAGCGATTTTGAAACTGGAGTGTCGGCTTAGAGGAGAAAGTTCCTCCTGAGGCACACTGCTTGATGGCTCGATCAACTCTGTGGCCTTGAAAACGATCTAAGGATCTTTTATGATGATCTATGAAGTGTTGTTTGATATTGCTGTTGTTTTTGGATTGTTGGTTTCAGTACATTTTTCAGATTTTGAATATTGGTTCTTAGTTCCGATTTGTTGTATTTCGTAAAATTTTCTATTGAGTATAGCAATCAATCATGGTACACATCATTGTACTATATAGATATTCGATGATGTTTCGATATTGAAAAATAACTTAAAATTAGTGTCATCATGTTATTATGTGGAAAGTGGAACGATATTGTATTCAAAACGTTTTTAAATTTTAATGTTTGTAGGCTCGGGAAGTGATTTAGCTTTGTTTCAAGTTTTTGGTAATAAATAACTCATTTATATTCAAATAAGTATTTTTTGGTTTATATTAATGGTTTTAAGATATTTTTAAAACACACCTAGTTGAAATTTGTGAAAGCTGTCAAAGAAAGGCAAGGTTGTTAAATGTCAAATATTTAAAAGCAAAATCTAGTACGTCTAGAATTAAGAAAATCAATAAGGAAACTGGTTCAAATCCAAATTAAAAATTAGAACCGACGAACTGTTAATATTTAGATTTTAATGGAATTAAGTCATTCTTTGCATTTTATATAATTATCATATACAGTTTATAGAATGTTTAATACGGAAAAGGCTTTTCCGATACATTTTCTGGTGTGGGTCATTTTATTTATCACCCGTGTCCATTGCGCAGAGATAACTTTTAGAAGATATTTATAAGTATTGAAATATTTATTGCCAAATACTTTCACATCAACATCCATCCAATGAACAAACTACGAGTCTCTTAACTTCTGCAATCGATGCACTAACAATAAACCATTGATTATATTTTGTATTAAAAAATCTATAATCTCCCATATTCCACAAAAAATATTCAAATAGCACATAACTGTACCCACATAAAAACGCATCATATCACACACTCAATATATTCATAACCACATCCAAGAACAAAACAAAATCACACATCAATCACGCCAACATCACAACTCTTACACAAATTCGTCGTACGATATCGTGTGTATTATAATAGTGTACGAGATGAAATACAAAAAAAAGGCTTTAACGCTTGACTTGCGCACCGGCTGTATACAACCAGTATAAAATAGTCATTCAACTTATTTGGGTCAATGGCACACATTTCTAGTGGTGTCTACCGGCCGAGAGAAATGCTGTTGGACCAGCCAACATGTGTATTGCTGTCTTTGTCTGGCATGTAGTTTTTCCGACGCCCCCTCTCTGGTGGTGTCTCTTTTGCTCGCGATGACTCGGTTTTCCAATGGATGTCAAACTCTGGCTCGCTTGATGGTGAATAATTGTTTTATTTTTGAGTTTTATATCGATAATGTGGTGTATTATTCAATTATTTGATGTGAGTTCTGATATAATAGATCGTAGAAGTTAAGTGATATGTGGCGTGGTCTATAGATGGATGTCTTCGCTTATTATAGATTTATAGATATTATAGATTTTTGTCAAGTTGGTAGTAAGGTTTTGTTTTTGTTTTCAGATTATTTAGATTTGGATATGGGGAAATTATAAAGGAAAATTTTCCGACTTGATTGTGTCATGAAAATTTTAACTTTTTTTTTTATAATTATGATGAATTTTAGTGTATATTTTATGTTTAGTATTTTAACATATTATTGCATCTGAAAATTTTCTGAAAATAAATTATTTTTATCAAAAAAGTACTTTTTCTTTCATTTATTTATTTTCTTACTTATGTATATTATACTTACTTATCTTCAAAAATTTATCGTATTTTATTTTAATTTTTCCAAAAAATAATATATATTATATGTATAACAGTCATCACAGGTTAGAAGTCACTTCTTTGCATAGGCACGCGGAGAAAACGTTTACCTTGGTAAGTAGGTGAGGTGGAAGAATTTCTCCTGAGCATGTGATACTCAAGCGCGGTTCACAACCATCGTTCTGCGAGCGCATTTAAAAAAATCACAAATCATCTCAAAAATCCCACAGATCTCATCCACAAACCCAGTACCTCTTTGTGCCAGGCACTGCAGACGCAACTGACCATCGCGACTCCACACCAGCACCCGACGCCGTTAACGCAACAATTAACTAACAACCCGATTATTTATGAAACATTGTCAGTTTCGTGCGGGAAACGTGTACGACCAGGCACCGAGCGTGGCGGAAGATCTAGGCTCAAATCTGTCCGCGAAATTGCCGACAAATGCGATCGTTGCGTGATTTACCGTCTGTATCGGCTGCAATCGGTAAAAAATAACAATGCCGCGATCACAAGTGGATTAGAGGTTGTTGATACGCAGGAAGTTTAGCGTTAGCGTCCATCGGCTCAGTAGGAAGTGCTGGTGGATTCAATCCTTTTTAATTGGGCGCTCTTGTTGGTGGTTGGCGATTTGCCTTGAGTGGGTTCAGTCAGTCGTGGTGTTTGGTGTGTGTGTGGAAATTCAATGAAAAATAAAATTCGGAATAAACTATATATTTTACACATTTTTTACAAATCTCTATAAAATCTGTTCTTTTTATACACATTGTCGTATTTATACATGATTGTATAATTAGTGTATTGTAAACAAAAAAATAAAATCATATAAAATTTGAGAGAGTAAAAAATAACGAAAATAATCAGAAATGCCTAATTAGTTTTTTACATCCGTTTGTTCTAACTGCGAAATGTTACAAAGCTTTCCTTAATTAATAATAACATAAAATAAATAATTATAATCTACAAAACTATACACATATACGTAAAACTAAACGTAATAGTAAAATTTAAAATAAAATAAAAATTGATATTAAAAATTATTTGGTAATGAACCGTTAAGTGGAATAGTCAATGTTTTTGTGACGATGAAATTAATAAATTTTTAGAATTATTTTGTACGCATTAATTCGAATTTGTACGAAAATTATAAAGGTTCATAAATATTTGAATTTGAATTGATAGATTATTTGGTATATTGACAAAACATTGAAAAGAAGTTTGCACGTAATGCGATACTTTTGTACACAATTCTTGGAAGAGAATTATATTTTTATGGAAATATTAATCGAAAATCTTTAATACAAATTAATCTAATTATAATATAAACTATTTTCATATTAGCTAAAATAAACATATTGAAAATATCATGAGATCTCAAATTTTTTTGAAGAATGAGAAAATTTTATGCTAATAGAAATCAACACAAATTACGAAAATAAAATTAAAATGTAACTTAACCATTATCTTTCTATTGTTAAATAATAAAATAAAATAAAATGTAATTGCATAAAATATAAAAAATAAAAATACAGATAAATATGTCAAAAACATAAAAAATAATAATAATGATTGGAAAGTGAAACGAATAAAATGATTTTTCAATGAAAATCAGTCTACGAATTACAAAAATATTAATGTTACGAAAGATATACATTATAAATTAAAAAAAAATCATTTGTAGAATCAAATGTACTCATTTTCCATAATGGATTTCATTAATTAAAAATAAATAGATACTTATTTACAAAAAAAACAATATTACAAATAGATATCAAATACTACTTCATTTAATTCGTTCTAAAACTTTTCGCATCACTTTTTTATTTACTCGACGTGCGTTTTCAGCTCCTTTACAATACAAAGTTTATTCAAATATTGTATTATATGTATATGAAGCGAGTCCTTAACAAAATTAGAAGATCGATCAAAATATTGAGAACACAACGATCAAAAATAACCAATTTAACTAACTATATACGCACCATGTTGAGTAATAAAATATTTGTAAAATACATAAAACTAAAAAAAATAAACATTGCACTTGTCCATAGGAAAAATAATATTTTTTCGTGAGTCTTTATCTTATAAATTGACAATTTGAATCATTAGATATCGTAGAGCAGATCATCGTAGTTTTATGAGGTACCTTTTTCGATAGCACGTGCCCTGCGATGGATATCACGAAGAGTTTATTTAAATCGATGGAAAATTGCATATAAAATGGTAGGAAATTTAACTTGTACATCGCAGAGAACTGAAAAAAACTATTGACATATTTATGGTATGATAAAAAAACTATTGCTAATATTTTTTTGTATGAAAAAATCTACTTCGTACCCGATCGCTTAGCAGAAATTTTAATTTATAAATTATAGAAAAAAGACTAATCTCTGCCTATTCTCTTATGAATCTGTTGATGCTTGATAAGATGAGCTTTTTGTCGGAATGCTTTCGAGCATACCTCACAACGGAAGGGCTTCTCACCAGTGTGAGTGCGAAGATGTACCTTGATATTTGATTTGTTCAAAAAACCTCTATTACAAATATTACACCTATGGACAGGCTTTTCTTTTCCCAATAAACCGCTCAAATCGGCCGCGCTCTGGAACGCGATGCTGTGGCTAACAGCAGCCTGTTGCTGCTTCTTCTGTGCTCTGCTTCTCTTGCTCTTGCTGGACATCGGAGTGGTAGTTGTAGTATGAGGGTAGTTTCCCAACATATGATCTGGGCTGCACATTCCCTCTGGTTTCAATCCAATGGCATAATGGTGCTGTATATAACGTCCGTTCAGAAGCAAGTTATCTGTTGTCGATACTACGTTTCCAGGAGGACTAGATGTAGATATTATATCAACACCACCGTAGCTGGTTGAGCTTGGAACCTCTTGTTTGACGGGAGGTCCATTTTGTAATCTATTCTGCAACAGTGGCATATATCCATGTGTTAATAACGTCTGCAGCGTAGAGCCACTGTGATTGACATTCCTTTGAATATAATCTTGATTTTTCGACGTGTCGTGATTATTTTTATTATTATAATCTAATTTGCTGCAAAAATCATGTTGATTATGTTGCGGTGAGTGCGGCAATACAAATTCTGATAAATTTTCCGGTGAAATAATAATTTTATTATCGTTCTGATTGGAGCCTTCGAACCAAGCATCTAAATCCATCCAACTGTCTTTTGAAGCACTCTGTTCTGGATCTTCGACTTGAGACGGTACAGTAGTATCCGCAATCGCCGAACCGATAATAGCTGCAATGTCTTCGATTGAAGATATATCGTACATTTCTGTTTTCGGAGTCACTGAATCCGGGTTCAACTCCACACAACTGTCTGGGTTCACTCCGTACATTTTGACTCCCGGTGAGTCTGCGTGCATGTTAGCACAAGAATCCGCCGCATTGTTCATGAAAAGTTTCGACTCTGAATTATCGGCAGTAGACGAGAACATTTTAGATTCACCATCGGAACTAATAGGGAAAACTTTAGAGTCTTCTAGCACTCCGGAATCTGAGACACACGTCGACGACGACACGATATTCTGCTCACTACCGTATCCACTCTGCGACGGAAAATTGTTATTCTCCTCAGGTAATCTTTGGGCGATGGCATGATAGTGATGTCCCGAGATACCGTTGATGGACAAATGACCAGTGTATCCGGTAAAGGGTGGCAATGGCTTGAGCTCAGCTAAACTCGAGTTGGGCAACTGAGAGCTCATGATGAGATGATCGAGCACGTCCAGCCCGGACTTGGTGTCTTCGGAGGCCTCTGGAGACATGGCCTCTGTGGACATCATATGGGGGCTGATTGGTGCAGGGTGGTTGGGCAGCTTGCTGAGCATCAGCTCGCCCTGCCACGACTGGAGGAGGCTCTCCACCTCGGCGTGGTCAGCATGCGATGCGCTCGGTAAGGCCGACATGTTGGCCGTGGCGCAATACTTCATCTTCAGCTGGCAGCTGGGTGTACCGAGGGGGAGCAGGTTCGGAGTTGGGTCGTAATCGAGCTCTCCGTCAGGAACTGGGGTAATTATCTGCGGTATCCATGGCTCTTGTTCGTATTGCCATCCCGTCCAATCTTCGTTCTCTGTAAAAAAAAAAAAAAAAATTAGACGTCTGTATTATGTGGAAAATTTTGAAGGTGTTAAAAATATTATGACATACTTGAAAAATATTAAATAGGGTAACGATACCAGTGGCAGACCATGTACCTGTAGTTGAACATCTCTCAAAAAATGTAAAAATTTAAGTTTTTAAAGATGATGATTTTTCGGAAAAAGTCCAATAGATAAGCTACTTATTACAGCTTACTGAAAAATTATCATTTTTATGAACCTTAATTTTAACGATTTTCTGAAAAATAGTCAACTATAGATACACGGTCCACTACTGATGTCGTTAACCTAACTAATTTATACTGTCATTGAATCGCAAAATTACAATTCATGTTATATGGAATTATTTTTGAAAATAATTTGAAAGGTCACATTTTCTTTTTAATGACTATAATTTTTAAAAAGTATACGTGTTTTAATCATATAATTTAAGTCTCATTACAAAATTTAACAATAAGAACAAGATTGAATATCTGAAATTTCGATATATGAATATCAAGTGTTCGAAAAACAATTTCGATACTACTTGTAAACGATTACAGATACACTTCTTGCACTAGGTCGATTTTATTTCATCGTCTACATTTTTTTTATGATTTTCATGGAATCACGTAGAGTTTGAAAACGGCTGTTGTTGCGTTTACAAAATAGTTACCGTCTGTCCGTTTCGTATAAAAACACGGTGGAACGTTTCCCAATTGGGTTTTGATCGCCGAGCGATTATTGTCGGTTTATTTAGCTACGGTACCATGACGGGCTTCGATATGTTCAACAGTCGAACAGAAGGCGTTCACGGATCGACGACATTCTAAAGAGTTCAATCCGAAGATCTGTGTTTACTCAGAAGGATCACCGGAACGGTTCTCGAGATGACACACATTCATATTCGGATCGTAACGCCGCTTTAATGATGGCCGAATCTCCAGATCGTATTCAAGATGGAGATTATCTCTGGATGATTAACGGATTCCAAAAGCCTCATTGTTCGAACGGGATTTGTGATTGGTATACGTTCCGGGATCGATGAATAGTCGCTTTAAAAAGTTCGAATGATTTATATGGAAAATCGATGTTTTTTTTAAGGTAATGGAAAATTCGAAGCGTGCTTAACGCCTTTTTTTCTTAGTTTATTTGTCGTAATTTTACGATATCGCTACCGACGTGCAACAGTTGGGTGAACGGCCCGCCCGCTATTGCGAAATGCATGAAAAATAATGAAAATGTGGTGCGCGCACGAAAAGCTGACGAAAAATCGTATTTCGCAACTTCTTTTTTTTCCTTCCCCGTTTTATTTATTTTTATTTCTGTTCGATACCATATTTATGTATAATTTTTCAGCAAAAACGCGCCGTTTCGAAACGAGCCTTTGATTCGGTTGACAGTGCGAATAAGCGCGTAGTGTTATGAAGGTGGAAAAAAATGGAAAACACAAGACGGTCGCGGGTTTTCACGGTCAATGGACACGCTCATTTTTTGATTTGCCAATATCGAAGCATTCCGTAGTTGTGTGTTGTTGGTTGAAAAAAAAAATTGCTAATAAATCGTGCTTTGTGGTGCTGCGCTTGGAAATATGTATCGTACCTTGTTCGAAATGTGGGTATTGTTTGTAAAACATTTAAATCGATTTTTTTAAACACTTTTAAATATATATTATTTTATGATTATAAAATTTAAATAAAATGTAATAACTATCAAATAAATACTGTAACAATAATGGAATAATATTTCAATATATAATATTTATTTTGAATAAAGTTTATAATACCACAATTGACGACTATAAAATATTTATAAAAATACGAATCAAATCTAGTATAATATTCGAGTTCAATGCATATTAAAAATACGATACGTTCATATGATTTATGAATATATTATTAATTTTAAATTTAATATATTATAGTATTAAATCAAAATTTTATAAAAGTTTTATAAAATTACATATATACGAGTATATGCAAGTGGTATTGTGTCAACGGTTAGACGAAATTGACGAAAAAAATATTCGTATTCTCGTGTACAGAAGATCACTTTTCGTTGCCTGCTAAAGGTCTCTTTTAAAATTCACGATTTTCAAAATAATATATGAATGTACTGAAAATATTTTTTCATTTTTTCGGGGAAAAAATCGGGGGTGGGTCTTTTGCACCTTGTGCCCCACCTGTCTTCGAAATCACGAACCGCCCTTTAAACCCAATTATTATAATGATTTTAAAAAATCATGAAATTATCACTTAAAATATATTTAAAAAAAAATCAACTGAATCGTAAAATACCGTTGCACTCACAACACACCAACACCACCCGGACACAACGAACACCTTCCCATCCATACGATCCGAAAACACCCATCCCACGTACAACCCCCATAACTACAAAACCGCTCAATTGAAAGGAAAAAACCGAAACAACACAAAAACAATCCAAACCGCTCGCTTTACTGACCTACAAAACGGACGAGTGCATCTCGCCGGCGCGCCGCGGCAATTTAACCGAAATCGAAAACGGGCCCCGCGCCGCCGAGCGACACTGTCGCTTTTGCAACCGTGGGTCAAGGTTACTTTTGGCGCGCGCGCGGCCGCGTCGCTTGCACCGTTTCGGCGACGGAGCCGCGGCGAACGAGCGCCCCGCGACATACGACCTTTGGCTGCCGCGGCACACTTTCCACCGTGAAAAGTCCCGTTACGTTACGCGGGCCCTGCGACGGACGCTCTTCTTTTTATTCTCGAATTCGTTTTGTATGTTGCGTTGTTCACTTATTAGTCTACATGTGCGTTGACAGTTTCCTATGTGGTTCGTGTCGATATCGTCATGTATGACCTGTATAATATCGTTTCTAGAGGCGGAGTTTTCCGATATCGTTTGTTAAGTGAGGGAAATTTTTATTCGAATTTTTGGGTACGTATTTTAATTAATTATTGGACAGTATTTAAATATTAATACTGAATATTTATATTAAATGGTCTGTATTTGTACTAAGCGGTCAATATTTTTAACAGTAGAGACAGGCGATAAATTTTTGTATTATCGGGAGTTTGTCACAATATTTTGATTGCGATTTTGTTAGGTATGCTATATAAAAGTTTGATAATAAATATTATACATATACACGTGCTTCGACTTTTAATTAATGCTCACAATACTATTATAGTTTCTAATAGTAGTAGATAGTTTTAACTATCTGAAGATTAACTAGAATTACTATTATTTATATTGATTAAATACTGGCTAATTTGTTTTCGAAAATTTTTGATTTATAAATGAACAAGATTTTGTACTAAATGTTCACATGTTCATGTACTTAAAATTGAATTGATCCATTTAATACAGATTACACTTGAATATATCAGAATAAATATTGATAAAGACCGTGCTAATGATTAAAAATTCTCCGTGTCCGAAAACGCTGAACGATTCATTTTAATTATAAAAATATTTGAAACATCACATTTTTAAACGCTTAGAAAGCAAAACTGGGTTTTTTGGAGCGATTTGCACGTGAAAATACAAAAAAAAAATACAAACGTCATGACTAATTTACCATATTGACGCGATCGAAATTGTTTCGCCGCCGAGCAGCACAATCATCGCTATTATTTCGTTGTTTTTCGCACGCCGCACGAGAAAACGAAAACCGCGAAAGGCGAATGATTATAAATCGATTTCCACCGCGGCCGTTTCGCCAATGCGTAAACTGTTCGAAAAATAAATAAAGCCGAGTGCGAAGTGACGCGTTTTCCGAACGAGATGCTTGGACAGTGACAGCATTCGTGGGCGCCCCCCCTTTCCCCTTTTCACCGAGCCCCCGCCTCGTCCCGCGCGAGAGGCTGTTGCTGTGCATTTCCACTCCTTCCGGAAAATCGACGTGTTAAATGTAAGCGTTTGGCTTCGGTGTTGAAATGGTTTTGAAGATGGCCTTTGCGGTTGTATTGTATAGAATTTTTCGAATGACGAAAGAATTATTTTCAGTATTGAAATACTTGACGTAAGCCTTTTGTATATAAAAGAGTCCTTTATAAATATATATTATATCACATCAATTTTTTTATTATATAAATATAATTTAAATATTACAGATAAAATCAATAGAAGTAAATATTTTGTTAAAATTTCATATTAATATAAAAATAATGAAAAATTTCTTTCAAGATAACATAACAGTATAAAAGAACTACTTTTACTCAAAATTCAATTAGATTTCATTTAAATTTTCTAAAATAAATTAGCATTAAAGTGTTAAAAACTTTTCAATTGAACCGAGTACAACCATCTAATGAATGATTCTAAAATTCAAATCGTGCACTCAAAGCCTCGTATATATAATTTAGTTTATCACTTATAAAATGGTGCTGGATTGAATCGGAAAGCTTTAAAGCTCGAAATACAATGCGTGCAACAATACAAAGTAAGTAATGATGCGTTCAAGTCGATTGTAGCTGTAACGAATGAATACCAGTTAACGCGCACGCTCGAGATTTAATTGAATGCGTTTTCAATGGGAAATTAATGATTTTCAGGCGTGGCAGATGTTGCTCAAGTGTCGACTGACATTCCTCGGATTTTCCTGGTACATAATTTGCGAGCACATGGCGTGCAATATCACGCCACTTGCAAGCCCAATCAAATAACCTAGCACAACACGCGACGAGGAAAAAGCATCAATCCAGTAATAGGTCTCGTGTTCCTCTGATTGATCATAGAAAGAAAGAAAAGAAAGCTGACTGCTTCAAAATCATATTCTGTTGTGTTTTGGAGTCTGTAATTATCGTCGGGATGTGGGATGGGTGGTCTGTAATTTATTGTGCGTATTTTACATACGCGTTTGTTATTCGATATTAATCCATAGCGCATGATGTCAAGAATTTAATTTTGTATAAGTACATAACCAGTTCCGTTGTTCACGTTGTGTACATGAATCAATTTCAAATCGACTGCTAATCCAATACAAAAAAAATCATTTATAATAAATTTCCGGAAATTCTCAGTCGAATCTTGATATAATCTTATGAAACGCCCGCGCGAAAAACAGGAACTTTATTCTAAGCGTATACATCGGCGAATAATTCCGACGATTTGACTTTTAGATTTATCAAATTCTTCTTTGTCATTTGACCCATATACGTCGATCGATTCAAATGAGCCGCCTTTCGGTGAAATATTCATCGTGTACAGAATTAGCGGTGAAATAAAGGCGAGCGGAATCGAGACGTTCGATCGAGGGGCGAACAAGAAAGGTCCATTTCTAGATCACGTTCGAGAAATATATCGTTTCAATGTTAACGTTCGTGCTCCGTCCGATTTTTATGGGTTACGAACCGTGAAGAAAAACATAGTGCATGTACACACTTTCGAGAACAAAGCCGGCGCGACGATTAAGCCTCTTTGTTCTTTTCTGACCATGTTGGGCGACAATGGTTCGTATCCACTTT
The DNA here is from genome assembly GCA_009617725.1 of Hydropsyche tenuis. NCBI lineage: Eukaryota > Metazoa > Arthropoda > Insecta > Trichoptera > Hydropsychidae > Hydropsyche > Hydropsyche tenuis. Next base: position 1,563,949 of record VTON01000036.1, read on the forward strand.
GCAGCCGAGAATTTTCGGTTGTTGATTCTTTCGGCAGCGTACACAGAACAAAATCAAAATTGAAGGAAATGGGATTAAATCAACGGATTTAGTAGAGCGGTTAAGAATTAACGGAGCATAGACGATCGCTGACGATTTCGGCTCGTTTTGCCTTTATCCGAAAATCTTAGTTAGACGAATGTGTCCTAAAAGCGCGCCCTCGAATGATCTATGATGTAAAATCTAATTTTATCAAAAATAAGTTTGTCAAGTTATCGTTTTTGGACGTTTCGGTTCGCTAAAGGCGAGAATTTGACCAAGTCACAAAGTCACTTGCAATTTCGTTTAAAAAATACGGTTATTCTATGGTGTTTCTTAATGTCCGATGACAAAACGAGGGGTAATTAAGCGGATCGGCAATTTTTCTTACATTGTACTACGCGTTAATTGATCGCGAATAATTGCTTTTGTAATTCAATTGGCTCGTTTTATTGAACACCTTGAAATGCGCGATAATAAACATCACAAAAAGTAGAAGGTTAATTTGTGATGCGGAACTAGGAAGATCCAAAAATTCGCAAAATTGATTGAATATGTTTGATTATAATTTACTTGAATTTATTACGAATACTTGACTCAGGAGTTTTGGTACTTGGCATCGAAACTTGATGTTGCAAAAGGTCGGTCAGCAACACGTAAAAATGTGACAATCGTTGAAAAACACAGTGACTCGAACCTCATTCATTTGTCACACGATTGCAGAACAGAGGTTGGGTAATGGCCAAGCTCCAAGAATAAAACATTAAAATTGAATTGCGCACAAATCAAAACCTCGAAAAAATTGTCTAAAATAACACCCAAAAGTTCGATTACTTTAACTAAAAAATAAATATTTATTAATTTAATTCAAAGGCACTTTGTTATTGCGACCGAACTAACACGAAATTTCAGATGGATACGCGTTTACATATGATGAATTCATGTTACATAATTCATTCACGCGAACGTCTCCAACGGTAAGATGATTCAGTGAGCGTGTTGGGGAGGTCTTCCCAAATATGTAACCGCTCTCGGTCAATTTATGGTCATATTTGAGTATGACGAGAGAACCGTTATTGAACCGTGAGCTCTGAGATTAATTTGAGAATCGTTATAAAAATTCCCCCAACGAAATCCGATAAGTCGAAGCTAAATCTCGAACGCATTTCACTATACGGGATTTGGCTTCCCGTTTGCTTTTCGCTCGTTTTAAAGAAATGGGTCAACGGTTTTTGTCGTGACGAGGATGTGTGGGTTGAACCAGTCTTCTGTTTGCCCTTTGAAACAGCATCTGCGGCGAAGGCTTGTATAATATTGTGAGTATGTAACGCGACGAGTGTCTGTGTGCTTCGTCTCACGTAAGTTTCCTGTCTGTTCGTGGGATACCTGACAGGTAATTTAAGTAATTGATCTGAAGCGAGGCATGGCCGCTACCGATTAACAAAAAAATAAAAGATGAGTATTCTCGTGAATAAAAGAGATGCAGATAAACCGGGTGAAAGAAGTTTACCTAGCTAGGTCACAGCTACCAGGTGTTTTGAATGCATTTTTTGTGAGGTCCTGATTTTTGAGAAAGTGTATGAGTAAATTCAGAAAAAATTACAATAATAGTTTTTTAATCCGATGAATATAAATGAAAACCTGTACATATGAATTACAGCCGATATAACAATGAGCATTAAATTATCATAGATTAATCGATGAATAATGAGGTTAATAAATTAAAATTTTGTTATGTAAATATTTAGCCGGAATATTCCATCAAAACTTTGGGAAATTATTTGGTGATTCAACACCTGTTAATTTTTTTTAGATAGTCTTTTTTATGAGATATCAACAAAAAATATCAGTCATCTTATTGCATGTATTTCAATCTTTTTGTGTTTATTTAACGAAACGGATCGATTTTCATATTTAGGTCAAATTAATTGTTATATTTCAGATTGTATAAATTTTTGGAAGAAAAGATCAATAAATCAATTAAAATTAATTGTTATTGGTATATGAGAATGGATCAATTTATCACAATTTTATACGACGATAAAATTTCCCGTTTGCAGTTATAGATTTCGATATCCGGGTTAGTTCCATCATAAAAAAACGTAAACCAACATTGATTTTACTATTACAATAAACATTCATATTCTAGTGAAAAAAGAGCTAAATGAATAAGTCAAATATTATTTTTATATGATACAAAATATAGGTTTTAAAAAACTATTCAACACACTTACATAATAATAAAAATATGCATACAAAAACGTATTTGGAAAAGATTCAGTTATTTACTTTTTTATTCATCGATATTAACATCCAACAAAATAACTGTTTATTTTTTATTATTTAATATTTTCAATAGGTTTTTATTTCATCATTCAATAATTTACCAATTTAAATTGTCAAAAATATTTTATGTATTTAGGTTTCCATCTTAACTGCGCGTCGATGTCTCCATAAGTTACACTTTATTCCTAGCATTTTCATAGTTTTGGAAAAGCTCATTAACACTCATCATTCTAAAATTAATTTATAATATTCTCATCGTGTTATATATTAAAATTTTCATCGTTTAAAGCCATATGGTCGTAGGCAGCGGAGGCGGCCGTAGCCGCAAGTAGACCGGTGGCCCACTTGCCGACATTCAATACTCTCTCACGCATACAAACACGCTCGACAACCTTTCTTCTTTCACTCGACGTTACATACAGTGATGTTCAAAGTTTTACGAGACGAAAAGTGTATGGTAACGGGTAATCGCTCATCTACTATGACCATAGAGTCAAACGGAGGTCACTCTCCATCTTGCCACTTATCGTGTGTTGCGCAATGTGCTTCTATTTCCAATAGTGTAACTTTCGAATGGGATTCCCTTTTTATGCAAAACGGTTATTAATCATTTTGGCGATTTTTTAAATTTATTTTTATACGCAAATATATAAAAGAATACAGTTCGAATCAATTTCGTCGGTTTTTGGTGTGGAAACGACTGCTTTCACATGTTTCGTTAATTCATTTTTTAGAAATTTAATTTAAAATGCGTCATTAAGTTTATTAAGACGAAGCTGTAAACATGAGATGCGCCAAAGGCCTTGTCCGAAAATCTTCATATTCAAACAAATTCGATAGTCATCGATGGGAGAAAGTGAAAATATAACAAGTGAAAGTGAAGAGAAGTATCACGAATTTTTTCCAACTATTCCAAATAAGAGCATCCATTATAGTTATAAAATCGCAGTTTCTATTGCCGCCGCGATCTATACCGCTACTGCACAAAACAACAAACGAAACGGTAGCCATCCAAAAACGACAACCAATTTTGTTCGATTATATTTTTCTTATATGATCGTATTGGAAACCGCTGATCTAATCTGATCTTTCCTTCCAGGCGAGTTATGCACCTCTCTCCATCTGTTATTCATATGTGTACGACGAGGAAGATCACGCATTTCAACCTCGTCTCTCGATACAACAGTTCCGGATACGATGTTCGACACAATATACGCCATTCAAATCTTTTCACACGGTGTCAACGTTTTATATATTTACACGCCTATTTTTAAAGTGACTAATCTGAGCTAATGCCGAAAATAGCGGACTAAACTCAAGTAAATACTACTGAAAAATTATGTAATTAGTCTACATCAAGTGTGAAGAATAATTGTTTTTTTTTAATAAATTCTACTGTAATTTTGATAAAAGTAATGTAATTATTGTATACGGAACTAACAAGAATGTTTCATGTTCATAAAGTGATACAAAATGTACTCTACGTTGCACTAAAAATTAGCGAAGTCTATATTAGCATGTTGATCTTTTACCGCTAAATATTCAGGTGACAATTGTTTGCAAATATTGATTCAAAAATAAAGCAAACGAATGGGGATGCTTGCGGTCGACCCGAATTGTCGACTAGTCGTATACATGTATATTTACACGGAGAAATGTGCAAACTGGGCAATTGGGCTACGATCTTGTTAAGAGCAAATCGTAAATATGAACGCAGTGTGAAAAGTAAAATTTAAGGTCAAGTATGACACGAAATTTACCGTTCCGTGTGACTTTTTTCATTTACCAAATCGCACAATTATCGAATTTGCTTTTTGTCTTCGATTTATTGATTGTCCGATATACATATGTATGCGGCTTTGAAAAAACAATAGAAATTTTGCCAAATGTATGCAGAAACAAGAGCCAATATTTCAATAGATTTTTTTTTATATTTTACGAATGACTGAAGCGGATAAAAAAATTAGGACGCGTTATGAGCTATGATTCATATGACACATACAGATTTGCATACGCATTACATATTCTTTCAGGAATTGTGCCATAATACGCTATTTTCCCTATTAATTTAATTCCATTGTGATGTAACTATTTTAATTATTGTATGTAAATTCACACAGTTAAAGTTGATATGAAAATAAAAAAAATAAACGATATCAAGTTTAAAATTTTTGCCGCAATTAAACTCAGAACAAATTTTGTTTTCCAAAAAAGCTATTTACAATTTCAAACATTTTTCACATAACAATTAACCATTCATTCAAAAGTGTATGAATGAACAACTCTTTCGTAACATCTCAGCCTCTACTTCATCACCATTTCTCTGAACCTCGCATTTACATCCACACGGAATTTCCCCGAAAGAAAATTGCACAACACTCAAGACACTGATGACTGTACACACGTACACGAACGATTGAGCGAATTCATATCCTCTTCGATATCACACAAAACCTCATCACGTTTTCGGGCCCCGACAAAAAGTAAAAAGCAGCCCTAGGGCGGAAGATGCGTTACCTTCGAAAAGTGGGTCATCAGCCACAAAGAGGCGCTGGCTGCATTCGGCTGAATCATCTCGTATCCGGGTGCCCGGAATAGGGTCACCGTTTTACCAGACGCGAATACACGACAATAATACATTATAATATGGTGACCGAAAAGGATTCGGGTCTCACTAAGCGTTCGTTGTCCACAATAACGGTATTGTCCGACGGTCGGAAACCGTTAAAACGCAAAACAAACTTCGCGCCGGCGTTCTTCTTTTTTTTTATACTCGCGATCGCGAAAGTGAAACTCATCTGTCCCATTTCTTTATTACCCCGCAAGAACGAGAATTCTATTATTGTGTTAGATGCACGTTCTATGACATCATCATAGTCAGTGTTTTCTTATTCGAATATCACTCGCGTTTATTTTCATTGTCTTAAATTGCCATTCTCATAGTCAAATTTTGATATTTCGACAATGATTTAGTATATTTAAGTGATGATTGATAACTTTCTGATTCTATTGCCAGAATGAGTAAAGATAATTTTCTCACGAATTTCTAACATAATTTATTCCATTTAACAGGAACGTACATATCTAAAATATAAGTTATTTCTCGAAAAAAAAAAAAAACTTTACATTTACACTTTTTATAATATGCAATATGAAAATTAATAAAAAAAAAGAAAATGATCTTATTAGAGAATAATTTAACAGGACTAAATATAAAAATCTTATTAGAAAAATTTTCCGACATTCATATTAAAAATATTTCTAAATCTGCATTAATCAATTCTGCGGGCTTTCAAGCACATAAAAATTATGGTAACCCTGACCATCGGTCATGTTCAAGACGTGAGACCATTGTCGGTGCGTTTCGGTTCAACATGTGGGTCAAGTCGCGCCGTGGCGCATTCGACATAATTGAGCGACGGTTTTATCGTGTCTTAGAATGCGTCGGTGGTTTTTGATTCGGTTCAAAGAGATGATAGACATATAGTACACCATATCAAAGGTGTACGTTGAAAAAAATCAAATAGAATGTTGTGTGAACGAAATCGAAGTCGTAAAAACAGAATATGTGCCCCGGCGTCAAGAAAACAGGACATGTCGTGAGAATCAACTTCGGAGTCGCACGAACAATGCACCGTATACGTTGCGCTCATGAGAACTGCATTGAAAATTGTTTAATGATTAAATAATTGAAGTGTAGGTCGAATTTTAATGTTTGCATAGTATATTATGATATCGTGGTTTCGGTTGCGGTTTGTTATTTCGTTCGACGCTAAAGATGAGTAGAAAGCTTTGGTAAAGCGTCTACGTTAGCCGTAAAGATTGGTTTTGTTTCGACTAAAGAGTTTTCCATTGTTAAGTGAGACGGATGCGAATTTATTTCATTGTCGATTATAGCGTGCTAAAAACAGTGAACGACTTCATTTCATAGAGCGAAAAATGACAAGTTTCCGTTAAACACCTGTATAAATTTTCAAAGCGGCTTCGTGAAAAATGTTTGAATTGTCGATAGTGCGAAATGCTTTTTTAATTATTTTAAATTGTTGATAAAATAATTTAAGCAAATATTTAAATAGCTCAAACGATCTTTTAATAGAATATGCAGGTCGAAAGTCTAAATAAATCAAAATCAACAGATTAATTAAATGAAAGACAATTCAACAATTTATATTTTCCTAATCTAGAAAATCAAACTAAAGCTTATCTATTTACTGACTAAGCACGATAATTTATTATAATCAGTTCGAACGATCTAAAGAGTATTACTAATATTATTTTCATAACAACTTTCACCTACTTAATTTTAGTCAGTTTACCAATTTCATTCGACATCCAACACAAACGCATTTCCGAATCCATCCTACTTCATTATCAGAATAATATCAAAGACATATTCAAATAAAACAAAACCATAAAAACAATACTAAACGACCGATCTAATTCCAAACCATCGCATTAACTAAACCACTTATACTGCGAGAATTTGGCCATTGGCCATCGGAAAAGCAGTAGCAACAGCGGCAACAGCAGCAAGGTTGTTCGATGGCCGGAATTTACCGTAATTTTTGCTAGGCTGCGATATGGAGAGAGAGAGAAAGACAAGAGTGAAAGTGGCGCTCGCGTGTCCGCGTATTGTGCGCGGACGGACACTGGTGCTCAAAGTGTGCGTTGCATGGACCCCACCTCCTCCTCGTCATCGCCGTTGTAATGGTCATGGATGTCTTTTGGATGAGTGACGCACTCGGAGGAATCTGGGTCGGAAGGCGATCGCTTTTTTATTTGCACTTTTAGGCGTCGATTGCGAATTTTACGGTAAAATGGCGAAATATGCAGGTAGTGGTTTTCGATTGAAACGTATACGATGAATTTTTGAAGAATTGCAATGAAAAATTATCGTGATTTTTAATTATGAGAATACCTAGATCAATAAAATTAAGGAAACGTTTAAAAAAAAAACATCGCTCGTTTAAAGTGCATCGATATTAATAATAAAAAATTTCCAGAACATATAAAATGAGATATGATGAATTTTAAGATTATTCCGACACGTTTTACTTTATCATTGATTCGAATAAAAAATATAAATACAATCAGCAATCGGAAAAAAACTGTTTCAATTCAAGATTTTATCTCACAATTACGAAACCATCAATCTCAACATACAACCCGAAAAGAAATCAATTTGAATAAAATTCGAATAAAGCAACAGATTGAAAACCTCACAACCATTTATCGAACAATCCTATTTATATTCACCAACAAAGGTGTGATGCACCGATGCACTGCGATGCGCACATCTAACATACACCATTAAGTGATTCACAAGTGCCGAGTACATTTCAAACATATTCAGTATACATACACGAACGAAACAAGTGCTTTCGAATGAGGAAAACTTATTGGTATAGGAAAAAAATAACAGGACCGATCGACATTAACATTTCGGTGCGCGTAATCGTTGCCGGTTAACAGTGTCCGCTATTCCAATTGACAATCGCGGTCGTTGAGCTATCAAGGTCGTATCATCGCTAATTAAGGTCGTTGTTGTTATGATTTTTTTCATATTTGCGAAATTGGCGCTTTTTCCGCCGATCGTGACCTTTGCATATGCGTGATTGTATGGTAATTCGACACGAATTTTCGTAAATTAATGATCGATAATGAATCAAAAAAGAATCAATAATCAATAATGATTAATACAGTTAAACGGTTTGAAAAAATTTAATGACGAAATAAAAAATAATTGATTAAATTGAAATATCAAACACCTATGAATCTGAATATTAAATTTTATAAAAAAAAAACAATTGATCTAAACAAATTGCGTATTATCTAAAAAGCATCAGAAGGCAAATGAGCATGCCGAAAAGACGCCCAGTCACGTTTCAGTTAAACGATCAAATTCTAATCGGACTAATAACTTTCGTTGATTTTTTTTTTCGCACGTAAAGCTAGTTTGTATTCGTTATACGAGCACGTATATTACGTTTCGGATGCATTTCTGCCGGCCCATACGGCCACTCGCGGCTCGTATAGTGGTTAATTATAACGGTAGAATCTTTTTCGGGTTAAAATTCGTAACGATTCGTTAGCGACCACGCGGTCTGAATAACGAGCCAAGTGTGTCACCGATAATCCTCGATCGAAGCGAAACAGGGCTTGTCAACTCGAAGAGCCAATACTTTTGTTCAATAATTGCATATGTGTCTTGAATTCAAAGCCAATGCGATTCTATAAACTTTTGAGTGTATAAATTTTGGTTTGTGAGTGATGCTGAAATGATGTTTCAGATTAACGGTCGAACGAAACGAAAAATGTATAATTATTCACGATAGCGAAAGTGATCTATTATGGAGCGATTTCAACTATGAAATTTTCGAGGCCGCTTTTAAAAAATGTATACAATATAACGGCCCGTGAATTAATTGATCGTATGAATATTCATTCTTCATTTATATACATATAGGATCGAAAAATTTTCGGCAGTTAGTGTCTATAACATTTTCCTTAACCGACAAAATATTACGAGCGGCGAAATTTCATGCGTAAAACTTTCACTTCGTTCTCGGAAGGGTTCGCATAATGTGAGAATCACCACGTATTGAATCAACGTATCAAAATAATATTCGACACAGTATGAAAGTAACTTGAACAAAAAAGATAGATTATTTCCGCTTTCACGCATTATCGAGCAAAAATTAGACCCGCATGCAGGCTCGTAAGCAACATTATTCATACGAGCGGTGCGTGTGTTACTTTTCGCGTATCGCGGATTTGTTATTGCCGTTAAAACAATCCAGAATAGCAAATAGTACACGCTTTTGAGTAATAAATCAATATACAAAAGATAATTTAGTACCAATGAAAACATCTAAAAAAAATGATCTTCAAATTTATTCTGTAAATAATAATTGAAGATCTTAGAATATACTGATTAATTTCATAACAAAATAATATGAAATGATCTCAAAATATATAAGACTCACCGAAAGTCCAACCACCCATCGTAGATTGTAGGTAAAACTTCGAACTCTAACACTTTGTGAAAAAGGGCCAACAGTAGGAACTGAAGGGAGCGTCTTCACTCGACTTCGGCCACACTGCGAATGACCAAATTCTGCACCCTCAAACAGGTGCCTTGGATTTAACATTTTATTCCCATACTCGTCGGTGCACCGATTGAAGTGCTCCGATTGGTCGTTGCCAATTTGTTTTGATTGTGAAATCGCATTTCGGGTGACTCATGAGTATACCTAGGAAGGGCTTATTTTCAATTGAAGAATATAATGGATTAGTGTTTTTTTTTTTTTTTGGACGAAAATAAAATTTATGCGTTGAATATTTTATGAAATTTTCTAAAAAGTAATGATATTCAATGAAAAATCAAATGATTGAAAATTATACTATTGATGAAATTGCGAATTTTTCAATAAAAAATGTAGGTAGGTATATCAGGAAAATTTAAAATGAATGATTTTCCGCATCGTTATTTTTTAAATTAATTTCAAATGATACGTGACAAAATATATTTATTTCAGTTTTGTAATTACAGACATGCGTTTTCTTGTTTTGTTGTTTATTTGTTATCATAGTTGTTTACGCACTTTATTCGAAAACAAGTAAACAACCGTCACTTAAAATATAACTGTTTCAGTTATATAAAAAATATGCACCTTTGGACTATAGGATTATTTTTAATAGAACTGACCGTGTTTGTCAAGATTTAAGTTAGTTTATCCGTTTCATAAACAATTTTTTTTTCATAAAAGAAAATCTAGACAAACAAAAAAATATGTTGTAATTGTAAGTGCTTATAATACAGAAAAATATATAAAATAATAATAATTTCTTATTCGAATATTATAAACTAATTTGTTAAATAAAATACCAAATTATTAAAAGTTGTGAAGATATTTTTGGAATAAAAAAATACCTATATTTAAAAATGCTCATATTTATAGTGGTCATATAGATATTTTATAATATGTATGTATATGAAAAATTGGAATCGCATAGACATTTTTCAAAACCGAAAACAAATTTACAAACATTCAAATTCTAAATTTGCCCATGAACATAATAGATACGTGCAAATTTGTATCTAGATCCGACAGAACGTAACCACGGTTCGCATGTTCACTCTATTGTTAGCATTTTTGTGGAAAAGTGAGATTAATCGGATAAAAGTCGTCGATTATAGCGGCCCGTACAACCGTTTCATATTGTAGTGTGCGTTTGCGTATAAGTGTGTCATGCGGTAGCGAGTTGAGCCAGTTTTCAGTAGAAAATTGAAGCCGAATTGTATGCAAACTGGGTACAAATGTATATTGAAGCAAACCGAGCCTAAATCCAATTGGCTCATTCGAAGAAAGGGTAGGAATCGGAATAAATTGGGTTTGTGGTTGATTTAAAGTATTTTTTTGCTTTAAGATGTATTATTATATTTTATAAAATAATTCAAAATATTAATTTTAATCAGTTGAAAGTGAATATTTAAAATATATGATTCGAAGGTTATGATGAGAAGGTTATTATATATTGAATTTTTTTTAATCAATTATTTACAGAAATTGTTTTATAGGTTCATCAATCTCAATATCAAATCATTTGATGAGAATAATAATAATTTAGATTTATAAACTATAAACAAGTTCAGAAATGAAATCCTTCAAGTATTGAATTACAGTATTGATTAGCAAAGACTTAATATTTCATTAAAAGTTTTGTTTCATTTAAAAAAAAAATATATTTTCATACTTGTAAATCATTAAAACTAATTTTCAAACATAAAGCTGTACGGAATCAAAAGTTTATGTTTTACTAACAATAAGAGGTCTATATCGGTTTTGTTGTTAGATACAACATTAATATTTTGATTAAAAAATAGCAAATACAATACTGTTCACAATATCGAATAATAAATCAGAAAAATTAATATTGCCATAATGACATCCCAGCATAAGCGACAATATGCGATTGTCTGTATGTGAGTACTGATTTATATGTAATAATGTTCACAATGGGTTACTAGCATGCACTAAAAATGCATAGGCAAGTTCAGTACACGCCACATCAAAACAATAGGATTTCTACATATTTATGAACTTTGAACGCTGCACTTAGAAATAGGTCGACTGGATTTTTTTATTTCATATGAACGAATAAATGAAATGGTTGAAATACCCATAAATATAAAATGGGCGTAAACTATTTATTACTGATCGAAAAGATTTCATACATATTGAGTAATTGGATAAAGATTATTCCTTGGCATTTTGATAACGTTGATTTGCATACATTCGTCATTGTTGCATGCACTTCATCATGAAGTCGATTGACATAACAGTTCTTTTGAATGGATGAGTAAATTTAAAAACAATATTGTCTCGTGTGCACATTTGCATATCGATAATCTTATTGCAGAAATCATACAATGAGTTACATAATAGTCCTTATAGGGAAGTATAAAATTAAATGAATAAAATTTGACTGTGTTGTGATATTACCTTATCGTCAGAGAATCCATATCATTTTAGCATGCAGTTAATCCTTATGCGTTTTTCACGATTCCTTTGATGGTCAAAATCACTTCAACACAACTGTTAATACAATATGTTATTTTAACACGAAAAAATCGTTGAACACAATGTTTCATATGTAAACACACAAAAACACAATAATGTAGAGTGTATGCGTATTATAGAAAAGGAAGATAGCTTAAGAAAAATTAATATGAAGAGATAAAAAAAAATCAGAAATTTCATAAGTAAGTACACATCATAAAATACTGACCATTAGTCGATATCGACGAACGACCTTTTTAACACATACGAGATCGTTTCAGACTTTCACAACTTTTCAACGGATTAAATTCAATTAGTTTCAATTTTAAGCATATACATACGTAGAGCGCTGAAAGAAACAAGCGGAAAAACTTTTGAAAAGATTTTGTGAACGGCAGGTCCGTGTGTATAAGCCGTATATAAAAATGAAGAATCGAGGTATGCCGCATACCCGGCCATCGATGCTTCCGAAGGATTCCGTTATATTTTGCAACATTACGCGCAACCGAAAACGGCGATTTTTTTTTCTTATCCAAAAACACCGAACCGAAGTGATAATCGAACGGCCGGACAGCGCCAATTGGAAAATGTTAGTAGAACAAAAGATACATAGAAAAAGATACTCACAGAGAAGAAATGGTAAATAGTGCCCTTATTCAATCGGAGACAGTTCTGTTATTTATGTACATATAGAGATATCACTCGTATATATTGACGAAGAAGGAAGGTGTTAGAGCACTATAAGACAGATTTTTTTGATATGATTGTGAAGATAGTTATTTATTTGTTTATGGATTGTGTCTGTGTGGTGGATGTGTATCGTAAATGTTTCGAGTGCTATATCCGTCGTCAGCACACACAGCTCTCTCGGCTTTGTTCGTATCGGGGTCAGTGTTACACATTCGGTACTAGCCGAGAGTACAGACCACCGGCTGGTTTCTTGCTTTCTCGTCGTCGGCTTCAAAGACCACGAGACGAGAGCTTATTGGGGCCGGCGTACATTTCACCGCGCCGCGGAGGAAATTTCAAGTTTTCGACGCGCAGCACTGAACTTCACGTGTCAATCCATAACATCACAATTCCAAAAATATCTATGTATAAAAACAAAAAGTCACTTCACACACTAATTTTTTTAAATAGGGTCACCAAATTTCGAATATTTACAGTTATACTGCGGAGACACGAACGAGCGGAGAAGCGTGAAACCCTTCAGCGAAACACGCGTACGAACTATTTTTACGTGTTCTGTGGGTGGGTTAGGCAAGTGTGGGATATTCACTGATAATTACGAGGGTCGTGTGTGTTTAAATGGTAAATTTGGGGGTCAGTTCCGGTTTTCGATACCCGATTTGAAGTTGGTATCGCGCGCGATTGTACAACGGAACGCGGCCGATGTTGACGGCGCGGCTGCACGTTGATAACTGAGGACGGTTCTCTACCCCACTTTTGTGAGAAAATCAAGCTGGGCTCTCTCGGCTCTCAATTCCGTCATCTACGTGAATTGCGCATTTCGTTTATTGTTTTATGCAATTTTCGGGGGATTTTTATGTATTTTTTTCCTATTGGATCGTGAAACTATTCGATTTCTTATATACGTGACAGGACAGGTATCGATGGAAAATGAATCGGCGTTAAAAAAAAAGTATAAATATACAGATTAACGATTTCTATTTTTTTTTCAGTTCGAAACAGGATATTCTATATTGTATCGATGTCTGGTTTTTTCTTTCGTAGAAAAGCAAAAGCAGGCCAAAATGTTATTAATCCCTTATTTGATACCTAAGTGAAGTGAAAGCGGCATAGACTTTATGCCTGATGGATGAAAAAATCAAATAAGTACTGATGGATGAGATAAGGAACGATAATAATAATTTCAGTATTCATATTTATATCGAAATTTAAATTAAATTAAATTTTTTTTTCAAAATAAATATTTATTTAATAATTTCTCAATTATTAGATTTATTCAAACAATCTCATAAATTTTCTATTGAATAACTTTTTTTTAATAATGAATTGAGATTTATCTTGAAACAATTATTGACATTACATACTACTCATATGTATTGTTTTATTTTATTATAATACTTACCTCATGTTGAAAAATTATTAACGCAGAAACGGTATGGGGAACGGTAATACAATAATGTCTCCAGTTGTAAGATACATTTCACCGCTTGCGCAGTGTCCTTCCTCATTGAACTTCCGCCCCCCACTATCTTATTCATCTTTATAACTCCTTGCACCTGTAAAAGTATGTTAATTTTAAAATTTTGTCTTTTCATTTATATCAAAAAAGTATCAATTTTTACAGTCATGCGAGCTTTAAATACATCGCTACATTGAAATCAAAATTATAATTATCCTTTTGTTATACTTTATAAATCTATGTGACTAATATCAATTAAATTTTTCACCTAGAACAGTTTTAATTCAAGATTAATATAAAATGCATACCTTTATAAATTTGGCCGCTTTCTAAATCTACCTAACACATTTCGTAATTACTAAAAGGTTTCAATAGTTACTGAACGACAATAGCTATGTCAGGTAGTCAATTACAAAATTTTAAAAGGTCCAAGACAAAATATTAGCAAATTTTAATTTATTATTCGTTATGAAAATCTTTCTACAATAGAAGGCGGATGTCAACAGTACACCTATTCCGAAAACAAATACATATTATAATATATGCCACGATTTTTTCAAATCATACGATTTTATAATTACACATAAATGTGCCTTGATTGGAAGCCAATCGGTGCATGAGCAAATACTCATGAGTCTCTTCACAGGAAATATTGCTAAATCTCAATTCCGTTCTCTTATTACAAAAGAATTCTTTAACTTATAATTTTAAAATACGTATTTATTATACTTGGGTTGATGTAGTACCTTGCCTACTTAACACAATTTTAATTATTTCCGCTTAAAAAAGAAGCCGTATCAAATTATTCAAATTTAATGGATTAATTTGTACATCAATAATATAATAAAAGACTCATTAAACTTTATAACTATTATATTAACAAAAATCACGCTATTTACTAAAACGAGCATAAAAAAAAAATTAAATCGTCTCAAAAGACAAACGTCAAATCGATCGACCTTAACGAAACAAAACTCCGTATCGTCGGATCGATCTCCGATCTTCCGCCCATCCACGGCGAAATCGTTAATCGCCATCGAGCTGACTGAACGAAAATAAATAGATAACAACAAAACAACAAAGTGTGGCGAGTTGCGAAACAGTTGCGGCAATGCGGTGTGCATTATTTGCGCGATACGGTTGAAGCGTTCACGCTTCAGCAGGAAGCGCTTCAGCCTTGGGAAGGACGCAATTCTACTCGGTGTTCACCAAGTGTGTGATGGCTATTATGGATGGAGTTTAGTGGTGGTGTGTATGAGGGGTGGGTGGGTGGTCGTTTGGTTTGGTGGGGTTTATAATTGAAATATTTTATATATGAGGTGATGGGATGTTTTTCGAAGAAATGATCAAATGCGTTTGTGTTGTGCGATGAATTTTTATTTGGAGTATAATAGAAGTGCAATTGAAGTGTATTTTATGTGGTGGGTTGATTTTTGTTATAATTTATGTTAAAATTCTCAGGTCAATTTCGGTGTGAATTTATATCTTATTATTATTTTTTCATTATCGCTTTATTTCATTCAAGATGGGATTATGTGGAATTAAGTGTTGGAAAAAAAAAATAGCTTTCATTACACTGAATGATTCACTTGTGGTAACTTATTTAATGCATGTACTGTGACAGTTCCAATATAATAAAAAATATATAGAATAAGTCAAATCACTGGTAAACTTAATAAAGTGACAATACATCTTTAATTTGGTAAAATTTAAAATATGAGTGGATAGAAAATCCATTTTTCAATAAGTCTTAATTTTGTATATATCTCAATATGTAGAAATAATATTTAAAAAAAAACTTCTCTCGAATAAATTTTGACGTTTTGATTAATCTTGTACTCGTTAATAAATAAAAAAGCCACTATTTTGTGCATAAAATAAATTAATCAGGTAATACGATAAAAATTAATTCTGTTATAACCAAAAATGAATCGTACCTTTAATATTTTCCAGGAAAATGAATACATTATAGTAATTTCATTACTGTATAAATAAATACCTGTGAGCACTAAAAGTGAAAGCGACAAAATTCAAACGTATCGATTGATTATATCTAAACAAACTTTACGTTTGCCAATATTCGTCGATTTCGAAATAGTTTCCATATTTAAATACGATGAAGAAGCATATTTAGTTATTTTTATTTATGACCAAATGTTACTATGCTCGACAGTTGAACTATGGAAGAAGTTGAATTGAATTTTTTTTATTATAAAAATCGGCTGCTCTAATATACATATATTTTTTTTTAATTTAAAAAATAAAAACGTTTTTATCATATTTTCGGATAACACTGTGCTAATCGATACAGAACGTTAATTCGTACAACGCTCGCCATTAATTTTTTTAACACATACAATTAAAAAAAATCACATACACGCATTATTCCATTCTTGAGTGATTTAACGAATAAAATTTACATTTATTTTAAATATTTAACTATTTGCGCATTTGTAGACGAATTTAATGAAGAATCGCCCAAAAATAAGCAGTTAATGTTACATATTTGGGTTTTCGATGTGTGCCCTATATTTTATGGCTGAAAAGCTATATACAGAAAATATTTATGAGGGTAAATTTGGTTGCAATAAAATAGTTTTTAAGTACAATTTCGAGTAAACACCCGAAGAAAAGGTAGAATATCCTTTTTTTACATTACATATTTGTAACTGTAAATACGGACGAGATTTTTTTTATAATATGAACCGATTCGGGTACAAAGGATTTCATATTGTTCTGAATTAAAAAAAAAATCATTTAACCAGAGTAAAATATATATATATTTTTTTTGATTATCGAAAAGTCAAATCTTCTTATAAGTATTAGTAAAATTAAAATCTTATATTATTTTAAAATTCATGAAGTAAAACCGAAAAAGTGATCTATATAATTTTAGCACTGTGACAAATTCAAAATTTATAGCATACGGGTAAAATATTTAACCAACAGCTAGTCGTTACAAGAAAGGGTTCTATAGAAGCTATCAAAAAAATTTAAACAATTCTCTATGGTAATTTTATATGGTTCGTTCTTATGAAAAAATCAGGCCCATATACGGAAAGAAAAGAACGGTAGTTACTCCCAGTTGCGTATTATACATTTTCAACAAAAAAAGCCAAGGAATAAATCAAATACTTTGTTTTATCTAAAGGAAGCTATATTTCGACATGCACGACAATCTTTAAGATTCCATGTGAACATCGCCGACACGAACACATACAGTACGCGCAGAATAGATCCGAAGACAAAATGACACAATTCAAATAAGGTATCACGCTGAGAGTTCGACTACTGTCCGACAGGTAAGCAAAGGTATATTGTGCACGAAACCAAAATATTTGTCCTTATTACAAGGGCGACTGAGGTGTAATAAAACAATCGTGAAAAGCACTGACAGTGCGGTGGACCAAGATAAAAGCAGATCGTCGTAAATTAAAGCGAATCGGTACTGTGCTGGATGTTAAGAGGAATCTTTTGAATGGTCGGCAGGTAACCGTCACTTATTTGAAGGATAACAGATATGTTCTACAGGTAACGTGATTGTTTAAGCCGATGAAAAGTGAATGCTTCTTTGGGTAACATCTGAAATCATATTTTGACGGTTTGCCGAAAAATATTCGTAGTTATGTGTAAAGATAACTATTTTCAATAAATTTGAAGTATGATTCGATATCATAATATTTTGTTTCAAAATTAATATATTATAAGGTAGACGATAAGTCAAGGTACATATATTTAGTTATTAACTATCAGATATAAATGTGTATATTTGATTGCACCTATTCCTTGATTAACAAAATAAATAATAAAAGGTAAATTTGAATAACCGTATGCATAACTTAATATTTTTTCTGAAAAAATATTCTTTTCACTCACATATGTACATATGTGTCGGTAGCATCATCAAAGCTTCAAAAATTTCTTTAAAAGCATTCGTTTTTCAAAGGTATTGTCATCAGTTTCTTCAGTCATTTCAAACCTTAAAAAGGCACAAATCAATAGTAACCAAACACATTCGCTACTGAAACATCCTTATTTAGACACGCACAGCTCACCTGGACAATTGAATCATTGTTTAGAATTGGCGTATCCTTGTTTACCTGTAAATATGGTACTATTTTTTTGTCAACGTATACATTTCTTTTATTTGTTTATTTTGACCGTAGCATGAAACCCGGTTGCAGAAAATATGTGAATATTGAGTAATTTTTAAATTTTGAATTTTGTGATGAACCAAATATTATTTTTTTTACTTCGGGAACGATGCATTTTCGTGTACGGCTTTGTTAGCCAGATTTTGTTTTACAGTTATCGGTTCGTTTTGTGGGATCGTTATGGGTAAACATTTGAGTTCTCTTTGTTACGTGAAAGCATTGAAGGACGACTCGGAGTTCTCAGGAAAGAAAGCCATTAAAAATATATTTCAGTGCCGCGTTCAAAAGAAACCCGCATGTGTTAAATTATGTAATAATTGCACCAGGAAAAAAGGACCGTAGAATTTTCGCATTTCAAAGAAAAACCTTATGCAATTATCTGTCGACTTTGTTTTCGTCCTTTGTCCATGAACTATTCATTCACGCAAAACAATAATCTGTTAGTCAAGCATGGAAAATTATTGAGAACTAAAACCTTACAAAATTATTGCTATATTTCTATTTATTATTTTTATAAAGTAAATACACTTTTGCTATCGAAGAACAAGCTTTGAACAATTATCAGACATAATAAACCAATGTTTATTTAATGAATCGGGTAAATTTTATTTGCTAAACGAATAATTTTTCTAATGAAAAATCGGAATTTGCCCTCGTGATGAAAGGTGAACCAAATCATAACTCATAATTAATAAATTATTGAATAAATAGTC
The DNA here is from genome assembly GCA_009617725.1 of Hydropsyche tenuis. Taxonomy (NCBI): domain Eukaryota; kingdom Metazoa; phylum Arthropoda; class Insecta; order Trichoptera; family Hydropsychidae; genus Hydropsyche; species Hydropsyche tenuis. The sequence goes on from VTON01000036.1 coordinate 1,582,832, forward strand.
TCTATTGAAATATAAGTTCTGCTTTGGTCTGATTAACACCTTGATCGTAGCTTCTTTAATACGACACGATCGCTCACTTCTTACCACATTTCCACTTCTCGACAGGTAAATGACAGGTATGCAATCACTGATAGAGCCTTACACACTAACACCAATACATTTCACGACTGCAGAGCAATCCAGAATTCATCAAACAATATATTTCGGATCGATCCTCACGAACACCGTCGTAAAGAGTCGTAAATCTCATGCAGTTTTGACGCATCACGGACACGGTCCGGGTGTGTCGAATCGTTTTGTTCGCCGGCAATAAAAAGGAAAGAAAAAATGTTACATGCCCGCTCTAAAGATTCGTTGGGCAATTGACGATGCAATTGTTAAAGCGGTGGTCTTTTGCACCAGTCGGCGACTGGCATTCGCTTCAATTCGTAAAGAAGTGCCTTCAACCACCCGTGATGGCCGTCAACTCTTGTTGATGGAACATTTAATTGTGGGTAGTTTTAATTTAGATATTTCAAGAAAAATATTTTTCAATTCATCGAGAAACATTCTATGTGTATCTTGTCGTATTCAAAATGAAAACATTGATTGATGAAGAACGAAAAAAGACAATACGAACGATTCAAATCAAAAGATACAACTTCGGTCCATGTTCGAACCGAAACTTTGCAGATATGGAGGTTTTAATTATTTGAAAATTTGCGTCGAGGATGACGTGCATTAACCGTTACACCGCATTATATGCGGACCCATTAAATTAACGCTCGTTGACGTGCCGCTCCACCTATTTTAACAGTGCAAACAATAGTAGCCATTTGTTTGACGTTTTGCTGAGAGAGAACACGTAGGAAGAAAGCTGGTGGTTAACTGTGCAAATCAACCTCCGCTCTCTGCGGTTCAACAGTTCAATTGAACTTATTTATTTGCACGTGGGACATGTTTATTTCTGGGCCGCGGTCGGTTAGTCGGAGGATGGTCGTGAGGAATGGTTTTGTTCGTGTTGGATGTTGTAATTTGGTTTGGAAGTTTGTATGAAGTTATTGGTTGGAAATTTTACTGATTTGTTGTTTTGGAGTTATGAATTTCTTGTCGGGTTCGTATCTGTGTGTTAGTTTCGAAATTCATTTTCAGTATTAAATTTTTAATGTGATTCAAAAATATGTTCATAAGTCATAAATAAATAAATAAATAAATAAATAAATAGGTATATCATAAATTTTATTAATGAATATTCACGTAAAGATGAAAGGAAAAAATAAATAGGAAATTTGTTATTTATTTATTTATTTAAAAAAAAAAAACTAGAGACCTCTATCGGTATAATGTAAAACATCTAGAACATTGCGAAATACTATAATTGTATATTTTTCAGAAGATATCTCTGAATTTCATTTTTCTGGAGAGTTTTATGATTTAAATATTTTTTTTATACCTATTAACCTTGATTTGATATGCAAAAACAAAAAAAAAAATTAAATAACATAGCATAAAAACTACAGCGTAGTTCAAAAAACTGATGTGTTCGTAGTTTTGCGCAAAAAACTGATTATTACACAAATACACAGCACAAATATAAAATAATTTATCTCTAAAATTGGAACGAAAATGGTTTTATCAATTCACAGCTATTCCAGATAAAATAACGCAATCGATTATAACAATGAATGCCAAATAATCAAGTCTTTTGATTCATACGATTTTTTTTACAAAAATTGACAAACGCACATTTTCAATTAAATTTAAATTTAAAATTAAAACTATTAAAAACTATAAAACACACAAAAAGAAACGACACCCATACAAACACCACCAAAATACAAAATACAAAACCATTAAAAAAATCCAACTTTCTAATAAACTTAAACATCAAATTATCCAACAAACATCCAAAACCCATTTCTCCATCACACCATCGCCCCAACTCTTCAAAACCCCATCCAAAAAACGTTTCCAAAAAACCTGAAAACGGCGTAAAGATACAATGCACGCTGTCAACACCGCGCAAGAGTGGCGCAAACGAAATATAACCGTACCCGAATAGTATAATACGTGTGTGTTTTGTCGACTGTCGAAACGCACGCCAGCAGAAGAGGGTTGCCGAAGCACCTCGTGTCCTTCGAACGCCAACTCCTCGCATCCGGAGACCAGACCCATGCCCTAGAAGAGCCCCATAAGTGAGCCCTTCTTCGTATTGTCGGCGCTATGGCGCGCGACGCCGAGGCGGAGCCAAGGGCCGGCGACTGGGCGCCGCTGGCTCTTACCCTCGTGGAATATCCTAAAGGTATCATCATCATGATTGTATATAGTCTGTTTAAAGTCTGAAGGTATTGGCCTTTCCGGGTATGCCGTATTGTGATGATTAATTAAATCGTCCCTTAAATTGTCCCATGTTTAGTTTTATTCTTTTTGATGTTATATCCTTGATGTGGTTGAATGGATAATTTAATATGGTGAGATGTTTGAAGTAATAGCTTTGGTATTTGAATTGGAATGTTGGGTTTTTATATTGGGTTGGATCTATAGATTCATACCGCTTCATAACTCATCTATGTCTATGGTGTGATTGGGTGATTAATGTTAATATGTGATTCGATTGGATAATTTAATACGGTGAGTTGTTTGGAGCGATAGCTTTGGAAATTTATAACTCATCTATATTCCTCTTAAATATGTGATCCGATTGTATAATTTAATACAATGAATTGTTTGGAGTTTGAATTGGAAATGTTGAGTTTTTATATCGGGTTGGATCTATAGATTCAAGCGCTTCATAACTCATCTATGTCCTTGGTGTGATTGGGTGATTTATGTAAATATGTGATCTGATTGGATAGTTTAATAGGGTGAGTTTTTCGAATCGATAGCTTTGAAAATTAAATTGTAAATGTTGGGTTTTTTAACGAAATGGATCTCAGATTCATGGCGACTCATAACTTACAACTCATCTATATCCTTAGTGTGGTTGAGTGGTGTATGTAAACATGTGATTCAGTTGGATAATTTAATTTGGTAAGCTGTTTGAAATGATGGCTTTGGTATTTGAATTGGAAATGTTGAATTTTTTTATCGAAATGAATCTACAGATACAATTTACAACTCATAACTCTATGGAGTTATGAGTATGATGTTACGAACGTTAAACTTTGGTTTATACAGTTCTTTTTATCTCTGAGTATCTCTGGTTTCTCAAATTTGTTCTTCGTGATGAGTATAAATATGGAGATTGTCATTTTGTAATAATACTGGTAATATTTTATATTGTATGTTTTTTTTATGTATCGAATTTGACTGATTTCAATTAATGTATTTATACTTTTCCATAGGTGACTTTATTGGAAAGCTTTTTGCAATTATAAGTCTAACACCTTTTGGTATAGGAGCCGGCTTCATAGCGTTGATTTTGTTCCGGAGAGATTTACATACGGTAAATTTTAATTATTTTCAGCAGTATTTGACTGCAAATATATTCACTCACAACACATATTTTTCAGATAACTTTTTTCATCGGAACGCTCGTGAATGAGGCCATTAATATGGTTTTAAAACATATTATTAAAGAAGAGCGACCTGCTGCTAGAGAAGGCCTCTACAGCGAGTATGGAATGCCATCGTCCCATGCTCAATTTATGTGGTTTTTCACTACTTATATTATTTACTTTATATTTATAAGGTATATTTAGTTGATTTTTTTTCTGTATATCTTTGCCTCAAATGATAATCATTAAAATTTATAAATTTTGATTTCAGATTGCATCATATAAATAATAATTCAATTTTATCTCGTGTATGGGTAGCTAGTGTAATAAGTGGCGTTGTCTGCGGCGCTGTGGCTGTATCTATAGGTCGAGTATATTTATTATACCATAGTATTAGACAAGTCACCGTCGGAGCCTTCGTCGGCATATTATCTGCGACGCTATGGTTCGGGTTAACACATTGTATATTGACACCACTGTTTCCACAAATAGTATGCTGGTAAGTTTTCATATTCAATCTTTTTCAGTCGATTCACAAATATGTATTATTAAATTTTCTTTTTCAGGAGGATATCAGAACTTTTATTGCTTCGTGATACAACACTAATTCCTAACGTTTTGTGGTTTGAATATACGAGTAGTCGTCAAGAAGCACGAGCTCGTTCTCGCAAGCTTGTCCCTTTGAAGGCTCAATGACCCGGAGGCTGCGGCCGCAGCATTGTTCGCAATTTGCGCTGGCCGCTGTCATCCAAATGACAACACCGCTTAATACGCTCTTGCTCGCCCGCTCTCTGTTGTGTGCTATTAGCATTGCCACTTTACGTATTATATCATCAAACATTCGCTTAGTGATACAAAAATCTGCCAGTGAATGCACAATCAAAGTTGTGTTTAGTTTAACGAGACTTTAAATTTTAATTTTTGACATGCCAACTCTTAGGCTATAAAGTGATACGTGAATAAATAAAAGTTGTATTTTATTGTACGCGTAACGTCAATTTACATGGAAAAAAGATGACGCAAATGTAACATAATTAACTCGTTTTTTTTTTTCTTTCGATAAATCTTTAAAATAATTGTAACATATTTTATCTACACAATTTGAAAGAACTAGTGTGCTATTGATTTTGGTAGCCTGAAATAATTCAGCTTTTGTGTATAGATGTATTTGATAGGTTACCAGGGTTTAAATATCTGATCACAAATGTGATATTATAACATAAAGATATATACACAATGCCGTACAAAATCATAACGTTTTTGCATTTAAATTATAACACAAATAAACACCAAGAGGAAATTTCACTTTTAGACTAAAATAGTATAATACCATTAAAATATATGGTTGAATGATTAAATATCAGAGTGGATCTATTCGTTTTATTTTTACATTTACAAATTTTACTGTTGGGTAAATTTATGAATATGGCAATATATATTATTAAACGAAAGAGAAATAGCATAGTTTCGTAGAAGCCGCTCATAAAATAAGTGTACTAATTTATATGAAAAAAGAAACATGCAATATTTACAGCTATATAACTAACATGCCATGTCGATTTTAATTTTATAATTGGCAGCTCATTTAATTGGTACTCAGTTTACACAATATTTTGAAAATTTCTAGGATAATTTTAGTTTATCATATCATTTGAATGTATGTATATTGAATTTTTTGAAATTCCATTTTGATATTTTATTTATTAATATGTTCATCTTTTAATGGGGTTGTTTGATAGAATTAGTATAGCAAATAAACACAATTTTTTAAAGTTTTGATGGTTATTTACTGATTCATATTTTTTTCCCGATCTTTTATAGATTAAACAGTTTTTACTATCGTAAATTTTTACCTGCAAAAATTGTTAATAGTAACATTAATGTCATGAATTGATTATTCATTAAAAAAAATATATTGTAAATAAAATAAAGTCGATATGCCTATTTTCACTTTATTTTGTTCTAATAGTCTATTGTGGTAAATGTCTAACTAAAAAGACATTAATCATGGAAGCATTTTATGATTTTAAAATGTACTTAATATGAAAAACTAAAATTTGTATTTGTTTTAATGTGTGCAGTCTTCAGTGTTCATGTGCAATTTTGAATATTCATGACTCTGGTATTCGTGATGAAAATTACTCTAAATTGAAATTACAGAATTTTAATATTGCATATGGGGTATATGAAGATCTTTAATTATCAATTATTTGTTTTTAAAAAAATGTGTGGTAAATGTTTTATAACTTTTATTTTTCAAGTTGATGATTGTTTTTTTGATAAATCAAAAATTTTCTAGGTTGATCATTTTTTACATAAGCTATCAATTTGTTGTATAAGTTAATGTTTGAGTTTTGAAAAGTTACAACATTTTTATATATAAATATAAATCATAGACATGTGAAATATATAACATGCTTGTCACAAAAATAATATATTTTATCACTTTTCATCCTTGTAATTCTTGCATTTTATTACTCTAAATATTATTTTATTATCTTGATTTATTAGTTTATATCCAGTATATGTGTGCACATGTTTTCTTTATTTTTATCAAAGAAGTTTATATAACACGATATATTATGCTCTGATTATCAAATATAACCTGCGTCATTGAATAGTCTGTTGCAATAATTTCATATGGCAGTCTAAAATATTATTGAAAATACTCATAAAGACAGCTTGTTTTATAGTTTTTGAATAATATAAATTAATAATTATTGCATCCTTTTAAAATATCCAATAATTATGTTGTCTGATTATTAGTTATTGTAGGTTGTATTGATCAATAGTTTTAAATATCATATGTTGGTTATTTATATATATTTGTTTATGTTAAACATAAATATTATTTAACTTCTAAGTGTTTTTCATTTAAAATTTATTGATCCTCATAAAATGTACCTATTATATAATATATTAGAACTAATAATTTGTTAAAAAATAAGAATCCATCAAAAAATTTATTTAAATATTTAAAAAAAAACACACAACAGAAACATTTAAATGAAATTATTTATGCAATGGTATCAATACAAGTATATTAAGAATAGTCGTCATCTGTATCGACTTCAGTAGCTGGTGTAGGCGTGGGAATCGGTAAACCTGAAAGTTGAGGTTGGCCGACCATTTCTTGTAGCTGTAGTAACTGTTGCTGTTCTGCTATAGCTTGTTCTTCACGAGCCTGAAAAAAAGTGTCGTTTAATTTTATTTTTTGACATCCGTTCAGTATTCATAAAAATAAAATTGAGACATAAAAAAATAAATGTAAATGCTATGTATTATGTCACAATGGTAAGATCCGGAACGGGCCAGTACACAATTATAGTTATTATTAAATGAACTTTACGATGTTTGTTGATAATTTCACTTGGCGAAGTTTTTCCACGTTACACATTTTTTATAAAGTATATTTGAATGAGAGTTCTATCTGAATATATAATACTAATGGAACCTATTTTATTTCATTTTTATATGGTCACCACAAATTTTTTTTATACAGTAGTCTCTGGAATGTATCCCTTGTGCAAAAAGAAACTTGGGTGTACATCATATTTACCTTTGCAAACAATTCTTGCTGCTGGCGTAGTAATTCTTCTTCGGGTATACCTAAATTTTCAAGACGTGTACTCTGTCGTCTTCTTTTAGCAGCGACTGCTTTACAATCTCTCAACACAGCTTCGGCCTCTACTGTATAGTCACTAAAACCCAATCTATCTAGTGCTGAAATATGTATTCGAATTATAAAACTAAAATCAAATTGGTTCAAATAAAGGAGCACATAATATGAATACCTGTCAAAATATGTTCTGCATTTATAGTTTTTTTATTATTTTGATTACAAACTTCGTTGGCTTCAGAACTCAAAAGGTGTATAAATTCTGTGCAACAGTTAAGGATAAGTTCTCTAGACTCGTTTGCAACTCTGACTGATGGCACTAGTTCTTTGATCATTTTGTTTATGCTGGCTCTCGGTAATGTAAGATCGTCTTCTTCCGTAGAGCACATTTCTCTATCCGGAGTAGTCATCTTTAACACCTTTCGATATTTATCGAAATAGTGAAATTGAAGTTCTTCTTCAAATTAGAAGATTATTTTAAATTGTCACAAATAGGAACATATTTCAGAATCCACGAAGCAACTGTCAAACGTCAAACTGCTTAGTATTCAGAACTGTCAAATCTAAAACGAATATACTTAATACTTTTTGATAGAAAATTATTATTTAAACAAATATTAAGTATTTAAGATGGTTAAAAAATTAAGAATATACATATACATAATAATATAAAAGTTGAATCAGAAAAAGAAATATTTTTACAAAATGATCGAAAAAAGCTGTCGCCCACCAGTGGTACGCTAGAAAATTTTAGTGGTAGGAAAATGGACACTGGAAAAGGGAAATTTTGGACTGGTATCTGATTGTGAAAGATATTAAACGCCCGAGATATGTTCCCGATCCAGGAACAGGGTTTGGAGGATTTCCAAATAAAAGTTTAGAAGCTCGTAATGAAGATTTATTTATGAATTATTGATACAAAAAATATTCGCAAGGACGATTTTCCGTATTTAAACAACGGGTGAAGACTGACTGTCACCTCGATTACTACGGTATTTGTATGCTTTAGTAAGCACCATAAGTGGTGGGAAAACTATATTAAAAAAAAATAAGTTATTGAACTGTTCGGCCGTGTGCGAAATGCACACGAGTCGAAATGTACCGTCAGCTAATTGATTGTTTACAATAAATATTTCTAGAAGCTTCGTTTTGCAGCTATGCGATTCTCACGGTTTGATTCTGCAGCGTAAGTTTTATATGACATACCTATTTATTATTAAGTAATTAAGTGCTGACTTGAGAAAAGATGCTGATTGTTATTAAATAAGTTCCCACACTAGTTAAAGAAAAATCGATACTCGTGAATCGTACTTAGAAACAATATAAGTTTAACAATAATCTATGTTAATCAACTAAAAATCCGTTAATGGGTGTAATCCATAACTCCCGCTAAAAGGCCGTGTGATGCGGTAGATAGGTAAACGAAATACGTGCAGTGAAACGATTGGAAAAGTATTGGGAAGGCTCCGAAAGGTAGTAAGGTCCGGCAGTGGGTGCGAGCAGGCTACTTATTATGACGATGATATAATATAATATAATATAATAGTCAGTTTCATAAAATAAAGGACAAGTGGGCGATTTTAGAAAATAAAATTTGCTTTTGTGTAAGAAAACACCTTTTTTTTCTTCAGAAAGTCATTCAAATATGATAAAGTCTATCGAATTGCGGTACAGTTCAGGTGGACAACGGTCAACTTGACAACGGTCGGGTGGCCGACCGCAGCTCACCGACGGTCAGGCGGACAACGGTCAGGTGGACAACGGTCAGGTGGACAACGGTCAGGTGGACAACGGTCGGGTTGACAACGGTCAGGTCGACAACGATTTATTTAAAATAACGTATAATTCAAAATGTACATACTTGAGCTGCGTGTCATAAATATATATTCAAACGACGAAATACAATTGCAAACGTATGTTTTTATTTGCAAGTTACGTGCATTCCAATGAGAATATTAACCGCGACGAAGAAATATCGATGTACGGATATAATGACCAACGAACGTTCTTTTGCGAACTTTTACACGTTAATTACTCTGTACCTAGTAGTATCTTCATTTATTTATGATTCCTTTGGACATACCCAAATTCCATAATGGAAAAGTATATATTGTACAACAGAATCGTTTAATTAGATCGTTTTGAACCTCGAGCAATTTTCTATTAGAATCCATCGCCTTGCTATGAATACATTTTTTCTTAATTTTATTATAACGAAAGGGATGTTATACTCATCTCAAATTAACATGCTAGTCGTCTAATTAGCGAACTAACTTGTATATCTGTCCATAATCATAGATAATTACTACATAATTTTAAAACACCTACATCATTTCAACTATCCTTTTTTTATAAATGACATATAATAATTTAATAACGACGAACGTACGAACAAAGTAAAGTAGAATAAATAGAATTTGAAAAAACTACTTTGTAAATCTGACTAAAATTAGAGAAAATAATTACCTTATAATTTTAAATCGACTTTAACAACCAAAATACTCTGTATCTAGCATGCCGTGAATTGGGTGATGAGGAGTGTGTAGGTAAAGTATAATTATATCTTAAATCAATTCAATTAAAATTAATCACACGATGGTCTCTTATTGTACCTCTAATTTCGATCTATTCAAGTATCGTTTTAGCTAATAATTCCTGTTCTCGAAACAAAACGCCCGGCACATTTTTTTGCGGGTCACCTCTTATATTATCCTTAAATTAATAAAAAAATTTCGTGGCAGTAGCTTCTTCATTGTAGATTCGAGAATGAATTTAAACTAACATTTGAATCATTTGAACTATGAATCATGTCTTAACCGGGGATGATCTAAATCTTTACCTTATTGACTAACATCATATGGTATTTCATATCGATATTTCTTCGTCGCGGTTAATATTCTCATTGGAATGCACGTAACTTGCAAATAAAAACATACGTTTGCAATTGTATTTCGTCGTTTGAATATATATTTATGACACGCAGCTCAAGTATGTACATTTTGAATTATACGTTATTTTAAATAAATCGTTGTCGACCTGACCGTTGTCAACCCGACCGTTGTCCACCTGACCGTTGTCCACCTGACCGTTGTCCGCCTGACCGTCGGTGAGCTGCGGTCGGCCACCCGACCGTTGTCAAGTTGACCGTTGTCCACCTGACGTGTTTCGATTTTAGAAAATAAAATTTGCTTTTGTGTAAGAAAACACCTTTTTTTTCTTCAGAAAGTAATTCAAATATGATAAAGTCTATCGAATTGATATAATATAGAAAAACTATATTCATTCATAAAAAAATATTTTAGAAAAATTTTAAGACTCTTTCCAATCGTAGGCCATAAATCAAGAGCCTCCACTACTAACAATTAGAAAATTTTCCACTTTCTGTGGAATTTTAAATTATGATCGGTGTTTCGCGACATCAAAAAGGTTGGTAACCGCTGATCTCAAAGACAGTTGGCTGAACAGGCTATCGAGCGATTTGTAGCCGCGGAGCCAACTCGTGTGCGTCGTGCGTTTCAATCGGATCGGGAAAGTCAGGTTGTAGGTTCAAATCCAGGAACTGACGTTTTCGAGTCCCATTTTTAATATCTGGATAGTTCCCTAATATCGTATTGTTAACCTTTATGTAGTGGTTTGTGTCCGGTTTGTCGATTACGCTAATTTTTAACCGTTTTAATGTCACGTTTTTCCCCACTCGAATGTCAAATTTTTATCATTTGAAGTTCGATCAATTGTTAGAAGATGATTTTCTTGTGTATCAAAAATTCAAGAAAAATCGAGCAACACTAATTAGTTCTGTATATTTTCGGTATTTGATTGTTCGGGTGAGTTTCAATATCGTATGCCATGTGGTTAAGTTTATGAATTTACATATATCAAATTTGTATTTCACCATTTCAGATAAGCTTCTCTGTACAATGGATGACAATTTGAAAAATAAAGTATGCCGACGTACTTATACACCTAGGAAATGTGGAGTTAAAAAAGAAAAAAAACCGACTAGTGCAAATGTTTCTGTTATGGATAAAAATGATGAAGAAAATGGTACTAAAGTTTTCGTTCTTACCCCTGATATGCTGAAAAATTTTGGAGTCGATCTCAATATTCAGGAAACAAATAGTAGAGGTACTTTCCTTAATTTTAAAAATATCTGTTGAAATATTATATTACATATATTGTGCATTCATAGATTAAATTACTATTTGATTTGTTGCATAATTTATCTGGTATACTTTTGAATTTTATAGTATTCAATATTTTCTATATGAAATTAAAAAAAAAATTGTGTGTAATACATCTTAACTGAAATTTTGAAATAAATGAAAAATATATTTTTTCCTATAAAATAAATTTATATTATATTTAACTAGGAACGATTTTTCCAATGTAACTGATCTAAATTTTAATATACTTTCCGAATCTTATTTCGAACCATCAATGTAAATTGTTATTTTTGAATATAACATAAAATTACTTTTTTCTTTCAGGATCTTATGCTAAGAGCGAGATTGATAATCGATTAAATATTAATGCTGGAAGTTCAGCAGATAAGCAGTTGCTTACTAATAATTCATTAGGTGAAAATACTTTACTCTCAGATGTGAATATTTTAAATTTTAATTCAAATAAATCTGTAGAATCCGAATCAATAAAAACATATGACGCTGATTCAAATACAAAAAATGTACCTGACTTTATCGGAATATTAGATTCACCATTATTGCCTGAGATTCATGAACTATTTATTAATAGTGAAAAAGAAAATTTAAATGAAAATATCAATCCTGTTTCAATTACTTATTCAGAAAATATGGAAAAATGTGATGATAGTAGTAGTAAAATAGAAAATAATACTAACATTGTTACTAAGTCACTTGAAGATTTAAATTCTATAACTTCTACTGAGGAAGTAGTTAATATAAGCAAGTTTGATAATGAGTGCACGTTTTTAAACAAAATTAAAATCGATAAAAGAATTGTGAATATGCAAAGTTCATTAGATTCATTTAAACATATCGATGATAAACACTCTGAAAAAAATCTAAATACATGCAATGTTATAGTCGATTCACATTTAACTGCTGGTATTAGCTTAAAATCGAGGCAGAAAAGATGTAATACAAATGATCTTATTTTTCATGATGGTTTTACAGAAAAAATTTCGACAAATTCCAATGAGGTTGTAAAGCAGAAAATCCTACCGAAAACAGAGTTTTCTTATAAAACTCCAGGCTCTATTTTAACTAGAAATGTTGTGAAGACATATCAGTGTAAATCGCCAAAGTTTTTATCAAATAAAAATGGTCGAAAAAAATCTAATGATAAGACTGTCATTGAATATCAGAAGCAAGTAATGAAAACTAATCATTGTAATAGTGAGAATTCAATTGAATGCAATAAAAAGTCAGCAAATGAAACAAATAATGAAGACAACACAAAAAATACGAATGAAATTTTTTTGCTTTTGAAAAATTTTTTGATGAAACGCCAAAGAGATACTGAAAATACGAATGAATTAGATTCTGAAAACAGTAAAACTTCAATGAATCTGGAAAAAAAGAATGACAATACAATTAATACTACTGATAACTTCACCGCCACAGCAAACACTAAGGACACTAAAACTTTTCAAGAATCCGATAAAACTCTGGGTGATTCCGATTCTAATCGTAAGTAAATTAAAATATACATTTTAATGTTTAAAATGTATGTGTTTTAACATTATTTATGAATTTCAGCAACAGCACAGATAAGTTTTAGTAGAAACGTTGATAAACCAGTACGTGTTCATTCTCGTAAAAACAGTAATTTTAATGATAATACATCTAACATCATCAATGATTTCACCACCACAGCAAACACTAAAAATATTCAAACTGTACAAGAATCCCATAAAACTCTAGATAATTCTGACTTCAATCGTAAGTAAATTGGAATATATGTTTAATATTTAAAATATATATGTTTTAACATTATTTTTGAATTTCAGTGATAGAACAGACAAGTTTGAGTGAAGAAGTTCATGAACCAACAAGTGTTCATTCTTGTAAAAACAGTAATATTAATGACAATACATCTAACACTATCGATGATTTGACCACCAAAACAATCATTAAAGATATTCAAACTGTACAAGAATCCCATAAAACTCTAGATAATTCTGACTTTAATTGTAAGTAAATTGGAATATATGTTTAATATTTAAAATATATATGTTTTGACATTATTTTTTGAATTTCAGCGATAGAACAGACAAGTTTGAGTGAAGAAGTTCATGAACCAACAAGTGTTCATTCTTGTAAAAACAGTAATATTAATGACTATACATCCAACACTATCGATGATTTGACCACCAAAACAATCATTAAAGATATTCAAACTGTACAAGAATCCCATAAAACTCTAGATAATTCTGACTTCAATCGTAAGTAAATTGGAATATATGTTTAATATTTAAAATATATATGTTTTAACATTATTTTTGAATTTCAGTGATAGAACAGACAAGTTTGAGTGAAGAAGTTCATGAACCAACAAGTGTTCGTTCTTGTAAAAACAGTAATATTAATGACTATACATCCAACACTATCGATGATTTGACCACCAAAACAATCATTAAAGATATTCAAACTGTACAAGAATCCCATAAAACTCTAGATAATTCTGACTTCAATCGTAAGTAAATTGGAATATATGTTTAATATTTAAAATATATATGTTTTAACATTATTTTTGAATTTCAGTGATAGAACAGACAAGTTTGAGTGAAGAAGTTCATGAACCAACAAGTGTTCGTTCTTGTAAAAACAGTAATATTAATGACAATACATCTAACACTATCGATGATTTGACCACCAAAACAATCATTAAAAATATTCAAACTGTACAAGAATCCCATAAAACTCTAGATAATTCTGACTTCAATCGTAAGTAAATTGGAATATATGTTTAATATTTAAAATATATATGTTTTAACATTATTTTTGAATTTCAGCGATAGAACAGACAAGTTTGAGTGAAGAAGTTCATGAACCAACAAGTGTTCATTCTTGTAAAAACAGTAATATTAATGACAATTCCTCTAACACTATCGATAATTTCACTACTAAAGCAAATACTAAAGATATTGAAACTGCACAAGAACTAAAGAATATATGTTTAATATTTAAAATATATAACAGTGATAGAACAGACAAGTTTGAGTGAAGAATTCCATAAAACTGTCCAACAGATCATTCAATCATTAAAGATATTTTGATTGTGGAATATATGTTTAATATTTAATTGGAATATACAATTTGAAGAAGTTCATGAACCAACAAGTGTTCGTTCTTGTAAAACAGTAATATTTGTTTCACTTCATTTTTGAATTTCAATCCCAATAGAAAACATAAGTTTGATATGTTTAATATTTAAAAAAAGTTCATGAACCAACAAGTGTTATTTCTTGTATCGATAATTTCACTACTAAAGCAAATACTAAAGATATTGAAACTGCACAAGAATTCCATAAAACTGTAGATCATTCCGATTTTGAATTTAGAAGAAAACATAAGTTTGGTAAAAAAAGTTGATGACAATACATCGAACACTATTGATGATTTCATCATAGAAGCTAACGGTAATGATATTCAAACTGTACAGGAATCGCCCAAAACTCAAAGTTCTTCTGATTTAAATTGTAAGTAAATTGGAATATGTTTTTAATATTTCAAATTTATGTGTTTTACTTCATTTTTGAATTTCAGCAATAGAAAACATAAGTTTGAGTGAAAAAGTTCATGAACCAACAAGTGTTATTTCTTGTGAAAGCAGTAGTATTGATGACAATACATCGAACACTATTGATGATTGCATCATAGAAGCTAACAGTAATGATATTCAAACTGTACAGGAATTGCCCAAAACTCAAAGTTCCTCTGATTTAAATTGTAAGTAAATTGGAATATGTTTTTAATATTTCAAATTTATATGTTTTACTTCATTTTTTAATTTCAGCAATAGAAAACATAAGCTTAAATGAAAATATCCATGAACCACCAAGTGCTCTTTCTCATGAAAACTGTTATATTAATAGTTCGATTACTTTAAAAGGTATTAATTAATTCTATATATTTTTTGAAATGGCATAAAAATCGAATAATATTTATTTTTTTCCTTTATAACTTTTCAATATTTGAAGATTCTCCTCATCCATCACCTGAAACTACATTTATTGAGGAATCATTTAATATATCATGTGAATCATCATCACATCTAACGAATAATGTCACAGAAGGTATTCAAAATCAGTAAATTACTGTTAATATGAAATATCATATTAATATTCTTAATTTTGATAAAATATTTTCTGACCATTGTTTTTAATTTTTTTATATTGACGATAATATTTTTTTTATTATAAGTGGTAAATTTGGATATACCAAAAGATGGTGCTATAATGATTAACGAAGAATTGACTGAAAACTCATCAAATAAATTTGAAAACTTAGAAACCAATGTTTATAAACTTCGCAGAGAAAGAAAGAAAAAAGTTTTCGGTATGTTTTGAATGGTTATTACCTTTGATATAAACTTGTTTATGCTGCATTTTAATATTTTTTATTTGATTTAGATTTGGACATTTTTGAAAAATCTGAAACAATTAATCTGGGCAATCCTGCAAAAAAATCTCGTGTATCTCGTAAAAAGTCAATAAATAGTAAAAAATCTCATAAGGGAAAAAAGGAAAACAAAATTGGTAATTTATACAAACATTGAAATGAGATTTTAATTAGAGTTAATACTGTACATGTTTATTTATTCATTTTTTCTTCCAAAAGAGCCTAAAATAAATACTGTTTTTGATGAACCTGAGACTAAGGAACTTAATGAGAGTTCAAAAACTTCTCAATTTTCTCAAGACATCAATTTAAGCACAGGTTCTATTTTTTTTATATCAAAAAGAATGAATGAATGTTAAAAGTTTTTGATTATATGAAAAAATGTACATACACATTCATATTTTACAGAAGAATCGCAAGCTGATGATATCACATCTCATTGTGACTCTGAGACATCTTCAAAATTTCCAGTAAACATAATTTCAAAAATTTTAGAATTAACAGAAAAAGGGAAAGTCACTTCGAAAGGTAATTAAATTATTATTATTTCATCGAAAAATTTAATGTATCTAATTTATGCAATATATATTTTATTTTCAGGTGAAATAAGAAAACCAAAAGGTGGGAAACGTCCAACAGATTTCTACACTAATGCATTTATGAATTTTAATTTACCGACAAAGATGTGCAAATGTGCAGTTTGTGATAAAGAAATGTTATTACGAGATTTTCCATTACATTCTTTTTACGAACATAATTTATTAGCTTGGATAGAAGGAGAAAAAGCTCTTGTAAGTTTTTTTTTCATTTCAAATTTTCAGCATATCTTATATTATGTTATATAAGTTCCCAAATTATATCTTAATTTTGAAATAGTTTATTTATTTTTTTAATCGAATTATACTACGTTATAAAATTATTTGTTCCCATTAGATTTTTGATAAAAATTACACTTTAATTATGCATGTATATATGTATTTTATTTATAATAACATTCACAGGACCTAAAGGACACTCAGTTGGTGTCACGATTGTTAGGTATTAAATTGAAAGTAAAAAAAAAGCTAACTTGTGAAAAATGTAGTACAACTAGATCATCTGTGGATGGTTTTATATCACACATAACATTATGTGAAAAATCTGAAGAGGTATTTTTTTTGTTTTAATTTATCAAGGTTTTAATATTAATACATTTTATTAATGTAATTTTGTCAATTTTAAAACTCATATTCATATTAAGGAAATGGCTGCATTGATGGTATCGTGCTCAGTTTGTAATAGAACTATGTTGCCGATAAGTCTCAAAGTTCACATGCAGATACATAAACGAGATGATAAAAGAAACAAACTTGAAGAAATTGAAAAAGCTAGAGAAATTGAAAGCCCTATGAGTAAAAAAAGAAAAGCAGCTACAGTGTATGTGTAATGTATATACAATACACACATTGACTATATTAAAGTAAAAATTGATTTCATAAAGAATGGTAGAGTAATTTTTCATAATTTTTACAGGGCATTAGAATCTTTTAAAAAATTTAAATCAGAAGATGACGCTAATGAAGTTATATCGTGGATCAAGAGACGTGTAAGTAATTTTATTTACATTAAAAATTAAAAAAAATATATAATAAATGATGAAATTGTTTTCCGTTTTTAATATTTCAGAAAAATTTGTATTCGAGGCCTTTTACCAACAAAATACATTTTTTGCTCAAAAAACATTGGAACGCTCAAAAAAATCAGGGCCTTCCCATGAAATGTAATCGTTGTGATTTTTCTGATTTATCAGAAGCTAAAATTGAAAAACATTATACTAAGAGTTGCCCTCTTTTGCCAAAATTATCAGCAGTTAGTTATTTATTTTCATTAATATTTTGTGGTTTTTTAGTTGCAATCTGCAAAAGCCATTAAGTGACTAAAAAAATTGAATATTTTTTATTATTTTATTTTATAAAGGTTTAATACATTTTTCATTTTAGAATTATCAATGTCTGAATTGTGATAAAACTTGTCGCTATGAAGATGATATAGCTAACCATATTTGGAAAGAACATAAAAATTTACTGCCAAAACCTAAAAAAAAGAAAGGAAAAGATCTAGATAACGAATATTGTAATGTTTCTTCTGACGAATCAGAGGAAGAATATGTTAGTGAGCCAGAGACAGGAAGAAGATTTTTAAATACTAGCCACATTTATACAGATAGTAAGTTTATTTTTTTCTTTACAGTATTTATATCAGAAATACTACATACTTTTATTGTGATTACTGAAACAGATACAAAGTTATACTGTCAAATGATTGGAGTTTATTTAGTTAGAAAAAGATAAATCATTTAAATAATTTTTATTAGAGTTTTTCTGCTTTTAGCATAATAAATATTTTTTTCTGTTTTGTCTTGTTTGTAGTTCACAAAATTAAACACTAACTTTGATAACCAAACGCTATTGATTGGTTTATAATTCCATATTTATTTATTTTAATTGTTGGAAATTTTTATTTTACAGAAGCATTGAACAAAGAGTCGGTTGTGGAAGTGTTGTTTTCCTTTACTCACGATGCAACAGTGAGGGATAAGATATTTCATAAAAAATATGCTGAAAGTTTGTAAGTTTTCAAAATATCCTAAATAATATAGTCACATTTGCATCACCATTATTATCCAATTTAATCTCATCGCTTTATTTGTTTTAGCATTGACAGCCATTTTTCTACTGAGTCTATATTCAAAGATATTAAATGCAATGATTTTTTACCATTATCAAATTCTGAAGCTGAACAATTTTTACCCAATATCAAATATTCTTGTAGTATGGCACATTCATTATACCAACATGATGTCAAAAATCTCAATTGGAAAAAATTTAACCTTTTTGAATCTGAAATTTTCAATGGTATATAAAAGTACTATCATTAATAAACATATATATTCATTTTTATATTTAATGTTTCTATTGTTAAAACAAAACTAGGATCTGCTACAATATGGTGCGGTGGACCAGTTTGGACTTTAGGGTGGGTTCCAGGAGACAGAGAAAATAAATATTTAGCGGTGGCTGCGGATTTTGATGGAAATACAAAAAATGCACATGAAATTTACAATCACAACAATATTATTCAGTTTTGGAATGCAGGAAATTTAACTAATGACAGGTTTAATACTTAAATACTTTAGAATGTATGTATCTGCTTTTAACTCTTTTATGAAATTATTTTATTTATCTTTGTTTTAGTGCTGGTTGTTGTGTTGCACCTAAAATGGCTTTCGCTATAACGCATGATTATGGAGTTGTATGGGACCTAGATTGGTGTCCTTCGGGATGTAATGATGATTGCTATGTTGATATTGATCAAAATAATTGTGATTCGAATTCTTCTGTCAGAATGGGATTATTAGCAATCGCTTGTTCAAATGGTAAATCATATGTTTATGCTATCCCACATCCATCATTTTTGCCCGAAAGGTGTGTATTGAAAGATGTTGTTCACGTATGTTATACATTTAAAAATTTATAAAATATAATTTTTTCATAGCGAAAGTAAATTATATAATACAAAACCGAGTATTGAATTACACTTTAATAGCCAAAATTCAAATGAAAATAATGGATTTATTTCACAAGCTTGTAAAATTAAATGGTCGCAGGTTTGTAGAATTTTGATTTGGTCGAGTATTTCATATAATTTATATATAATACTTCTTAATATATGTACATATATCATGTTTAAATTTCAGAACAAAGGACATAAAATTATTGTTGTTGGTTATTCAAAAGGTTTTGTAGCTCTATTTGATCTTGCCACACAATCAACATTATTGAAGACAACAGTACTCAATTCTATACGAATATTACCTTTTGAAAACTATCAACCATATACTGAACCTATAACTGGTAGAAATCTTTTTTTTACGTTTATAAAAAATGTCATCATTATTACAATAACTAAATTAATTTAGGTCTGACATTTGTACCGAGGTGTGAAAATGATGCTGATGAAGATAATTTAGTAATTGGTGTATGTTCATCCATGGGTTACAGCATATGGTTAAATTCAAAATTGATTCTAAAAATGAACGGACGTTATTCTGATCTTACAAATTTGAATCCTTGGCCACAAGTAATTGCAATGCCTGAAGAAATTTCACATCCAAACCTTGATAAAAGTAAAGCCTGTTTATTTTCACTTTTGTTTATTTTGAAAAACTCAGCACAAATCAAACTATTTTTGGTTTTAGGTTTAGTTACTAGTACTCGTGTGGTGGCTGGAACATTAGCTGGAAGTATTGAATCTCCAATTGTATCAGGTCGTATGTTTCAAGACGGTGGTGCAATAGATTCAAGCCTTTGGAATAATAAATTAATAATAGCCGGTGCAAATGGCAATGTTGGAATTTTCAACCATAAAACTCCATTCATTAGAACGCATCAGATCAAAAAGAAATCTATTGAGGGAATTGTTAGTAGATTCCCGAATAATTAAATATGAATTCGTTTTCTTAAACATTTATATATGTAATTTTTAATATTTCAGTTTGTATGCTTTGCTGAAGAAGTGTGTTTAGATTCCACTTCTGTTCACCCATCTTCAAAACCATACAATCCTTTGAATGAGAATATTCTGACATCTCATGCAGAGATGTCGGAATCATATGGCTTGGTATTTGTTGACATTCCAAAGGTAACATTTTATTTTAAAACTAAATGTTTTCAATATTAAATGTTTAATTAAACATCTTTACTTTTTAAATATTTAGAAACCCAGTTATCATAAGATAATACAAACTTTAGAAGTAGAATTTGATAAAATGAATCGTCCCACACTGAGAAAATTGAATTGTATAAAAACCCATCCTTCTTCATCTGCTTATTATTTCAATGCATGTGGAGGAAATGCAGGACAAGTTCGTATTTTATTCACAAATAATTCTGATAAATATTCTTATAGAAGGTAACATTCGCATTGAAAAATTATAATTTATTTATTTGTAACCAACCAAAAACAATAACTCATGCTAAATGCAAAAAAAAAGCAAACCTATATATTCATTATAAAAGTGCCTGAGAAGCTACTGCTTTACTTATAAATATAAAAAATATATGTTTCTGAAATCAATTTTTAAACATAAAATTACTAGACTAGTTATGAATATCGACAGCTGAAGAGCTTTATGTATTTTAATTGTAAGTACATACCTATTTTACTTTTCGAAAATGGGTAAAAATATCGTCTTACAAGCTAGTCATTCATATGTTATACATATTATGTACTGTGTACTACTTATAAAAGTTAAAATTTTATATAATTTATTATACAATTGTTTTATTTATTTCCAAGATCGAAATAGATACATTTTATTTATAAACATGTAATTGGTAATAAAAATGGTTGAAATTACAAATTGATTTTCATTATAATAACAAATATATATTTTTTTTAATTTTTGATAAGTCCACTAACAAAACTATTAAAAACTTATATTCAAAATATAAAATGAATATAAATTTGCATCAATCGAAAACGATTAATTTCACATAAACAAACACAATTTTTTATCCATTATTCACAATGCAATCAACCGATCATCAACACGAACATATTATTTAAACGCGACGCACGGCTTGGGAACCACTGCCTCCGTGTTTACGAAAGTCGAGCAACAATTTTCACTCTCATTCGAGTTCAGGCCTCGGTGCGGTACGGACGCGCCGCGCGCGGAACAAATCATTTTCGCGAAACTGAAAACTCCCCGCGTCGTTCACAAAACGATGAAAATCCATTAAAACCCAAAAGAAAACATACTAAACTTCAAATCATCAAATTCCCAATAAAAAAAACCGCTCGAAAAGCGCGCCAATCGTCGGGATTCGAAAGTTCTGACGGTAGGGCAGTTCCGTTCGCCGCTCTCCCGCCGCAGGGCGGATTCGGATTTCCCGCGCTTTTCCCCGCCAGGTCGAAGAGTTTCCACAGCTTTCCAAGATGATGGCCAGCTCGAAGTTGGTGCGCGAGTGCAGCGCGGAGTTCGCCGATGTCAAGTCGCTGCAGAGCGCTTCTTCCGTGGAGCTCAGCAGCGACACGGAGTGCTCCGAGGAGGAGAAGGAGTACGAGCTCGACGATTTCCAGATCTTGAAGACTATAGGTGAGTTGTGAGGAATTTTGGAAGTAGAAGTTGTTATAGTTCGGGTGTGGGTAGATTTTGAATTTGACGATTGGTGGTCGATTCGTTTTGTGGGAATGGTGTAATTTGTGTAATTATATAATTGAGTCTTATAATATGATTTTTAATTGCGTAATTAAGTATTAATAGACGTGGTTATCGTTCGATATGAACGTAATTAATATTATAATTTTCTAAATATGGAATTTTTTATTGAATCTAAAATCGTTATTTTAATATATTTTGTTTATATATTCGTTGAGATAAATTAAAAATTTTATTATGTCGATGAATAATTTGAAAATGAGATTTAAAGAAAAATAATATTACGTAGGGTTAATTACTGCAACGTTATGAGCTAGAAATTGAGAAGAAGTTCAAAATCGAGATTAGATTACAAACGACTAATGTTACGCTCTGTCTGACATAACTACGTTACTTCACACCTTTTCAAATTCGAGTTAGCTTTTGTTTGCCTTTTTGCCGGTCCAGCAACCAACCTTGGCGTTTCCACGACTTCTCGTTTCGTCAACGAGAACAAAAGCTTCCATTGTTGGTTTGGTCGAGCCTCGCTGGTCATCATCATCGCCATCGTCTTCTAATTGTCCACCCTCCATGCCAAGTAGAAATTCTGCTGTTAACGCCCATGCCAAAACGATATTTTTTGAAGTTTTTTTAATATACCTTGAAATCGTTGTGTTATATTAGATGACATATGTGAATTTATCTTTTTGATTCGTATGTAGATCAACGCTTTTTTCAAGATCGACTAATGTATTTTTGCTGTTATAAAATAACTGTTATCCGCTATTAATTTGAATGATTCAATCATTATTGTATTTGCTCGATTCGGTTCCAATCTAAACAAAATATCGTCTGTTCAAATGCATCGAATATCAAATTGGAAACAAATTTGTCACGATCGCATAATGAGATACATTATTATTTTCGGAATGATTGAGTTATTTGACGTATTCAAATTGCCTTTTATTTAAGATCTGAAAGAAAATGACGTACTAATTTCAAATAAAACGTCTGCCGAAAATGAGTGAGTGATACAAGCGTTCGCACTTGTAGATTATCACTCAAAGACAAAGAGATGAAAAAAAGCGTGATAAATTATTCCTTTTGTTTCTTAAACACACGCACAAACTCGGTTCGAATTTATTTAATCGTCCACTTAATAAATTCACAACTCTTTTGTGAATGTCGCGTTTCTTTATTCGAAAAGCCGAAAATGGAAAGATGTGTTGTTTTCGCTCCGTGTGATGTTTGTTTTTTTTGTTTCTGACGAGGCGTGTTAAATTATGAAAAAAATGAAAACATGAAGAGTGCAATTTGAGATACAATCACGCTTTTTTATAAAACACATCGAAAGCTTTGTGGTAGTGTAAAGTTATTAACTGCACGGAATTTGCAGTCAACTTACAAAGCTTTAATAATAGAAAGCTTCAACAAAGGCTTTGCACAATTAGTTTGCAGAAAAATACCATGATACATCCATATTTTAAGAAATAGAATTATGTTGTTTAATTATAATGGATTCGTCAAATTTTGGCTCTAATTTTCTGGAAGCTTTGGCAAGCCTACCCATCTAAGCTTTGATTAATAAAGCTTTATTCTTACCATTGAACTGTGTGCACGTGGACGGCTCGTTGAATTGTATAAATCGGAAACTATATAAAAAGACGTTACGCTTACACTGTGGCCGGCGGCCAAATCGTCGAAAATATAAAATAAAATCTGTACTATGACTTGCTCAAAATAAAGAGATATACAGAAAGTAAATCATGCAAACCATCCGATTCTAGTGGTGATTCTATCGCGAAAATCTAGGAGCGAGAAAAAGATCGTGAATCGTATGAATAAATATGTCGACGCTAGAAAAGTTGCGAATTCGAAATGAAAGGCGTATTGTAAATAAATAAAATGTCGGTGTGGGGATTTGATTTATCTTATTTTTTAAATAGGGGAAATTTCCATGGATTTACTTGATGAAATTTACTTAAAAGGATCCGGCTGAAATTTACGTGAGCAGCAATGTTTGCTGAAGTTAACATTTTAACGCTGCGGTTGTAATATTGTTTCCTCACAGATAATTATCAGATAATGTTAATTTATATTAAGTTCAAAGCACGATCTGAATAAAACACAATTTCATTATGCTTCACCGAATTTCATCGAAAAAATAGAACAGAATTATAATTAACAAAATCGATTCCGTTCTCTAGAAATTTCACTAGAAAAACACCCAACTAAAAAAATCCCAGCGCGGCTGAATTGATTACAGCCTGGTCAGGGCAAGGGAAAGGATTCGAGGTCAAGGGTTTCGTGACCCCGTTTTTCGAAAATTCGAACTAATTGCGTGACCGTTTTCCCGCCATCTCACCCGTTTCTGGCCACGGGGCGCAATTTTTCATTTTCGCCGATTTTTCCTCGCATGCAAAACGTTACAATTTCAAAAACGACCGAATTACGTCGTTGGCGTGTCTGCAGTTCCCAGACTGGGTGTGTCGATTAATTGGGTGACTTAACACTGAAAATTTATAGAATGAAATCATCGGCCTTCTAAGAGTGTCTTCGTGCGAATTTCAATTACCGCTCTTTATTGTAACGGGCGTTTTAATTAGAGGCGTTCGCATGCTAATTCATAGTTGTGATCGAAATTTATCGGTTTTAAATTTGAAAGTTTTTTTTTCCTGCGAAACCTATAAATTGATTATGTTAATCGGCGGGAGCGAAAAGTGAACCGTTTTGCTATTTATATCTGCAGTTCATAGGATTTTGCGTAGGATAGTTGCTTTTCCTTTTGTATCGTCTGGGCAATTATCATATAATATTTGTGTGGTTGAACTTGGCTTCGTCGTAATGCAATACGGTTGCGAACTGTTACTGGCCAGAGATCCAATCTACATAATTTATGAATATTTTGAATTATTTATTGCCGAATTTTAATTGAAGAATTTATGAATCGGACGTTATTTAGTCGCGTTCGCCATTCAGCGACTTGTTCGTTCCGATAATTAATTTGAAATGTATGCCATCTGAATTTCAAATTAGATTTTTTCAGTCGATTTATTATTTCATGATTGCTATGAAGTGCAAAAATGTCGAATCATTAAATAATCGCATATTTCATCCATATTCAAAACGAATTCGTCAATTTACATGTATTTATTTATTAACTCGCAAAAAAACTTTCAAACAGCCAACAATACAGTATTGAAAAGTACACCGTCCGCGAATAGAACGAATCTGACATTTCTTTTCGATCACTCGACAGTATTTCCAATTAAAACTTTTCCAAATGTCGAACATGTTTTCAAAACGACCAGTCGAGTGGAAATCGTGCGTTTTTCGAACGCTTCGGCGCGTAAACAAGTGTCAAACGGTCGTCGCCGTTCCCGCCATTTGTCGTTTTGGCCACAACGGCCGAAAAATCGCCTCTTATTTTCGGAAAAGTTCCGCGTCGACATGACGTCCGCAAGAGCGAGTTCACGCACGTAGATTCGTATCGTCGAAACTTGGCAAAATTTTAGAAAATTGACGCACATTCGAAAATTACAATTCTGGAACGACCCCTCATTATCCCATTCGTAAACGATTCATTGGAGTTAAGCGAAATGTAACGAGATCAGTTGATAATGTATAATATGATGGTTTTTATGTCCATCTAATTTTTCTCATCGTCGAAGTTAAGTACATGTGATGCGGTTTGTTCGTAGAAGCGCATATTATAATATTTCCTAAGACTAATGGTGATGGATAGTAATTAAAATTTGAACTTATTCAAAGTTTCCTTCCTCTTATCACTATATAATGAGCATGCGCAATAAGGACAGAATATAGAAGCTGCTTATGATGATGATGATTTTGTGATTAATATAATATAAATAATGCATGTACTAACGACGATGATGCAATTCTTATTAAATCACTTATGCTAATCGAATCCTTATTGGTGGAAAGTGATTGTGAGTACAATCGAAAAAAATAGTTATTCAAGCGTTTCTCTGTCTATAATAAGATTGTGCACAAAAGAACTATTGGCAAATACAATATCATTATCAAGGCGTAAATGCGATTACGCAAATGTACAGAGAGTTCATGACGATCCTTGAACGGCGAGCGGTCAAGTTGAATGGGCGACCATCTACGGAAAGCTGTTCTCTTAGAAAATTGCGCACAATTCGTGTTTTTTATCGAGTGCAATTAGAAAACTGCTCGCCGAGACGTCTTCGAGTTGTTTTCTCGCTAATACGTCCACTCAGACAAAATCAACAAAGATTTAATTGGACGCATTATAAACTTAAACGGAAAATTAACAAATAACAAAACCACTCGAGTTTCGATCGAAGAGGGCTATTTAAAATCGGATCCTGCGCAATGTTTGTTCTGATGTGTTTTAAATAGGTCCGGGGTCGGATCGGGAGGTTATGGGGTCGATTTTCCGGGAGGCTTTCCATCAAATCGGCCGGGCTCGAATATAGGACATTCGTTGCTCGCAACCCAGTTTCTGGTGAAGCGTCCTACTTGCCTGACCTACCTGAACGTGGCCTGGATATAGTACTGGCTATGTACTTGGAATTGTGCAAATCTCGAAAGCACTTTGAGAACGGCTAGAGAAAGAAACTTAATGAATTTTTATAGAAGTCGAGTAATATGTCGTGTAGGAGATTCTATGTTTTCATTTGGACGTTTTCTTTGGAAAATTTATATATGTTAATTATATTTAACATTTTTATGGTCATTAAATTATGTCGTATGTGCTAATAAATTTTTCCTTATTCAGAATATGTTAATTCGTAGTATTATTGAATTTTATCTATAGATGTATTCATCGTGTTTTTAATTCAGATAGCGGTCTATTAGATAACAGTGGCAACGCATTCAAAACGTATGATATCATTTAATGTGACCATAAAAATATTATTGAGAATACGAGCAATTATCGCAAATAATATTGATATGGAACTGATATTAAATATTTTAGAATATAATTTAAACACTTTCAGCGAATTGATTATGCCAGTTCGAAATTGTCCATATTCGTTTAACTGATTTTTTCATTTTTTATTTATATTTACACAGATGCAAGATTAGGCGCAGGCATAATTTGAACTTCGTTTTTAAAAAAAAATCTACAAAAATACGTTTTCGAGTTAAAAATAATTTTTTGGCCACGACAAGCCATTAGTGTCTTAATTGAGACGTGACGATCGTTAGCGATCGAGACCTGTTGCTTATTGCTCTGAGGATGATTCGTAATCTATGCCATACATATTTACGAGTATATTTATTTACGTTCAAAAATACATTTTCCTTCGATCGAATAATGATTCGTAGTCGAAGGAATCGATTCATATGTATAACATATATACAATGGGGAAAAAACAATACTCTTGGCCCAACCGTCAGTTTATTTTCGTATACAAACAGAATGATCCATGTGTCGACCTTGGCTCTTTATGTCTCAAATTATTTTCCAGTAAAATAAATCTTCGGGAAATTGTTGACGTCGTAGTTTTCCATGACTCGGTTAAGAAAATCGATTTTTTGAACGAACTCTTATCTGAAGAGATAACGTTTAGAAAGTGTGTTCTATGGATTTTTTTTTGTGCATAGACGCAAAAATATCTCTGCTGTCTTCGTTCGTTGAGGTTCATCGTATTGTATTTTTTTCCAAATTGCAGACCAGACAAAAACAGAGGTCGACAAACTTCGATGACTCGAAAACATGTATATGAAATATTGCACAGTTTGACATGTTTGAAACAATCGGTTTGTTTTCTAAAATATTTTGCTTGCGTCAAACTATAATAACACAAGTTAAGTATAGGTTATTTTCAAAATAATAAAAATACGTAGTGATCGATATGGAATTATTAAATTTCTCGAAATGTGGTTAAGAATTATTGCGAATAGTATTATTTATAATTTGCGGAGAAACCCATAGTTGATTCGATAAAAACATTTTGAATTAAAATTAGAAATTACTCTTATTATAATATTTCATACATAATATATTTTCAACCTATATTTTAATCTCTATCAAACAAGAATTATTTATTTATTTAATTCGTTTGCGTCA
This sequence comes from Hydropsyche tenuis, assembly GCA_009617725.1. Classification (NCBI taxonomy): domain Eukaryota; kingdom Metazoa; phylum Arthropoda; class Insecta; order Trichoptera; family Hydropsychidae; genus Hydropsyche; species Hydropsyche tenuis. The sequence continues at coordinate 1,610,778 of VTON01000036.1, forward strand.
TTTTGAAACATAATTTGTTTATAACGTCGTATCTGTACCAGCCATGAGAAAATAAAGGCGACAGGAACAACAACAAACACTTTTATAAATAAGCCTATATTTCGCACATCTAATTCGAACGTGCGAAAAAAGCGTAATTTGTGAAAAAGTTGCTCCAAAAATACGTGTTTACTCTGAAATTTGCACGCACGCTAGCGTCGCGGTAATGAATCACCGTAATAAAATAATAAATACTTGAAAAAAAAGTTCGAAACACCTGCATAATTCAAGAGCGATGTGGGTCAATGGTATGGGCTCTTGAATCTCATTTCACTGTTGCTTTCTTCGGTTGCGGCGACCAGATTTATAATACCACGTCCGAAAAAAAAATGTAGAACGGCTCTCATTTTACTTTTCACGGTTTTATTATATTCTAGAAAAGAACCGACGTTTTTTTCGACGATTTCACATTCGATATTTGCACATTATTCGAACGAATCAATGATAAAACGTCGATTGACACGTAATAAAGAGAGCCGTCAGACATCAAAAGAGGCCGACGTTTTTTTCCAATTATTCAAATATTTTTTTCGAAAGTGACCAGCGGGTTGCATTCTCTCGGACCATATTGAATATTCCTCATGCATAAATCGCATATGAATATTATAATTGCTATGTGAAAAACCTTGAGTCCGAGATGTTGCTTGTAACCGACGATTCTCCATAATACAGCTCAGTATGGCGCCGACTCGAAAACGTGCCGGGAATCTTGATGTTGTTTACCGAGACATGGACCTCTTAACGGACCAACATCACTGGACGAAATGCATTTTTGTACCTCGTCAAAGTAATAAAATAATTTCAAAGTGCACTCCACGCAGAGTAGCGACGATAAAAGGATTCGAAACGATGTCGTTTGGCGCGTTTTCGACCCGTCACTACGTGCGATCCATTTGATGTGGTCCTTGAGATTTTTTTCAAAACAGATACTAACTTTCAGATCTAAAGAAAGTCGGATAAGTGATGCGTGAAATTTGAAGTCGAGAAAGCAGTTTCGTTGTCACTGTACGCTCGAAAGGATCAAAAGACTGAGCGTTTTCTTTGCAGATATTGAAATAATTGAACGATTGATTTGATATTTGTGCACGCGACACGAAAAGTACTTTCACAATTCAATTGCATAAGTCTTAAGTGGTCATTTTGCTTTGCTCGATCAATATGCAATGACATAAATGCAGCCCGTTGAATAAACATCGTGCACTTTCGCCTTTCTACCGAAGAACAATGAGCGACGAAAAAAGATCATCTTCAACGGTGCATAATGTATTTTTTTTAATGAAAATAAGAATATTGAATCTATTTTGGATCATACATAAATTGTCACTCTAAAGAGTATAAAGAAGACTTATTTATTACATATAAACCGCGTGAAGGGATTATATTTTACGATAGCTTGTGTTATATTATTATAATATTGTATAAATGGAACGGACGTCATGCGATTGACGCAAAACAAGAAGCTCATAGTACATTAGAATGAGGGTTTGTAAGATTTTCATCGACAAAAAACAGGAAGCCAAAGGTAAACATTGTTAATAGTTTGTTTTCCTCGTCCGGAAGTCGATTGAGAAAATAGAAAATTGTATTAGTTCGTCCGAAAAGCGACCGTTTCTGGGAAACGTGACGCACCTTCGTGTTTCATAGTCTATGGTCGATCGGCTCGATCAAAGCGATCTAGCAACCTGGAGCAACCTTTTACGAAGAAAGGTATAAATCGTTGGGCGTGTATGTATAATATTATATTATCATATCGTATATTTTCCGTTTGTGTCTGTGAGGTGTAAGAATATTTTCGCCGGACGGTTATTGGAAAACGTGTATCTAAAAATATTTGAACGAGAATATGAGATCGCTGACAAGCGTATCGCAACTTTGTTCAGGACATAAATTGCATATTTTATTCGTACTTATTTTCATCGAACGTGTAAATTTTGAGCTTTTAGCCAAAGTGAATGTTTATATTTTCTGTCGTTTTAATCGAAATTATCGTTGCGATACAAGCGAATGTAGATCGATATATTTTGTAGAACGTTGAATATTTTGCTCAGTTCATGCAATTTATTGCAATGCTGCTTTAATGTATGTAAATAATTCTAAGCGTTACTACATATGCATCAGTTAGGATTGTTGATAGTTAAATAACGATTTTATCGATGAGTAGACAATTACACTATTATTATTTTCTTTTTTATAAAACGTATCGTTATTTAATTACATTTTTTTTCAAATTAAGTGCAGATAAGAAATCGTTTAAGTATACATATGTATATTAAAAATAATCATTTAACCTCCTCAAGCCCTGTGCACATTGCAATGTACATAGACTTTGTTACCGTTTTTTGAAGCTATTTTAGATTTATTTTTATCGGGACTTTTTGTAAATTATTGTGTAAACTATGTTATTTCGTTTTATTTTGTCTGTTTCGAAATATAGGGCGCGAAATTTTTGTTATATGTCAGTTTTGCTTGACATCTCAACGACGTCGCGATAAGTCACGTTTTATTTTCAATATTTTGTTATTAAAAATCCACTCGCATAACATTATTATGGTGCAATCTTAAAATAGAAGACTGCTTTTATCGATTGAAACCAAAATTTCATTGTATGTTGTAATGTATCATATCATAATTTGACATCAAACACGAATGTACATTAGAACGTAAATTTGGTCATTTTTGTCACTTCAGCAGTATTTTTTATTTTCAAATAATTAGTCATTATTATGTGATTTAGATAGATAAACAATTCATAAAAGAAAAAAAATCTTTTTATGCATCTTCAAGGCTATAAAAATGAAATGAAAAAAAAAAATTTTTTTTATGAAAAAAAGTCAGTACTGAGGAGGTTAAGTTCTTCTTTCTCGATTTCTCCAATAGAATTTGAAATTATCTGTCCACCAACGCAGGGTCTTCAAGGGAAAGAGAAAACAATGGTAAAAACTAGCTGATTCATCACCCAATTTCTCGAAACGGATAATTCGATACTCAAGTTTCTTCCTTATTTATCTTCTTCACGAATTATTCCTCACGCAAATTCTCGTGATCCAATCACGTAATCTTTTAGACACGTTAATCTGAATCGCGTGATTTCGGTATCAGAGAACACTAGATTTGCGCACGATGCGGCCTATAAGTGTCCACCGTAAATAAGAAACATTAACTAACGATGACGCAGATATTTATAAAACGCGCAATCTCACACTTGCACTTTTCAGTTTCCAGACAAGAGCCGATAATAAACCTATTTTCGTCTCTCGCGGAAAATTTTAGACATTAAAACTTCTTTCATACAACCTAGAAGAGGCTGTAGTATAGCAAGTCAATGACGAAGCCTCGGGGTCGTTAACCAGACTGACTCATAGTTGGATGCATCCTCCGGTTTGGGTTGCGAACAATGCACGCCTGGCGTTTTCCTCGATCTCCGAGACATTTTTCCTTTTTAAAATATAACAAAAGTCTCCCGTTCCATTGTTATTTTGCGATTCGGAGAGACAACTATAATAATCGCCCTGTGTATAATAATAACATACTGTCGTAGGCTTATATGGAAGTCGGTATCAGTGTTGTGCGAAAGCTGAAGATAACGACTCCCATAGGGCTCTTTCGAATCCTTTTCGAGTCGTTTATTAAGCTCGAATATAACGTTATTTATGGCTAGTGTCTGTTATGTCAGTTTGTCATGTGAATGTATGTGCAAATGTTTGATTTTTGCGGTTGAGAAACACGCGGTTTTTGTTTAATTAGACGATGTTGCAGAAGTCGAAATTTTGTTTAATTTACACGTGTACTTAGAATGTTTGATGTTCGAATTCGTTTTTATTCAAATCTTCACCGGGAAATCGTTAAATCTTATAGTCGACACTTGGACTAATGTGGTATTTGTTTTGAAGGTTGTTTATCGTATAAATCTTTGAATAGAAAAGTTGATACGTACAAATATGGAGAACAATAAATGTAAACTCGTTGATAGGTTAATAAGCGAAAAAAAATTGTTTGGGAAAAAATTGTATGTAATTCATATATTAGTTTTGAATTTGATCAATTGATTGTACACAGTCGTAATCCAATAAAATCGAAAACATACAATTATAAATAACCTTCAATTCGACGATTTCAGTAAAGGTGAAGGCCGTAAAAAACCACATTATTCATTCAATTGAAGAATGCACTCGAATTTTTCGGGTCATATGTGGTGAAATGAGATGTGAAATTACCTCTGTCGTGTAGTGAAAGTCATAAGAGATCGAGCTAACTGTGTCTACGTCAAATATTTGAACATAAAATAATTTTTAGTGATGTAGTCAATTACGATATTATGATATCATTAAAATTTTCTATTTTGATTTAAAAAGGAAATTTATGTAAAAGATTCAACCAACGGACATCCATTAACATCAAAGGAAACCAGTTGTCGAGTACCAGTGAAATTTAAAGTAAACAAATTGTCATGATATACCAGTTATGAAAGTACAAAATACATTATTACTGTATTCAAGGACACCGGAGTGCATTTTAGAACTTTTTCTATGATCCTGGCGAACATTCCACTCGAATACTACAAAATGCAGTGGGCAGTGAAGTGCAATATTCTTGCAATGTGTTATGGCGTGGGAAGTAGTCTCTTTGGTGTTCGTTTCGACTTTTCACATAAATAACAAATGTCTGTACACCAATATTTGTACTATCGATATCGCGATACATGTGCTCGATGACAAATGTTTATCGTCACGAAAATAGAACCGATAAAATAAAACGAAAATATAAAAATCCTCAAGAGAAGAAAAGTCGGAAAACTCTTGTCGAAATCAATACGAAAACTCGATCTCAGAAAAATACAATTTACACTATTCTATATAAACTAGTTATTACTAATGAGCTCAAAATGTAAATACACACTTTTCATTGTTATAACTGGTTTCATACACGAAAAACAAGAAATCACCATTGTCCGCAAACACTAGAAGTCATCATAAATATCGCATTACCAAAATCTTCTCGGCGCGATTCGTACCACCACAAATTCGATTTTTTCAATTCACGTTCACTTCGCTCATATCTACGTTCACCGAAGGTTGTTCGCCAGTCCAATATTTTATTTTAGTTCTCGAAAAGACAACAATGCAACAACGGACCGGTTCTCACCGAGAAATGGGTCGATTCGTGTCCAGCGGCTACCCGAGTGAAATGCTCTCTCAAACAAACGCCTTTTGCTGCCTCCGTAGAAACTCGGTGGTCGTTGTCGGCAAGAAAGTCAACGGAGGCCGTGTTTGCGAGACGATGACCGTCATCCCATGACGATGATGATGGTGGAAATCAGTCGCATCGGTGAAATTTCTAATGCGACATATGCGAAGGTGGGTTACATATCGCGGTGTGTCGTCTAGGAACATCTGCTGTCTGCGTATCGATCGGTGTTTGCGAAAGCTGTTAATTAAATTTTATATTTATGGTATTGATGTTTCGATTGAATGCGTTTCGGTTGGTGATTTGGTGTTCATGGAAAATGTTGTTTACCAAATCGGAGCGCGATTAAGTTCATGCGAAGTATATAAATCCATTTTTTGGAAGAGAGTCTTGAGTTATAATTCAGAAAAATGTTTTCTGAGTAAATTAATTAAAATTATCACGTTTTATTATCAGCACAGCTGAACGCTTAATTATTTAACCTTATAAAATTGCTTACGTTTGTACCGTGCGAATCAAGGCGCTTACGTCTTTGATTGTCGTCATCGAAAGTTATATCAACAGAGATTAGACTCCCAAGTTTCTACCGATGTTTTGTAGCACACTAAAGAAACTCTGGCCTCGAACGACAAATTAGCTGACGACTCCAAAGTTCTACTCGTTCAGTGAGAAAGCTCTTGCCGTCGAAAAGTTTACAAGAGGCGAAAGGAATAATGCGAAACGTGGCAAATAAAAACCGTCGTAATCTTTAAAAAATACAGACATAGACAAAATATAACGAAGTGCTGATTTTTCGATTTTCGATCTCCAAAAGTTCAATCAACTTTGCGATGACACGGTCGAAAATAAACATAGAGAACTCGATTCACCATACACACCACTGGCCTCTGCCAAATGTCTCTTTCCTGATATTGCCAAACGCCCAAGCGACCCTTTAAATATAAAACGGATCGTTTGCAACGAGCGTAATTCGATTTAGTGCGCGATATTTTTGCAGCGAGATGTTGATTTGCGAAAAATGAAAAAAAAGTAAGCTATGGAAAAAATCACGTATTTTTATCCAGCAGATGCTTCTTGGCCCCCGATTGGTCTTTCTTCGCAACACCTGTCGTCGTCTCCTTTGAAATTTTCACCTGCTGTCGCTCTTAAAGTTTTTACTCTCGATACGGCGAAAGTTTTTTGTACAGAATTTTCGTGCGTGCACACATTTGTTATTTTCAAAGAATTAATCACGTATCTCGAGAAAATTTTGCATAATTTAGAAACTCATTACTGTTAATTTTTACACTATAATTCGATTTTTATGCTGATGTTAGCGTAAATATACGAGTAGTTTTTTATGCATAATGAGGTAATCTGTTCTGCGTTTAGTTACGTTCTGTTCAGATTATTTTCAAAAAACAAATAAAATAAATTTATCGACTGTTATCACGCAGAGCCAATTATAATTACGTTTTACACTTAAATTTATTAGCATTTGATATCGAAAAGCTATACTGAAACCTTCAAACTAATTTAGTATACATCAACTAATATCAATTAGCTCTATATCACATTAGAAGAGACCGACACTACTCTTCAATTATCGACATTTTCCGTCACTACAATTTGAATAATTTTTTCCACAATATCGATGACGACACACCACAGCACACCTCCATTTGGGCGTCTCCTTTGAGGTTAATGAGTATGACAAGCAGTCTGGCGAAGCTTCGCCGACTTCGAACGCCGTGAATCACGCATTATAAATACACAGATTTCTGAAATAATGAGTACGTAATACGAGCGTGATGCAACGGTATGTATGTATAATATCATAGACACTACTCTGTACCGCCTCTCGGCCTTTTTCGCGGTGGGTGGATCAACGATCGACACACAAAGATCCATCTGGCGTGATCCACACACGTGGGTGCTTCAGATCCGACACCTGGTGCGATCTTACCATTGCCCCGGATGCACTCTTCGGTTCACTGATCCAGAATTTTGAGATATGGGCCTCAGATGATTGCCAGAGGTCATCGTCTGGGGTGTTTGCAACATCTTTGTGTTGGAGATCCGACGGCCTCGACCGTGGGTCGGTTACCCAAGCACCTGGTCGGTCAACAACTTCCCGTGAGTAACTTCAGATGTTCCACAGATCGCAAAACGGTTGAATTTGTATTGGGCGAAAAGTTAAATTTCGAAAGTTCGCAACGGAGTATCTTGTATCCCACGTGAAATCAGAATCTAGTTGACAATCCTTATTTACTAGTGCGAATCGGCGGAATCTGAATCGTATATTTAGATTTGGCGATATTCTGTATTGAATTTCATGAATAATGCATTATCTTGCTTATAAAATTAACAAATATTATGAATATTTTTTCCTCTTCGAATTTTGAATGAAAAACCTGTTTTAATGCGTGAATTAATATTTTTTTATGTACAAGTCGCGGTTCTTGTTGGATAATGAATACCATTGTGTACCAATATTCGGTTTAACGAAAACAAAAGTTGATTGAATTATGCGGGTCTAGGTAAAAAAAGAAATACTATGATGACGCCACTGGGCGTGTTTCACCCACACGAAAGGTTAATGAATGTATCGTAAATATGGCAAAGTTTGTATACAGGAACGCATTTTTGGAGAGTAACGCATAAAAATTATTATCAAAACTATTTACACTATGTTAAGTAATGGCTTTTTAAAAATAAGCTCTCGCCGCTATAAATCGTTGAATTTAAATCGCCTTCCAGTTTTATGTGTATGCATAAAGCACAAGAGCCTGCCAAATATTTGCGATATAATGTATTGCGGTTGATCATAAATTATACATTAAAAAGTGCTTCGTGCGAGTTTCTTTTTTCAATCAGCTCGACTAGAATCAAAAGAAGCTCCAATCGCACAATCAAAGGCAGTTACTTTGATGCGGCCAGAATCATAAACATTCCCATCCAAATCGAGAACAATTAATTTGTCGAGACTCCAACAGCTTTTTTCGTCGATCTGAGAATTGCGTTCATATTTTACACGATCGAATTGAACGCGTGGGCTTTCGAATGTTATGAACGGCTTAGTTAACAGGTGCTTCTTATACCCGTATAGATATTGTAAACAGTTTTCATTCAAGCGTTTTTGTTTAGGTGCACATCTTTCGACGGCTCTCAGTATATTGAGGAAGAGCATAATTTATTGACAAAATATAAAAATAATGACCGAAGTGAGTCACGAAGCGCCGTTTCACAATCGGCGTAGCAAAAAAGATCCCAAACGCGCGAGATAAATGCAAATTTATTGATCATTTACGAGTTCAATCCTTTCTGGTGAGTCACGCCAAAGTTTTTTCCTGTTTTGGCACTCTTTGTTTGATTTTCGGTAGTGATATAAACGAAACCTATCTTTTGATCCGCACCGCATAACCCGCATAATTATATCCGTCTTTGACCTTGGAGCTTTTTTCCACTACTCATTCTTCTTTCGGTTTTCGTATAATTGGTTTCCTCTTTTGAATGAGTTTTCGATTGTTTCAACTATGGTTGTATTCCTTTGGCTCACTGGCTCGGATCTAATAAATATGTTTGCGGTTGAGTAGTCGGATTTGTCAGGGCCGATTTTTGTTTTCTTGGCGAGGATTACGTATATGTGAGTTTTCAGTTAAATAAATCGTATGTTTTTCTATATCGCGATTTTTATGCTTTCGCTGGCTTTATGGAAGATTTTATGGGTCGAAACCTTGAACATTTCGTCCCATACAGTGTTTACATAAAAAAGAAAAACAAACATGTCGAGAATAAGTTTTAATGGGTCAATTAAACATTTATGCATCGCGTACGTCCATTTGTGTTCTGCGCAGCCTCAAATTACTTTGTGGTCGCTTAAGTTTTAAGCAAAATTGTGAGAAAAATTTATAATGTCTAGACATTTGAGTAGAGTAATAATTTTATTAAGAATGAGCTCCTTCAAAAATCTGGGCGTTTAGAACATCGTAAAGCTGTCTTGTCCGATCATGTGTATGAAAACAGTTTTTATTTTTCCACAAAAATCTAGGAAGAAAACGAGATAATTTACCCGCGGACATTTAGTGAAGTGTATATTTGTGTTCACTATAAAGTCGTTAATCCGCAATTTTCCTGGAAACTTAACTAAAATAGAACCGATAAGTGAAATATTGAACATTTTCAAACCAGACTGATAAATAGAACAATTTATTAATAGAGAGAAAAGTTAAACAAAAAGAAATCCATAAAATAGCTTATTTGCACATGTTGAATCCATTTATTACCTGCATTCATTTTAAGCTTTCGATGCATAATCCAAAAAACAAGAAATTGCGTATAATAAATTGTTAAATCACCTTTTTCTCCTTGTACTTTCAGAAAAACATTTTGTTGAACGAAATTTATGCGGGATAGTTCCGAAGAAAAAACTTTATAATTTAAGCCAAAGCGAAATCAATGCAACGATCTTTTTCTTTCAGCCAAAATTTTCTTTTTCATATTTTATGAAAAAGAAAAGCATCATAATGAAAATTTTTATTAAAGAAACAACAGAATAAATTTGAGTCCCTCTCGCTTTTTTTTTACAACAAAGCTATTTCGATCCATAAACACTGCATATTTCAAACAATTCAAAAATCAAACTCGGTAATTATACAGCTCCGACCATTTACAAAACCAAAGCACAACTATCACCAAGCAACAGCAGCACGACCACTCGGTGTGAATCCTTAATTGGCGACCTCATGAGGAAGATGCACATGCTTCGAACGGTGCATCTCCATTCAACATCAATCATCGCGACATAACTGTAAATTGACAAATTACACCGCGGACAGAGTTCAACAATAGGGGCCATTCAATATGACCGTTCGGAGCGCCATCCCGGAAACGTAAGAATACCGCTTTTGTGTTATTGTTAAATAGAAATGTTATAATCGGGTGAAGTTCGGAGTGATTATATCAATTTATTACAAGATATGATTATTGAAATTAATCTATTTTTGTATTGTACGAAATTAGATAAGTATATCGGCCAATTTTTTTTTGTAATGTCGTTGTCAGATTGACTGAGATTAAACACATCTGTTGAAACGAATATGGAAATTAAATCTATTTTAAATTTGATTCAATTATATATTATAATATGTTATGCTTCTTTTGTGAAATTGCTACGTTGCGTATAATGTACAGTGGAATAGCGCTATGCTTGTTTTTGCATCAAGATTTGATCTTTATCCTTTTCATTATTTTCCTTCCTAATCATGATCTTGGAAGTTGTTGAGTTAGGTTAAGTTTGATTTTTTTTGTTAAGAACTCTAAATGTTATCTACAAGGCTAAAGTTTTTCTTAAGATGGAAAAGAAAACTATGAAAAATAAATTCAAATTTCAGACAATGAATGTGTTTAGTTTTGAAAAACATCAACAAAACACCTTCCCACAATATCTAGTTTTCTAGGGAAGCCATTACTGGTAAATGACCCAAATAATGATTCGGTAATTTACCAGTAAATATTAAAAAAAGAACTGGTAAATAATTTTTTTCGAATATTTTTTAAAAGTGTTTTCATAAAATATATAAAAAAATGTCGGTTGTGTCTATATGTACGTTTTTTTGGGTATTCGTTATTTTTCTGGTTTTTCCCAGTTTTTATTTAAAATTTAATTTTCCCGTAAACCGACAATCAGTGAAAAATTACCGAATTACCTGTAAATGGAAATTACGATAAATTTGCCTTCCCTAGTTCGCATATGGCATAAAACTTTTTGTGTCGTACTCAAACGTAGCAATTTCCCAAACGGAGCGTAAAATATACACCAAAGATTTTCATTGGACCCACAACTCACGCATCGATCATTTTATCCACAACAAAACGGCAACCATCAAAAGCCGCCTACGTCGAAAAAATAAAATATATCAAATAGATTTTTATCGTTGACTTTGAACACACACGATCGGGTCGGGGTCTCGTTGTTTTCGGCGTCTTCTGGCGTCGCGACGTCTGGAAGCTGAAATCGCGCCAGACGCCGAAATAGACCGGAGATTATTTATGGTCGCTTTCGGGAATAAAAAGAAGGAGGAAACCAGTGCGATTTGTTGCGAAATTCGAGGAAAACGAAACTGGGCCGCCGGAAGGTCGGGAAACGCATCGGATGGTGCGACCGTTGAATGGCGGGTTGTAAAATGTATGGGGATGGCTTGCACGAATGTCGTTTCTGAAAAATTATGGTCATTCGATTGTTTTCGGTTGTGGATGGAACGGAAGTTTGGGATGTGCCATAAAAGTTCGTTCTGTTCGACTAATATTTATATTTCAAAAGTGTATTCAAATGTTTATTATTTTTTGGGTTCGTATATTGAAATTAATAATGATAAGATGTTAAATCAATTTTTTATTATATTATAAAAGTAAATTTATTCGTAATGACGTATATTTAGCTTTTTTAGAGTTAAATGCGACCGCGCTTAGAAAAAAAGGTTATTTAATATGTATTTGGGGTGCTACAAAATGTATTCAAATTGCATATTATGAAACTATGTTTGAAACGAAATTAGCCCCTTTGTGGCGTCGGCTTTAACATAATGAACGCTTGGGCGTAATTTAAGTTTAATAAATCGTATTTGTTCCTCAAAACGAGAATTTTTTCATTTATTTTCAGCACAATTTTGTACCCGATTAAACTGGGTCAGCGGAAAAGTGTCGCTAAAACGAATAAATGATGATACTTTGAGCGTATTATGCGCATTATACCGAATTTTTATTAATAATGAAAAAAAATTCCGATATTCCATATATTACAACTGATTCGATAAGTCTGAAAAATTCTAAATCGATACTGTTTCGTGCTTCTGACATATCATTCGTAAATAACCGTGATGAAAAGATGGTGGTTGTCCAAGAAGTTTATTCAGAGGTAAATTTTTAAAATGTCACACGTGTAAAACCGCTATAATCTCATATCATTTTTAGAAAACATACTACGAAATTTGAAATGATTTAAATGGCGTGGGTTTCTGGAGTCTTTGAAAATCTTGAAAATTGCTGGGAAAATTTTGTGTGTCATTCTACTGATTTTGATTTCAGAATACTCTTTTGATGTACCCTATCGATTTTCTTAGAACACTTAAAACTATTTAATCGAAAGTATTAATCATTTTAATTGATTTCAATTATTTAGCACTTGAATATTATTTATGTGTTATCGCTAACATATTAGATAAATAATCATTTATATGAGAACGAGTTTTAATAATTGATGTGAAACAATGTTATTGATTTGCTATTTTGTTTCAACTTTGAAGTGATTCCAACTTTCCCAACGAACGCTATTGATAAATTATCGATTATAAACTAGGAAACTCGAAAATAACCTGAGCAGATTAATTTGGAAGATTTTTATATATACTTCTTGTAAAAACCGTGGGCGATGAATAAACATATATAATACAATAATCAACTCTACACGGTCGTTCAATTTTAGACTTTCCCATTGCGAAAAAGATTTTTCCCAGCGCATATAATAAATTACATATATTCGATGTTTATAAGCGTTGAGCACAATGAATCACTTACTATTTTAAAATGGAATATCGATTCTATCATCGCTGAGCATATGAATAATCATTTTCTGCATTGCGGACAAAAGTTTTTCAATTTTGCATCTAATATATTATGGACTCGCATGCCTCGCCGATATTTAAAAAATATATCATTTCCATATTCATTCGACATAAAAATTAGGAGAATACGAGAAATAAAACACAACACGCCGATCCAAGATTATAAATAGGGCACTAGAAAACTTGACCCATTTACAAATTATCACATTCATTATGAAAACATAGGTTTACCATATGATCGACGAGCGTCACAACTCCGTTTAACATATGTCAAAACATTCGCGACATTGGGCCCATGATATAAAAGGATAAGGTAAGTAATTAGTCGGTGCGACGAAGAGAAATTGGTTTGAGGTCGAGATATCGCGACCGTGTCTCCGGATACGTGGGAGTCCTTAAAAAAATAAAGAAATGTCATAACAAAACAACGTTCTGAATGCCAATCATTAATAAATGTGTTCGTTGACAGGTACCGGTACTTTCGGTCGAGTGTGTCTCTGTCGAGACAAAGCAGCCGACTGTTATCTGGCCATGAAGATCCTCGCCATGTCGGATGTCATCAGGCTGAAGCAAGTGGAACACGTGAAGAATGAGAAGAATATCCTAGCAGAGATCAGGCATCCTTTCATCGTCAATTTGTAAGTAGCTATTCGCAGAAATTTTTTAAGGGGGAAAAGTTTCGGGATGGTCTAATAATGTCGTATTACGCCCGGCTCTGAAAGTTTAAGGTCACATTCAAAATAGACGTCCTTATTTATTGTATAAAAATATCTCCGTCCTAAAAGGAGCGTTTTGATTATGTTTACATTGGTACTTAAACTTTTCCGGTACGAATCCGTTATGTATTCAACAAAATTAGTTATCTGTTACAAAAATAATGTATATAATTGAAATGGCGTACGATAAAATAATATTTTATATTTTATTTCAATACAAATGATTGATTTTCTTGCAAACAATTTTCTTTTATTGTGAACGCGCCGTGCTTTGAAAACCACGTCGATTCAAGATGAAATGAAATCGTCTGCAGAAAATTGATTTGTTTTCATTGGCCGCTCGGATAAAAATAACATTTAGATAACGGTCGAATTATAAGATGTTGAGTCCTTTTAAATAATTACGGAAATTACGTTTCTTCTTATGCAATTCAGGCTAAAGAGATTATTTTTAGGTTCATTCTCTACTGCGCTGATTTACGTCCGTGCAGTAATTAACATGAATCTTTTGTTTGGCTTGGCACCAATTGCAGTGTGCACTTAACTCGGTTAGTCTTTCGGTAACAGTTGACGATTGCTTTGGAACAAAAATCTTTTGGCAACTTGTGTGTTCACTGCAGGATATTTCGAGGATTTAAAGGGATTTGTAAATTTACTGTGATGTGTGTTATTATAACGGACTTATTTATATTTCAAATGTATATTACTTTTGTAACATGATCACATAATAATTTATGATAGCTATGAGATTAACACCAGAAACTATAATATTTTAATACATATTACAAAGTTTGTATACGTTTCGTTAGCTTAATTTTGAAATCAATATGGATTGGGAGTAGCATAATCGAAACATATTGGAACATTGTAAATGTCAGCTACGGAGGAATATTTATATCGAAATTGAATTCATTGTTTCATTTTGTTCATTAAGCCGCCGATTCTGCCTATGTATTTTATATGGACCTAATTTGAGTGTATATTTGATTTCGAAGTTTCACGATATCGTATTCTGAGTTCAATGTATTTCGGTTCAAACATATCAATATTATTTAATGACTCGATTCATTTGATTATAACCGATTTTGAGTATCATGAGTTATTTGTGTACGACCGATATTCGAACCATTTTTATTTAACCTATGAGAGACTAATTTTTAAAAAAGCTAACTTTATTTAATGCGTGACTATTTTTCGATAATTTTAATTCCGACGATAAAAACTTTCTAATCATATTTTTAATTCTAATTTATGATGGTTATTATTATTATAAAATATTTTATCAAAAGCATTTCAAGCCTTGAAATATTTTGAAGTGTCCAATTATCGTCTCGTTATTTCTGTTTGATTTTACTTCAATAATGTTTTGAATACATCGAAATTTTTTAAACACGATATGTTTTATATTAAGTTTTTAAATGTTTTTTTATATTAAAAAAATATAAATTTTAACCGCTCCTGGCTAGATACAGAAATAAGTTAAAAGAAGGCGAAAGAAAATAAGCCCTATAATAGCCACGATGTTAGACACCGTTTTATATAAGTCGGAAACAGCTAATTATTATTATAAAAGATGATACTGTTTCATATAAAAGTTCCAAGGAATTTAATATTTAAAAAAAATGAAATACAACGATTTAGTTTTCATATTTGAATTTTTTTCCTCGTGTTTATATTCCCTATCACAGTCAAATTACAATCCATTGTTTAACGTACATATCGAACATTCACACCACTCGAATTCAAAGTACAGCAGACGACGCCTATCATATTTATTTTTTGATTGAAACTCTGAATTTCAATACACATGGATGGCCATTCACTAGAATGGAAACATATTGGTATTTGGTTCATTGTTTCAATCAACCGAAACGTATTGACAGCAAATGAATCCGACGAATGTTTGTAGTGGGCGGCGGACTTATTACATCCACGTTGACTCTGTGCATGACATAATGAAATTACACTAAAGAAAAGAATATAATGCGAACGTACGATCGTAAACGTTACGAATGCAACTTTATAAAAGTCAATTATGTTATTGTGGACTCGCATTTATTGCTTCGACCTTCGTGCATCGATTATGGCGGGCGAGTCAGGTTTTTATTTAGAAATGTCCATCTGGTTCGGTCGGGAAAAGACGAAAATTCGCCTGCTGATAAAAATAACATTATACACAATGGCGGACGGTCGTTAAGTGGGTGTAATAGCTGTTAAAATGGCAAGTATTGCAGAATTAAATATCGATTCGGTCATTCATATCGCGGATATCGTAAGTTATGAACCGTTTGGACATGCCTCAGCTATCAAAACTGTTAATTCTTGTTTATTTTATATACGATAAAAATGAATTGGTTGGCAATTATCGATATTTTATCTTGTCAATGTTTCTTGAATAAAATGTTTGTTATTGAGATTTTAATGTTTCTTAAATCTTAAAAAAAAATAATCCAAAATTTTGAAGAAAAATAAATTAAAAAAAAAGTATAATTTTTTAATATTTTTCAAATAAGTTCTCATAAAACTCGAAGATTTGCAATCTTCGCTTCAGCACATACTTTGTTCTATAGAAATTCCGAACTTCCATAATTGCTTCGAAAGGACGATTATCGATTCTTCTCACGTTAGTCGATATTGCTTCGAGAAAAATGCTAGCATTCTTCTATCAAACGATTTTTCGAATATTTTCAATAAAATTTCCTATTTTTTCCCAGCGAATAATGAACCACAACCGAACAGATAATGACGATCATTTTCCTGCTGCAAGTCATTCTAATGCCTACAAAATTGTTTCCCGTCGATTACAAGGCTGTACATTGAAACTGGTGAAGGTCTATTTTTTTGTTACATGCATCCATCAAAGCCGTGGGTGTCATAATTTGGATGGTATAATAGTTTTTTGTACGACGCCAATTAGTTACGCGGTAGTTGGGCGAGTTTCAATTCAAACTGAATAACCGTAATGCGCTTTTTCCATACGAAAACATTTTCAAAAAATTTAAGCATATTGAATTTTTACGGCCTTCTCAATTCGTAGAATCGATGCGAAACGATCTCGTAATGATGCAGAATTAAGGTCATCCGTCAATTGCACGCTTCACTCGGTAAAACGATGACGACAATATTGGTGTAATAACAAACGAAAAAGTAGAGCTATGCAACTCAGCGTGTCAATTGATAATATCAAAAAAGATGTTTCTTCGTTTATTACAAAACTTCTATAGAAAATATTCAAACGTAAACGAATTTCACTCATATAAAACTTTACAGAAAGTTTTCTTCCGAAAATACACAATTTTCCCTCCCTGCTAAAAAGACCACGTAATAAAATTCGAGCGGAAAATGTATTCGGTCACGATAAGCCAGTCCCAACATTGTGGAAAAAACAGTAAACACGTAAATAATGGTGCGTGATTGATCGTCTAGCCGAAACGCAAATGCGATAGGAAAACTCGGTCCTTTGACCCTGTGTCATCGGACACAACCACACTTCAAACTCGACGTAGACTTTGTGCTTTTTTCAACACGATCGTCATCGAAAACGGTCCGCTACGTGCTTGTGATTTTCGGAGGTGTGTGGGCGATCGACATCCAACAATGGCCCGACGTATGCAAATTTTCCGGCGGCTTTTGCTCTTCAGAAGATCGATTTTCTCGGAAGGCGAGGTCGCCGTTATCTCGTCGTCCTTTTTGCGAATCGAAAAAATTGCACCTTGTCCTCTTGGGGTCCTTGTCACGTGGAGACGTGATGCAAGTCAACGGAGGTCGTGATCGCACTTGGTGATTTGGGCTTGATTATTGCTGGCAATTATCAATTGTGAGGTGGTTTTGTTGATGCATAATATGCGTTGCGGTTAGTAACTGGAAATGTGTTGATGTGTTAAATAGGTATCAGCTCAGTATGATAATATAATGTGTTGTTTTGTATAGAATGTTTTTTAATCGGAAAAATTATTGTTGTGAAGGTTTAAATGGGTCAGGTTTTGGTAGTTTGTTTGATTCGTTTGGCGTGACTTTACAAAATTACACTAAAAAAATTTAGGAAAAGATTTCCTCGTGTGCGTAGGAATTTTTTTATATTTCAGAAATTCTTTGAGGAATTTAATAAGCTTTATACCTAGATAGCAAAATTAACATATTTATACATTTTATGATCTTATAATGTCGAATTTTCAAATTAAGATTTTATGGTCAGTGACGATTAAAAAATTGGGTCATCCATAAACTTTCACAAAGAAAAGCGAACAAAAAGGTTTCTATAGCGACAGAAAAACTTATTCCCAACGAAAAGAATATTCTGAAAATACAAAAAAAATCTACAAAATATAACACTTGACTCGACCGATCGAAATATTTACTAACAAAATTTGATACACGAAATAACATTTCACAGCACGAAAACGACAAAGAGGACTCAACGCGAATCACAACATTTCGCATCGCAAACAGATTGACCTTTAAGCGTAATCAATCACATATTCAACGCGACCACATATCGGATTTATACACATATTATATTCTCGAGCACATTGAAATCGCCCGCACGCAAACATCACTCACATCTATTGTGCACCATTTATCGGCAACATTAAAGACATCAACGATCTTCGTGTTTACACGTGGTCTGAAAACAGGATGCGGCGAATCTTTCACCGGCCATAAATCAACAATTTCGCAAATGCGAGACTTCCGAGATGGGGTCAACGCTTAACAGCTGGCCATCTTCAATTGCGGACATGCGATATCCCTTCGAGGTTAACGAAACGTTCGTACGAGAATTCGCTAATGGCCCGCGAAGGTTGGTCGTCCTTGTGCCTTTTCTGTTTCCGATCGGTTACATTTCTTGTAGAGACGTATCGCATATTTTAATCGCGAAGGGTCCGAAATAGATAAAAGGAAATATCGTTTCTGAAAATTGAATATGGGTCGCGAACAAGTGGGTCGCTCGAGACATTAATCGGAAACGGGATGGGTTGCCAAATATGGTTTTTGCCGATTTCGGGTTGATTCATTGATTTTGATCTGATTATATGTGTTTTTTTTGCAGGCGATGGTGGACGAGGGACGACACTTGTATCTACATGTTGTTCGATTATGTTTGCGGTGGTGAACTTTTCTCGTATCTCAGAAACGCTGGAAGATTCAGCAGTGCAACAGGTATTATATTATAGTATTAAAATTTTTCTTGTATAATTTATTACACTTTGATAAAATTTGGATGTTCGTGTAGTGTCACGCATATATTCGTTAAAGTTGCAACCTAACCGAGGAAAATTTATGAAAAGTTTAAATGAAAATCCGCCGCTGAATTTTCACCGTGCGTAAATGGCTTTTAACACGAACATTTCAGATAAATTTCAAGTTTTAAATAGCGTTGGAAAAGTCTTTGTGTGTAATTCCTACCGAATTTTTTTTAGAATATTCGTGACAAATATAGCTGCATCAATTAAGATGATTCAATTCACACGAATTTTAATTGAACAAAAAGATATGAAAAACGGTACCTCGACCTCAAACGGGACGATGAGAAAAACCATTTAAGGACGTTTCGCCCTGAATGTGTTCAGCATTTTTTTTGGTTTGCTTTCGCAAGATTGTTAACATCACGTTCATGTATTTTTATTCATACTTTTCCAAATTCAAAATTGGGATTCTGAGTTGTTACCGGATCTTGCGAAATGTCATTCCACTTGGTCAGACCACCTTTATAAAACTAGATTTATTCGAACGTAATGTTGACCTATTACGACACATCGTTAGGTTTTCCCTTCGAAAATGGAACATATTAACGTTAAACGTTCAAAATACGAGTTGGAATTCATCTTTAATGAAATTTTAATGTAGCACAGATAAAAATAATTTATAAAAAAATGAAAAATATCCTTTGTCTTCATATATCGCATAATTTAACACGATTCACTTCGAAATAATCATTTCAGTATTTAAACAGCGTCTTTTTAACTTAAATTTATTGCAATTTCTAAGCAACGTTCTAAAAATTAATAGTCGCAGAGAAAAATGAAAAAGTGTAATAAAATCTAAAATATCACACAAATTTAGATTCTAAAAGTATCTATCAAGATTACTGTGCTGTTACGTAAATATAATACGCAAAGCTCGTTCTTATTTTCTTCGCAAACCGAGATTTTTCTTATTTTTTTGCGACTTTCAAAATGACGTTGATTCGAACGTGCGTTCGTAATCTGTTGACAATTTTCACATAAATACTATCGAAAGCGATGAAACGAAACGCTGTAATAAATCGTTTCAAATTTATGACAGACATATTGACGATTAGTGTGTATATTTTTGGGTCGCACTTCACGGAATGTTCACACAACAAATCAAGCCAAAAACAACTCTAAAAATAAAAACGAAACGCAAATTAAAATAAATCGCATATTAGTTCTTTCAGAATGATTTGCGCGCTTCGTTCGCGGATTTTTTTCTATGGAAAAGGACATCTGTAGTCACATATTGAAACGAAAATATCCATTTTCAGATATTTTCCGCAAATTATTAATCCTTGGCCCCAGATTCAGTCACCGCCTCCGGAGTGTCTCGACAGAAGAGCATAAATCACTTCCAGCAGTCGAGACGTGTCCAAGTTCAGACGTTTCGCGATTTAGACCGTTTTTTTTTTCAGCTTCAGCATTACTGCGTCTCGTGAAAAATTATGAAACATAGCCTCAGTCTAAAAAATATTATCATTGTGTTCTCAAACGAAGTCTAAGGACATTGCTAAGGTTCTGTATGCGACACGAGTGTCTATCCGGAAAATCTTCGAGATTTCCTCTCCGTAATATTTACTGGGAAATTTATTGCGACGCTCAATTGTGTGTTTATAGCGGAAATGTACATTTCCGAGGTCGGATTGTCTGCTACTATTTATACTATGTTTGTTTATTTTTTTTGTGGGATTTCTCGGAAAACTCAAAAATACGCTGACACAAAATTGCTCGTAGAACCCGAGTGCCTCTCATGAATTCTTTCAACGGCGTCGTATTATATGAAAATGTTTATTGAAATCTATATAATTATTTTATTGTGAATGAATAAAAGTTGATCAGCAAGCCAAACTAATAAATAACTTGGATAGTTCTTCATATTTTCGCACGGTGTGCCAATTTTATATGAAACAACTGCACAAGTCACACTCGAGTTTTCAGTAAATAATTAGCTTACATAAAATCGGGAAAACAATACGTCACGTAATGACGCAACCGCGCGCTTAGAAATAAAACTTTCCCGAAATTGACACTATATAGGAGGTCCCTGGTTAGCGATAAATTCGCGAATTCAACATTAATTAATATTAATATGCTCTAAAGCTATATTGTGACATTTTGTTGGAGGGAGTCATGATAAACACCCAAGAAGATATATTGAATGCGTCGATGGCGCGACATCGCTCGGGTCGGGCTTGTGGGGAAAAATTAAAAAAATTCCCACTTGGCTTGTCGTTTTCGAATGTGTTTTCTTTATTTTTTTTGACGAACACATTAAAATCGCGGATCTCTTCCGAGTTGTCGCTTTTCGAATTCCGAGTGTTCTATTAAAATTCGCGCTCTGCCAAATTTCGGTCGCCGAAATAACACTTTAGAATTATTCAATTAACACGACTCTTCAAATGTGTCGTGGACGTTTCGAAATTGTGTCGAAAAAACAATGAAATGTGGCTAATTCGTGTGATAGAGGATTTTTAGTGTTGTTTTATTTGTTTTATCGATAATATAAATTTCCACCTGATATTTTAAATTTGAACAAATGGAACGATTTATATTGTTCAGTCAGTTTTAAAAATAAAATCAATGTTAAATTGGTACTTCTATTTTTTTAAGATAATAAATGGAAACTCATTTTTCACTTCAGTATATACAAAAATATAAATATGTATACAAAAACTTTTAGATACTTTGTCCAATTTTCTAAGTTTGATTATAAAACACTTCCAGTCTAACATGGCATGACAAGACTTCTCTTAAAAGTCAAAATTGACGTTTACACAATCGACGAGCGACAAAGTACAATTTATGTCAGGCAAATTGCCGAATCATTCCTAAAGACATACGCTCATTGTTTTTTAGCATTCATTGTTGAAAAGTGTAAAGTTTGGCCAGCGATCATAATAATTATAGTTCGCATTATAGTGCGACAGGTGCCATCATTTGTCACGCTGTGAATTACGAGTCGCGGAAAATAGAAGCATTCGGAATCGCGAAGTTTATTTTCGTCCAGCACAATTTTATTTTAGCGACAGTAAACTGTAAACTGTACGAATCACAGATAAAGAAACGCCAGTTTGTATCGTAAAACAGTACACCTACGACTATTCGAATAAAATGATCCGCCTGATGGATTTTGTCGAAAACGTAATCGCGATCTAAACTCGGTCGGCGTATCGGATAACATTGACACTATTGAACGCTTGAGGACATCGTTTGCAATGAATAAGTGCATTTTGCTTGGCTATCGAGCACTGATTGTGAGCAAAAGGGGTCGTGTTGTGAATTCGAATAGAAATGAAAGGTGGCGAGGCGATGGTTGCGATTATTTAATGGTTGCGTATGAATGTGGGAAAATTTTGTGTTTTGGGAGTGTAAAAATAGAAGTGTTGCGGTGAATTATGGATGCACAGAATGTCCGCTTCAACATTGAAAAATGCTTATTCTTAAATTCAGCATACTTAATCACGGAGTGAATTATACATTAGCTGAGTTGGAGTATAACATATGTTGAATGATTCGAAAAAAAATAAACAACGAAATGGAAAAAAAATGTGAATTAATGTTGCGCAATCGAGTACGGAAAGGTTTTTGTAATTATATACAAATTTGAAATATTACTTTGTTATTATTTATCGGGATATAAATGAATTAACAATGCAATTATTTCTATGAAACTGACCTAATAATAAGTTGAATACAGCGAAACATACTTAAAACTCGAACTGCATTCGTAAATCAGTCACCGCCTACCGTCTATATGACTGCACTTGTTTTGAGTTACAAACATTCGGTTGATTTCAAATGCATTATTAAGCGCTTTGACATTCCACTCATTTGATTTATACCAAATAATTCAAAATATAAAATTTATCCACAGCCACGATTTTATAAAGGACGATGACAACTGCCGATTCTTGAGTTCGTTTTCCATTAGTCCGTTGCCAATCATTCAAGTATAACATGCGTGTGTTGTGACGTCAATATCCACTGTTATGATTTGAAAATCTAGTTTGCCTCTAACGAATTCGATACAGTGATTTATTATCAGAATTTTTCTTTTGGAGGCGCTCAAAGGGTTGCCCGATACATTATAATAAATTGGGTTCACATACCAACGGAATCGATTATGTATTATAGCTGAATCACTGAACACAAGTGAAAAGATATTTCAGTCTATCGTAGAATAAAAGAAAAACCCAATAAAAAATGTTGATAAACATTGAAAATTTAGTTTCGAATACAATACCTCTCGGAAACGTATAAAAATTTATAAGCACTGCTAAAAAAATAAATGCTCTGGCAGCTTTACGCGAAACGTTTAATAAAACGCGTAAATCACTCTCGATCGGTCCAATGAAACTTTATGGATCCTATAGGCGCTTTTCATCGCGTTAAAAGCGAATAAATTTACATGCCATATCATAATTTATACAAGCATCCATATAAGTCTAAGGTAGCCGGCTACTCTGATTACCATTGCCTCTCTATCTTGGATCGATTAATCGAGCATCTAACATCTTCGGGTCACCGTTTTTAGATGCCACTCAATTGAATTGGCTGCCAAATTTGAGACAGGGAAATCGTAAACGCCGAACTGCCGGCACCGTGTCATAATTAAAATTTACGATCGTTTCACCGACCAGATTTAGAGCGCTAATGATCGGCAATTACTCTAATGGGCTTTTCCAATCGACGCATCTCGATATTATATTTTACGAGCCTCATTTTTGTTTCTTTTTTGTTCATAGGTAATTTCTATGCTGCTGAAATCGTGTGCGCTTTAGATTATTTGCATTCGAAGTCGATCGTTTATCGTGATCTGAAGCCGGAGAATTTGTTGTTGGACAGAGATGGCCATTTGAAGATCACAGATTTTGGTTTTGCTAAAAAGTTAACGGATAGGACGTGGACTTTATGCGGAACTCCTGAGTATTTAGCACCGGAAATCATTCAGTCAAAAGGACATAATAAAGCCGTAGATTGGTGGGCTTTGGGTGAGTGCTTGATATTTTAAATTGATATTTAAAATAAATGCTGTTTTATATGTATTTTATTTATTTTTTCAGGTGTATTGATATATGAAATGTTGGTTGGATATCCACCATTTTATGATAATAATCCGTTTGGAATTTACGAGAAAATTTTAAGTGGGAAAGTCGACTGGGCAAGACATTTAGATCTAGTAGCCAAAGACCTGATCAAAAGACTTCTTGTACCCGATCGCACTAAAAGACTAGGAAATATGAAGGTAAATTCATAATTAAAAATATTTAGATGCAATTAAAAACCCACACTGATGTTCAAAAAGAAAGCAAAGTTTATAACGGCATATATAATCTTTCAATCATCCACTCGAGCTATAATTAAAAAGATAAATGTCGCCTTGGTAATTAATCACATATAATTTTCGAAGTTGCCGAGGAATGAATGACTTAGTGGAGCTGGTCATCCACCTTCTCCAAGGTCGTCGACGTCGATTGATTGGCAGACTATTGTATATCAATTCTCGACAGACCATTTATTCGGATTGTATCAATGGACTATTTTTTTTTATGACGGGATCTTCGTAGTCGGAACGAAAACAATAATTCGGGTCGAACTTGAAGAAAATTAAACATCTAGCGCTCGGACACATTTCAGAAGAACATAATCAATTTATTATACATTTCAATCGTATTAGATTTGTTGAACAAAGTCCGTTCAACCGAAAGGGAAATATTTGAGTGCGATAAATAAAGTCGTGTTATTTGAAAGCCAAATTAAACAAGGTTGTCGGGAAAATCGAACGAAATGCTCCAAGTTCAAACGCAACGTTCAAGGCTGAAGAAATATTGGTGAACGTTTTTCCGTTTGAGAGACGAATTTTTGGACATGTTTAAGTGGACAGGAATCGTACGGATGACTCATTTATTGCGAAATGTTTAAACGAGATCTATTATAAAAGTTTACTTTTCCGGGGAAGCTCGGTGGGCAGATAAATAACTATACCGTTGAACACTGATGGTGATCGAACACCTATGATTATGTTTATTTACAGAAAATGATTATTAAATAATAAAATATAGTTTTATATTATATTTAGATTTAAAATAAATGAGAATGGTCTCTAAAATACAAATACATTTTAAAAATTTTAAGATAAAAAATTTAAAAATTCTTGTTTTTGCTTTTAAATAAATATTTTGAAAATTTAGCTGATTGTGTATATGTACTAGAAATGATCTTGAATATATTTTGTTGCAGTGTGGGTCTGATGATGTGAAAAGGCATAGATGGTTCAAACACCTCGATTGGCAAGACGTTTACCTCAGAAAACTCCAGGTTATAAATTATTATATTAAAAAATAATATGAATTTTATAAACTTTTGTTCGGTTGCACCAATTAAAATATAAAAAGTGACATCTATAAATTTTTGTCATCATTTGTTGAGATGAAAAACTGACAATGTTTTTTTATTTTTCAGCCACCTATTGTTCCTCAAGTTATGTATGATGGAGACACTAGCAACTTTGATGAATACCCTGAGACCGACTGGAAAGGTGCTCGATCTCTAGATAAAGAAGAATTACGATTATTTGAGGACTTTTGATGAGATGGCTGTATAAAATCTCATTTGAGATGTGGGTTTAATTGTGAATTAGTTCTATTATTGAACTGTGAGAGGATTGAAGAATGAAAAAAATATATATTGTACATTGTAGTCAAGAATTAAAAGTAACTATTAAAATATAAATGCCATTATGAATTGTGAATATGATTTTTTTATAGTTTTATTTGTGACTAGTGTCATTTAGTGATCGAAAAAATCTTTTACGTTTATACCATATGAAAAAGTTAGTTTCTCAGGTAATTTATTTTTATTTAAACTATTTTTCAGGTAGAAATATTTTTTCTAGATGAAATTTATAATTAAAAGTTATTTATATGTGAAAAAAATATGATAAGAATTAAAATTCTGTACAGTCTACTATACGCTTATTTATATAATGTTTTATGTTTCTTTACTTACAATGCAAATTTTCAATATAAATTTATGAGTATGTATGTATAAAAAAATGTTCAAATGAATGTTTTTAAAAATAGTAATGTGTCAAATATTTACAAAATAAGTTTTTTTTAATAAATGTTACTGTAAGATTTAGTGAAAAAAAAGATGAAAAGCTCGTTCAAATGATGGCCTGTGATGAACAGCACTTACAATTAATATATCATATTATGCACGTTGGGTTTTTTTTTTTGTATAAATTGTATATAAATGTACTTTATGCACTGTACTTACACGTGAAAAGTATATTTTACTTAAGATCTTTTGCACACACACTCTGTTTCACTGTTTGAAAATTAATTCTTCTTTTTTCACATTTTTATTTCTACACATTATTGTTTGGTTACTAAAATCTCATAAACTCTTCAACTGCCACTAGAGATAAATTTCAAGAAAGTTTAAGGAGTCAGAAAATGATTTAAATTTTCAATTAATATTTAATTGATAATTTCAAGATGCATTCAAAAATGTATCTAACAATAAATGAAAGATACTTTCAATGGTATCTTCACACAATACGATGATTATATTAAATTTTTTTAAGGTAGTCTTGAGAAGTTTTATCTGATGATCAAAAATGTATCAGTTACGTCAAAATGAATTTTCTTATCTTTCTTGTTTTTCGCTTAATGTTTGATATACCAATAAGAGTTATAATATTGTATATATAAAATTATTGTGACTCTAAAATAAAAAAAATAATGTGAATAATTTTGTTTAAATTTATGAAAATATTCATTTTCATTTCTAGTTTTGAACATTTGTATGTTATGTTTAAAAATTTAAGCCAATTGTAGTTACTAAAATTGTTATTTATTCAAAAATTTATTATGTTTTATTTTTATAATCTCATAATAAGTTTTCAAATAATTTGATTGTCATAGATATTTTATAATTTGAAAAATTGTGGTACAGTCAAGAGATAATGAACATCAATTCAAAATAATTTATGTCGGATGAAAACTGACAATTCTATCTGTGATAGTGCCTTTGGAAGCCATGTACATTATTATATGAACTCCTGTGTGATGTGAATTTTATTTGTTTATTTTATTTACTAAACCTATAATTTTTTTTAGTTTATTTAAAGTATTATAAGAAAATAATTGAAATAAAGTATTATTTTTAAATGTTTGTTTTTTTTTCCAGTCTTAAGAATTTTTCGTTTTTCAAGAGCTTATAAATATATGTATATTAATCTAAATCTATATGAAAAACCCAAAAAACCCGGGCGATGCCGGGTACTACCGCTAGTAAAATATTATATAAACATGTGAATGTGATAGTATAATATTTTTATGTGAATGAGTGTATATTTGATAATCCAGATAATCATTTTAACTTTTAATTTATTGTCACGGAATGAAAACACATTCAAACATACACAAACACATTCACACTGATATCTTTTTATGTTCATAAACATTAAAAGTCGATCAATGGTCATTACAGATTTAGATAATGATATGTTATCAGTAAATTGCAGAATATACTTGACGGTCTAATGTCTTATTTTTTCCACCACTGTATTAATTTGTCAAAAAAACCAATATTCAGGAATGCTTATAATGAATCAAATCAGTTGAGTAACAATAAAAATATATGTCTTGTGTTTGTGTAAATTTAGGTTTCTTTCAAAAATTATTATTTATAATTGAGATTATTAATTACTTATTTTTATTTCATCTCATTATTTATATAGTAATGAGTATTTTTTGTTTTAGTAAATATATTATTGTGAAAAAATCAGTGAAACTACTAATTTTTAATTATTATAGCTCTAACAGTAACAAAAAAATGATCAATCTTCATTAAGCGGAATACTAGACAAAGTTCTCTTGTTCAGTTTACATTTTTTTGAACTGATATAATAAAATATGCACTTTTTGTTATCAATTGAAAAATTGTTCAAACGACCTTCAGCTGGGTATCGTGAAAAATATTTTTTTATGAAAAGATTCTTAAAGATAACATCTCATAAAAAAATTTATTTGAAAATGTTAAGTACATATAAAAAATAGATAATTATTATTATAGTTTAAAAAAAAATGATTAAAGAGACTAAATTGTTGTCAAATTTTTGAAAAAAAAAGCTAAATATGACTAAAATAAATAAATAAATAAATAAAAAAAAAATAAATAAATAAATTTGACAATTTATTTATTTCCATATTACTAAATACTGAAAATTTTTTTACCAAACATTTTAATATTTATTATAAGTAAATATAATGTGTTCTGAAAAAAAAAACAATGTAGTGTTATAATAAAATCCCTGGTGCCACATAAGTTTATAATGGAAAAGTGTTACCAAAGTTGTGATAAAAACACATGGATCATATGAATAATCTTTTTATCAAATATTTTATCAAACTGATATAAAAAAACGCGTTATATTAACAGTTGATCAATGATCATCACAAGTTCAGCTTGAATAGTAAAAAGTCTATTCTACTATTGAAGTGAGTTTGATTAAATTTATATATTTAAAATTTTTTTTTTCATATACATTCCAGAATTCAACTTAATTGTGAATTTTTATTATCATTTGAATTTTTAATAATATCAAGTGATTTAAAATATAATTAATATTCATTAACATTATAAATTATTTCTTAATTTAATATGAATCAATTTCTATAAATTATAAGTATTCTAACTATAATTATTAAATTTTTCTTTATTAAGATGGTATTAAATAATTAAAGTTAATATCCTCTTACTAAAAACTTACTAGATGTTTTTGATTTTAAATAACTTTTCCATCAATGCTACTCATAATTTGATGACATGGTACATTTATTTTAACAATTATTATAAAATATAATATAGAACATGGGCTTAAGAGAATTATCTCCAGAATTGGCCGAAAAAGCAAAAAATGAATTATTTGAAGAACCTAAACGAATTCCACAAGACCTCAAAGCGATCAAAGAGTGGATTGCTAAACAATCACATTTAAACATTAGAACTGGTAAAGTATCATAATATTGTAAAATTCAAATAATTGTAAACTATGTGAAATCACAAACATGTATCATTTTATATATAATAGACGATCAATGGCTTCTGGGATTTCTTCGTGGATGTAAATTCAGCTTGGAACGAACAAAAGAAAAATTAGATTTGTTCTACACATTAAGATCAGCTGCACCTGAACTGTGCTCAGTTGGTGACCCAATGGAACCTAAAATACAAGAAATATTAAAACTTGGGTATTTTATGTGTTGTTACTTATTAATTATTAATTATTAACTATTTATCAAGATTGGCAATAATTTATTCTTATTTAGAAATAAATGCAAATATATTTATTTTTACAAGATACTTATACATAATATATATATATATGTATATTTGCATATTTAAGTGTTGCAGTAGTTTTACCGAAAACCGAAAAACCAGATGATCCTCGAGTGATGCTAATGAGACCAGGTGTATACGATCCCGATAAACTTAACGTGGCAGATGTCATGCGTGTGAATTATATGTTTTTTTGCGCTACTATATTGGATGATGATCAATCCATTATTGCTGGTATGAGGTGGGTAGGAGATATGAGTAACATGTCAATGGGTCATTTTACCCA
Source organism: Hydropsyche tenuis (assembly GCA_009617725.1). Lineage (NCBI taxonomy): Eukaryota > Metazoa > Arthropoda > Insecta > Trichoptera > Hydropsychidae > Hydropsyche > Hydropsyche tenuis. Next base: position 1,640,182 of record VTON01000036.1, read on the forward strand.
AATGACTCCTTCATTAATGAAAAAGATGGTGATTATGAGTCAGGTATAAAAATGGAGGATATATCGATTTTTAATAATATATCACAATTTAATTCAATAATTATAATTTAAGGATGCTATTCCTATCAGGCAAAAAGGATCTCATCATATTAATTTGCCATCTGCCGCTGAAACAATTGTGGCATTCTTTTTACGTTTGATGAATGAGAAAAATAGAAGTCGGGTAAAGAATTATAGCTATGTATATACTTAAGTATTTATGAAATTATAGAAAAAAATTATAATAACAAATTTAATTTAACTTTAGTACCATGTTCACAAAGATATGGACGATTTTAATAAATATGTTCCAAAATCTATATTACCAACCGAATATGGTGGAGATGCTGGACCAATCCAAGACATGATAGGTTAAATTTTTTTCATAATTCGTAATTTTAAATATGTATAAATGTGTTTTCCATTAAATCGAAATTACTTTTATTAGACGAAACAAAAAAGAAAATTGAAAGCAAAAGAGACTGGTTTTTGGAAGAAGCTAAATACAAAACCGATGAAAGCAAAAGACTAGGGAAACCTAAAACAGCAGAAGCGTTATTTGGCATTGAAGGATCTTTCAGACAACTTAATGTTGATTAATTTGAACACTATAATTATTATATTTGTTATTTGTTTATTTTTCAAATATAGTTGAAAAAGTATTTTCTCATTCATATGTACACCATTACATTATTTTTCTTTATTGTCAAAAATATTAGTAAGTGAAGAAAATGCTTTTATGAATTAAAAAAAAAAGATTTCATAATACAATATTAAAACCCGCCCTTTTTTAACCTTTTTTTTACTACTATGTATATAAAATCTTTTTAAAGGTGTTGAATATTAAGTTTTAATAATAACCCTTTCAAAAAATTGTTACCATTATCATAAGTGATGAGTATGCTTTTTCATTTTGAATTAATATAATATTATATTAGGGTAAAATATTGGTATATTTTGTTACAAATACTTCTTATAATATATTTTATATGAATTTTATGAGTTTAAAATTTGTCATAACATCGAGTGAGTTTCAAATAGTTGAAATATTGAAACACATTATATTAAGAGAACTGTAAAAGATTTTTAAACATAATCAATAGTTGATTTGAACTATGAATATTGTCATTGACAATATAGAAATTATTTCGCAAATATAAATTGAAAATTTTGAAAAAATATAAAAACTCACTTTATTCATTTCATGGCAAACATTTATATATTGCAGTTTGTTGTCAAATATTTGATATACAATTTTATATTATCAAATTTAAAATATTGAAATTAATGAAATGAATGAAATTTCACATTTTCATGGAATAAAAAAAATAACATGAAAGTTTAGAGTCCGGTAAGGTATTCGTGAAAAATATATTGAAATAGCCAAATATAATAAATTTTTCATAGTGAAGAAAATATACTTGGAGATGGGGTATGTGAATTTATAATGAATTGTACATTGTACATTAAATTTAATGAGAAAAACATAAGGATCACAAAAATAATCTTTTTATCATTATCTTATCAAGCTGATATGAAAACATATTATATCAACAGTTGATCAATAGCTGTTGTATGTTGAGTTCAAATAATAATAATAGATCTCATTTACTATTAAAGTAAGTTCAATAGAAAATAAATAACATATTTTTAAACTTCTCTTTGATAAAAAATTATTGGATGTACATAATAATAAATAACAATTCCAATCAAACTTATGATATTTGTAAATTGATAAAACAATGCATTTTAATATCTAGTAGCCTGGAAAATATTATAAACAATGGACTTGAGAGAACTTTCTCCAGAACTGGCCAAAAAGGCCAAAGATGAATTATTTGAAGATCCTAAACGGATTCCACAAGACCTCCAAGCAATCAAAGACTGGATTGCAAAGCAACCACATTTGAACATTAGAACAGGTAAACTATCATAATATCGTAAAATTCAACAGAAGCATTATAAATTATAATCTTGTATCATTATTTATACAACAGATGATCAATGGCTTTTGGGATTTCTTCGAGGATGTAAATTCAGTTTGGAACGAACAAAAGAAAAACTAGATTTGTTCTACACAATGAGAACAGCTGCACCAGAAATGTGTTCAGTTGGTGACCCTATGGATCCCAAAATACAAGAAATATTAAGTCTCGGGTATCATATATTCAATGATTTATTTAGCTTGACTATATTAATCAATAGAAATGAGTTTTAATTTGGTTTAATATGCACACAATTAATACATAGTGGTGTTTTGTAGCGTTTTTGTAGTTTTGCCAAAAAGTATGAACCTGGATGATCCTCGAATAATGTTAATGAGACAAGGTGTATGTAATCCAGATAAAATATCCATGATAGATGTTTTGCGTGTAAGCCATATGTCCATGTGTTCTTTTATAATGGATGATGATCAGTTTGTTATTGCCGGTGGAAAAATAGTAAATGATATGAGTAATATGACAATGAGTCATTTTACCCAAATTACACCTACTATAATGAAAAAGATGGGGATTCTTAGTCAGGTAAGAAAAATAATTAAATTATATTTTACAAATCAATTTAATATTTATTAATGAAGGAAGCCACTCCAACGAGGCAAAAAGGAGCTCATATTATTAATATGCCGTCTGCTGTTGAAACAATAATAGGGTTAATCTTACGTTTAGTGAATGAAAAAAATAGAAGTCGGGTAAAGAATTCTGATTATTTGCATTATAATACTTAAACGAAGTTTTGAAAATAATCAATAATGAAAAAACAATTTATTTCATAATAGTTTTTCATTCACAAAGATATGGATGATTTACATAAGCACATTCCAAAATCTATATTGCCAGCTGAGTATGGTGGAGATGCTGGACCGATTCAGGATATGATTGGTTCAATTTCATTCAAAATGTAAAGCATGTTTCCATATTATATTATAATATATCAATATTATTTTCCGATAGATGAAATGAAAAAGAAAATAGAAAAAAAAAGGGACTGGTTTTTGGAAGAAGCTAAATACAAAACCGATGAAAGCAAAAGACTAGGGAAACCTAAAACAGCAGAAGCGTTATTTGGCATTGAAGGATCATTTAGACAACTCAATCTTGATTAATTTTTCACTACAAAATTATTATGTATCAGTTCTTTTACGCATTATTAGAAGAGGGTAAAATTTTTGATAAATGTAATCACATAATTTGTTTTAAAAATGTAAATAAATTGGAAAAAAATAAACTGGCAGTTCATCATATAAAAAATTGTTTTTCTAAATTAAAATGATTAAATTCTATTTTTTCATCGTATTATATATGTCCCCGCTGGCATGGGCTGACTGGCTCTTATGGTACATGTCCCTCACTGAAATACGACTTGGGCTAGCGCGGTGAGGTATAGACCTAGACTGCCTAGACTGCCGCATTTGTCTGGTAAGGCCTTGTCCAGCAGTGGATAACTAACAGGCTGCTAATGATGATGATGATGATGATGATGATTATATATGTAATTGTTTTGAATATTTCATCTATATAAAATTTAATAAACTGTCATTGTTTTTATTCACAATAGTTTATTCTGAATTAAAATTCTGAATTTTAAATATTTGCTTACATTTTATAAATCAGATTAATCATCAAAGCAGTCGAATATGATATATTTCGATCAACATATAAAATTTCAAATTTTTATTGTTAAAAGTTTTTAAACTATTCAAAAAATATAATGGTTTGTGAGCTAAAATTAAAAAAATTGAAATATGTAATTAAGTCATGAAAAAGTAAGAAAAAAAAACAATTATTATATTCGATTAGAAATGTATTAGTAGCTAAGAACTACTAAAACTTATAATTAAACAAATTAAATACATTTTTCAAGCTTTTATTTTCATCAACAATAATTCAAAAAATTATCTTCGTAAAAAATATTTGATCTTTGAAGGAGATAACTGAATTTAAAATGATTTTTTTAATTAATATTAGTAAAAAAAAAGATATAATTATAGATTAGTACCTATAATCTTTCTGACAGAAATTCAATTTTTTTCCTTTTCCATTTGTTTTCATGGGTCGCATGAAAAGTTTAAAATATCTAGCAGATCTGTTACTAACCATTTGAAAATTATAAAACGAAAAACATCTTATTCGAATTTCGAAAGATTTTTTTAATATTATATTGTTATAATACAAGACCTATACTAACTTGTAAGTATATAAAACTTTCTATAATACAACAATTTGAAATTTATATTAGTGATATACTAATAATTAAAATTAGTTGCCAAAATTTTTTGTTTTATATCATTAATAGTAAGAATTAGTCTGAAAATTTGGTATTTAGTTGTCTGGTCGCCGGTTGTTTACCACTAATTGTAAATCTTGAGATTATACATATATAGATAATCTTTTCATCAAATATCTTATCAAATTGACATAAAAATACAAAATATCAATACATATACGATGATAATTAAATGTTCAGTTGCAGAGTTAAAAGGTTTCCTTCACTTTGGAAGTAAGTCTAATAAAATATTAAAATCATTTTTTTTCAATTTTATCTCCAATTTTAAGTTACTCAATGGAATAAGCAATCATTTTTTTTTATTTGATAAAAGATTAAAAATAATGACACTAGCAAGTTGATCTCAAAATGTATTTAATTTACTTATTTCACTGAACATTATAGAAGATGAGCGGCATTAGAGAACTTTCTCCGGAATTAGCTAAAAAAGCTAAAGATGAATTGTTTGAAGAACCTAAAAGAATCCCACAGGATCTTCAAACAATAAAAGATTGGATTGCCAAGCAACCGCATTTAAATGTTCGAATGGGTAATTTTTTTAATATTTCGAGATTTAATTAAACAAATCGTATAAATTAATATGTAATATTTTAAAAATAACAGATGATCAATGGCTTCTGGGATTTCTACGTGGATGCAAATTCAGCTTGGAACGAACAAAGGAAAAATTAGATTTGTATTATACAGTTAGGACAGCTGTACCGGAGCTTTGTGGAATTTATGATCCGATGGATCCTAAGGCACAAGAACTATTAAGTCTCGGGTATCCTATGCTTCATGATTAATTTACAATTAGATTCACAATAATATACTCTCATGAAAAAAACAAATTTATTTTTTATTGAATGATAAATAAGTAATGGTATATTTAAGCGTTTTAGTAGTTCTACCAAAAACCATAAATCCAGATGATCCTCGTACGTTAATAATGAGACCAGGGTCATGTAATCCAGACAAAGTGTCATTTACAGACATGATGCGTATAAATAATTTGATTTTTTGTACTCTTATGATGGAAGATGATCAATTTGTAATTGCTGGTAGTAGGGTTTTAGCTGATATGGGTAATATGTCAATGGGTCATTTTACCCAAGTGACTCCTTCAATATTAAGAAAATTGGTGATGACTGGACAGGTATAAATAAAAGGAATTTAAATTTACAATATTATATAATATTTCACAATTCAAATTAAAATTTATTTATATAGGAAGCTAATCCAAGTAGACAAAAAGGAGCTCACCATATAAATGTGCCATCAGCTGCCGAAACTATAATGGGATTAGTCTTGCATTTGATGAATGAGAAAAACAGAAGCCGGGTAAATAATGCCATTTATTCATTTGATTATCGAATAATAAAATAAAATTAGGATAATAATAGGTATTAAAAATATGATTTGTTTTACAGTTTTTCGTTCACAAAAATATGGATGATTTATATAAACATATTCCAAAATCTATATTACCAACTGAATATGGTGGAGATGCTGGACCGATCCAAGACATGATAGGTTTAATTTTATTCATATTTATAAAATTAAATATGTTTTGATGTTATATTATATTGTAATATATATTATATCAATGAAATTTCTCAACAGATGACATGAAAAAGAAAATAGAAAGTAAAAGAGACTGGTTCTTGGAAGAAGCTGAATACAAAACCAATGAAAGCAAAAGACCAGGAAAACCAAAAACAGTAGAAACATTATTTGGCATTGAAGGATCTTTCAGACAGCTCAATCTTGATTAATTCGGGCATATCAGAGCTCTTTTTATTTTTGTTGAGCTAAATATTAATATAATTATATGGAGTCTTTATATTTTTATAAATGTAATTTAATTGTTTGTTTTTAAATGAAAATGTTTCTTTTTTATATTTGTTTTTTTATTAATTGGTTATTGATGATATGTGAAATTATTCTTTGTTCTTTCATAATAAAAAAATAAACACATCATCTGATTGAACTAACAAAATAATCCTTTTAAACAAGCCAACATTTAGAGTTTTTGTAAGGTTTTAAGCTGACTTAATTCTTATTTCATCATCATCATCATTGTCAACCGGTTTTGTGCCCACTGCAGGACAAGGTCTTCCCATCAAATATTGGGGGTCTAGGCTAAATACCTTATCCGAGAGCCAACCTCGTAGTGAAATTCTTATTTATATATTTTTATTCAAATTAGAAAAAAAAATTATAGTTAGTTATCTCCCAGCTAAGCCGGCTCAGGAAGCTGGCATAGAGTGGGGTGCATGTAACAGGCGGGATGGTGGGCTTCCCCTCGAAAAGTTAGTTATCTATAAATTTTATATTAGGATCATCAAACTTATATTTGCTGGTCCTAGTGGTTAAAATCGAGAAAATTAAAAAATGGCAAATTTTACAAATAAAGTAAAGATATTTTTTTAATTAATTAAAAAGAATATTTTAAAAATATGTCCAAATATTGATTTTTTTTATAACAAACTTAACAATTTATTATACATATTTTAACAAGTAAAAATGTGCAATTAGATGATCTTTCCAGAGGATAAAATTTGAATTTTATAACAAAGAGTGATAACTAATATGTATAACATAAGTGAGAAAAACGCTTGTAGATTATTTAATCGTTTTATCTTCATTTTATCTGACTGATATTAAAAAATACATTATATCAATAGATCAATGGTCATTGTAAATCCAGTTGAAACAGTAAAAGGTCTATTCACTTTTGATGTGAGTATAATAAAATATCAATTCATTAACATAATTTTTTTTTAAAAGTATTCTTTTTAAATATTTAAATATATAAATATTCGCTACGAGGTTGGCTCTCGGATAAGGTATATAGCCTAGACCCCCAATATTTGATGGGGAGACCTTGTCCTGCAATGGGCACTAAACTAGTCGACAGTGATGATGATGATGAAATATATAAATATATGTACAAATATACAAATAAATTTACTTTCATCATTTAATTGATGTTTAACAACAAATGATATGAAATTAGTGTAAATCAAAAACTCGTTAGCAACATCTTATCATTATTGATGTAAAATGAATATGTTGTTACATAATTGATATAAAAGCACATTTTTAATAAAACTAATGTCGCTGGCAATTATTTTACGAAAATATATTTTGAAATTCAATATAATACAATAGATTTATTTTTTCTACTATATTACAGTAAATTTTTAAAAGATGGGCATTAGAGAACTTTCTCCGGAATTAGCTAAAAAAGCAAAAGATGAATTATTTGAAGATCCTAAAAGAATCCCACAGGATCTTCAAACGATAAAAGATTGGATTGCAAAGCAACCACATTTAAATGTTCGAATGGGTGAGATGTTGTTATGTTTAGAGAGTTAATTAAATGAATAATTAAAAATTAATAATTTGTATCACTTTGAAAATAATAGATGATCAATGGCTATTGGCATTTCTTCGCGGATGTAAATTCAGCTTGGAACGCACGAAAGACAAACTGGATATGTATTACACAATGAGGACAGCTGTACCAGAGTTTTGTGGGATTCTTGATCCAATGGATCCCAAAGTACAAGAAATTCTAAGTCTTGGGTATTTCAATTTTTTTCCAGATTTACACGTAGAACCAATTATTAATTTATTTTAATATTTTACATCAATTTTTATACATTTAAGTGTTGGGGTAATGCTACCAAAAACATTAAAGCCAGATGATCCTCGAGTTATTTTGGTGAGACCTGGTAGGTATAATCCGGATAAATTAACCATCATGGATACAATGATTGTCAATCACATGTCTATTTGCGTCCAAATCATGGAAGATGATCAATCTGTAATCGCTGGTCAACGGTTTATAATTGATTTGAATGGTGTGACTATGGGTCATTTTACTCAAATGACTCCTTCAGTAATCAAAAAGATGGTGATGAGTGGTCAGGTATGAAAGTAATGAGAGTTTTGATTTAATATTTTATTTAAATATTAAAATAATTAATGTTTATAGGATGCCATTCCTATCAGACAAAAAGGAACTCACCATATTAATACACCATCAGGTGTTGATACGATAATGGGTTTGTTCAGATCTTTCATGAATGAGAAAAATAGAAACCGGGTAAAAATAAAGTTAATACTTTTGCTCATGGTTTTTAATAATTTTGTATTAAAAAAATAAATTTTTAGCTGTTTCTACATGGAAAAAACTATGATGAACTGTATAAATTTGTACCAAAATCCATATTACCAGCTGAGTATGGAGGGGATGCTGGACCCATTCAAGATATTATAGGTAAAATTTAATTTGTCGTTTTAAATGAATTTAATTTTTTTTATGTTCTATTATAAATTATAAATTTTTTTTTTCTTCTAAAAGATGAAGGAAAAAGAGTGATGGAAAGCAAAAGAGAATGGTTTTTGGAAGAAGCTAAATACAAAACAGATGAAAGCAAAAGACCAGGAAAACCTAAAACAATAGAAACATTGATTGGCATTGAAGGATCCTTCAGACAACTTAATGTTGATTAAAATAAATGTTTTTTAATTATTTTACTTTATTTTATTTTACAGGAAATAAAAATAAATTTGATTTTCTAAAGTAATAAAATTGGTTTATTATATATTATTATTATTATTATTACAAATTCTGTTGACAAAACAAATATGGAAAACGAAAACCAAGTGTGAATTATACTTATATTATGTCAGTTTTATAATTTTTTAATAAAAAATCTAAAAGTACAGGATACGTTTTTTTTATTATATAATACATTATTATTTTTAGGCATATATAAAAATGTCAAAACTTTTTTTTAAATAGACTTATTACTTTGATTGCATTTGTAATGAACAAATAAGTTTCCGAAAATAAATATACCTAACAATAAGTGTAGTAAAAATATTCTGATATATTTATTAGTACAGATTGTTCATTTTGATAAGGCGCAAGATAAGTAATTGAGTAGGTACTGGTTGTATCCATGACATCGTCTTTTCCTGGAAATCAATATTTATGGAAAAAATAATATAAATACAATATAATGAAAATATACCTATAGAAATTTTAAGGTTAAAAATCTTTTAAAAATAATTTTTCATAAAAAAAATCAATGTATTATATCTATTTATAAATTTCATTGGTTTTTTTTTATTAATATTTTTCGTTATAAACCTATACATAAGCTTAAATAAAATTCGAAAAAAAAATTATACACATATGTATATGTATACTGATAGCTACAAGTCTGGTGATAAAAAGTTTTCAACAACTACGAATCACACACCGACAAAGTTATCAGCACAATAGGTGAGTGCTGCTCAGTCAGTGTTCTACATTGGAAGGTGACGACTCATTAACGGGTAACTGATCATTTTCATTTTGAACATTATGCATTTTATTTAATTAAACTTTTTCAATAACACACAATAATATAATGAAATTAACTGTGAGTCAAGTAATTTTATTGATTTTTTGTGAGAAAATTAACATATTGCTAAGCTGTTTATTTTAAATTAATATTATTCGTATTCAATTTAAATGAAATTTCAAATATTTAGGTTGAAAAAAATTCATTGTGAATTCCAAATTCTTCTCACTATGTTTTTTAATAATATTAAAACAAATCTAAATTTAAATAATTTTCAAAAATATTTAAAAAATTTATCGAAAAAGGTGTTGGCCGTTGGGACATTGTTCTAGCATTTTCTTTAATTTTTCCTAAATAGTGTGTGGATGTTGTTTATTAAAAAATATATCAATTAAAATATAAAGAATATTTAGTTTAATTATTAATTTCATTTAATATACCTATAATACAATATTTGATAAACAACATTTTTCGATAGAAATTGTTTATTGTTAAATTTAGAAAAATAAATTTTAGAACATGTATGAAGTCGATCTTTGGTAGACTATAAGATAGAAATAATAATAGCGATATAATCTCTAATATCTTAAAAATATATTTTAAGTTGTTTTTCTTAAACATTGATAATTGAATTTAATTAAATTGATTTCATCTACATCTATTGAGAATTGATAAAAAATATTGATTACAAAATTACTTTTGAGTTTTTTTTAAACAAATCAAAACGTTGACGGGTCAGGGTCGAGTGTATTTGATAAAATAAATCTCAAATTGAATTGATTTAAATTATTTGTGCTCAAAAAAATTGTTTAAATATTATTTACAGTTAATATGATGTCTGTGAGATTATTGGGTCCTGAGTTGACTGCGAAAGCAGCTAAAGAATTAAATGAAGATCCCTCTAGAATAGCAACTGATATTGAAACAATTAGACAATGGTTAAAACAACAACCGCACCTGTCGAATATACAAATTTGTAAGAGAGTTTATGGAAAATACCGAAGATTTCTTTCGTATCATATTTTTGTAATAATAAACTTTTTTTTTCATTTGCAGCCAATCAAAGAATATTATCGTTTTTAAGAGGTTGCAAATTCAGTCTTGAAAAATGCAAACAAAAATTAGATTTATATTACACTATGAAAAACTTGGCTCCCGAACTACTCGCTAATAGAGATCCAATGGACCCAAGAATACAAGAAATTCTCAAATCTGGGTAACATTAATTTTTCTCTTTCATTTGAAAGCAAATTCATACGTATACAATTCATAAAATATTTTATATTATATAAGAAAAATAAAATATAAGATTTTCGATTCTATAATAAATAAAATTGAATCAACACAAAAAATCGCACATGGAACTAAACTGAATTTAAATAATACTCATTTGACTCAAGAAAAACTTTTTATTTAGAAAATTATGAAGTTATGATTTTCATATTGATTTATTTTAAATATTAGTTTTCTATTCAAATATTTTTATATGATTTTGTGTTTAAAAACAAAATAGATCTGCACACAAATAATAAATTACAAAAAAATAAAACAAAATATGATTTAAATTATTATTTTTTACTTTCCTACTAACTAATTAGCTAAACTTATTTTATAGGGTTGCCTTACCATTTTTGGGACTATCAGGTCCTGATGCCGAAAGAGTATACTTGATTAGGTTAGGCAGTTTCGATTCTTCCAAATACAACTTGACCGACGTGCTGAAGACATCATTCATGATAACCGATATATTGCTGCAAGAGGATGATAACTACGTAATCAGCGGTCATGTATGCATCGATTTTCCAATACAATCCGAGACAATTTTCTTTTCGCCATTTTCATCATTTCCCTTTTACAGGTGATACTGGTCGATTTAAAAAACGTGTCCTTCGGGGTGTTTGCTCAATTCACCCCAGCTCTGGCCAAGAAAGTATCAACATGTATAGAGAAATCCTATCCCAATAGACATAAGGGGGATCACATAATCAACACTCCCACAGGATTTGAAACAGGCTTCAATTTGTTCAAAAGCGTGCTCAGCGACAAGCTCAAAAAAAGAGTAAGTTCGTCCCGGATGCACACTTTCGATAATTGTATTCTACGTATGTGTATCGATTTCGCATTTTACGTTTTTTTTGTAGGTCCATGTCCACAACCAAAATATGAATTCCCTTCATAAATGCATTCCGAAACATTTGCTGCCCAAGGATATGGGAGGAGATGCAGAGACTATACAACAATTGACAGGCATTTATTTGACAAAATGTGTATTTGGATTGTTTGAATATAGAAATTGATTATAATACGATTTATAATATTTACAGATTATTGGAAGAAGAAGGTAGAAAGTTATAGAGATTGGTTCTTAGAAGAAGAAAAGTATAAATCTGACGAAAAGATGCGTCCAGGCAAACCGAAAACTAGTGAAGAACTTTTCGGTGTCGATGGTTCTTTTAGGCAATTGAATATTGATTGAAATTCATTATTTTTTTTAATAAAAGTCAACTGACAATGATACAGTTTAGCATTTTTTAGGTTGTGATTTATTTGCCTTTAAATTTTTTTTACTACGACAATTTGTTAATTTTAAATCTTATTTTTTTCTTATGATTGATGTCTGGAAAATTTTCTCATAAAATAAAAGTTTTCTAATTGATTTGTATTTGCTATTTCTTATTAATAAAAATTGTGTGCTGGTTGTCAATTTTCATATGCAAATCAATAAATAATAAAACAATGTAGTTATATACTCGTATTTATAAATTGAAGAAAAACATACATATTAAGTGAATTAATTTAGTCATATACATTATTAATATATAAAAAAAATCTAAACTCCATGTTTACTGAAGTGAAATAATTTCATATTAAATTTACGAATAATACATTATACTCTAGATTTATAAAATTAAAGTAAATGAATTTTGAATTGATAATATTTTAAGATTGATCAAAATAATATATTGATTAAACTAGACAAGGTTCAACATTTATGAAACATATTTTTTCTAGGAATTAATGGAAAAATGATCGCTTAGTCGCTAAAAAAAAAAAAAAAAAGATTTTCGTGTTTTAATAAAGTTCAATGAAATGTAGATCAAATAGCATGTGGTACGAGCAATGACCTAAATAGTGACATTACGCTGTCGGAAAAACCAGTTGTATGTTACATATCAATTATTTTTTTCTAAACTTGATTCAATTTGAGAATATATTTTTCTCAAAGTGCAAATACTTTATCTTATCTTATCATTAGATATAATTATATCTGTATAACATCGTAATCTCCTCGCTTCGAGCTATTCCGATACAAAATCATGTTCGTTTCCAAAGATCAAAAACCCAATTTTTTTCATTTCATTTCACACGTATACGAAATTCAAAATATCCAAAACATATTTTACACAAACTGAAAATTTAGACTTTTTCATATTCAAGCAGTGACAATCAAATTCATTCGTCATGTAGTCTTTCACAGTTTACCGAAAAGGATTGGCATTCGAGGCAACGAGTATCTCGTTTCACTTTGTATGCGGACGACGTGCAAGATTGCAATCCTCGTCGTCGATTGTTTGCAATGTCGCACATTGTGCAATATACAGCGTGTAACAAGGATGTCGTAACATCAATATCATCAACGATCGCATTTTTTATAAACGATATATTATATTTTGATGGAGAGACCTTCTCCTGCGGTGGACTCACAACGGGTCGATAGTGATGATGATGATATTATATTAAAAATATAATATTTATGTCATCATCATCATCAAAATCGACCCGTTAGTAATCCACTGCAGGACAAGGTCTCCCCATCAAATGTTGGGGGTCTAGGCTATATATTATACCTTATCCGAGAGCCAAATATTTATGTATTATGTTAATATCTATATAATTTCAAATATTAAATATATTACAATATATTACATATAATATGATGTAATACAATATAACATATGATATTATATAAGATTTGAGTATGTAAAAAATACTTGAATTTTCATAATTTTTGACCGACTTTACAAAATTACTCAACTGATTTATTCAACGATAACTCACAGCAGTGACAGCCCTGCTTTAAACTGAATAGGTGCTACCAATCCGCGATAAAACTGTGCGGCCAGCATAGTCATCATCGGCGTTCAGTCATCGTGCGACATCGACCGCGAGGTGCCGCCACATTTCAACACGGCACAAAGTCTATTTTCGTCACGGACGCCGCTGCTCAGTGACCGTCGCGGTCATGAACAAACAACAGTGATGATTGACAACGATCCCACCGGTCATCAGTCGAGTTTGATGCGAATCATCAAGCAGCAAAGCGTTCTACAGACCAAAAACAGTTATGTCGAGAAGCAGGTGGACCAGCCCACTCCGATGGGAATCGTCGAGCAGCAACGCGAGTATCACCATCAGATTAGTCACAATTACGTCGAGGCACAGGTGGACCAGCCTACCGATGGAGGTCAGCTGTACAGAATCAGAAAGATTTTCGAGGAAGGTAAGCAGACGGAGCGGACGACGTCGTCGATGATGGAGCTCGACGATTTCCCCTGCCAACGGGGAAATGTGGCCAGTCTCAAGGCTCAGCTGACACCGAAGATCACGAGGTCGATGTCCACCTTCAGCAATTCGTCGGACACTTCAGTCAACTCGGTGCTGTCTAAAATATCGCACATGAGAATTTATTCCGATGGCGATTGCATGAAGGGGAAGCGGAAGTCGGACTCGAAGTCGAATTTTTACGTGAACACTACGCTCCGGGCGTCCAGGGGACCGAAGCCGGCTATTCCTCCGAAGCCTAGCAGTCTGTATCCGAAGGTCAAGGAAGACGATGCCGATTCGTGTTACGAGGCGGTGGATAATGTGATTTATGAAAATGTCAAGTATGAAGAAAATGGTTCGGTGTTCTCGGAAAATTCGGCGGAATATGAGTCTATCAGCGACGAGAGCCGTGTATGTGAAATAGTTCTCGAGCCAAATGTTTATGAAAATGTTGATGAAAATGTGTTGCAATTGCCATATATAGAGCCTGTAGGTGAATCTAGTGACGGTATTTATGAAGATTTAGAGATTCCTGTTAACAATGCACAGAAATTCTTGGAAACCTCTATCGACAATATCGGTGATGATGAGGACGATTTTGGTTTTGAAATATGTGAAATTCCGGAGGAATTTCAAACAAAGAAAATCAGAACATTTAACGATTCTATTCAAAGTTTACCAGAAAGCAAGAGAAATAAATATAAAAGGTAACATACCAATATTTCAATCTTGCCTATTTCCTTTTATGAAAATATTAGATTAATCATAGAATACACTAACTATGACTAAAAATTGTGAATAATTATAGTGTTTTCCCGTACCCGTTTTGGAATATTTATTATTCATTCTATTAAGGAATACTTAATTTTTATCTAACGTCGGAAAAATGTTATATATGGAATGTAATATGACCTGATATCAGAATCGATGCGTGTTTAAAGCAAATGACTCATTCTTCTTGTCAAATGTGCATCGTATGATAGTACATACACACTTCATATAAAAAACCAATTGTACCTTTTTAAAGGTTGTTATCTTATTTTTATATGTGTTAATAATTTCGATGAGACATGGTTTTGGAAGCCAAACGTTTTTATATCCGATTTTAAGTGGATTTGAAAATACATTATGTGATATTTTCAAAATTATACATCGTTGTTGTGCCATGACCATGACTATTTTGTAATTTTCACCAATACATAAACATAGTTTCAATCGTATGTAAAGATTCGCAAATTACGCTACATACGTCATATGGACATGTGATTTAAAAAAAAATGAAATATGTGACCTTCCGCCGGTAAAATTTAGTTTTACGTATCACTGCGGATGCTAGAAACGTTGCCCGATTTGCAAAATTTTCGAATATCAATTGTGTTCGCTTTTGTTGTGCTGATAGTACAGATTATCTAATCGGGTGAATTATTTGTGTTGCCGACATCAATGGAGATAAAATGTATTGTTTCGTATCTATTTCACGAAATTCATACGTTGAAGGAATGGGAATTTGTTCACATACGAATTGTAAAATAATAGACACTAAATGAAACGAATTCTGAGTATTGTGACAGATTTTTTTCCATTCAAAGTAGGCCTTCTAACTCGATATCGCATTGAAATTGCGTGTATATTATTATCTTTACATTTTTCACATATAGATTTTTTATATATTGAATATTATAAACTATTTTTTTTCAATATTTTAATACGTTTAAGAAAGTTTTGTTCGAGATTATTTTTATATGCCATGCAGTGGGAAAGTTGCGAACAATATAAGACGGTATGCGTCAAATGATTGCTAACATCCTTATGCTTTGCACATGCTAACTGGGAATGGTCGTCAATTTAATAATTAGTCCAATGTTGCGGAATATATTCAAACAAAGATGCTTTTTTTTAGTAAGTTGGCTGTATTTTGTAGCACTGAATATTCTAAATGAAGAATGACGTAGTATTTGCGATAACACTATATTTCGGTGCAAACTGGTGATGATGTCCATAGTAAATAAATGGACGAAAGTAAAATTAGAAACATTTTGCTGGTAAAAAAATATTAATAACGATGCAATATATTTTAAATTTCAGAAAACTGAAAGAACGCATAGAAGAACTAATCCAATCCGAGGTTAATTATATAGAAAGGTTGAAACGTATCGTTTACGATTATATGCCAGAAATGGACAACTCAAATAATGCGGAAATTGCTGTTTCTTCCGATTTCACCAAAGATAATATATTTTCCAACATTGAAGACATACTCAATTTTCATACGCAAGTGATGTTACCCAATCTCAAAAGGCATAGGAGGAATCTTAAGAATTTGGCTGAAATATTTGTTAAGAAAGTGAGTAGATATATATTTTAAATAAGATTAATTCATTATTTTATTATATATCTATTGATTAGTAATAAATAATATTTTTTCAGGAACAACTATCAACTCTTTATATTGATTATGCTATGAATTATAAAAAAGCAAATCAAATTGTGTATGAAAACAACGGATTTTTTAAGGTTCGATTTAATTTTATATTATCAATATATGCAACTATAAATTTAGCTTAGTTTTTAAAATAACGATTTTTATCCAATATACTTTATACACCTTTTTATCTTATCAGTCTATCGTCCATTTGTTTTTTTTCCACTATTTCCCAGAGTTCCAAGAGTATTATTTGTGCAATAACTTATGCTGCTTTTTATCCATTTCAACGTTTATCTTTTGAATTCATCGTTATTAATAAAATTATTGATATGCTTCTTATTTTAAAACTTTCTTGAATTTTATATAAAGCATTAATTATTTTAGTTTAGTATATCACTTAATTTATTCTTTTTAATCGAAATTTTAATAAAATATTTTGTTTCTAGACAAAACAAATAGAACTTAACGAGAAACTAAACCTATCAGGATATTTATTGGAACCAGTACAAAAACTGCCTAGATATGCACTTTTTCTGGATGAACTTCTGAAAGCTTATAAATTATATGCTGAGGGAAAAAGAGAAGATTCTGCGTATTATAGTGCAAGAAACAGTCCAACTAATCATAAGACTGATGACGATGAAGATGATGAAAATAAGGCCAAACGTGAGGAAGAAGATAAAATCATGAATGCTTTCCATGACGCATCTATCACGATAAAAGGCATATTGAATCGTATTGATGACAGTTTGACCATTTCAAATATTAAGAAAAGTTTGGTGAGTCCAAAAAAACTATATGTTGGTGCATTAAATGGTAAATATATAGATCTTGATACATTTTTAATATTATATGTACTCACAGGTTAATTTAAGAGATCAAGGAGATTTATTATTACATGACGAATTCATGGTTACCCATTCCGGTAAACGATATTATATGCGATGTTTCTTGTTCGTGAAAAATGTGATATTCACAATAATTGATAAAAGTGTAATTATCTTTGAAAATATCTTAATATCTTTAATTTTTGATATAAAATTTTATGCGTATAATAAAATTTTACATATTAATTATAGCAACCAAAAGAAGAGAGCTACATGTATCATGACTCTATACCAGTGAGTCAGCTTGGAATCACTCCGCCAGAATATAAAGATTCAGATAAATTTGAAATTTGGTATATTAAGAGAGACTTCAAAAATTTTCATTTAGAAAGCAGCGTCAAAATCTGCCAGTGCTGGGTTAAAAAAATTTCTTCATTGTTGTGGGAAGAGGCTGCATTCAAGAAACGTAAGTTATCTCGATATTATATTGTATACGCTTTATCCGTTATATGAGAACTTATTACATTTTTGAATTAAATAAAAACTTTTAGAATTACTCAAAAATCGAGAAGGCGATCGATGGACGAAATCTCTCAAACCAGTAAAAAGAAAAGATGACGAATCAACGAACGATTCTTGCAATGAATCCGTAGCTGGATCTTCAACATCTTGGACAATCCCACCGGAAAAATGTATGTCTACTAACACTCGCAAGCGAAGGAAAAGGAAAAAGGAGGTTAAAACTAACACAATAGTTAATGAGGCCCTAAAGTTCGTTGGTAAAAATTATAATGTTATGTGGAACATTCGCACATAGATCAATGGTAGCTTGGATTTCATCTAGTCCATTTTTTGTCGTTACTTTTTTTTATAGTTTATTGACTCGTAAGCTAATGTTACTGTTGCATTTTGTATCATTGAATCTCATATTTCATTTACGATTTTCCAAAAAAAAAAAAAAATACATTAGCATGAATAATTAGAACATATAAAATTTACATGGAAAAGTAAAAGAATTCATTATCACATTGAGATTAAATTTTAACACTATTAACAATCATCACATACATGCTTATGTGCGTGTGTGTTTATGTGCTTGTGAATGTGTGCATGTGTTATATTAATATAGTTTATATGAATATTTATAAAAAATGACCAAAAATTATTTATAACAATAACATATTTAAGCCATAACAAATCATGTAAGCAATTTTTTTGTATTAAACCATTTTAATACCGATCACAAGTTTTGTTATTTATAACCCTTAATACTATAATACCGATATAGATAATAGTATTAATTGATAAAATATAACGAAATATTTTGCACACAATCAAACACATAACACACACACATTAATATAGTGAATGGCTAGTTGAAATTTTTATGCGCATTACTATCACATGGGCTTTATTTAGATTTGGAGTGTGTTCGAACGTTGATATTTGATATGCGGTTTGTCAATTTTGGGATGTGGTTTTTGCTAACATTTTTTTATAATGTGTCTGTTTTTTCTATTTTTTTTTTTAAATTTAATATGAATCTATACATTTCAGATTCTTCGCTTCGCGGGGTTCGGGGCGAAATAAGTCGCGTAAGAAGACCATTTAAAAAAAGAACTACGTGGTACGTGGAGGAGGATTCATAATAGTTCGTTCTAGTGATTTTTATATAATTAACATAACGTCGGTAAAAATTTTGTTATAATAATAGACAAAAAGGGAAAAAAATTTAATGGTTAAATGTAAATTATTATACAATTTTTTTTAAAGACAATTTTTTTTTAACGCTTATGAATTGATATATCGGAGTTTTCGTATTATTGTACAAGGAAAATATTGACTTAAGTTTTCCTATATGTTTCCTATTTTTATTAGTATTTTTAATTTTTCGTAATAGGTAAATTATTTGATTTGAATTTCATGTAACTGAAAAAATTTATTACAAAGAAAATATACATTCTTTAAAAAAAAAAAAATAGAAATTAAAGTTGTTTTTATTATCATTCAAGTCACCTTTATCGATATTATCCTCATTTCTAAAGAATTATTAATATATAGAAAATATTTACTCAAACAAGCGAACTATTAATCCGATTTACATCCATATATAATAAAAACAACACATCCATTAATACAAAATTATACAACTAAACTCCCATTACGCCTGTTCCATTGCCTCGAAACGACCGATTGTGCACAAAATTTGATCAAAATATTATAAAAACACCACAATTCGCATGCAATTTATCCACATTTCAGCAGAATGGGCGTGTTTGGGAAGCGGGCACAAATCACCCGAACAAACGTGATCTGTACACATTTTCGAACATCAATATTCTATTTAGAGCGAATTACTGGCTTGGCACGTAGCGGCCATTAAGCCAAACTACTTTACACTCCATTTAATCGAGCTCGATGCCGGGTGAGATGGACCTTGACCGAAATATTCCGTGGATCAGAATTTGACTGAGGAATTGAATTTTTTCTCGGATTAGAAAGATTCTGAATGTTTTGATAGTGTTGTCGGGTAGGTAGTATGTTTAGAAATTAAGGAATATTATTATAGTTGCAGTCGGATATATACATATGTATATGGATAGATGTTTGTTATCGATCGTTTTGAAGTTGTTTGATAAGAGGTTTTTGTGGTATTAATTTCTTTAAGAATTATTTTTATATGTGTATTTAACGCGGAAAAAATGGAATTGGAAAAAAGTTTTATTATGTTAGATTGAATATTATTATATCGTGATGATTCATAGTTTAAAAGAATATATTTGGTAAACAAACGGTATTTTTAGTTAAGTTTTTACACTTCAAATTCAAAAAATCAACGAGAATTCATATTAATGAATTTCATTGATTATTACGACAACGGTCTTAATAATATAGTTGAATTTGAAGTGTAAAAACTGTAGACATAAATTGATCTAAATTGTGAACCTTTTCATACAATTCTAATCAAAATAATTTTTCAATATTGGAATCATATTCTGTAATTGAATATTCAAATGAAATCAGTTTATTTTACTAAATAATCATACTTCGCTATAAATAGAAAATAGATTAATATATTTACAAAGAACAACATTCTTCAATTCTTACCAACACGAAATACGATCCGACAATCTCAGTTTATACACAGATAACAAAACAATAACGACACATTCTCCTATAATACAAACACGACATTCAAAACAAAAATCACAACCCACCACCAAAACACGACGCCCACCCACCCATCACCAACACCCCGAACCCGCACACCGATCAAACACCCACAACAACCCAATCATCACCGAACCGACAACCTTCCCATACGAAAATCTCAAAATCCCAATTACGACGACACACCCGCCACCAAAAGGGCGTGCACTTTCATCAGGTCGGAAGTGCCAAACTGCGACACTCGTAAAAGTTAAGACTTCCCGCCGTAATTAATGGCCGGCCGGCGAAATAAAAACGAGAAGCCGGCGGCATTTTTATCCCACCTTTTTCACGGGACACGTATGTCCTTTCGGTCGTAAAACGGGATCAACATGCCTTACGAGTGGCCTATGCTCCCCTCGGTCAAACGGCCGGATCGCCTCGGCGAGATTACGACATTATTTAATTTGTTGCTTCTCCAACTTGGTGTGTGGGTGTTTGATTTGGCGGATTGGTCGTCCGGTTATGGGGGCGTGTTTTTGGGTTTTTGTTTGGATACGGATTGACGTCGGTGGTCGTTTTGTTTTGTGTGTTTAGATTTTTGGTGAAGTGCGCTTTTCCTTTAACTGTCGAATATTTTAAAATGTTATTTATATTATATGTTATCTTATCTGAATTGACGCACATATGTTTTCGATAAACGAAATATAATTTTCTTGCGGTGGTACTTTTTTTAATTGAAGACTGTCATTTTTTCGATAATAAAAATCGATATTTTATTGAGGAAAATTATGTTTTAAATAAAATTATTTGATCGAATCAGTTTGTATTGCAAAATGCATAAAGCTGATTTTCTTTCACATTTGAGAAAGCCAGCATCATGCAGCCGCATTCGGCTCACCTTTATCCTCACTCGTAAATTGACATTATTTTCATGACGTTGAAAGTTTTATGGTAGTCGTTTGGTGGCCTTTTCGTTAACATTAAAAGTCTAATTGAGCTTCGGCTGACCGCATAAAACAAATCCTACATCTGCAATGTTTACCTGGCTTGATTGAACTGACCGGCTATGCAGCCACATCAAAGTTTTGTACAAAGTGCACATAAAGTTTATTATGTCGCGTCTCGTCTTATACATGGTAATATTATATGATGTATGTATAAGTGCAGTTTCTGTAAGTATTTTAATGAGAGATTTCATTATGGGTGTGATTAATTTATCTGTTATAATAATCAATGATTAAAAATGATTCATATCGATTATTCGAAAATTTGCATAACAGTTTATCATTATTATCACATGAATCATAATAATATCCGGCTGTAAAATATATTTTTATATTTATTGATTTTTTTTATACTCAATGTGTTATGAAGTGATAATATTTTTGTAACGACATAATTTTTCATATCAATTGAGAAATAAGACTTTAAAAAGTTTGTAAGATAAGCTTTTTACAAATTTGAAGTACTTAGTATGCGTATTAATAAGTAGATGTAAAGAATTTTCTAGAAAATTGGTACAATATCGTACAAAAATTATGAAGAAAATTTTTGTGATATTGTGATTAAACAACTTTATAATATTCAAAGTTATCCGTATTATTTTTAATTATCTGACAAGGAGAAGCTCTTAGGTTCGGAACGAATATCTCAATGAAATATTTTTTTTCAATAGATTACCTTTATTGTATCGATATGGTAAAGTATAAAAGCGCACTATCGAGCCAATTTAATTAAAAACGACTTCAAAGTTTCGATATTTTGACGTATCGCTTATATATTTTTGTGAGTAAACGCTGTACAACAAACATTGTCATTTGTTTGTTGTACGGCGTTTATTCAAACACACATATAAGCGATACGTCAAAATATTGAAACTTTGAAGTCGTTTTTAATTAAATTGGCTCGATAGTGCGCTTTTATACTTTACCATATCGATACAATAAAGGTAATCTATTGAAAAAAAAAATATTTCATTGAGATATTCGTTCCGAACCTGAGAGCTTCTCCTTGTGAGATTAATCAGAATTCATTTTAAAATTCTTATAAATTCTGATTTTTTTCCAGATAAATTCCACTTATTAAATATTCATGTATGACCCGAGCGTTGCAAATAATTATAATTATTAGAGAATCTCTTTAAAAGATCTGATTTTCAAATTTTATCGTACAAATTCATAAGGTTAGTGGATTTAAAAAAATATATGATTAATAGTAAAGTTGACCAGGGTATAAAAATTAAACGCCAAAAACACTTCGAATAATTAATTTTATATTCATATCAAGTAAAATTAGAATTTATAATACACGTTGAATCATATTTGTATTTGCATAAAATTATTTTGGATCTTCTCTTGATATATGTACATAAAATAGCCCTAGCCAACGGCCATGGGATTTCGACTGCTCTTAACATGCGTCGAGGTTCATTTAAAGATGGCATCGAAACCCAGTTGTCGTTTTCATCGTCGTATATTTCCATTGTTGACCAATTATTTTCGTCACTTGAGGACCCACCTATATATCGTAAAGAATAAACGAAATTTCATTAATCGATTTGTTTTTAAAACCAGAGCTTGAATTAAAATATTTTATTAAATAAAATTATGAATATAAAAATGAGTACTAACCTACGATCACGAATTTTCCAAAAAGGTTTCCACTTCCCATCCATGCGTTAATATTTTGTAATGGATGGATCATATTCCATTTATCAATTGTATGATCATATTTTTCAACGGTATTTAAATAGACATCACCTGACATCATTCCACCCGCAACATACAAATAACTACCAATAACTGTAACCTATAAACGAATGAAATAGAAATTATAAGCGAAATTGAACTAAAAATAGTTTCTATGTCAATGAAATTTTAAAATGTGTTCATAACTTTGATACATATATAAATAATACATATATTTTACTTTTTAAAACATACCCCAGGAGCGTAACGTTCCTCATTCATTGAAGCACATTTTTTCCACTTATCAGTAACAGTATTGTAACTTTCAGTATCAGAAAGATAGTTTTTTTCATCTTTTGCTCCCCCAACAACAAAAATTTCTTCATTTAAAGTTCTGGCTTCACATCCACTGCGTGGTGTCGGCATTGGGGTAAGTTCATTCCATTTTCGTGATATTAGGTCCCACCTATATTTGCCATATTATTTAGAATTATTTAATGAAAATTAATTTTTAGTGCAAAATTTACTTACATTTCTACATGAGCTAAAACAGTTTTGTCAAAACCACCTATCGCGTATACACGTCCTTTAAATTCTACTGCTGATAGATCGTTTCTTTTATATTTCATTGGCGGCAGATTTTCCATTGTACCCGTGCTCAAATCATAACTCTGAACCTAAAATAATACATATTTTTATGTAATAAAAATATTTCAATTTACAATTAATTCTAATTCATACTCACTGTATTAACACAAATATCACTATCAATTACACCTCCAATCAACATTAGTTTATTTTCCAATAATACCGCAGAAAATAGGATTCTGTCGCATTCAAAATTTTCTACTTTTATCCATTTCTCGTTTCTCAAATCGAATATTTCCATAGTTTTTGATTTCTGAATTATTTTAATTCAACAATATAAATTTAATGTTAACGTCGTATTAATAAATTATCCTATTAACATACTTACGCCATACTCTTCAGAACCAACAACCGTTAAAGTATTAATATCATAAGAATCTCTTAAATTTCCATCAAAAGGCATGAGTTTCTTCTCATATTTCCATCGTTGAGCATTCAAAATCTTATTTAAGCATTCGGTTGATGAATTATCATTGCAAAAGGATTGAAATTGGGAACTACTAAAAATCTAAAATAAAAAAAATGCAAAGAGTTAGTATGTCGAAGGGAAGCCCACCATCCCGCCGTTACATGCACCCCAGTTAGTATGTATAACAACATTTCTAAAAGCTATATTAATATTTCCAACTCACATATCCAGGTAAATATTCAAATCTAACGTATTTCAGCAAATTATCCAGATGTTGTTTTCTCGATACACTATCGTGGCTTATCCATTTCTTCACTGAGTTGAAAACAATCGTTTCATTTGCAACAATTATGTTGGAATTTAGTAATTCTGAAATTTCTGAATCGTTCAAATTCAAAAAATCGAGCGACTGAGAAACCTGGATCGTTAATTATTGATGTAGTATAATCTTGGTTAAATCAAGAGAATTTCATGTGAATTGAAAATAAAATACCTTTTCATAATTTTGTCTGGCGTATTCGAATGCAATGCTCCTCAAATTATCTGATTTAGCCAATTTCCATTTCGAAATGCAGTTCGAAAAATCCATTCTCTTTTTAAATATATTTTCACAACCTTCAATAATCGGGGTCATTTTTAAAAATATTGCCAACAGCATTATTTCATTCAGATTTTTCTCTGACACTCCTGTAACGATCGAATAAATTTTATAAGAGTATGAATATTTATTTTTAGATTAATATTAGCAATTCCTTATTTACTCATAATTCCGGTGTAGCAATACTCGATCGCGGACTTGACAGTTTCCAAATCCATATTTTCCATTCTTACTTCCGCCTTTGATTGATTATCACTGAATATTGTGTCGAAGTAGGCACTGGATGACGCCAAAACGTTTTTGTGAACGGGGATTCTATATAAAAAATAAAATATTACTGAGATATAATATTTGTTATATCGTTTTTACGAATTAAAATTTCTCACCTTTCCGTGTTGACAATTATTTCAGCGTCACAATATTTATTCTTATTTTTCATATCAAATAAACTATCACCGAACTCCGTCGGGTTTCTGATGATGGTTTCAAAGTCGCTCATTTTTGATGATTGATTGAAGGTGTCTCCTGCCTAGAATGCTAGTCAGACTAAAGCTGTTCTTCGTTTTATACTAAATTTTCTAACCGCGGTATTATTTATAGAAGATAAGTTCAATAATCACGGTTAACTATCCACAATCTTGTGAATAACAACGAATGGAAATATTTTCAAAATAAGTAGTGATTTTAGTTTCTTTTCGTGAAAAAACATTCAAACGAATTCTAAGTGAACGTGTGATGAAAAAATTTCATTTACTGTGTCTTTTCACTTTAAATATAAAAAGTAATGTATCAATTCATTTAAAAAGTATCCTATCGAATTTTTTTCTGGAGAGTTACTTTTTGATATAAACTAAATTTATCAAGAAAAATATTCTACAATATAACCATAATTATATTTCTGTTTATAAGTAATAAGTATGAATATTTCCGATTTGTGGGAACATGTACATCAAAAGTATATCGTTTTCTCCATTTACTAAGTATTTAACAATATTCGAGCAGTGACTGCAAACAAATTTCAACATCTACGAGTATGTATCCTAGTGTTACATATTTCATACACAAATTCCCAATTTTCGTCTCAATTATATTGTAAGTCTACGAATTTTGAAGATAATAAAAAAATTTGAATTATTGAGTAGGCAAGTTAGTCCTCGGTTCAATGCATTGTTATTTATCGGGCGCATGTGAGATTATGTTAATATTTATTTTTAATTAACCACAATCTTCTAGATGAAAAGAAAAATAATTATTTATCAGTTCACATGTTTTGTTGTTCCATTTGTCCTTATGACCTTTAGCTTGTCATTTTATTATGATATCTTATAAATTTTAACCGCAAAAATGACGGTGTCTGATTATAAGCCACCGACATGTTTGTCTGCACGTGTTTGTCCACCGCACGTGTATGTCGATCGGAAAACACAAAAAAGAGAGGCTGGGCGACAGAGACAGAGGAAACGACACCAAAATCTTTTCAAGAATTGGTGAGCGATTCCCGTCAGAAAGATCGTCGAAAAGGACCACCAGAACCTTTGTTCTTAATCAATGTGACACGCTGGCCCAGAGTAGCCCCTGAAAATCTCAGATCACAAAAAAACAACCAACTACAATAAAACGATTTCCACACAACCCCCTGAAAATAATTACACGCGAAAAACACCAATTTGATCCTATTATTGTCAATGAAAAAATCCCAAAGCGACACCTCGGCACCGGCCGCAATTTCGAGCTTAGCGCGCCGGAATTAACGCCGCAACGGCGCGTTAACTACGCCCGCCGTAGTGAAATTTTAACACACAACCACCCATGAAAAGGCAAATCACCTCGGCCATGATCTCGTCGTAAATCCCGGCCGATAGCCATAGACGAATATTCGGGATTTGGCGGCCATGCGAGGGCGATGGATTCGCGTGTGTCCGATACGTTTGTGGAGTTGTGTGTGCATGCCGCGGTGTCGTTTCGATACAAATGTTAGGGTTGTGGGTTTTGTTTGGTTGGTGTGTGTGTGTAATTTGCGAATTAGAAGTAGCCGTGTGAAACCGTGTTGCGGATCACGCGAGCTGCTTTCGCGTAACGAACTTTCAAATTGGAACGGAGCCGATCGATGATTGGGGACTTTGTGTTTTTCGGTTTTAGTTTGTATGGGTTTTTTGGCAGTGATTGATTGTGCGTGTTTTGATTAGATTTGTAATAATTTAAAGTAGAAGGTTTTATAATGTTGTGTTGCATGGTGGTGTCAAAATATTTTATGAACGTGTCATTTAAATTTGTATTAAAATATTAATATTTTTTATGAAATTCAATCGTTTATTTTTATCAAATTTACCAATCATTAAAGTTATGCTTTGTGTGGCGTTATCAATACATGAAAAAGTGTACTATTGAATGAATCATTTTAAATGGTTTTTAGTATTCAAATTCATCAATAGTTACTTTCATTTCATTACTAACATAAGTATAATAATAGACATGCATAGAGTTAAAAAAAAATTGAAATTTTCAATGGTTCATTAGTAGAGTCTTGTCATTCAATAGACATTGTACAGACAGTATATAATAATTTCCGAGAAAATTTAATTCTTGTTATTGTGTTCATACATTAATCACAAATTATCAGTTAATTAATTAAAATAAAATTACTAATGACACAAATATTTCAGACATTTTTATACTAACATAAAAAAATCACGATATCTTCAAAGTTATTCAACATCGATAGCGATTACTAAAAAATAAATAATAAAAATCGATGACTAACACTAAAAATATGTCAATATCAAAATTCAACGAAACACTCTAACATAAATCGACCAAACAACAAACATTCGAAAAATTAAACAAACCCAACCCACAATTCGCCCTCGCCACTTATACAACACCATAGAAAACGCGCCATTGCAACCGTAACCCGAAACGAGCGCGAAAATTGTCGGACGTTGCCTGCAACGACATCAAAACACGCAATCCCGCGGAATCATCCCGGCTGACGGTTTCAAATTGGCGGATTAAACGGACGAACGGAGCGGACACCTGCCGGGACAAGGGACGCCACCGCCGGGATGTGTGTGTATGTTATAGGGGGGTGGGTATGTCGCTTTTACAGGGTGGGTCGTGGATGATGGTGGGTTGATGTGGATAGTTTTCGATTTGAAGGTTGTGTTGTTATAGGGGGGTGGGTATGTCGCTTTTACAGGGTGGGTCGTGGATAATGGTAGGTTGAAGTGGATAGTTTTCGATTTGATGATTTGAAGGTTGTGTTGTTGTAGGGGGGTGGGTATGTCGCTTTTAGAGGGTGGGTCGTGGATGACGGTGGGTTGGGAATAGTTTTCGGTTTGATGATTTGAAGGTTGTTTGTTGTAGGGGGGTGGGTCTTTTATAGGGGTTGTGGATGATGGATAATGGGTTTTTTAGGTTGAAGGTTGTGTTGATAGTTTTCGTTTTAGAGGGTGGGTCGTGGATTGGAAGGTTGTGGATAGTTTTGTTGTGATGATTTGAAGGTTGTGTTGTTGTAGGGGGGTGGGTATGTCGCTTTTAGAGGGTGGGTCGTGGATGACGGTGGGTGGGTTTTCGTTGGATGATTTGAAGTTGGTTGTTGTGAAGTGAATAGTTTTATAGGGGTTGGATGATGGATTTGAAGGTTGTGTTGATTTGATGATTTGAAGGTTGTGTTGGGGGTGGGAATGTCGCTTTTATAGGGGTTGTGGATGATGGTAGGTTGAAGTGGATAGTTTTCGATTTGATGATTTGAAGGTTGTGTTGTTATAGGGGGGTGGGTATGTCGTTTTTAGAGGGTGGGTCGTGGATGACGGTGGGTTGAAGTGAATAGTTTTCGGTTTGATGATTTGAAGGTTGTGTTGTTGTAGGGGGTGGGAATGTCGCTTTTATAGGGGTTGTGGATGATTTATAGGGTTTTGATTTGGATGATGGTTTTTTAGGGTGGGTTGGATGACGGTGGGTTGGATAGTTTTCAGTTTGATGATTTGAATTATTTTGAATGTCGCTTTTATAGGGGTTGTGGATGATGGTAGGTTGAAGTGGATAGTTTTCGATTTGATTATTTGAAGGTTGTGTTGTTGTAGGAGGAAGGGTTGGGTTCTTTTGTTTTTGAGTTTTTTAGGTATGATGAAGTTTGGGATTGATTTTGTGACATATATATATGTATTTGTCATTATTGGTATTCTATTGTTTTTTTTGGCCTTGAATCGTGGATGATGATTAGTGAGTATTTTTTTATTATACCAATGGCAAATGAAATTTGTTAATGTCAAGGAAAGAAGGATTGAGTTTTTAATTTTTTTCCTCTGAATTTCTGGGAAATTTTCGCATTATTAATTTGAATGATTATGTAAATTATTTGTCATAGTTGGTATTTTACCGTTTTGTGGTTATGAATGTGTTTTTTTTTTTTAACTTGGCGTAATATGTAATATTTCCTTGATTTTCTTTAAGAAACTGGGAAGTAAATATAAAATAGTTAAATGGAAAATTTATATAGGTATTCGTTCTGTAAACGGAGTAAAAAGATGTATTGAACAGAACTTATGCATAAGAAAAAAATAGAATTACGCAGCACTTTCTTTCATGTTTACATCAACGGTTTCCGATTTATTTCAATGAAAAAAAATAAACCAAACACAACGATTCAAATCATAAATGCTATTTACAACATTACATAAACACTCACATCCACGCAACATTACAACAGAACATAAATATTTTTAAACACTTCCGTCCATGCATCCGATTAAAACCACAAACTAAGATAAACAAAAAAAAAAATAATAACCATAAAACATCCACACAAAAAAACAACCACCCATCACACACATCATCCAAAAAACCCCATACAACCACCCTCGAACCCCATCCGATCCCGCCTACCCACCATGTATCGCCAGTACCCGTTTGCGCCCCGCCGCCCCCCCCCCCGCTAATGCGACACCACTTTTGGCCGGGATTAAGTCCCGGGCCGGCCATATCCCGGCGCGTCCTGATTGAAGTGCGGTTTCCGTTCCCGGTTCCGGTGGCGCGGTTACTTACGGCCCACCCCGATAAAACCGGTAACGAACGGCTGCTCGTTCCAAATCATCGAATCGTTTTAGGTAGAAAATCGCTTATTTGTTGAGAAATGTGTGGTGCAGGATGATTGGATTTGGTGTTGGAGGTTGTTTGAAGGATTTTTGTGTGGGTTATGGATTTTTTTAGTTGTATCGTGCGATATCAGCTGTGGGATAAGAGTTTTTTTTGTGTTATTGGACGTTTCGGTGTTTTTGCTTATCGCGGGTTTATTATGTAGTGAATGATTTTAATGGTGGACGTTTATTCGGAGTATTATTATTAAAAATAATCCCTAATCAGATTTATTTAATAATAATAGTACATCCATTTATAGACCATCAAACTTATCGCTTAACTTCATTGACTGATGGAAACAGATATGTTCAACAGACTTACACCATTAATATAATTTGTTATATTATTTATTATTTTCGTTATGAAAATATTTTCATAACGAGTAAAATATAATGATTATTACTGCCCTCTATTTATAACTCATAATATTTATTGATTAAATATAGTTTCAAATAATTATTTATAGATGGCTTAAATTTATTAGTCAATAATTTTGAATACTGAAAACGAACGCTATTATATATTTGTATTTTATTCATCATATTTGAAATAAATATCATAATATCGCTCTCATATATAAATACAAAGTTTATATTTTATAAATACAAATTTGTAAACAAATATAATACAAATCGAATCGAAAATAACATTTTCTTTTAACGAAATTTTGTACAACTTATATAAAAAAAAAATAATATTTTCATTTCGGTAATGAAAATAAAATGAGCGAAATCTTGGCCGAAGCAAATTAGAAATTCTCTCGATGGCGGACCGCCTGCGAGACTTCCTTGCTGATTTTAAGGAAACGAAAGCCTCGGGTGGTCCACCCTGGAAATGGGACGAGGGATCTGATGGAGAGCTTCCTGTCGTCTCCCTTGCCTAGACTTTATCGAATTAAAAGTCTATGCTTGTCGAGATTCAATTAGGGTGTATAGATTTGAGCCTATATACGCCGATAACTACTCGTATGAACAAATCGCAATAATTCTTTAAATAGAAAATTCCAACCGAGATAAGATTAAATAATATGACATGTCTATATATGATCATATGACATATAAGTGGTCAGTTGGATGACAACAGAATACGGATTAGATAAAAAAAAAAGTTTTTCCTTACGAAAATGATTGCATCAATATTTAGGCTGATATGATCACAATTTATTGAACGATCAAACTCAAAACATCACAAACCATATCCATCAAATAGAAAATAGTCCAATACGATATAAATAGAACAGTTGAAGCGTTCCGAGAAATTGTAAGATTATATTTTTTATACGGGCACTAACATTTCATACCATACGATCATTACCAGTCGAAGGTTCTAGTTTCACAAGACGTATCCATCGTACAGCGGATTCGGGGCAGGCGCCATCCAGTGGGCGGTGGGCGGCAAAAGTGGGCGGCGTTCAGAGAAGTTTTAATGGTATGTTATTTCATTTCGGGGCGAATGTACAGAAACGGGATGGGTCGTGGCCGGCCTGGACGTGACCGCCATACTGCCGAGCCTCAATTCTTATCGGGAACAATCGTAAGAATGAGAAGAACCGGCCCAAAGGTAAACGATCAAAACTTTGAGAATCTAATTCCGTTCGACGCTGTATGGGGTGGGCTGCTTCTGAGATGTACACCTGTGTGACATGGATGAATTTTCGCCGTGTGTGGATCACGTACGGTGGTGGTTTTTTCCTCGATCTGGCATTTACTATAACGCAATTATCTCTTTTGTGTTGTGTTTAGGGTTTGACTTAATTCTTGGTCGGCTGGAAAATTATACAATGGTAGGTTATACAGTAGGGTCTTCTATAATGCGACTTTTTATAATACGTTGAAGATATTTCTAATAAATTATTCATATAACGCGCTGACCTAATTATTGAATGACAAATTAAGCTCAACACCAAACAAGAATAAAAATAAAAAAATAAATTAAAAAATCGCACAGCGTAAAAATTATTATGAAAATTCTACCATGCATAGATTATATCATACTTACGAAGAATATATAATAACATTATCAGTTTTTCCTTTATCAGATGCGAATCTACACATAAAATACCATATTTATTAAAAAAAATATATATATGTACATATATGTATATACATTGAACATTTCCATATATAAAGAACACCCAGCAAGAATGATTCAATTTGAGGGCGTTGAGTATGTGACAAATTTTTATATATATTAATAACATGAAAGTTGCGATGTTATTATTGTACAATATGCGTCCCCATACCATATTATATTCGAGTACGCGTGCGTGTAATATAGAAGCGGACATTAGGCGACAAAGAGGGACGCGTCTCAAAGCCTTATTATTAGATCTCGCGGGCGGGAAAAACATTTCCTTTGGGCGTGTGCCGTAATTTGTTTTGGGGCCTGCGCGTCGGCCGCGTCGCAATTATAACCGGGTAAGCGGACCACGTTTTCCTATTCTTTTGAAAATTGCCACGACAAAAAAAAATATGCGGAGAGGAGGAACCGCCTCCGTTTCATATGGAAATCGTGATTCGAATCCGAGAAGGCGGCGTGCTGCTTGAAATTCGGAGGAAAACTCGCGCATGTGCGTGATCGGACGTGCGGTCGCTTTTCGCGCACTTTTCCGAACGTATGTTATTGGAATGTTAAAAAATTAGATTTTATGTCGATTCGGTGGTGTTGAGAGATGTGATTTTTTTATGTGGATGTGTTTTGTTTGGATTCTATGTGGGTGAGTATCGCGGGAAGTTGAGCTGTTTCATATTGATACATGGTGATTTTGAATTGAGAAGGAATGAAGCCGTATTTGAATTAAAATTAAATTTTTTTAGCAAAGCAATAAAGTTTAATATATACCAAAGCATGTTATGTTTATTTTTCAATCAAAATTATTTTTATCTGATTCAGATTGAATAACTATCTGAAAAATTTAAAATGCAATCAAAATCATCATTTATAATAATCATTAAAATTAAATAAATTCGAATCAAACAACAAAATACGTGTATAAAATTTCAAAACGTTTCGTTGCTATTGTAAAATTTATGAGTTATGTCTCTTAATCCCCTTTTCCGAGCAAGCACGATATATTAACGTTATCCTTTTACACTGTCCAAAAATTTCAACCGTACAACCGTTTGAGAAAGGGAAACTTTCCACAAAACGACACAAAAAAGAGGCAGTCTGTAAATAAGGAAGGCACAGGGTTCGAAGAGGGACCAGCTTTCGAAAAGGGCTGAATGCCATTCTTCCCCAGCTACCATAGAGAGGCCGAGGACGATTTGTCTTCTTCACGTGTTGCTCTTCGTGCCCGTCTTGCCTTCGGCTCGATAATATAAGAATAACAAAAGGACCGTGTTTCACGTTAAATTTATATTAATTGTCCTCGTCGATCGGATGGTAAATTAATTACGAGTGATTGGAAAGTCGGCGATGGCGATTGATGAGGAAAACAAATGCCGGTTTTGATTTATGTCGGTAATGAAGTTGTCTTTGTTCGATTTTGCCATTTGAAAAGATTTGTCGAAGTGCATAAATTGCATGTAAAATGGATCGTATTTTATATGAAGAGAATTATCTTAATTCGGTATGTGAATTTAGTAGTTTCCTTTTAATAATACAGACTCGATTGTTTGATATCGTGCTATTTTCAGAGAAATCTTCAACTTTGAACACGACGAGAAGTTAGTGAAAGGAGAACGGTGAAAGTTTGCGATTCCGGGCTTAGAACTGGAGGTAGGTGTAGAACCACAATATTGTTCTTAAAATTCAACAATGATTGTTATGTTATATGCTTGAATTAATTAACAATCATTAAAACAACATATACTCAACTTGATCTTTTTAAGGAATCAACTATATAAATTCAGCAACAAATTCAACTACTTCCTGGAAACAAACAAGCCTTCTTTTTTTTGGGGGGGGCCAATTTTTAAAAAGTAACGCGTACGTGTTGTCGCAGAGCGGCAACACTCACGTATGCCCTCCCCGTTGTCGAAACTTGCTAAACAAATTATGTTATTTGAGAGCGGGACAGACAAAGAACAAAAGAAGAAGAAACAAACGTCGTCCCCGGGATGGTGTGGGTGGGCGGCCATCGCGACCCTCGCCGGCGAAAAACGGGAAAACTCCTTCTCCTTTTTCCCTTAGTACGCGACATATGCGAGGAAGGGCATAATTTCACCTTATACGCCCTTGGACCTACGACGACAAATAAAATAAAGTAAAAAAAGAAGCCTTTTCGTCCCCGGCGCCAAATTGCCCCGTTGCGAAACTGCTGGGGGTTTCCGATGCGCACGCGTTTACTTTATAAAACTCGGCTACGTACTTTGTTTATGAAAGTGTTGCGTAATGGTTGAAGGAAATATTGGAATTTTTTAAATATTTTTTTATTCAATTTTTTTGGGACGAATGATATATGTATTTTGTTGTTGAATAAATTTAATCCAATCAATAAAGACATAACATACATAATTTTTTGTACAATATAAGCCGTTTCATTTCTATTGATATGATGGTCATTATATATAATTAGTATTATTATTATAAATCCACTATATGATGAGATCGATTCGATATTGTTAGAGATTATGAATTTTTTCTTTATAGTGGCGATAAAGGGAAATAACTTTCAAAAGATTGAATGTTGAGGTCATTTTTATCAAATGGCCTCAGAATAATAATACATGATTGCATCTATAGACAACATAATGTGTAGCTATCTATAATGGCAAGTAAATATTAGTTAATTTAATAAATCTATCAACTGTTAATTTTATTCAAAAAAATAATAAATAAATAAAGTCTTCTCAATACAAAAAAATCATGTATGGATTAAAAAAATTATAAAGCAAATTGAAAAAATTTTCATCACGGCGAATTTATCTAAATAAATATTTATACAGTTATTATTTACTGAATCCGGTTTATATAAAATCAATAAAATTTATATATCAGAATAATATTTAGTATTATGTATGCCGGGAAAGCTCGGTGCAAAAAAATACATAAAGTGGAAAACGCACGTGCGAAAATGAAATTCACGCATCGCGCGTGATAGATATTATGATATTATTTATGTATTTGTTTCCAGGCAGGAATAAAAAGGAAACAAAATAAATAGAGAGATATGAAGTTATAATTTAGCGCGAGCTGGGGGTGAAATATACGGCGAAAAGGGACCCCGCAGGGAGTTGGGTAGGCAATGGAAGGGAAAGGTTTTCGCGCATCTCGAACAGAGAAAAAAGGGCACAGGTGAAGAATTCGACCGGAGCTTACTTAGTTATTTATGGAAATTCGAAAAATTCCGTTTGAATTTTAATAGAGAACGCGCTCTCGCTCGTTCTATTATGGTGCGAATAGTGATATGGGCGTAAGCGCGTTTTGATTTACGTTTTGTTATCTAATACGGCCCACCGTTTCTCCCCATATATAAATTGAAAAATAAAATCGGCTCACGTACAATCGTATCCGTGTTATACGGCAATCATTCTCGCGATTTGTTTGCACGCATCCTAATATGATTTTCTTAGAAATTCAGGCCTCATTTCTCGCATTTTTTCCTTACAAGCAACGAAAAAAAATGGCTAAACATTTATAAAATATATATTTAGCTCGAACCGAATGAACTTTTCAATGTCTGTCTATTTGAATCAACGATAGTTGTAGCGATAGTGTAGATGGGTGGCGTCGATAATTAGATGAACACAAACAAAGAGAGGATAGAGGTCAGATGGGCTGCCGTGGCCCGGCAAACACAATTACGATATATACGAGAGGACGACAATCCTGTTATGAAGCGATCACTTCTGATAACAAGCCAATATGATAGTGTACGCCTGGCTCAGTGAAATGCGATTTGAGTTTTCATTAAACAGCGTCTTGAGATGTTAACGAAATTTGGTCGGGTTCATACCGTTCGATATTTTAATAATATTAAATTTTATAAAAATTTATTTGTTATATATAGGTTTTTGTGATATTCAAATTCGGTTGCCTATGATTTCAAATTTCTTCACGCAAAAGCTGATTACCATCCCTTAATCATTTTTTGCGGAATCGTAATATCGGATTAAAATTCTCTTCAAGTTCTCTCTCTCGTAAAGAATCACTTCACGCCTTAATGGATTGAAAGTGTTCTCGTTCGAATTCGCGTGGAGCTTTTTCTTTTCACCTTAGATTTAAATAGATTTTTTTTCTCAACGGTAAAAAGGCACATCACACAAACACCGGATGCAACGAAAAATTTCTAAAAATTAAAAGAAATATATTATTCAAGCGAAGTTTCGGAAACGGGAACGATTTCAAAGGCCGGAGGCGAATTTCGCCCATTAAGGAAATATAGCCGCTTGATATTTCAGCAGGTAGCATCGTGATCGGACTGCCGACGATGTTTTTAGTCCTTCGAACGTTAAGTTTTCCATACATTTTTTTTGCAAATTCCTTTTTCACTTTCGCATCGCGGTCCCCGAGGAGTCGAACGCGAGTTCGAGCGCGCGCTAAGGAACCGTGAACGCGAGAAGGGAGAAACCCGTTAATTATTCAGGATAAGCAATCTCACTATGGAAATTAAGTGAGGATAAGTGGCACAGAGTTGCTCCTCCTTTCGAAGGCGAAATGAAACGTCCACAAGACCCCGAATTACCAAAGTCGCGTTACGCAGAAACTCCCTCTAGAAACGGTTAAAAAGTTTCCAGTTCACCCGAAAAGAAGCACCAGGTGAGGGAGCTTATTATTAAGGCGACCCCGCATAATTTTTAGTAATTAACTGGACGATGAATAAATTAGGATGAAAACACGGCGACTGCCGTCTTGGAACGACGTCCTTATAACTCTTTTTTTTCATTGTATAATATTTTCACGCTAAAAATTGCACCATAATTTTAAATAAAAAAATTAAATAAACGCAGAAATTTCCACTATGAATATATTTGTTGTTTACGATATTAATGTAAGGGTTTGAGCGGTTTTCGATGATTGCTTAGATTTTACACAGAGGGCTTATCGTGAGGACAATAGCCTTAATCCGTTCATCGCATAATTTGCTAACAAAGCTCGCTTTGAAAATTTCCCCGAAATCAAGCCGAAAAGAAAAGACAAGTAGAAGAAGAACGAGATCCTCAGCAGGGGGAGAGCTCTGGGACGGAGGCGTGTTATTAGAGGAGCGACTCCTGCATAATTCTTGTAATTAGCCAGTCCATGAATAAATTACGCCTCTTTAATTCTCGTTTTCGTCGGCCGTCGATCGGGGCGTTGCGAAAGCTAATTAGACCAAATAACGGCAAACAAAAGAGGCCCGCACCCAAACGGCTGATCGCTTTGACGACGATGGCACAACAACGGCCTCCACGACAATGACGCCCTGCCAGATTCGGTCGTTGGTGAGCTTTGAGTCGTCGGCATGACGGTGATTGATGATTCGGAGGGTTTCGTGCTTGATTTCGTGGTCATGGATTCGGAAGATGATGCGGTCGGTCGTGCGGTAAGTGTGTGATCATTGAATGTATTGTATTATTCGATGGTTGGTTATGAAATGTATTTTATTGTAATAATAATGGACGTATATTCAATCCTGTTGTTATACGGTTTTTTCATTTTAATACGGTATAAAAAAGTGTTATTATGCCATGATGGTGAGATTCGGTGCAGGGCAGTATACTGTCATAATTATATGTATGTATTATAGTAATTTAATAAAACATTTTGATGTTTTTTTTTATGATTTTACGTGGTGAAATTTTTTTACATTACACATTTTTTATAAAGAACATTTAGATGGAAGTTCGATCCAAATGTATTATATTGATGGAACCTATCTCCGATTTTTATATGGTCACCATAATTTTTACATAATTTTTTTTATACGGTAGTCTCTAGAACGCAACCCCGTGTAAAAAGTGGATTGGGTGTATTTAGATTTAAAACGTTTGTATTAAAGAAGTTTATTTTGAAAGATAAAAATAAATTGGTTAAAATCGTTTTTAGGTTTGTTTAATTAAAAAAACAATGTTGATTATAAACGAAAACATCTTTTGTAAGGACGAAAAAATTGCAACGGATTAAGAGAAAAAGTACTTATTTTTCCTGAAGAGTCTCATTGGTATTCTGGTGGTTAATTGCATTTCCCCCTCGCCTAATGCAGTGCACAATTACCGGTTCCCCGTCGGCGACAAATGACTACTTCCTTATTGTCATCGAGTCACCGAGAGACGCCCCTAATTATCATCTCACACCGACACCGCTTTTTTCCATTTTATTTTCCCAGCACCCGTCCGACACGGCGACGACAAGAATTTTATAAAACGCGGAAAGCGTGCACGGAGCGAAACACGCATATTTACACGCGCCCCGTGCAAAAATAAAACGTATTCAAATTTCTCATAAGTCAAGCGTCCCGCGGCTCCCGAAAAATGTGTCGGGAATGAACCTTGAATTCCAAATTGGCGCTATCCCGCGCAGGGCGGCCACCCGCCCGCCACGTCGACAACCACAATATTTTGCGGTGCTATTATTCGAAAGAGACGAGATGAAAGAGCGTGATCGGCGTGACAAGCAGGGTGGAAGTCGTCCCTCACCGTTCTTCGCCACCCTCCACCCTGGAGAGGGTTGGTGTGGGAGGGCTGGAGGCGTTGGCGACGCGCAAACCTGTCAATACTGCTAATGTTATCCCGGCTTGTCGACAATTAAGATGTGTGTGGGCGATGGATTTGTATGGTGCTTTTTTGTGGTAGTTGTTTTTTTTTTTTTGAATTTTTGAAATTGATTTTATTTTTCAACGATCAATTTTTGATGAATGGAACAATTTTAAATTTTAATGAAATATAATTGAATCATTTCATAGTTAAAAATATAAATAAATTTATAAAAGAGTTAATTCTGTATAATACACAGAGTTTAATCTAAATTTAAATATACCAAAATCAAAAGTTAAATAGATAAATTGTTTCGGAATAAAATTACATTTTGATTACAAATTCAAGTTTGTCGGTTCAATTATATACAATGACTAGTTTCTCATATTGTATAAGTAACAATAAATTTCGAAATAATTTCCATTTATCATAGAATTGCGCATTTAGGAATACATTAAAATATTTATTGTAGCGCACTTTTGTTTGGAAGTCATTTTTCATTCCGTACAATGTGGGGCAGTCAAAACATAAAGCGAAAAAGAGAAAAACATTGAAATATCGTTATCGTGAAAAGACCTGTAACTGCAAAAATCATTTAACATAGTTTCATGTAAGAAAGACGTCGGATAACATCAATTTACCTATCATAATTATCAAAACGACCGTTTTCCCATAACGCAAATTGCATATCGTGCAAACGTAAAATTTCCCAACACAATTCTCGGAAAAAACTCAAAGTTTATCTTAATTAAAAACCGCTATACATCGACATACACACATACACGCAAAGCAAAAAAAAAATGTAAATACAGGCAGGCGAAAAATGTAAAATCACGCGACTTTACGAGAATTCGATCGCACACCCCTCCCACAGAAGCGAAAAAGTTTCTAATTAACGGAAGACGGCGGTCATCAAATTGTCATCAAGATCATATTTCTTTCTTTGCTTATCTAAATGGTAATGGATCCGAAGTTGCCGTTTCCCGCCCACCCCCACCCCGTCTCTCCTCTGCTCTCCAATGAGATAATTTGTAATCAGCGAGTGTATTTGCGAAGCGGCGGGTGCGGCCTCGGTGTCGGTTTCGATTAGCTCCGATACAAATGTTCGACTTTTTCCCGGTCCCATGGCCGCGCTCGGTCTCTCTTTTTTTATATATATTATCTATCGCGTTCTGGCTGTCTGTCTGAATAAATTATCGTTCGCTTTTCGAATTTCGGATCGTAAAATGGCGTGAAAAATGACGTCGGGGTCCCGACGCTTACGCGCGGCTGTTAACGCCGACGCCCGTTTTAGTGCCGCCTAAATACGAGTTCAATTATCAATCGATATTTTTTTTATGCGTGAAATATTTTATGTTCGAATTCGGGACTATTTATTTGGCTATATAATTCGTTTCTTATCATAGTGATTTGTGAGTGACACTTTGGGTAATATAACTTTTTTGTTTTATGATTGAATTATGTCAGAATTTGGAATTTTTGAAATAGTGACTTTAAATAATAAAATGAAAACTATAATGAAATGCATGTATGCGAAGATAAAATATGTTGAATTTATGGCTTACTATAAAATTTATTAAAATAAAATAATGGCGCGAATGTTTCGGTAAAAAGAATTCGAAAAAACTTGGAAACTAGCAACGAAATTTTAATCTGCATTGAAAAAAAGCGGTATGAATTTAATATAAGAAACGAACGACAAATTTTCATATCTTTGTAAGCAGTAGTTAATTTTTTGAATTCTTTTGAACGACGTCGCAAGGAATTTTGTGAATTCATACCGCCGCGCACAAATTATTCAAAGCTTACTAAGCAACAACTATTTCATATGCTTATCATATCTGCTCATCAGACGAGATCCTCGTCCGTGCAGAAGTTTATTGCTTCCTACAGACAACACCGGGCGCCCACCATTTGCATACAAATGGTATCCGAAGCCTTCATAACACCATAACATACAAAATAATAATATACGACAATATTATAATACCGAGCGATTTTCGGTAATCGCTTCCAGAAAATTTTTCCTTCCCATCAAACCTCTTAGTATACACTATACACATATCTAAACATGCCTTAGTTTCATATGCAATAGCAATACATTCGCAATGCGGATGCGCCATTAATTATTTATCAATTGATCCGGCGAGATTGAAGCAGTTCGGTTTGGCACGTTGATTAGCAAATAATTGGACTCCGGCTGCAAATCATGGAAACTGCTTCGAGGGGCGATTGTTGTTCGAGGAAGTCACATCTATTGAAGCAGCATTGTCTCGAACAAAAACACCGTAACGTCTCTATGGGATTCGTCTGCTATATCGATTAAGTTGATGGCGTTTGTGTGGTGTGTGCGTCTGGCTCGTTCCGTCTTATATCTTATGTATTATGTATAGGGATCACTTGTTGCTTCATAATCGCAGACCGTTGTTTGCTGAATAGATTAAACTCGAAGGTATATTTGTGAATGGTACGTCTCACTTCTTCCTTCCGCTCGAGATCTTCCCCGTTCTTGTCACTGAAAGCTTTCAGCTAAGTCGTCCATTCATTTGACTCGTCGTGGATCGCTTAAATAATAATTATTGTGGTTTTCGGTATCCTTCAACATGGGCAAGTCGTAAAAAAATATTTTTGTTATCGTCGAAAGCGGAAATTCGTCCGAATTAAGTGGTGAAAAGTTCATAATTGACTTAAGTGGAATTACGCAGGAATATTTTATTGAATTAGAGTAAAATTGAGTTAATTTATCTTGGAGTAGATTTTGAGAGTTATTAAACTCGACGTCTATAATTATAATGTGGTTGTCATTTAGTTTTATATTGTTTTGTGTTAATATTAATTTTTTTAAACGAATTAAACAAAATTACCATAAATAACCAATAGATTTTAAAATCAATAAACATTATTTGTCGAATATTAAAAAACCTACAATATAATACAAATAACGTGATCATAATTCCGGATACATATCAGAATTAATGAAAAATAACGTACAATCCAACCATTTTAAACCCATTAAACGATATTTAATACGTCACGCTATACAGTCAACCCGTCAATAGCGTGACAAATTATAAAAGCTCATTCGCCAACATGCGCAACCCCCATAAAACATCAAAGACAACAATTCCCCACAAAAAACCCAACACTATCACAAATCTTGCCTAGACATCCAAAATTTACGACAATGCTGATTAGACGATCGCGCAAAAGAATCGTTTCCTCGACGGCGTCCGGCTGAAACGTGAAATTCAGCAATTTTCCCATCTCCTCCTTAAGTTTGCGCACACCACGGGGACCCAAGGTGTTGTTGTCTTGGCTTAGTGGCATTTTCTGCGAAAATTGATCGCGCTCACCCGGAATGACAGGGCAAACAAGGTGCACGTGAGGTGCAGCGCCTACTGCACTGCGCCAAAGCAACTCGTCAATATGCACCGGCGGCCGATGCATGCATGCACAGTTGCACAGGCTATCGCGATTGTTTAATTTTTAAAGTTGGCCGTGTCAGAGGATCGTGAGAGCCGGATCTGTCGTGACTGATGCGGAAAATATGGGGGCATCGGATGTGTTTTGTTCCAGTTTTGTGTTTGTATGTGGTATATAATATGGAAGAATCTTGTGTTACGTGGTCATGTTTTTTGTAGAAGTAATATGCTTGGAATGGTTATTGTCATGTTGAAGCGATTGTTTAATTTTTAAGTTGGTCGTATAGGAAGATTGTGAGGTGTAAAAAGGTGTACTTTTGAATTTTCTTTTTGTTTTGTTCTTGTCCTATATTTTTGTTTGTATGTGTCTTTTATAATACAGCTAAATTCTATTGTATAAATTCGTTTTGTAAAAGTAATACTAAGTATTAATTTCGAAATAATTCTATATTTGTCAATGAGAAAATTAATTAAATTAATATAGAAGTCATAAATCTTCAGCGCGTTATGAAAATTCGCATAAATGTAGATAGAGAATATTGTGCAACGTGATCATGCTTTTTATAGGAATAATATAAAATAATAGGTTCGGAATGATTATTATCATGTTAACGCGATTGTTTAATTTTTAAAGTTGGCCGTGTAGTAAGATCGTGAGGTGTAAAAAGATGTGCTTTTTTTTAATGTGTTTTGTTCCTGTTCTGTGTTTTTGTTTGAAT
Organism: Hydropsyche tenuis; assembly: GCA_009617725.1. NCBI lineage: Eukaryota > Metazoa > Arthropoda > Insecta > Trichoptera > Hydropsychidae > Hydropsyche > Hydropsyche tenuis. The sequence goes on from VTON01000036.1 coordinate 1,683,034, forward strand.
ATATTCTATTATATATTTTATAATACAGCAGAATTCTATTGTATAAATTTGTTTTATATAAGTAATACAAAGTATTAATTTAGAAATGATTCAGTCAATGAGAAATCTAATTAAATGAAAATAGAAGTCATAAATCTTTAGTGCGTTATGAAAATTCACATTAATATAAATTATCTTTTATATAAAAGTTTACGATGATATGTTTTATTAATTTTCCATTATAATATCAAAATATTCAAATTTTTTATATAGATTCAATCTATTTTAATTATAAACAAGCAAATTCAAGTGAACAATTAATTATTGAAAAATTTCGGCACACATTACATTGAAGTGGCATAGTTAACGACCGCTTTCAAGCGGTGCGTTTAAATATTCAAAACTTTTGACCGAATAATAAAAAAATACGCGAGTTTCAAAAAGAATTTCGTATTATAAAAAAAAAACTAATTCCGTATAACGTGTGCGTTTTAATCACCATCTCGATAGTCCAATCGCATTTAAATTTAACGTAACAAAACACCACACCACTAACGAGATTGCGCCACCAAGCGCCATATCTGAACTGATGCGAACATCATTAGACCCGAGAGGATGCAATTTAGCGTTTATATCCCATTTCGGCGGGGATTATAAAGGTCACAAAAATCTACTAGCATATTCATTAAATGCCACTTTTCAAGTTTTAAGTGTGCCTTCCGACCGAAAGCGTAGGGCGCACCACGCCGCCGGGAACGAAGCAAGGAAGTTGAGGACGAAAAAAAAATTGTAAGTGTAGGACGACGACGAGACAGTAGCGAGAAGCCAATGAGAGGTGGAGCAAGAACTTCAATCTCCCTTGTCAGAGGCTTAAATATTTAAAGGTAACTTCACACCTCGCCCGCAGGTTGTAAGTACAAGGATCCCGAGTTTGAAACTCTAGACGGGAAAACTGCCAAAAGTTTCAGCAGTAATTCCTTACACCTTAAAGTTCGATGAAATGGCGAACGGGAGGGTAGGGCGCTGTAGGAGAAAAAAATTAAAACGTTTTTTGTTCTCTCTCGACGTTCAGATTTTCGTTCGGCGGTCGCAAAAAAGCCTCCGGCGCTCGATAAGTAACAAAACTAAAAGTCAGCCGCGAAAAAATATGATCAAATATTTTAAGCGTTTTCGGCGTCGGGTTGTTTTTCATTTTTATTTTAAACAACGGTTAACGTTGTTCCAACATCCTACTATTATAAGCAGTACAAGACTAATTTTAATTAAATGCACAATTTATTTTAATTAAAAAAAACCATTATAGATCAAACTATTATAAAATAAACATACTGAAATTTTCTAATTACCAAAAATATAAACAAAATTTATTACCGAACTTTTTAAGAAATTCATCGTAAAAACTCCACCCTTTCAAAACCCATCTCCATCAACACACATCATCAGATCAAAAAACCGCAAACACCCCAATTAAAAAACCATCGCACACGCACACACACAACCAAAAAAAAATTTGAATATCTCCAAAAAGGATCGACAGATCAAAATTCAAAGTGCGATCGCGCCCGAATTCCTCCGGTATTATAAAAACCCATTAGTGGCCGTGACACTCGGAAAAAAAGGATCGTGAGCCACCCCCTCAGCCCCCCACCCCCACCCAAACTGCCGAGGGGGTGGTTGGGAGGTCCAGGCCGGGATCGTTACCTGCTCGCGTGGAGGAGGCGTCGCTTTGCACTCCCAATCAGATATTGAATTAACCGTGCGGCGCGTGGCCGGCATCGCGATCAGGGTAGACGGTTCGGGAGGCCGGCTACACCCCATATCTACATCCAATATCTGTCTAGAGCCATCTTCACCCCATCTGCACCCCGTAACCCTCTCCGGGTCGGCGGGAATGACTAATTTTCGAGACGACTTACTCGACCCCGGCTACGTGCGAGGTGCGCGTCATTGGAAAACACCTCCTCTTGTCGCTGAGGGTGGTGGTCTTCTTGGGAGGAGTGGGTTTTGAGTTGGTTGTGGGTTTGATTTTTGGTTGAGTTTTGGTAATTTTGTGTTGTTTGATTGTTGGGGATTTATGATTAGTGGATTGTTGTTTGATTCTTTTTTTTTTGTGTCATATCAGGTGACCCTGATGTAGGTGATAACTTTTCAGTGATTATCATGGGAAATGATAGCTGAAGTGGTTCCCAGTTCCCTTCTTTAGTGATAAGATTGTTTGATTGATAAATATCGTATTGATTGATTTCGTATTATCAAAATATTAAGTAGACAGTGTAATTAGAGTTTATGAAACAACAATCGATCAATATAATGTGAAATTAATCATATGTTTGATTTAAAAGTGATAAAATAAATTGGATTATATGTAATATCATTTTGGATACAATTTTTTGACTAATTTAAACTTATTTATTTAATAAAAAAATCATTAAGACCCAATGAATCTATTAGCATGATGATTATTAAATTAAAACTTTCAGTAGAAATATTAAAAAAATTTTTGACCTTTTTAAATACTTTACAGATACACCTCCAACGTTCAATAGAAAATTTAACATTTTCCACTGCTTCCTACAAACAAAACAATGCGTAAATATAAAATTCGATAAAAATTAATTAAAAATCGTATCCCTCCGACAACGTACGTGTACTAGACAGGGAAATTCGCATGCACATTTCGTCATGTTACGTCTCCCCATCATACAACAAACTATGCGGCAATTTCGCGTATCTCTGATTTTACCCTGGTGACATCGCCGTTCGGAAACTCATCCATCTTGGAGAGGACGACGCCCGTGAAATACGGCCGCCATTTTAATGGTTTCGGCGTGTATTACAATAAATTATTATTCAGAGTCATGAATCGGCCGGGGCGAATCGGAAGGAGGATATAATTTACATGTCATTCACTTCGGCGACGTTATGAATAGTAATTTGTCATGGTGTCAGCTTTTTGTTTTTCTTATTTCGCTCTTCTCTCTCTCTCTCCCCGTTTCGGAGTGGTGTATAATACGTATATTCTCTGTGGGTTGTGGATGATCCAGTATCACCTTTTTTCGGGCGTGATTTTCACGAGGTGATTCCCGTCTCGAATACGCCTGTTTTCTCACTCTCTTGGGAGATTCGGAATAATGAAATCACGCAGTATAATCAAACTTTACTTATCATATATAAGCAGGGGTGCTTAAAATGTGGTTTCAAGAAATATGCTCAACAGATGAAATAACGACGTATACGCTGAAAAAGTTGTATAAAATATGAGGATGCAAATCCGTATGAAAGTAAATCTAATCGTCAAAGGTATTCAAATGTGTTGCTATTGCAAAGTCGGTGTTATGCTTTCAAATGGATCAATTCGATTTGATTGCGTCAAAATGAGGAATTTCGTTTGCGTACGCGAATGTGTACGCGGATGATTGTATGTTAATGACTAAACCGACTAGTAATAATTGTCTCATTGGTATTCCGTATTGAATTTCAATCATTCGACGAGGGAGGCTTTGTACACTGGCGGCGTTCGAAGACTGTTTTCATTGAAATGAATCGGAAAGTTTTTCGTACCGTCTACCCGATGGAGAAAACGGGAAAAACTTCCGAAGGAATAGAATTCATTTCCATTGTGGAAAACTTATCGCGCATCGATGAATAGGATTATATACTAATGCGTTTGTATGATGGAAAAAATAGTTTCAAAGTCATAATATATAAATCGTCAACAATGAACGCTTAAAATATACGGTAGAAGAGACTCGTATACAATTGGTTTTTTTTTTAAATATAATCTCATGAGTTTTTCCAGTGAGACGTTCTTCTTGAAAAATTTATGCGTACCTAAATTTTATTTATCGTAAACCAATATTTTTCGCAGTATTCAAATATCATACAAACTTTTTATTAAATTTTACTATTACACGCATGAACGACTTCAAATTTTTAAACTCACATCGCGATTTATGATCATGAATTTTTGAAAATCAACCAATGCAAAAACATTTCTACGCACAAACATTTCAGAAAGTCGAAAGTAATTCATAATAACGAGCATACGCGTTTGTTTCATTCGAGCACGTATCGTACGAATACTCCGCGGAAGAAAATTTCTATTCCAATTTGTAAATTATGTTTATTGTAACAAACAACTCGCACGCGTGCCTTCCGACCCGAACGCCTCCTTTGGCCGAAAGCGCAAAAGGGACACGCAGAGGCCTTAAACACACACACACACACACACACACACACACACACACAAAAGGAAAAGGGCGGCGTCAACGAGACGATATTATTAATCATAATTTGAAAAGCGAGCGGAGATGGATTTTTGGTTTGGTATTCGCGAGCGCCCCTGAATACCAAGTGGCCGAGCGCTCTCGCGAAACTTATCCCGGGACGGGGGTCTCGGGATTTCGCAGTGCGCAACGCAGAAACACTAAATAAAAGAAGGGACTTAAGGATGAAATAAGGTTTTGCGTCCCGTCAGATCCGCTCACAATTTCGGGAATATGCCGCCCTCGCGTTATATCCCAGTATGAACGCACCGAGAGATATGTGTAGTGAGAGGCGAGCTTTGCGAAATCGCTAACTTATCGCACGCGTGAGTGTAATTGAGTGAGAAATTTATATGCGAGTTGTGTTACTGCGGAATTGTGTTGTTTGTTATTGAAAATTATTCGATTGTTGGATTCCGATGTAATTATTGATTTTTTCCTCGATAAGGCGAGGTCTTGTTGTTGTTTTTTTTTTCGGCATTACATGTATTCTAATTAGTACTGATATATTTTTATTTTTGAATAATGAATATAAAATATTCAGGAATGAAATTTTTGCGTAAATAATGAGATGGGTATGCTTTGAAAATAAATCCAGGGATCAAGAGTTTGTAAAATATGTTTTGAGTTGAAAATTTTAGTGTGAATCCGGAAAACTGTCATAACGAAACTAAACGTGAAAAATATAATACGTACTATAATATTATTATATATTAATAAATATTACGTATATAATCATACTATTTTCTATCAAAAAACATTATTGCCGAAAAACAAAGTATAGTCGAAAAACTCCTTTCATTTCCAATCGAAACAAACACCCCATCACAAGTCTCACTTCAATAAACACATCGAAATTCCTAAAATAATAAGCACACTCAACATCGATCACGTATCACGTCAACTCCGTCAAAGGGTTAATAGAGACACAGCAACGTGCTAGCACACTTAACGACCGGGAATTTCTCGACCTCCATATTGCATTTTTTAACCATTCCCGTTGCAGACGGCGTCCCCAAGAACGAGCGGTCCGGCACCGGTTCCCGGGAATAAATCATGTTCGGGGTGGGACACTGTATAACGTGACAGTCCCCAGACAACGTCCCTGGCGCAAAATAAATTGTGACGCCATCAAATATAACTTCATCAACGGGAGACAGATGGCCGGGCGCGAACCAATAAATAACGAGGACCTTCCACGCCCGTTCGAGGACGAGACACCTTGGAAAAATTGTCGACGATGTTGATGTTTGTGTGCTTGAGTCGTGCCGAGGGATAAAAGAATGTGTGACGTCTTCTTGTATTAAAATTGCAATGATTTATGATCTATTTGGTTCGGATACATCGGTTTATAGAAGACCCATTACCTTTCAAATTATTTTACGATTTACCTAAAAATTTTAGCTTAATACCCGAAACTTACATAATTAATGTAGATTATTATTTTTTATAATTATATTTTAGAGTTTTCTTTACTTAAATATGTTATTATTTGTAATATTTCATCAAGTATAATAAACTGAAGGTAAAAAGTTCATGCGTCTCAATGCGTCCCCAAATGAGGAGGGTGGCAGGATATGGGTGAACGATATCGGGTGATATTAATTTTTAATTAAGTGATAGTGTGTCATTAGATCAAAATTGTTTATTAAAAATAATTTAATCATTTCAATATAAAAAAATACTAAAGAAAAAATCGTAGAAAATGATGTGAGAAAAAAGTGTATATCGAAACAACACTCAAGTTTATCCGCATGTGACACACAGCGTATTTTTATTCCACAGTCCGTATATTTTTTAAGTATATTTAACCGTTGATATCTTCAAGAGAATTATCGCGCCGACCCTTCGTAGGTTGTCACGATCCTTTTCAGGATAAAGCGTATCCGAACCGAGTGAAATACCGGTCGAAAGCGGATCGCAATATATCTTTCGGTGCCCCGAACCCCGTCTCCGCCCTAGTTTAATTTAATAATAAATTTATACGCGCATACGAAAAACTTTCATATCGACACTCGAAAGAACGCGAAGAGGCGCGAACCAGAAAAAGGGCTCTAGAGGAACAAGCGAGTGCGGGGGAGGGCTCGTGCGTCATTGCCTCGAGTGTTCCGAGTTGTTTAGCCGGGGAAAACTTGAAAAACGAGCCGAACTGCTATCGAATGTACAATTATCGTCTATGGGAAACGGTTCGGCCCGAGTTTTGTATGGTACGGTGTGGTACCGACGACGATTCCCATACCGAAGTGTGCGCCAGACAACGCTCCCGGTATTTCCTTCATTTCGGACGAGTCTCCTTCTTCTTAGTCCCGAGGCAGTGCAGTCTGCCATCGACGAGGTAATTTTTCATTTTGGATGTTTTCGAGCGTGTGTGTGTGCATATTTGTTTATTAAAGTGTTACTTTGGAATGATGAGCATTGTATTTGCTCCGGGAAGGTTTTGTGTGTTTATTTTATCTTTGAAGGGAAAATTGTAGTAGTTGTTTTATAAAGAAATCAAGATTAGTTGTTCGAAAAGTTCATACGATTTATGTACATTATATAATATAAAAATAAAATGAATTTATATAAATATTGAATATGTAAGTTCAACAATTGTTATTAAAAACTAAATAATTTTACAAAATATACAAACTGAATATAAAGCTATTCAAATTAAAATAATTCAAAAGCAGATGACTGAGAACGTCTCTATACGACTTCTGAGACCTATTTACAATACGGAACATCAAAAAAAAAAAATAATAGTAAAATATATAAATGTAATGCTGAAAAGGCGCCGCCACTGAGGAGCCATTTCCATTTCCTGCCGCGAGAGGTCTGCCTTCTTGGCGCGCTGTCCTTTCTCTTATTCAATCTGCGCTTTTTTGGTTTTTAATTTCATGGTGAGTGGTCACAGAGGGCGCCTCTCCAGACCCTCACACCCTTATGGCACGAACCTTGGATGTATATGCGAAACGCCTGAACAAACAAACAAATAAATAAATATATTTTATAGTGAATTACATACGACAGATATATTAGTGTTTATATCGAAGATAAGAACAACAAAATCATGAGAAACTCTCCTTCTTCAATTACGCATGTCCTTCTGCATTAGTCAACTTTCATCGGTGAAAGTTATGTTTGACTTTGTGCTCTACCGTTTGTAAATAAAGCAAGATGAGTACTTAACGTTCTTTCGAATTATATTTCCCTGAAATATTGGTTACAAAATATCACAAAATCATGAACGAATTATTTCGCAATGACTCAGACGACGTACAACAAAGTTTTCCACTCCGAATTGCATTAGTCGCTCACACTCAAAACTACCCCTATGAAATGTTCCGGGACACTGCAACACAGTTCAAAATGCATTATCGGACAATATATGCACAAGACAAATAATCCGATCCTATACGAGATGGAGAAAATTCAACCGGTGTGTTTTTGTCGCTCGGCATGTGCACATCGCGGACGGAAAACTATTGGAATATTGCGAAGTGTTTCGCATATTCGCGAGGCATACAAAGTTTCTGTCAGTTCGCGTATTCGTGTTCTAGTGTCGCGATTCGTCGTTGTATTTTAGCGTGAGTGTATGTAATGAATTTTGCATATTATACTGGTACGTTGAAACGCTGTTAGAAGTGCGAAATTCGATACATTTGATTAAGTTTCCCAATTAGCGCAGTTAGAATATAAACGAAGGCATCACAATGGTTTAGTTAGAACTCGTTCATATTTAGTTTGAACTTATCCATATCTTGAGTTTGCAAGGATTAAGTTTTTATTTATTATAATCATATGAAAAAAATAGTTATTTATGTATAATGTCAATTTTTTATTTATGATAAAATATTTCCAAAATTGAATAATCACATTTTAAATTGTAATAAATTTTTATGAGTGTCTCTATTATCTGTATACCTATAATTTATGATGAAGAAAATTTTTTACGTTATATTAAAATTTCGAATATTTTTAATGCATAGTAATTAGGGAAGCCATTACTGGTAAACCGGTAAATGACCTAAATAACAATTCAGTAATTTACCGGTAAATAAAAAATTGTTTATCGAGTATTTTTTAAAAAAAAAAAATTTAAATAATTTTGAAAAAATGTCGAGATTTTTAGGTACACGGTTTTTTTTTAATATTGTAATTTTTTTGTTGTTAAGTACTTTTGATTTTCCAATATTTAATTTAAAAACAGATAAATTTGATTTTCCTGTTTTTATTTTACATATATATGTAAACCGCTAGTTAGTAAAAAAAATCCTGAATTGCTGGTAAATTTGTCCTTCATAGTAGTAATATAAAAAAGTTATTTTCGAATAAAAGCAAATTGAAACCATTATTTTGCATCGATTAAAACAATTTGAATGAATTAATTTCAAGACATAAAAAATGAAATCTGCCAAACACATAAATAAAATAACTCCTCGCAATTAAAAAAACTCACCCAACCCAACCAAAACCTCAAACCAAAAAAATCACCTTAAACCCTCTCACCACCACCAACCGACGCACCGCCCACACCATACATTATGCATTCACGTGCATACACTACAAGCTAATGCAGTTCCAGGTACCCCAAGCCATAGGCGTCCGTCAGCCTGCCGCCCTTGGCGACTCGACCGGCGCCCACCACCCCCTCGAAACCGCCCCATGGAACGCGTGTCGTGCACCGCGGCCATTGTGCATTCACAAAGCGTGGGCGGCCCGCCCATGGACCGGCTCGGACAAACGAGGCTCTCGCGCCGCGTCTAGTTGTTCGTGTGCGACGATTGTGTGCAGTTTCAATTGCACAAAGATTTGCGGGTCGTAATCAGCGAGCCGACGTTGGCAATTTTCGCGGACTCGATTGTTCGCGCGGTTTGGGGTGCGTGGGGGGGGGGTAGGGGGAGGGGGCGTGCGTGACGTCGGCGCGGTGTTAATTTGGATTTGAATGTTTCATGTGTGCCGATTTGTATCGGGTTAGTCGCATGAGTTTGTAGTTTGGTTTGGATTTGTTGGGTGTGTTGGTTTTTGTCGATCGGTGAAGTTGTGTGATGTTTTTTGTAGTTTTTAGATCAGGGATGGCTGATTGGAATCACTTGGTGGGCCAAATGAAATAATTAATGTCTTTAGAAGATAAAAATGACCAAAATAAATTATATTTTCAAAATATTTTTATCTTAACCTAAATTAATCGATTGTATTATATCACGGTTCATAAAATAAATCCTGTTTGAATTAAAGTATTAGCATTAAACACTGTGTTTAAATTTCTAAATAAGAAAAATTGAAAATATTAAATTTTGTCGTATCTTTCAGCAGTGAATGATAATAGAGATGACAGCTACATTATAAAATATCAAATGTGCATTGGCGTTTTACATGTTGTCAACGGTCAATAACAAAATTAACTCAAAACACTCAAATTTTGTTCGTTATATAGTTTAGTCAATCGATGTCGACGAGTCAATATATTTTCTAGTTAATTTATACTTTCTCTGGTGATAGTATATGCGGAACCTATAATAGTATTGTACTTTTTTATTAAAACTCGAAGTGTACCTATACATTCTCTAGACAATGTGTGTATTCGCGAGGATGAACGCTCTAACTTAACATATATACTGTATATAAGATAAATAAATTAAAAAATGCATTTAATGGTCTACAAATCTCTGTAAGTGCTAAGCCGAGGCACGGAAACATCAAATGCGAATGTTATGCATACTTCCATACGTTCCATAAACAGGGGAGACGAGCAGTAAGTGGCCTCGGGGACATTTGAAAATTTGATAGTTCATAGTTGCGGTGCATTTAACGGAAGCGTGGCGCGTTACTTACGGCCTCGGCTTGCGCTGTTTACGAGAGACTGCAGCCTAATTGCAAGCCCATGGCAGATTCCATACAAATCGCCTTCGTTAACACTTAACACTAGCACTGTACGCCCCCTCGCACAGTTTATGTTTTGTTTCCATGCACAAAGGTGGTTAGGTATACAAACATTTATTTTTTTCAAGAAATAATGAACGCTTTCGCAAAATCAGCAAATCACGAAAAATAAAAGGAATCGGCACAGAAAATATAAAAGAGAAGCTTTCACAGCACAGTATTAAATCGAAACGAACCTCGTACGTAGGTTCACGGACGGTTTGATCCGGCACTTAACATTATATGAACCGAAACAAAACACAGCCTCAAAGCGCACTATCTCTATAGTGGCTTGGTATTTCGCTGAGCTAGCACCGAGGCTCTTTTGACTTTTGCATTCGCGCCAGTAGATTTTGATTCCAGAGCCGGCCACGCATCCGTACACTCTCACTTCCAGACACATAACTCAACCGGGAGACCGATAAACCTAAACAGGACATAAAGCCTAGAATAATGTTCGGTGGCGATATTGCGCCGAGCGATTGTCGCGCTCGGAAATTCTTTGGCGGTTTTCCGTTTGTGTTTGTCGAATTCTGGGCGCCACAGATGTATTGCTAGATGTATAATTCGGCTGGTTACTAGGCCGCTGTCGGATGACGGAAAAAACAAAGGTAAAGCAAGATGAATGCGATAAATTCGGCGATGTGGACACGCTATATAAAGAGTTATTTGTGCGAGATGGCGTCTGCGCGCGGCGTTCGGTGATATATTGTTGAAATAGTTTTTTCTGGTTTTATTTATAGTTTTCAATTATTCGGCGTAAATTATTCAAGTGAAATGTTAATGAGTTTTTTTTTTCGAATAGTTTAGTATTTTGAAACGAACGGTCGAATCGAATTATTGCAGTACTGAAATGAAACAAATTATAATCTAAATATTTATTAATTTTATAGTCATGTTTAAATGAATAAATAAAGAACACTGATATAGTTTTTACACTTCAAATTCAACATTTTGTACTTCAAGATTCAATTTTTTACATTTTGAATTCTACTATAGAAAAGTATAATTAAGACCGTAGTTATAATAATCAATGAAATTTATTACTAAGAATTCTTCTTGATTTATCAAATTTGAAGTGTAAAACGTTGAATTTTGAAGTGTAAAAGCTGTATATAAATTTGAGTTATTGTTTGCTTTTGAGATAAACATTTGTATTGATAAATTTCAGAAGTGGGCGTCATCGTGAAAGCGCTCCGAGCTGATCGCTTAAAGGATTCAATTTTGTCTAATGATAGCATTGAAGGCAATTTTTTTGAAATCAGGATTAATAAGAGAATTTCGGGAAGACACGGCGCCGTTATTTGGAAGCAGAACGTACTTGTTTCATAAGCCGGCAAGAAAATTAATGAAAAAAAATGGAGACGAGGCGGAGGAAAAAAATATACATAATACGGAAAATCTGAGGCGGGAGTTTCCTTTTAAAAGGCAATTCCGCGGTAAATTTGATACAACTTGTTGACTTTCCTCTCGAAAAGAAAAATACGAACACGCCCGCTACTTTATTAGGAACTACTACTTTGAGGAGAGGGCCTTAACACGGAAAACCGTTTACCATCCCTCTCCCGATTATCCCCGGCCCGTATTCCCCACGTGCTTTATGGCGCACCCATATTCTTACCGGGTCGTATTTACTAAATAAGGGAAAAACTGTGCGACTCTGTTCAAATAGGAAAATTTGAGAACGTAGACGATGCTCACGCACGACTGTTTGCCAACCTTTACTTACGTGCGTGTGTTTCCACATCTTTATGTCTGATGTGTGTGAGTTGTTCTAGAAGTCTTCGACTGTGCTTTTGCGGCTTGATGAATGAGTGTGCTCTGGAAATTTCCACATGATACGGAAAACTTTTCAAATGTATATTTTTTTAAATAAATATGTTTCTTAAGTTTATAAAGATTTTTAAAAGGAAACTATGTTCAAATTGAAAGTCATGATTATAAAATATGGGAATCCCAAGTTTATTTTTGAATAAGCCTTATAGAATTTTTTTGGCTTGGAAATTGTATTAATTTTGTATTGGCCATGAAACGTTTTCATACATTTTGCTTGCGGAAGAATTTTTTGTTTGTTCAGTCGGATGCCAATAAAGTAATTTTATTTTCGCAAATAAATTTATGAAAAATAGACATTTTGAATAAAATATAGTAATAGATTCATACGATTCGTAAAAATACATATGAAAAATTAATGCCCTCAATCGTATAAAAACAAAACATAATAATATCATATAAAAAATAGAGCATATACGAATTCAGTGGGGGTCATAAATAACTCCGACAGACCGCTCAAAAAACGCTCACATCCAGTAGTGCACATACGTAACATACCAGAGAATACATTTAGGTGATAACTCCTTAACGATCCTATTCAAATGAATTATTTGCTGGATGCACGAGGGCCGGAGGTTGCACTCGACACGCATGCTCACTCTCCGGCGCGCTGCCAACCTAACGGGTAAAAACGAAAAAAATTTCGTTTTCATATGTGTGTGTATGTAGCGACGATTTAACGTCGAGCGATTTTAGTGTTGGCGAATTGCGCTTTTGCTTTAATATTTTTGTGGTTCGTTCTGTAGTTGTTTTGAACGACTCTTGTGTATTATGTAAGTGGTTTCGTTATGAAAGTTTTCGCTGTTTTAAATTGAGTTTTCAGAAATTTTGCAATTTATTTATTTTGTATGATTGCGAATACTGTTTTTCTTAATATGTGATTGCAATGGTTCACAAAGTGTACAGAATTATTTAAAAAATAGTCCACTGTTTTAAATCATTTAAAAAAATGTTTCAAACAATTTAACATATCTGTTACATTTAATAAAAAATTTTAGGATATATTTTGAATAAAAAAAATAATGATTTTGTCATAACACATAGATCCTAAATTCATATCAATTAGAAAAACAATCAGACGAGCTTCTAACTTATAGGGTTCATTCTATATATATTATATGAATTTTAAAATTCGATAATTTTTACCAATAAATTTTGAACATACTCGTATAAAATCCACGATTCTATTATAAATCATCATTGGTTTTTATTAAAAAATATATATAATACAAACACGTACCAAATTTTCTTTACCAACACATCGTGATTGGCGAAAGTTCACGTGCGACGCCGCTTTCCCGCCCAGCTGTAAAAACTCTCTGCTTTTTCGACACCCTAAAAGGCAAAAGATGTAAAAATCGCCATGTTCGGCAGTAATGGTCACCCTAAATTAGCCGGAGCCGTCCCGCTCTCGCCATAACGCATAACCCCCTTTCGGCGGGCAGCCCTTTTTCCTCGTATGACTTATGTAAGACGCATTTTCCGAGAGTGGCCACCCCCCCGGCGGGTTTTTCCGAATGATGTGAAAAATTAATACGGGAAACTTCCGCGGGCCAAGTTTGCGCAATCTGCGCGATGGCCGGGCCACTTCTTCTGGTAAATAAAATCTCTTTTTTCCTCTTCCGAGCAAGGATAAAATGTAATTTCGGCCGTTAAAAAGCGTGCGCTCCGTTGAATAATCTAGCGTATTGCTCGGGCGAGTCGAAATTATGGAGTTTGATGTTCTGTTGTGTTGTGTTCGTGTTGAGGGTTGATATTGATGATGTTGGTGTTAAGAATTCACTTTTTTGTATATTGAAATATTCTAAAAATAAATCTGAAGAAACGATTTTTAAGTGTGATTTAATATTGAAAAATAAATCATAGTCAAATTGTATAATATTTGCATTTCATTAGAATTTTCTTTAAAACAATTATTATATTACATATTTTATTTGATTCTAACAAAATTCGTAATTTCTTTTGATGCAGCCATAAATGTTTCATTTTATGAGAAAATTAAACATTTCCCATAAGCAAAGTTCAAATGTAAAAGAATGTGCGCACGCTATATTTATTTTATGAAGTTAGCGAACTACGTGTCCGCCAGCGATGTCCTACATAAAAATATGATATATAAAGCAATTTCTTATTTATACAGTTGAATGGGGAAAAGTTCCGCTATCCAAATCATGACTCGCTATATTGACATACGTTGCAAATTGGAAAATCGAATGGTGCAACAACGATCACGTTCGCCAGCCAAGTCTAGGAAATTTTCCGCCGTCCGCCCGTACGAAATTTTATTTCCTCAGACGAAAACTGTTGAAAACGTGCACATCACGAATGAAATGATAAAACTATGGCAGGAAATGTATTTCTTTAAGGTGATAGTCTGCTCCTCTCGCAGTTACGTTTTCGCAAAGGGTGAGACGAAACTACCTCATATCCTCCCTCGAAGCCTCGCGTTTCTGCGTCGCGGGCTTCGTGGTGTACTGTTGGCTATGGTGGTCGTCTTCGGGAGACAGGTGCTGTGGATGTACTTTGATGGGAGGAGAGGAGAGGCAACACACCTTGGACAACTTTACGACTTATGAGAGCCAAGGTTACTTAGATTACTTTGCAGCGATGTACGTGTTGCAAAAATACGTGCATCATTGTCCGAGTGGTGGTGTTCAAATGTTTCAATTTTTTGTTTAAGATATTCTGAATAAGCTGTGTTGAAAATTTTGTGTGTGTGAATAGTTGTCTAATTTGATATTATTAAATTTTTTAATTTTTGAGATTATATAATATTAAAATTAGCAGATAAAAATAAATTTTGTATGTTGATGAATTTAAAATTAATGTTTTGGTATATGAAACTGTTTTAAAAATTAATCTAAATGCGTAAATATTGAACGTCAGTTGAATACAGTACGTGACTTTTCATGGCTACTTTTTCAATTAATTTCCTTTACAGTCCACCACTTGTACTCAGTAATAAAAAAGCTATCAAGTTTAATAGATATCGTTAAAGTACAATGGAAAAAAAAATACACAGATTGATTTATTAATTGATGTCTAAAAAACTAACAATTCAATTGAAAGAAACGATGACATTAAAATTCAAAAATAAAAACAAATGGACATAAAGAATAATACAAGAATGTTTTTTAAAAGTAGATATATAACAATACATTGAATTTTAACGCATCATACTTCAAAAATTTAAACTAGAACAACAATTAATATAAGGATAATTGAAATTCAACAAAATCACCAAAAAACCGAAGCAACCAAGAACAAAAAATCTATTCGCATCAAAAGCAAAGAACTCTTCGCATAAAACGTCAAACACACGACATCCCAACGCCGCAGAGGCGCGCTGATTTTTTGCCGCCCACCACCCGCCCACCCACACTTTTTGCAATTCGTTCGTATGAAGTATGCAAAGGGTCTATATCGTTCGCGTCCTCCGGGTCTCCGAGGGTCCTCGGTGTCAATTTTCAGACGTCGACCCTTAACTCGGGCGTTCCCGGCGATTTATGACGAATGAAAAACGCGCCAAAGTCCCGGGACGAGCTCGCTAATAATTGATGGGGTTTTTACGGGCCACGGGACGGTGTGGGTGTATTTGCAGGGAAGCAATTCGGTTAAAAGGCTCTCCTTTAGTGTCTCCTTGCGGGGCGTTTGTGTGTATGTGCTTGATACGGTTTCGATTCCGGTGGACATTATCGAATCGCATTTATAATTCACGTTAACCACACTTAGCTCCTGTACGTGTGTCTGCCCTAAAAGCCTCTCGGTCTATATCGGCTATCGTTTCGAATTTGTAATGTCCGAGACGTATTATTCGCAGCCGGGTTACGATGGCTCTGGAAGATGCATGGCCCGTTTTCGAGGTTATGTCCTCGAAATTGGGACGTCCGTGAATCGGTAATGAGAGGCTTAAGTGAGCTTATGCACGTCGATGCTGAATATCAATGCATGCTTTAGGGGCTCGGATGAGTGCTCTATATAATTAAAGTTTTCAGCAAACTCCAGCTACGATTCAATAAATCATTGACGTCAGAAAGAAACTCGATAAATTTTTCATTCAATTTTCCGAACGGCGTCTATCAAGATTATATTTTTTCGTCAAAGTCGACAGAATAACGCAATCGCATGAAATTGGCCTCCGTTTCAAGCGGCATCCGGGAAATTCTTGAAAACTAAATTACACCTCGTTGCGGGGCGTAGACAACTGTGGAACTTTCGCGAATGAAGTGAGTTAACCGACGGCTTGAAGTGTAAATAAATATATCTGCACAACGAAACAACTACGTGCAAAAAAAGCCCGAATAAACAAAATAAAATAACAGAACGAGAGGCGAAAAAAAAAAGAGCGCGCTTATACAAAGTGACGTGCGCGGCAGGCAAAAGACGGAGCCTCGCGACCCGGGGACGAGAACACAAAAGTGTTGAGAGGGAAAAGAGAAAAGGAAAAATAAAAGGCAGGGAAAAGAAAAAGGGCACACGTATACACAACTAGTGTAAATAATAAGAACGTAACGCGCGCGGGGTGGGCTGAAGGAGCATACGCCCAGAGGTAATTCGTTTTTATATTCGCTTACAAAGTTACAAAGCGCGTCGGGGACAACAAAGTTATCCTGTAACACAATCTCTGGGTGCGTGCTTTGCGCCTTGCACACCTACTTTGCCGGTTCCTGATAAATATAATATGTGCGGCTTATCTGCCCGCGCCCTTTGTCGATCCCTTGTCAAACGGGACGCACTATTTTTTGCGGTCGGACCGAATTTTATTTAATTGAGACCATTATTGCAGAAATTCCTCTGGCTAGTCACTTTTCGCCGTTCGCATTGTTTCGCTTTGGGTCGGTGTAATTTGTAATGTACGTGCTTGTGTTAGGACTTTGTTCGACTTTGTGGCTATAAATCATATTTATTATATGTGAGATATTTTTTATTTGCTAGGATCATTTTTTGATATTAAAAAAATGTAATATAAACAGAAAAATAATTTAGTTTTGTTAAGCGTGCTGATTTTGATTTTATCAAAGTGCAAAAAATTCGTATTAATAATCTGGAATTTAATGTTCAATTACTAAAAAAATCAAACTGATTTTCATCAAACGATAAGAAATAGCTTCAATATTCAATTCTTTGTAATTCAATTTTCTTTTATTAGTTCAAAGTTAATATTATATTATATACCTATATTATAAAATAGTATTAACATACAGACATCAATTATACTAAAATATTATACAATAATTTTATTCTATACAATTTCAAAAATCGAACAAAAGCCATATAATGCGAATTCCATGTAACGGCACTTTTCCGACATTCCGACCGATTCTAGCATTGCGAATTTCTACATTTAACGATATTACACTCACGTAGATACCACTAGATCTGAACGAGGCACTCTCCGGCAAAAGCGGCGCGAAATAAAGAAAAAAAGACGACACGGAACGTAATTCAATAGCGAAAGTCAAATATTGCGTTCATATCGAACCCGCGCACGGCAAACTCGCCGGCGCCGTTTATCACCGCGCTCGATCCCGCCAAACAACGTTCAAAAAAAGCCGACACATACTAAAAAAAAGGTGCGAAAATAAAATTGAAAAATCGCTCCTGAAAAAGCGCCCGAGTGAAAAGCGTCGCGACGCCAACGCCGGCTGTATCCAGAAAAATTAATTTGGAAAAAGCGTCTCGCGGAACAGGCGCCGCCGGACGCCACCGGCATCGCAAATGAACGGTTCCTCTACTTCTGGGCGGTTTGGGGTGGGCTTAGTGGGTGGTACAAATTAAAAACCGATGTCGAACCGAATGAAAAATGCCTACCCCGGTGGGCCGACGCGTGACTCTATGCGACGCCTGTTCATTCGGCGCCGAACAATTTGTACGCCACTTGTTGTGATGGCGTTATTATTTTGTTGCAGAGTGTTGGTTTGGGTTTCGGGATTTGGGGGATGTGTGTGATTGTTTGGTTGATCGATTTTTTGGGTGGCGGTAATGGGTGGTGTTGTATTTTGGTAATGGTAGTGTGTTGGAGATGATATTTTTGTATTGATTGTGGCGTGATTGGTTTTAGGGTTGAATAGGAAATTTTCGAAATTGAAAGTATATTGGTTGTTGAAGGGAAATTAGTGACGTAATGGTGTTGATTTATCGCAAAATATGATGTAAGGGATTGTTAGGGATTCTGTATCGGGGGTGTAACTCAGTGGTAGAGTGTCTGCTTCGCATGCTGAAAGTCCTGGGTTCAAATCCCAGCTCCTCCAATAGATTTTTTTTACACTTTTAATATGTAAAATATAAACTGAATATTATGAATGTTAAAAAATAAAATTATTGCGAACTCATGGATATTTTTTTGTTAATTTGTCTATCGACATTCAGAAAAACATAAACGAATTAATTATTATGAAATAAAGTTATGAATTGAAATATTACGTAATATAGAAAACAATTTATTTAAAAATTGTTCATTTCTTTTTTTAAAATAAAATAAACTTTTTATGAAATTTTTAAACGCAAGCACTCTTAATTAATCCGCAAAATGAAAATCAAATCAGAGCGATGTGCTTTTGATGGAACTGTAAAACAAATAAATGATCAATCATTTGACGAGCGTTGTACAATTGGATTAATTATTGACGGTTGTCGAGCGCATACAAATTTATCACAGTGTACAGTCATTAATAACATATTTTCGACGCAATTCATCGTCATCGAAATTGAGTATCAAAAACCCGAGAGCGATTCGCATGAATTGTTAACAAAAGTTCAATTTACACGTTACTTTACAAAATTCTAATAAATTATATAATTCTTGGAATTCGAAACAACTTTAATATAATCGAATTAAGACACGTACACTCGTTAATTCTAACTTGATAATTCTATAAATTATATTTCACAATTTATTAAGTCAAATTTATATAACGCATTAAATTCATATTTTTTAAAAATTAATTTTGCTTATTATCCTTTACGAAACGAGCACATTGTTCAATTAGCAGACACACTCGTACAGTCGGAACGTTCCTCCAATTGCCTCTAGCGATAATATATATTTTATTAAAATATTTCCGCGTTTCATTAAGGGCGCGTCTCGCCGACGTCGAGCCCACCGCTCACCACCCACCACCCCAAAACCGCCCACCCCCATCAGCCGCCCCGCCGATTCAAAAGCTCGCTATAATTAATGGCCAAAGTTTATTTCCGACTCCGGTCCAATATCCGCTCGGAGGGCGCCCTCGCCATCCACTGCGACGACACTAATGAAAAGTGCAACGCAAAAAGAGGCGCTGTTTGCAAAAAAGAGCTTCGCGGGCAAAAAGCGGTGCACGTGAAAGCTGCGGCCACGTGGCGCGTCGCCGATCACCTGTTGCTGTCGTTCGTGAAGGCGTATTATTAATGTGTGGGTGGGTGGGTGGGCGGTGCACCGAAAGCCGCTTGTCGTGATTTATGATCCGCGATATTGTGAGGTTGGGTATTCTCGGCGGTGTCATTGTTATTGGATGGTGTCGATGCAGTTTAAGGTGAAGTGAGTTGCTTATCTTGGTGGTTGGTGGTTGGTTTTGTATGAGGAATGGTGGTTGGGCGGCGCTGCGCTTTGTGCTTGTGTTGCGGTTGTTTCGTACGGTTGTTCTAAAGATTTATGTTATTGTTTGGAATGTGGGGAATATTTTCGATCATAAAAATATATTGTACGGTTATAGGTAACCAATTTCAAACGATCACTAAAGTTAAACGATATGCAGCAGTATTAAAAAACAGACAAAAAAAGTATAAATTTCATCATTGGATGTTTTATAAACATAACGATAAAAATGGATTGTATAACAACACATTTTTTTTCCATAATAAATAAATAATAACATTTTTTTCCAATTATCATGATATACAACCATTCATATTGAAATTTTCATATTCATATTCAATCTATATAGGAACAACCCCCCATCAGTCGCACACACATTATTTGCGTAACGCCAACTCCTAACCACTTACGCGCATTCGTATTCCCATATACACACGTCGACGATCGACAATTCCAATAAAACTCCAGCGCACACACACACGAGACGGGCGGCACCGATAAAGTGGCCAGTTTTCGACGGCGCACCCTGTATAAATAAATAAGAGTTAATACGCTCCCCGTATGATTTACAGCCTCGCTCGCGTTAAGCATGAAGCACGAGTGGGTAGTTCTTGCCCGCCACCCCGCCAACCCCGCTGGTGTGGGAAATGTGGAAAATCGTGAAAAGCTGCTGCGACGGTGTGTGGGGGAGGGGAGGGGAAACGGCAAAGAGCAAAGGCTTTCGCCAACGTGGAAGTAAACTTAATTTATTGAAAGAAGAGAGCGCTCTCTTTGAGACACTGTCGGACCAAGGGGGAGGCTTTGCACCACGGTCTAGGTCCCCCCCCCGCGCCTCTTCTTCGCCGCGACGTCAAATGATTAATGATGTATGACTTTTAACAATTTTTTTGGCGAATTTTTTTCGAGCCTTTTGTGAAGGGGTGAGGGTTTTTTTTTCCGATGCGAGTTTTCTCATTTGATGCGGATTAGATACAAAAGCTTTCAATCATGCTCGTTAGTGTTGAGACGCGAAATGGACGACTCGTTTCTAAAAAAAATCGGTATTTGATCTAGATTTTTATTAAAACATCAATGTTTAAATTTAAAAAAAAAATAGATAATGAACAAAATTTATTTGAATAAACCTTTTATAAATTGCATTTTAACGAGCGTGTAATCTGAGTATGAAGATTAATATTCATTTGCATAAAAAGCAACACTAAACCAAACAATAAATTTAAAATTACATTACACAAATCATATTTTTAAATACAAAAATTAAAATCAGAATAAAAAAAATTAAAGAAACGCTAATTCACCAACAATAAATTGTAGTTTTGTCAAATTTGAACGCGGCAAAGCGAAGAGGTCGTGATACGTGCAAAATACGGCGTCGTCCGGCCCATAAATTCAACCGGCGTATTGTAACCCTCTACGTCGCCGGTCGTTGTTATGTTAACCAATTTATGTGTGCATTACGGGACGAGCTTTTCTGCAAAGTTCAACGCTGTGCTGGGGTCGGGCCACGGTCCGGAGCTGATAATTTTTGTCCTTGTTAAGTGCAAGCGGGCTGTGGGGTCCCCGAGGAGGACCTCGGTCGGCTAATAAATTGGGCCGAAACTCGTGTGTTCTTCTGTGTGTATGTGTGTTAAGGCGTGAATAAGAAATGAACTTTGAGAAAGATGTAATGCGCGACGAGTGCGATGTGAAATTTTCATGCGATTAGGAGAATACGCTGTGAAGCTCGACGCTATTGAGGGTATGTGAATTTTGATTATTCAAATGTGAGTACTGTTTCTGTTCGTTTGGGTGATGTGAGTTTTGAAATAAAATAAGAATTATGATTGTGATTGTTTAAAATATAAATTATTTCTAATAACAAAAAAAATGTATTTTAAATAATGTACGTATGCATTCATTCAATTGTATAAAAAAAATATATCGTTGATACGTCTCTAAAGTTCAAAATTCACTTGTGAAAATATTAAAGGTGGTGAATTTAATTAAAGTTCCGTGAAGTAGGTTTGTCATGTTCAAGTTTCCCAGCAATAAATCTTATCATATGTAAAGCTATTAATTTTCCTAAACATACTACTCAACAGTAACATTTATCGTGTCCAGTTAGTAACTTACAGTTTTAATTAATAATGCATAGTTTTTTTTTAATTTTTATGCTCGCTCCGTTTATTTGCAATGTTAGCGTGGGAGTTAAAGTTAAGATTTATTAGAATCGAAACGCTTATTATATGAGAAAGTTTGTTGGAAACTTTTCCGACTCCCCTACTGCGTTCATACGTTAACTCCAGTACAAATTATACTCGGATATCAAACGCTCACACTCGAACATGTTTTTCAAAATAAACAGACGAAAGTTAAACTTTTGAACAAGCCTTCCGTAAGGCGTATTTTGTCTACTAGCGTTATGTGAAATAGATACATCAGATTTT
The DNA here is from genome assembly GCA_009617725.1 of Hydropsyche tenuis. Classification (NCBI taxonomy): domain Eukaryota; kingdom Metazoa; phylum Arthropoda; class Insecta; order Trichoptera; family Hydropsychidae; genus Hydropsyche; species Hydropsyche tenuis. The sequence continues at coordinate 1,705,017 of VTON01000036.1, forward strand.
CTTATAACAAAGAAACGATTTTTTTCTTGTTTAACTGCTTACTGTTTTTATGAAACTTCTAACCTGTGTCGCTTTTACACAAAAAAGTGATACGAAAAGAAAATTTCGAAAAAAATGAGCTCCAAAAAAACGAGAACACCACATTTGGGACGGTCACTGTTACAATATTTACGATTTCGACATGGTACGTAGTGAAAAGACCATCTTTGTGCCGACCCAAATTTCGTTTTCGTATCGACAATTTGTCAATGTACTATCATTCCAACAGAAAAAAGTGTAACCGATGAAATCTTTGAATACAATTCAAAATCAGATTTGTTTTATTATACGACTTTTCACGTGTTCACATTTCTTTAAATATCATATTCTTGTAATAAAAATATGACTATGATGTCATATTTTATATGGACAGATTTCATTTAAGGTAACGACACCAGTGGTTAATCATTTACCAGTAATTGACCATTTCTCAGAAAAAACGTTTTTAAAAATTATGTTTTTTTAAGACGATAATTTTTCGGAAAGGGTGCGATAGATACGATGTAATAAACAACTAATCTAATCGCACCCTTTCCGAAAGATTATCGTCTATAAAAAACATAATTTTTACGTTTTTCTGAGAAGTGATCAATTACTGGTACATTATCAACTACTGATGTTTTATCTTATATGCAATTATTTTTTTGATTCAAAATATTATATTAATAAAATATTTTATGAATTATGCTCGTAAATCGAACAAACGATGCATTTATAAAATATAATTTATTTATCAACTTTTATATGTACACTGTCACAAAACAATTCAAATAAACTATCGTCGTATTAATACAATATCAGAATACTTTTCAAACACACATTTCATTTAATATTTCAAAACAAATAATATTCCTTGAAAAAAATTCACACCCAGCAACAAAACAGCTCCGCAACAAGAACACCATATCTATCGAAAACCTCACTTATTACCCAAACATCCGTATTATTTTCCGAATTTCCTTCACTTCCACAGTAACGAACACGAAAAACAAACCCACCCCCCTCCGTTGCGGTCACCGTTACAATATTTACGACTTCTGACACGGCACGCAGAGATGATCTCCGTTGACAACCCGAGCCTCGCATTCGCGCCGACGATTTGTCAGCGGAGGACTCATTTTTTATTCATTCGGCACGAACGGCGTCCCGACGCCCTCAAGACTCGTTCAACATAAAATGATCATTTCAATACAAATAAAGTAAACATTATTTTTTACGAACGAGTGGTGCTCCGGAGGGGCCGCGGTTTTATGGCGTCATTACGCCCCCGCCCCCCTCGCGCTGCCGTTTTTCCGACGACCAGTTCGCCCTTTTTATGTATTGCCTTTCTCTTCTTCGTGCCCTGCACGTTTTCTTGTATTTTTTTTAGTGCTTTCTCTCGGCGGAGCTCGCACTTACCGACGGAACCGCACACGCCCTGCTCCGCCCCGCGGTTTTTAATAAAATTGTTGGTACTAAAAAAAGGAAATCTAACCTAACCGGCTTACACGGATGCGAGTCGGGCTCTGTTGTATACGATGTGTACGTTCCTCGCTGGTTGTACGTTTAATGGATGTTTCGGATATGCAGACTTGAAAAAATTAATACTTGTAAGTTGAGGGTGGATTTGCATATTTTTGTGTAATAAAATAATGTTAAGTTGTATGAATTTGGATGAATTTTATGATACTCATTATGTTTTTATCTAAATGTAAGTTATGATATTTATAAGAAATAATTTTTTTTACCGTTTATGTATTTTTTATAAGTGAAGTGTATATTGTAGTTCTGCTTATCGTTGCAAATAGATTGCCTCGTAATATTGGCGTTGAAGTATGAAAAACAAAAATAATAATTGGCTCATTCTTATAATGAATTTCGATTTGTAACATATATTATCATCATATTCAATCAATTACAAAAAGATACTATTTATATGATTGAAACTACAGATGCTTTTTCTCTTCCAATACGTTCAATGTAACTTTATGAATCTAAAAATTGACACCGATTTTCGACAATTATCCTAAGATTATTACTATGCAATCAAACCATTTACTCACATATTATATTAACAAAACTGCATACCATGGCCCCCACATCCTGAAATTGGGCCCTCTATTTTTGCCGATTTTTTTTAAATTACATATTTTTTAGTAGGTACAACAAAGGTAGATTCGACAATTCGGATTATGTGTAATATAAAGACGAACAGAATCGATAGATTCTGTTAAAAATAATTTTATAAAATTGATCAATGCCGGGTTCTTTTGCAACCTTGAACCTTTGGCTAAAGTCCCACTGAAACCCCTCCCCTAATGGTGACTATGCTACATACAGTTTCTATGCTTCAAATTCAACTAGAATTCATAGTAATTAATTTAATTGTTTACTATGACAACAGTCTTAATACTTTTCTATGATTGAATCTGATGCGTAAAAAATTGAATTTGAAATGTAAAACGTCGAATTTGAAGTGCAAAACGTAGAATTTTAAGAATAACAACTAAATCACTCAACTTAAAAAAAAAATGGCAATTAATTATTTGGCTGGTTAATAATAACTAAAATGATCAGTAAAAAATTGTTAAATGATCAGTTAGGTTAGGTTAGGTTAGGTTAGGTTAGATTAGGTTAGGTTAGGTTAGGTTTAGGTTAGGTTAGGTTAGGTTAGGTTAGCTTACCACTACGTGTGACTACATTGAGACTTGATCCAACAAGTTCAAACAGGTTTCCACGTGCACAGAACCGAATAACAACCATATACTTTATTTTTACTGATCAAAATAGTATTTTTTTACTGATCAATTAAACACAGGCCAAAAAAAATCCATAAAAAATCATCCAAAAAAAACAATCCTCAACACAACAACACTCCGAATTCAATCACCCTCCACCGCCCAATCAGCCCAATTTCCGCCACCTCCAAAGCCCGATCACCTCGATCCACCTAAGACAACTATCCCATCCATCGAAGAGGTCAACCTCGGGGCGTCGGAGGGGTCGCGGGTCGGCGTCGGAGGGCGTCGGTAAGTGCGTCGCCGTCGGGGGCGTCCATTAGTGTGCGCCTTGTTGCCGGCCATCATTAACAGTATCGGTCGTCCACGCCCCACACCCGGCCGCCGTTAATAGCGTTTGTCCGACCGCTAATGGCTAGTTAAATCTACGGGCCCATTATTGCTGTTGTCGCTGGGCGGGTTTCGTTGAGGTGGATTTGAAAAGTGGCGGGAAAAGAGTGTGCAGTGTTGCGTTGTGGCGGGGAGTCGGTTTTGTGGTGGTGGGGTGGGAGTTGAGGTCGATTGGTTGGATGTTGTTGGTTGGTTTGTATGTGGGTCATGGATGTGGGGTTGAGAGATAATATGTTTGTTTTGTGAGGGTTTAGAAAATTTGAAAGTCTTGTCTAGGTAATTGGAAGATGAAATGGTCGTCTTTGTACTTCGGTTAGAGTAGTGGTGATTTGAGCTATAAATTTGTGACAATTCAGATGTTTGATGCACCAGTAATTTTTCGCTCAATCGCCGAGATTACATGCTAAAAAAAGAAAAAGGAAAATATGAATAATGAAAAAATTATAGCCAGGGCCTCGTATAACACGGTTTTATATAACACGGTTTTATATAACACGGTTTTATATAACACGATTTTGATATAACACGGTTAATGAATTGTGATCTATTTTTGTACAACGCGTTTTAGAAAAAAAAATTAAAAAAGAATTAAGAAATGCTTTACTTAGGTTCATAAGATATTGACAAAATTGCATTTTAACATAAATAAAAATGCATTGTAAGTGCTTAAATTGAAATTCTTAACGAATTTCACGCGTCATATACGTAAGTACGTAAGTAATAATTATTTTAAACGAATTTCGCGTGTAGTTTGAAAGTCATATTTATCAATTTTTAAGCATATCTTAACGAGTTTCGGTTACATGTTATCCAGTAACACCTTTTGCCATTCGAACTGTTAGCATATACAAATTTAAACGATCTAAAGAAAAATGATTTGTAAAAACTATCAAACATAACCTCCCCACAATACACAACACACGCAAAAACTATGCGTTAAATTCGTTAAGAAATCTAATTTTCAGACTTATAATGTATAAATTATGCATGAAATGAATTTTGTGTGAACTCCAAACTTCGAATAACATAGATTTGTACTACACAACGTTTTTGAGGAACCATATAACCATGTTATACGAGACCCAAGCATATATATATTTATACAGAAAACAAATACTTCATACATAAATAAACGAAACATCAAACCCATACAATTCAAATGCAAATTCCCGGGGCCAAATCGACGACCATAAAAACGAAATTTCCACCTAACACTTTAACATGTAACCGTCGACGATGGACGTTTACCTGCAGCCGTGGTAATATCCATTCCTCGGCGGTGGCACTTTATCATAATATGAACCGGAGTGGACGAGGGCTGAAAAGGGAGCCCTGCCGTTCATTACAAGCAATTCAACCGAAAGCAATAACGTTTCAGTGCCTTGTCGACGTCCACGGTAGGCACCGGTCGGTAAGACACGGTCGTTAAACGGCAGTACATTGACGATTGCGATGAAGTATTTAATTGGAGCCGAATCCGGCATAGGCAAAAAAGTCGGTTATCTATGATGGCGGTGGAGGTCGTTTCGATGAGGGAACTCTGTCGAACGGTCGGGTCGTTATTGTAAATTTTATTGCCGCTTTCTGATGACGACAGGTTGGTTTAATTTAATTAGCGGGAGCGATGCGTTTTCTTGTTTCGAATTCGGTATCGGAGGTAGGTACGTTGCAGTAAACGTGAATATATAAATGATTGATTATTTTGTATAAAATTATTGTTTATTTTATTTATCAAAGAGTTTAAGTAATCGAAATGATAAGTTTTTTAAAATTTCCTTTAAAGTTTATGATATTTTTTAATAGCTTGTTATGGAAATTTGAAAACTTTTTTTCATTATAACGACCATATGCAGTCATTTATTATTCGCTACTAGACGAAAAGTTCTCCAATCCTTTTTTAATCTTGAGCAACATTCATCCGATTCACTTAACATATTTTCATTCTTTCATCATTCACTCAGTTTCTCTTTTTTTTTCTTCAAAATCATTCAAATTTCATCCCAATACTTCAAATACCTATTTCAAATACCTAACCAAATAATCAGTATTTTCTTATTTTGTACAAATTTTTCACCACACCATCGACACAAAATAAACCAACACCACAAAAGCATTCATTTATAACGAAACCACTAAAAAAATTAGAACCCTAACAGCGGAAGCTCGTCTCGCCACCTAGATTCCATTAATCGACCTAATGAAATTTATGACCAGCGTTTTCCGCACTCTACCGATTTGTCCAACGCCACTGAAACGACGGCATAATTTAATCGGTGTGACAAAAAGTCTTGGCGCCCAACGGCGGCCACTCCCGGCCGGAGGCTGTTAACTCCCAGCGGAAGCGGGCGGTTGGACCAACCGCGGCTTCCGACCTTCAAATGTTACACTGCGTTGTGGGTTTTGCGAATTGGACAACTGCGAAGTTATTTCGTTACGATTTGTATTTGCGAGTATGTCTTTTTCGTATTGCGTGTCAAATTGTAATTAATGTGTTTATGTGTTTAGGTCTTGTAGTGCAAATCATTTACATTTTGCATCTGTCTTTTAATGGTAAAATGGGATATTGTGTTAACTGAAGGAAAACTGTTTTGTATGACTAAGCAGTTTCTAAATAGGTCAATCTAATAATGTTGATATACAGTTAGGTATATTTACTAAAAGGTAAGACGTTGAGTTTATTTTTGTACACAATTCTTATAAGATGAGTGAATTTTAAATTAAATTATTTTTAACAATGTTTGAAACAGTAATTATAAATATAAATTGTTGAAATTTATTTAAGCATAATGCTTTTAAAGACAGAATTAGCAGAGCTTTCAAAAAATGTTTCACAAAACTTAACAGAATTTGTTCAATATTATAAGAGTCATGATACACCTATGATTCATACATAAAAAGTTATAGGGAGAGTGAAACACGATGACACATAAAAATATCATGTCTCAATTTAATTTAATTTTAGCCCAAAAAAACTACAGCAGTATCAAATTCAATAGATAATTAAATCGACTCATCAAAATCAAAACACTTTTTCACTAAAAATATACACCAACCATATATTATATCGATAAACATCGAATCTACAATACACACATACCCTCATCTCAAATTAGACCATCCGAACCAAAAAATCGAAAATGACTTACGCGCAGACGCTTAACGGCGAAGATTTAACAGCGCGGCGCCTTCGAACGATTAACGGATCCGATGCGTTCTCCGTTTCGCAATTTACGCGATATGAATTCGCGCTAGAAAATTTAATATGGGCAACATAATTTAGGCTCGAGGGGTGGTTGTCGACCGAATTCGCTCGCCTTCCGGCGTGTCACATAAAGCGGCTGAGCCGGCTTTAATTTCATATTAAAGCGAACGCGCCCACCGGCGAACCAATATAGTAGCGTTAATAGAAAACATTGTTTCACTCGGCGACAACACTCCTAATGGACACCCTTGCAAGAATTCGAATACGCCGTATGTTGGGCTCTAAAGTGTTCTCTGTGCTCTGCGCTTTGGGTGAAGAACGGTCTTGGAGTGGGCGGGTGTTTGCTGGTTTTTAGATTTGTCGCCGTCTTATAATATCGATGATTGGTAGTTCGAAGAATTCATTGGATTTGATTAAGTGTCTTTTTTATATGAAAATTTATTTGTTGATGGTATTTTCACACTCTAAATAAGCGGATAATTAGATTAAATGTATACCGTACCGGGCCGAAAATTTAGCACAATTTACATCCTGGACGACAACAAATAAAGCAAAAATGCGGACTAAAAGCCATAATAAAAACTTTTGCACGCTCGAATCATAAACCTAAATAACGAGTGTCACTTTCGCAAATGAAAATGAACAAATTCGCCGAAATTATTAAAGCGCCTCGGCGTACAATATTTTCGCTATCTCGTCCTCTAAGCACCAAATGGCATAATAATATCCGCCGCTAGAGACTGTACGTATTTTGCTTGGTGAGTTTGTCCCGGCACGTTTATTATGTTCATATCATAATCTCGGCTAATTGCAACTTGAGCTACACAGCCATCCGATGCACTGGCTTCTTCAACACCCCGAAGACTTCCTTTCTTAAAACCTGCATATTTTCATTAAAGAGAAACCTCCCTCTTAAACAACATAATCCAAAATCTAGATATTCTTTACAATTTTTGACGCATTTTTAAAGATCAGACATCTAATGATCCAGATTCTTTGACATCTGAGCACATTTCAAGCGGATTCATGCTCTTTTTTTGCGCGTTGAAACTTCAATAACACATTAGTTACGAGCCGGCGCCTCCGAAAGCTTTCCTAGTCGACGTGATAAAGTGCGAGCATAAAAATGCTTTATGCGAGTGCGAAAGGGGACTTTGGTAGTTCGTCGACATCTTACTGTTTGAATTAATTGGTGCACACTCGGCGCGAATCCTTTGCAAAGTTTGAGCGCGGTTCGAGTGCGCGTTCGTTAATTAGAGGTTCGTCCTTTGACCGCGGTCTGAGTGTACTGTTGTGCGATTTTGACTCTGCAGCGATTAATTTGTCGACAAAATTTGTCGAGTGCTCTGTGAACGTTTGTTTTGAGTGTTTCGCGGATTATAAGGTGTTAAACGAGCCCTTGAAACTTTTGATTGTTCCCGAATGGGGTCGAGCGGTGCAGTGTGATTTTTAACAGTTAATAACTTCATTTTGTGCATGAAATAGTCATACACTCGGACCTCGTATAATACAGTTTTATATAACATGGTTGATGAATTGTGACCTGTTTTTGTACAACATGTTTTATATAACACGGTTATAAAAAAACTAATTAGATGAATAAATTATTTATTGGATAATTTATATTTTATCATGAATAAAAATGGATGATATGTATGTGCTTAAATTTTTTTTAACAAATTCGCATATAGTATCAATTTTTTTACCATATTTTAACGAATTTCGAGTTTACATGTCCAGTAGCATCTTTTGCCATTCGAAAAAAAGGATATTAAAATACTTTGATATTTTTTTGGAACACAAACTCTAATTTTGTATGAACTTCAAACCTCATATAACACGGACTTGTATTATTCAATGTTATTGTGGAACCACATAACCGTGTTATACGAGGCCCAAGTATTATATGAGCCGTTCATTGCACAAATCGATTAACCCCATAAAACAAAAAGTTGAAAAATGCGATGAAACAATGTACATTGTTTTTTAAAATTCCTTTTATAATAAAATTCAAATAATTATTGTATGCAATGCATAAATACAGATGGTAGTGCATTTAAGTTGAATTATTGCAACGATTTACATTAGAGTATGGAATTAATCAAAATAGTCTCTGAAATAAATAATTTATTATTCAATGGCCCAAAAAAATTTTCGTTAATGGTGTTAATCTATATTATTCAGGAAAGTTATTATAAATATAATAAGTTATGAGTATACCAAGTGCTTTGACACTTAAATTTACGATTTTTCAAAAAGTGGAGTTAATCGATTTGTGAAGTGAACGGCTCATATATTGAAATACCGAAAATCTTTATACAAATAACAAAATATCTTCATATACAACGAAATCGACTACTTTAACAAAATCAAACACTTTCCAGTATAAGATCGCCACGGTTGAACTTTAAAAGCACACAATCAAACCCGACGCTTAACACGATCCCACACCCTCTTCGAGGCACTCTTAGCCCCCGAAAGGAGGTTCATAAGTAAATGTATATGAGTGTGGTGTCTCTTTGTGGCGAGTTTCGACTTTCGTGGTGTCCCAGTCCGGTCGTTATGCGGGTAACTCGAGTCTCACTCCGCGAGTCTGCAGTGCGCCGATATATTATGCATTACCGCGTCGACGCCTCGACGTCTCTTTCGAAAAATTGGTAGCTTCGAAAAGTGATACCGGTGAATTTTTGATGATTATTCGAAAGAGGAATATGCGAGGTCGTATAAAGTGAAGTTTGTTTGCGGTCGAAGCGGGTACAGCGGTGGGAAATCTTTGCATATCTTAAGTGAGACGTGGGTAAAGATTGTCGATTATTATTCGTGAGAAAGGTTAGATGAAAAGTTTGAAATAATTGTAATATATAACGTATCTTATATTAAAGTATCTTAGAATTGATATTGGAAAGTTTATCTTTCTCCTTTGTTCGATCTTTCAAGAAACAAAGGGGATAATCCGTTTACGAATCGGGGTGTTTTATTTGAGTTTTTCACATGGATTGAAACAATTCGTACCGACATCAAATATGACATACTTTACACGGAAAGGAAAAAAAACCTAAACGGCGTTTTGTTTTCTTTCGCGTATCCGATGTGCGGAAAAAAATCTTGCGCAAGCGATTCGTATGCGTATTATAAACGAAAAGGAATATTTGTTTCGAAATGAAAACAGAGTAAAGCTGCGAGATGCGAAAAGAGCTTTCTTTTGGGCAAAGTGGCTTATTTAAGAATATTTATACGCGAAACAACGCAAGGATAAAAATGAATGAGATTTTCTCGTGTATAAGAATGTTTATACGTTTACGATTATTATAATAGAAGATACAAATGTGATTTTCTATATATTAGGAAGTGATCGATCTTCGTGTCTGTGGGTAAAATAAATTGATTTTTAAATTAGCCTTATTTCTCGTTATCTGATTGTCGTCTACACGTGATCTCGTGTTCGAGGTCTTAACCCGAGGCTCACGCAACACAATCAATTATTGCAAATCAATACTTTATTTAAAGCTCATTTGATTAATTAATTACTCGTGTAAATATAAGATGTAATAAAAATTTGATATGAATATATTAATTAAAAAATATATTTATTTTTTTATTTCCCGTCCAAATAAAAATTAAATTCCCTGAATCATTCATTCTTTATTTATGTTTGAATGAGAGCTATTTTATTTACTAAGTCAATTATTTTTCTCATCAACACGACCACAACTATTTCAAACATCACACTTCATACTACTACAATTTAAAACACACCTAATTCATACAAACTACATTTCAAAACCTCACCCAACCGAATCCAAACACAACCCAAACACAACCCCAACAAAACCAACACACCCCACAACCCATTCAACTCTCCACACAAACCCACCAAAAAACCCAAAAATTCCCTCCACACCCACGACAAAGCACTTCCTCATCAGCGCACAAACGAGCCAAAGTGGCGATAGATCATACGATTTGAATAATTACGATCAATCGCGACCAATTGGATATACGTCGCCCCCGTTTCGCATGCACACTGGAGCCTCGTCTGGCGGATGGGGGCGCCGGGGCGTCGGCGCCCCGACGGCGCCGCCGCCCCGGCGCGTGCTTCATTTTTACTGCGAACGACCAGCTTTTACTGGCCTTACACGCTCTCGCATATTAAAAATGGACGACGCTTCTGCGGGCCGCGCTGTGTGGCCCTCTTCCGTGTTTTATTTCGGTTTTTATATTTTTTGATTATTTTTTTTATTTGTGTTTGTGTGGGTGGTGGGGGGAACTATGCGCGGTGGAGGAGATGGGTTTGATCTATTGGTCGGTGGGTGTTTTTGGGTTTGGTGGTTGGTGTGAATTGGGGAGGATGGGGGGTTAGTTGATTTTTGTTTTGTACGTTTGATGGTTTTGTGTAGGAAATGATGTTTTGGAAAAATTTACTTCAGATTAGTGCTCCCAAATATTCGAAGAATTCAATTATTCGAATAAAGAATATCGAATGAGGAGGTATTCGAATATTCGAATGTATTCGTCATTTTTATTTTGATAAAAAATATAAAAAATAAATAATTAAATTATGTGTGTTTTGCTTTTCAAACTATTTTTCTATTTCAAATATTGTTGGCTGATTTTTCATATATTTTTTAAATCATAATGCAGCATTGTCAAGTAAATGATCAACAAAAAACCAAGTACTGAGAATTACCCCTAAATTTACATTTAGTTTATTGTCTGTAGTGCGGGTAGTAGTGAACTTTCTAAAAAAGGCGTTAATTTTCAGTGCTATAATTAAATTATATTATCCCTTGCAGCTTTTGGTTGGAATTCTGGATAAAAGTAAAATGTACTTTATAATTATTTTTAAATGCTTTTGTTATAAAAAAGGACACGAATTATATTCGAATATTTCATCAATAATTCGAATTACGGATAGTTATAAAATGGACGAATAATTTGAATATTCGATTGAGAGCCCTACTTCAGATCCGTGAAAAAATGGGTTATTTAAGAAGCTTGATAATTTGTGTAAATATACATACATTATTAAATGATAATTTTAGCAATATAAAACATGAGTAATGATTTTTAACTAGAGGTTATAATTTTCAATTCCTTGTAAAGGTATTTTGAAAAAATATCGTTAATGAGATCAAGATAGAAATAGTAGAAATGGAAATGAAACTGTATAAAAATATGTTTCGTATGTAATATGAAAGAAAATGAAATAATTAATGAATCGAATCGAAAGATTGGGATATTATACTCGAAAGCTTTAATTAATTATACAAGTACTATTTTAATCGTATTCAAATCGAAAGTACACATAGAAATAAATAGAGCTTGGTTTTCATTTTTCTTGAGTCAAGATTCAAATTATAACTAAGGCTGAGGGAAAAGCGAGTGTTTTTAAAATTTAATTTTTTCCTAAAAAAAGTAATCACATTCTGTAATCAAAAGAAGTGGCTTTGATTCTGATTAAGCCCAGTTCAAGTGTGTAAACAATATGGAATCGAGGTCGTGTAAACAGCGAAAAAAACAGTTTGAATTATTATGCCGTCAGTCGAGCGGTATTTTTCAAACGAGCGTTTAAATTTAAATATAGTCGGATACAACGTATAATATTTTTACGACCCATCGATTGATTCATAAACTGGAAGCCGTGTACAAGCACTCGAAGTCCATGAATTATGCATGGAGTATTTAAACGTATTTATAGGGTTTTCACTACAAGTGAAATATTACTACAATATAGTGACGTCACGCCGTAACACGTTGACTTTAGCCGAGAGAAAGACCGGGAATAATATCGTATGTGAAAATTTATCGTCCGTTCGCAGTTAAATCGTTTTATTGTCGGTATACCGATGTTAAACAATAAACCGACAATTGACCAATGGAGACTTTCTCGCAGGGCATCAATAACCCTTAAAGGCAACAGTTTTGTCTGCGAATTAAGGACGAACGCTTTATCAAGAAGCCGAAACCGAGAGCACAATCCCAAAAGAGAACTTTAAAGCAAACACGAAGAACTTCTAAATCTAATCTCACGTTCTAATCCGCACGGTACGCACACATCGCCCGCCGAACAAACATGTTTTTCCGACTTTTCCGACCGCCTCGGAGGGAAAGCGTCCGAATTTCCGCCGAAATGAAAAGTCAATTAATATTCTTTCGGGGGCTCGGCTCGTTCCGATAATACGGCTGTCGTAAAACCGAGCCTAAGGTTAAACATCGGTTGAATTATTTGTCCGCACAGTCTGAAACGAAATTTACTTTTAGGGTACACGCTTTACGGCCGCGGCCCGGAACGGCTTATAAATATAGTTTTATGTATCGCAAAGACAAAGTGTACGCACATAAAAAACAATAAAGGCTACGAAAACTGCGCCTCGTCATGTCTATCCTTCCATTAGCATATGAAGATCCGAATGCGAAGAACGCTTTTATATTTAACGCATACGTAGTATGTGACCTTTTAAAAATGCATGCTTCACATATACGCTGCGACAGTAAATTGCGCTTTTAATGGCCTCGCAAAGAAAAATATAGCCCCCGTTGCAAATGCGAGGATTTTTCAGTAATTTCGTACACCAACCGTTGAACAGCAAGTAGTAATTGAAAATAGAAGAGCCTCAAATGCATTAAGCGATGAATCTTGTAAATTTTCCACGAATTGGCTCGCTTACTGTATTTAAATCTACCATAATTCGATTGTGTAAAAGGCACAACTCTCGAAGCGTATAATTTCGCGCGCGTATTATTCATCTCACATCCAATTCCGCTGAGTGAACCACGCTCTTGTTTCGACATTTTTTTTAATCAATCGAGCCTCATGTTTATTTCATTAGTCTAATAGAGACGTCGACTTGTGCAGAAGAAGGATTGCCGAAAAAAACAGAACGAAACGGCGCTCTCTTGTGTCGTCGAAAGCAGTTCTTCGGCGACTATCCGCCGCCTTTCGGGGGCGCTTAATTACTGCGGATTGGCCAGGGGGCGGAGGACCCACTCGGGGTGCTTTGCCCCCATTTCGCCCCCCGTCTCATCCTCTTTGAGACGTCGTGAGTTGTAACAGAGCCGCCGCGTAATCGGGTTAAAAACTATTCGCGAACTTTCGCAAAAACGACTGTGTCGAGATACCGACGTAGTGCTCGGTTCGTGACGGACTGCTAATTTTTGGATGGTTGCTGGTTTGATGGTGCTTGGTTCAAAGTACAAGGGGATTGATGAACTGAAATTTATTTAAAAAAAAATTAAGCTGATTTTGTTTTAACTGAGAAAATAATAATTAATGGTGAGGCTAAATGTCGGCCCGATTTGAACCCTTAAGTCTTCCGGGTCATCGTCAGTGTTGAGTAATTGTCGCAGTCCTTTTGCGCATTGGGGAAGAATTAACGGGGTTCTAATTTTTCACGGAAATTCGTCGCGCTCTATCGCTTCAGACATGAAACGTATTCGTTTCAATAATTGCTAGGCCGTCGTGAACCACGCAAACTTTTTAATGGTATCGTAAAATGTTGGAAAATAGTTAAAGATTATTATTCAGAACTTTGGGAGTTAGCTAATATGCTCTGTTATTATTATCGATTTATTTATTAGAAATATAGTTCTTGAAAAAGGGTCTTAACTTTGAAAATTAAATAAAAGAAATTTAGATGTTTTAATCTAACTAAGTTTGTGCTATTTATTTTTTATGTATTTCTAGAGGCAAAAAGATAATTTTGGTGGAGTTTTTGAACATACTATTGCTAAAACGAAAATAAATTCTAATAAACTATTATTTTATGGAGTTACTTTTTAACAGTGCTCGAGCCATTATAACGCCCTTGCGAATACAAATATTTTATTTTTGATATAGATTTTCAAATATGAAACGAAAATAAAAATTTCAATACTAATAAATTTTATAGCTGATACAATAGTATTTATATAGAGTAGTGAATTTAAATTCAGTTTTGGAACTACGATATAATGTTTAGAATCTACAATAAATAATCTATTAATAACGTTCATAAAATTTATTGATATTGCAAGTAAACAAGAAAATCGCTTTATAAAATAAATTTGATAGAAAATACAATCTACATTGCCAAATTTCAAGCAGTATAATTTTTCCAAGCAATTATTCGAGTTTCGCGATGTCATTTCTCATTTTGCGACGTCAATTGTAATTGTCTAGTTGAACGACTATCCACCGTACAGAATACCAAAAATATATGCGCCGTGAAAACTTTCGAGCTTTTGCAGTCACGTTATTTGTGTAGCAAATCTATTCTGGGCAATTCAGTCGACCCTCGTATTTCGCCTTCCATTTTTTATTTTAAAGTTGAATAAAATTTGCACAAACAAAACCAATAAAAACGTAGACGGCGCACATTCGAACCGCGACACAGAACAAATTTTAGAGAGTATACTCGAAATTTACTATTCGTTAATTAGAAAAAGTATGAAGTAGTGCAATATTTTTCGTGACTTTTAGCATTTTCGGTCTGCCTCGTTTCGTGTATATTTTTTTTTCCGCACACTTATTACAAAAAGCGATATTTATTCCCTAAATAAATTACTTAGTTCTATCGCAGTTTCGATATTATGCATAAAAACTATTTTGTGGATTCATCGAGGGGGAAAAAGGTAAATACATTAAAATATTATTCTATTTGAACACGATCGCAGACAATGTCATTTATACTGTTCGCAATCCTTTGTCAGTTTCTCAAGTGGTTAAATGAGGATCAAATTCCACTAGAGATGGCAGGTCATTAATATTAATCTCAATAGACCGAAGTACAATGCGGATAATTGAACGAACCATTTCTCAGATTTTGCCATATACATTTTAACAGGAAGGTTAAATCTGTCAGAAAATTGCCCTTCTAGCTCAACGGACGTGTACAATTTTATCTCTTACATAAATGACGAATCGAAACGCTTAGTATACGAAAGCACGTTATTTATCAAATTTTTCGTATACATGAACCTTTTCATTACTGAAGTGAAAATTTCATATTGATGAATATTATTTAGGTATTTTCGCCTATATATGAAAATATTATATGATTTAGTGAATCGAATTTCAAGCGTAATGTTATTTCCTTTTTCATAAGAATGAATATGAATACAGCAAATGATCGTATAGAATTTTTTTATTCACGAACAGAATCCCAATTTTTATTTCTAATGTGTTGACTATTCAAGATTAAGTTAGAATATTTTATCGCAAATAAAATAACATTGAGTCACAATATGAATCACGACAAATTAGTGCGAATTATACAAATCAATATCCGGCATACATTTTTTTCACCCGATAATGAATAGCGTATCGCATTATCCTTTACGGCTTTCCAACGACAACCTGTCACGGAACGAATAGGTATTTTAATATAGGCAAAACTGTGCGGCTTGCAGCCGGCGTTTGTCGGATCATACATCACGCGAAATGTAAACAGTCTATTTTGCAATATAAATGATGTTGTCGGTGGATTGCGACAGGAAGAAAAATGGCCGAAGGAGGCTTTTGTCGCTCGCGCCCATGCAAATGGCGAACGTACGTACGGCTGACTGATGCGAAAGCGATGTGATTGCACGAACGCATCGCCTCTGAAAAAGGTTCCACTTCAACATGGTGTGTATCGTTGAAAAACGGTGTCTAGAGGTTTGATTGTGTATTTTTTCAACGAGGTTGATGTTCGAGTGAGTTATGTTGTGATTTGGTATAAAGATCGTATATAAACTTTTTTTGTAGAATAAAAAAATATTAATCAGATTGTATCAAGTATGTATGTCTATAATATTTTTTTACGTAATTGATTAACATATATGGGAATATTTGAACGAATCTTATTTTTCAGTATAGTTGTTACAAAAATACGAATGAAATTCTGCGAAAAATATATTTGTATCGATAAAAGCGCGAAGCAAAGCAGACACAGCAGCACTACTTGCTAGTGAAAGCTACGCAACATTTTTATTACATTTCCCGAGCAAATTCAGCGTCAAGGTTGACGAAAAACATTTTTTCGTATCTCCACGATCAATCCGATGAGATTCGACAAAGAAGTGAAAAAAAAAAATTCCAACGGTCAGCACTGTACTACATATTCAGCTCGACATTCCCTGATTATATGTACGCGTTCGATGAAGTCAGTTTCTATGCGGTACTTTTTTTCGCAAGGATCAAGTATGACAGTTTTACGAGGTCAGAATTATGGGGAGGATTTTTTGGTCCGCCGGTAGAGTTCCGAAAATAATATTTTCGCTCGGCGTAGCATGAATACAAATTAGTTTATATAGGATGTTCCCATATTTCTAATACATGATCTGTGTACGTACGTGCGCGCGGATTGGTATTCAGGGAACAAATCTTCATTCGGGATCGTTTTAAATTTATGTGTCTTTAAGGCGAGACCCGAACGAAAGTACCGAAAACGAAAAAAATGTGTCCCAATTTTTTAAGTAAATGGATTGAATACACTCGCAGGACGGGCGCAGAGAGGGAAAAGCAAAAGTAATCTTGGCAATTTGCGATGATTTTCTTTATTTCATTTTTTTTCCCGCCGGCAATTTCTCGCGAACAACGAAAGATCCGATTTGGGCGCCGTGCGGAACACGTATTTGTTTTATACAGCCATGTTTTTTTTTTCATTCTTTATACTTTCGCTCTAATGCGTTTCGATTTGCATAAGTTTCGTCGGCTCGCGTATAAATACTACTTTGCCAACGTTTTGCGGTATAAATCGATTTTGACAGCGATCGAGCAAAGCCAAATTTATTACGCGGACAATATATTTTGAAGGCGATAAATGAAACGAAGCGGCGGCGGGAACTTTCGTACGTTTGCGGCTATCGCGATACAAAACTTTTTGCCCCGTGACAAATACGCGTTTCAAAAGCGTTCCGATTTTAATTAAATAATATAATAATGAATGCTTTGTTTGAGTTTTGGAAATTCGAACCGAAGTTCAAATATCGATTTCAGATTTTAATCGAATTTTAAATTTCTGTGGAAGTTCGGAATTTCAAATTGAGTCTGATCTTTAGAAATGTGTTTGTTTGTTTGTTACACGAGGTAATTAGATGAATTAAAACTTGTTTTGATAGAATAATTTAATTGTCTTTGGAATTTAATAATGTTTTCTTTTTCTTTAAGAGTTCTGTATTAAGAATAATAAATTGTTGTTATTTTGGTGATTTATTTATTGTTTTTAAGATAACACACTAAGCGGATTAAGAAGATTAGCAACTACAGCTTATGATTAGTTTTGTTATTCATTATAGAGATAATTAAACGAATATTACTTTCAAATAATAATATGTACAAAGATTTAGCCTTTTCAAACGTATCAATTCTCAACGTTAACCATAGTTAAGCGACATTCAGTGTAGTCAGTAGTTAAATAGATAATTTGTTTGCATACTTTGACGAACGACCAATTATAAGATTATAATTATTACACTCGATAATTAGATTTAACGTTTATCTTAGAATTTTATTTTTATTATTACAAAGAAGATTCTAAAATTTTGATGATAAAAAATTGTCATATCTAGTGGTTATTTTAAAGTTAGTATAATTATCATATGCAACCTAATATGAAAGTACATATAGTTTTCACATACGAGTATGTATATGTTTTTTCAAATTTAATTAAATCTCATGGTTTCTATAATAATTTATAACAATATATGTAAATAAACCAATCATTTTTTTACACGGGGATATGTTCATAGAGACTAACATGTAAAAAAATGTACGGTGACCATATAAAAATTGGAGACAAGTTCCATCAATACATTTGGATAAAACATCCATCCAAATGTACTCTATAAAAAATGTGTAATGTGAAAAAATTTCGCTATGCCAAATCATCAAAACAAATCGAATTTTTTTATTTAGTAACTATAATTACAACAATATACCGGCCTGCACCAAATTTTACCTTTGTGGCATAACATAATAATACATTTTTTTTTATAAAATATATTTTTTTGTTAAAGTGAAAAAATCGATTCTTCTTTCTTGAATCGTATAAAAAAAGGATTGGGCGTACAACAAATTTTCAATCAACCGATCACAATCAGTCAATATGATAACAACAATTTCCAAACAATCAACACAAACAAACGACTCCAATACCCAACTAATCATAAAATTCAAAATATAAATCACCAATCCTTAAATACAAAACACATCACCATCAAACCTCGACAAGGCTCAATCTTCATCCGAAATCCCAGCGCACACATCCAAACCGCCATCCCGCGCACAACACCCCGATCCATCCCGGAAAAATCCCACGTTCCGAACTGTCTTCGGCCCAGGAGCGATGATACATCCGAGTGATAAACAACCGGCGTAGAAGAGCCGCCTGCCATAAAACGTAATATTAATAAATCACGGATCCGACTTTACGGCGCGGTATCAGCCCGCGATAATAGCGACGGCTCGTGGGGGCCCTAAACGCCGATCCGCGGCCGCGTTGTGTGCTTTGGATGGTGTGTGTGTATGTGCAAGGGAGGGTTTTTGGCTAATTTCGTGTGGGAAAAATCGGGATGGTCTTTTGTTGTGGTTGGGTGTGTTGAAATAGGGTGGGCGGTTGAGTGTTGTAGGCGGTGGGTCGAGTAAGATAGAGGATGTGTTGGGATTGTATTTGAATTGGTGTTATGATCTGTGGATTGTATTTTGATATTGTCTCATATGAGATCCTCGAAAAGGTTGAGTGGGTTGGAATTGTGCTTGGGTAAATGAAGGTAAGGAGGGGGGTTTCGGATAATTTCATGTTGGAAAAATCGGGATAGTCTTTTGTTGTGATTGGGTGTGTTGAAATCGGGTGGATGGTTGAGTGTTGTAGGCGGTAGTAGATCGAGTAAAATAGAGTTAAGGATGTTTGGGATTGTATTTGAATTGTTGTTATGATCTGTGGATTGTATTTTGATATTGTCTCATTTGAGATTCAGGGTCGGTTGAGTAGGTTGGGATTGTGCTTGGATGAATGGAGGCAAGGGAGGGTTTTAGGCTAATTTCATGTTGGAAAAATCGGGATGGCCATTTTTTGTGGTTGGGTGTGTTGAAATCGGGTGGGTGGTTGAGTGTTGTAGGGAGTGGTGGGTCGAGAAGGATAGAGTTAAGGATGTGTTGGGATTGTATTTGAATTGTTGTTATGATCTGTGGATTGTATTTTGATATTGTCTCATATGAGATTCAAGATCGATTGAGTGGATTGGAATTGTGCTGAGTGTTGATGTTTGATTTGGTCTCGATTGGAATTTTATTAAAATAAAATTTAACGATTTGAATTATAGAATTTGTTTGTTTGTGAGTTTAATTGATTATTTTTGTTTGGAAACATTTTTAGTGGTTTTTATTAGTTTGAAATTATGTTGGTCAAATGATTATTATAGGTACAATTTTTTTTCGAAGTTTTTATAATAGATGATCAACATAAAAATGATTTTAAGTTATATTAAAATCGAATTATATTTTATTAAAGATTAAGTGAATTTTTTCAATAACATATAATAAATCAATATATTGTTATGTGAATAAAAATATGTAATTTTTACAAGAACTATAAGAAAATGGCATTAAAATTGAAACAGGAAGAAAAAGATAATTATCAATCTAAAAGAGAACTTCACAACGTTTGAAAAAAAAAAATTTTACGAGAATCGTATTTCCGATTCATTTATATTGTATTCATTTATATAACGTTGTTGGTTAATTTATTTTAAAATATTTATGTATATAAACATGGACGAAAAACATAATTTTTAGAACGTAATTGTATATTTTTAGCTTTGTTACGAAATATACATACGTATACTACATAATTTTATTATCGTTTTTTGTGATAAATTTCATGAGAAAAAAAGTTCAATTGTATTTTTTCGTTAATGTAAAATGTGAATTTACGTAGAAAACGATGTTATTGCATGATAAATTTCAAGGAAAAATAAAGAAAATGTGGAAAAACAACGTTATATTTAAACGTTACAAAATTCTTAAATAAATTTAATATTTTTATTCTATTTATAATTTTTTTTGAAAACAAGGATACAAAAGCAATGGATTATTATTTTTTTATTTGATATATTATGCGAGATCACCAATACAAGAACGCAGCGAAATAAACTCAAAATAGAATTCAAAGCTAACAAAATTTATTTCAAACCACCAATTCAACTAATCATTTCAAATTATACTCATATTTCATATAATTTTGCTTTCAGACACAACAAAAACCTAATGAATAAACCACATCCAACATCACATGCAACTAGTTATCACAACATTACACGAGTGCGAACCACCACACACATCGATAACTTCCAACTACACGATTTCAAATCGCGCTTTAGCCGACAAATTCGATTTATTTGTATTATCGCCGGATTATATTTCCCTCCCCTTACAGTGGATTCAGAAGTTTTATGAAGTGGTGCATTCAAGCGACCGTATGATCCGCAGAGGATGACGAGCGATTGTTCAAAAATGTTATTCATGTTGCATTGCATGTTGGACCAACCCTCGCCCATATAATGTACGCTTCATAAATTTTCATCGGTGCTCGAAGAAAATCTGTCTATATTTCGTTTTTATAGATAGTTGTCACGTGGTAAAAAGTGAGGGTTCGATTTGGAGTGGATCTATAAACGCATGCGTGATTGCGCGAGAGAAAAAAATGTAGGAAAACTGCCGTTGCTAGAATGTGAAAGATTCGGATTTTCATAAAATATTTTTCTAGATTCATCTGGCGCCTTTATGGTGTTTTTCTCGAGTGAATACCCATTTAAAAACCGTAAAAATCGTATATAGGAAGTCTGCGCTCCCGTCGTATGCATACCGCCATAATAGCAACTGTGGACACAAAGAACTTTTGTTTCAGTTTTCAATGCATCGTACGTTTAATGTAAAAACGAACGTGTATATGTTTAACCCTTGTTTTGAATACAACCATATTAGATAGTAAGCTTTAAAATAACATATTTTTTGTTGGACGGACAAATAATTATTCATTTAATTTTCATCAAAAGAAATTATTTAGTATGAAAAATGAGAGATTTTCACGAAACGAACTTTTTAAGTACGCTTCGGGCGAGTAGTAGACTCATTTAACTAGTTCCTGTCTAGTTTTTGCCGAGGAGCGAAAAACGAGCAAAAGACCTGTGTTTAACCAAGAGATTAAACTTTTTGCGATCAACGTTTGCGACTGATTATGTAAAAGGTAGGTAGCCTGTGGCACAATGGTCCTTTTCACTGGTTCTTTCTAATATTACAAAAGATTACGAAATCAAATCGGATTTATTGATATATTATGTATAAAATATAATATTGTAAATCAAAAATTTAAACACATATTTGGAAGATCAAAATTTTGTTTGTAAAAAAAATATTGAAAGCCTGAATTAAATTTATTTTCGAAAAACTTTACAGCCAATGCGAAAATTTTATAGTTCGTTTTCAAAAATACGAGCGCATTTTAAATCCGTAGAAATAAATCGTCGCAACGGGGGCAAGAATCGACTCAATTAATCGTTGCGATCCGGCAGGGGTGCGACTGCACAAAAACATCCAAAACAAACTGAAAAAAAAAACGCACACACAAACACAAACAAACGACACGAAACACCGAAAAATCGAACGCCAAAAAACGGGAAAATCGTGCGATTTTTCCGACCGCTTTTCCCGGCAATGGGCGATAATGCGCGCGCCGCATCGCGACGCAATAATTCGTTCGGGGAAAATTCTGCGGTTTTTCCATCTGATAGGCGACCAGATGGCTCGGGATGGCTCGTTTTTCAACCGACAATCATAGCAGAGGCCATAGGGCACCGAAAGCTATTTATTCAAATTGGTGAATTTACGCGCTTGTTGTGCAGATCATTTGAAAAAACGGCGTGAGTTTCCATGCCGCGTTCGAATTTGTCGATGTTGCGTCGATTGCTTGTCCGATTCGTGTTTTTTTGTTTATTTGTTTTGTTGGATGAAAGGATGATTGGAAACGTGGAGTTGTGTCTGAAAATTAAATTGATTTAATTTCATGCATTGAGTAATATGAAATGAAAATGATTCAATGAGAATAATTATTGGTATATTTGTGAATGGAAATATTTGAATATTAAACAATTATTAATTACTAAGTATAATAATTATAACCAGAATTTAAAAATAAATTATGTAAAAAAAAAGAAGTATTGTTACGATTTCATAATAATGATTATTTCACATAAAAGGTAAAAAAATAAACCCATAAAAATATTAATTGATTTCGATATAATATGAAATAAATTGTCTATCCAACTTATATAGCCAAGTTGAGTTATTAAGATTACATATTAATCGCAAATCCAATTGGATTTTTTTTGCAAATTTAAAAAATATCCTTATTACGTAACTTTGCTGCTATGCGAATATTGGATCATTTTGCGCCGATACGCTCGATTTGAACGTAATAATATTTATTAATTCAAAAGTTGAACACTCAAAAGGGGACCACTTCATTCCATAGACAATTTATTTAATGAAATAAGAAGGAAGAGAAAAAAGACAACGAAAGCGCCTTTTTATTCTTGCAGATCAGATCTGCTCGAAAGAGGGAAAATTTTCCGAGAGTTTTCCTAAATGCAATTATGTACTTGGCCACCCTCAGACTGCCAGACTGCCGACGCTGACTTTGTTGGATTTAAGATGCGCTTACACTATTAAGCGTTCTCATTGTATTACACAAATTGCGATTTCGATCGACTCTGCCGAATACGGAGAACGATCCAATATATAGGTAGATATATAGCTCGGCAAATTTTAATCGTTCTCGTTAAATGAGTATATCCAGAACTCGTAAAATCGTGAAACTTTTTGGTTTCGTCGCGCTCCAATATGGAAATTTAATTGTGACTACGAAAATAAAAGAAAATTGTAATGGTAATGTTATTACATTCAATTCAATCGCAATATGCAAGTTATGTAATGGAAAAAACGAAAATGATATGGCTTATCAAATATTCCTGTTGTATGTTTCTAACGAGAAAAACACAAATGCGTGGTAGCAACACAAACGTGAAAAGAAAAATGTAAATTTCCGCGCAATGCGTAACCGCCGCCGCTTTTGAATTTTCAGCATTTTCCTCACGGGCGCGTCATTTCTGAAACGAAACAATATCGGCGTGGCATGCGAGCCCATAAAGGGAACGTGGAAGGTTTCAATATACGTATTTTAGTAGATTCGAAATAGACATGTAGCCTTTATGGGACAAGTAGGCCGCCCCCGCGAGCAAACGCGCCGATAAAATCTACCCAGAAACAAACTTCCGTCGGTGAAAAAAACAAAAATGTACAAATGTATGGATGGAAGTGTCCTTCTCCATCAACGAAGTGTACGAAGATTGTCTCATTATTTTTGCCAAATGTTTTCGAAGCGTAATGATTATTTCGAAAGTCCTATGCGGAGTTTGTATTTTATTTGAGTGTTCTGATTTTCATTGCTGAATTCGATGGATCAGAAGAAAATTATTCGCTCTAAGTGTATGTATGAATCATAGAATTTATTTTATACGTGTTGTGCGCAAACATTTCGTCCGTGACACACGTTCCATTTTAATATGGCAGTGCGGTCACGTAAATTCGATTACGTACACGTTAATCAGGAACGATTTCGGTACAACGAAGACATTGTTCAAATCACGTTCGATTCGGATAAATCGAGCAAATCTTATAGAAATCAAATCCGAGCCCGATACGGAAGACTTTCAAAGTTTACGACAATTTGGTAGAATATATAATATAATACATTGTTAAACGAATTAATACATATTCAACGAATCAAAATACAACAAACAACCCATTCCATTGACTTTTTTATGTAGAAAAATCTGGGTTGTCGAAGAGATTTGTTTGGGCGCGTTAACGTACACGTGTTCGGCACACGAGCTAACGACCGTTTCATCCGAAAGGAGAGATACATTGAAGGATGTTTATCCCGAAGCATGGGGGTGCCGGGGCCGCATTATGGCGCGGTTGTAAAACTGTAATTGAAATACTATAAAATATTCTGTGGCCGTTTTGCTTCCTGCGGGCCCTCAAACCTTCAGCCCGCCGAGCGTCAGGAAAGCCCCTACGAACACTGAAACAACAGTCGTAAACTTTCCCCGCTGCTTTTTTCCTACCCAGCTCGCGTATCTTTTACTTTCTTTCTTGGTGTTTTTTTTTGCGTTTGCTCTTTTTATTTTATTTCATTTTACTTTACTGTGTGTAGTTTCGCGTTAGTCATGCGCGGCCATAACCTCGGTTACCGCGAGTTTGGCCTCTCAAAGAAACGCGGATGTGTTCGCATGAATTATGTGAAAGGATTGAACAAATCAAAAGTGCTCTTAAAAAAGAAGCACGAGATTAATGTTTGCTTTCAACTGACGTTTCCGTGATTTACAATTTTTGTCAGGTCGACTGAAAATTGAAAATTTTCTGAACTAAAGTTAGATGTTCGTTCGGTGTTGAGCAAGAAATCTTGTCACATTCGAGATAAACTTTAGGTTTGCTATTATGAAACGTGGAAATGTTTAAAATACCATGAATTGAGTTAAAAATAACTAGTTATTTTTTAGATTAATAAAATATATTATATTCGAATACATTGTCGTAAAAATTGTATCACAATTTAAGCATAACCAATATGTCGAGAAATAAAGAAAACTATAAAGAAAAATACACGAATTTGTATTAAATTCACAAACAACATTCAAACAACATCAAAACCGAACATGTTTGTATTTAATAAAGTTTCTAAAGCGATTCCTTCGACGGTAAAACGGCAATCGACTCCAAACAGATTCCTATATTATAAAGCGCACTGAGACCGTAAACGGCGACATTTTGAGAAGTGCCGTACGTGCATCCAGCTCGAGGATTTTGATTATGGTTAAAATTTAGTCTAGTACACGATCGTAAAACGTCTGAAGTCTTTATTATGTGGCTTAATGACGCGATAACCGCCGCCCCAGCGGTTTCACCCATTCATACGCCGCTCCGATACGTCATTGTATACATAAACTGGTGCGCGGGTCGCAATTTTTATGATGGCCTTTACGAGTGCCGATTTATGGATTTCATTCCGTTTATGGAGAGATAATTCGATTATAATCTCGTTCGCTCATCGGTGCGGCGGATGAGATTCGCGCCGTGCTTTTCGCTCCGAATACAAGGGCTGAATAATAAATTTCGGATCGGAGTTTTTGCCAAACCTGCAGATTAGGAGTCGTAAAGTTGCGGTGTTTGTGTGCGAATTTATTTCCGTCTCGCGGGGACGTCCGCTTTGTTCTGGACTCAATAGTGGTCGGTTTTCGCGCGGACAATAAAACGCGATAAAATGTATGGCCGGAATTTGTGTACGGCCTATGAGCGATGATTACCTTTGTGTTTGATCAAATTGCAATGTTTGAAGGTGTATAGATAGGTTTTATCGAGCAAATTGCATGTGTTATTGTCCTATAAAATATGTGAAAAAGATATGAAAAAGCGGTATCGTTTAACGATGCTTATATCAGCGTCAATACAGATAACTGGATAATTAGTATGAAATATTAGGGAAAGAAAAATTAATTTGTTAAAGTGAGTAATAGGAAAGTATTTTTTTGTTCAAAATGTATATTTTGCATATTATTTTGACTCGAATTTATTTGTAAAATCGATGTATTTTCACTAAATAACAAATTTAATTAGACCACGTTTACGACTTATAAAACTAAATTATGAATTCTTATTTAAAAGGAAAAACCACGACGTATAAAAGAATACATAAAACATTTTCCCCATACATGGAAATATCCACAAAGAAGACGTCATATCTTATTTACGAGAGTGGAAACAGGAAGGCCGCAAGCACACAAAGCGACCGCAATTCAATGCAAATCAGCCACCGTCATCACTCACACATAAACAGCAAGGATATATCGGTCAAACGATGACAAATAAGTGGATGTTGAGGAGTGGAAAATCCGAGTCCTCCTCCCTCATTGCGAGCAAATTGATTGGCTCTCGGCCGGCGCCGATTGGGCGAAGAAGTCACCGAAGACGCCTCCTTTTACCAAGTTGACGTCATTTTCTATGGCCGATGATTCTATTATATCCATCGCGTATACCTTTATAACGAGATTATGTTGTTGTCGATTCGCATGTGTGTGTATAATTGCGTCATTCCATCGGACGATACGTATGGTGGGGTTATTTGGCACGCGACAGTTTTGAATGTCGTCGCATTTTGCGTTTGATGTTCCGGATTAGTGCTAGTGATATATTGTTTACAAAAAAATGTTCAAATTCATAAAATCTATTAAGAGAATATGTTCGTGGGTTTTGTGGCGACGATAATGTTCAAAACGGTGCCAAGAAAAACACTTAATTTTTCAGATACCGATTTTCAAATGACGATGTTCTACCTTTTTCATACTATGTTGAAATAAATAAATATTATTATTAAAAATCATATACTAATAAATAAAAAAAACTTTCAACATCCCATTACAAAAACAAGCACAATAAAACTATCATTAAAAACTCTACCAAAACCAAACAAAACAAAACCGCAGCACAAAGCACCATCGGAAAATGCGCATCGCTTAACAAAAAGAGGGAGCATCCAACACACGAGACGTCGGTCTGGCGTACTTGGGGGGTAGCAATAATGAAGTGGATGAACCCTGGGGGTACCCTGGACACGAGGGGACGTCCTGGATGACTTACTGGGACATCCTCGACTGGCGAATTGCTTTAAAAATATGCGCGAGGGACGACGCTCAGTCATCTCGCGAAGCCGCCATGCGTGAGGGCGCAATTTCAACTGCGGTCCTCTCACGAGCCATTTATGAATATTTACCACTGGTACGCATATTACGCATTTCAAAGAAGCGGGCGTTTATGGTGTTAATATTTTATAGTTTTCGGCTGAGGGATGATGTGGTGGAAAATTGTCGTCTTAGTGTTATGTGTGTTTGATGGTTTTGGAATTTTGATGGTGCTTAATGTTAGGGTGTAATTAAATTCGTTGGTAGTTAATTTTAATGAGTCTGAAAGATGGAAATTTAATGGTTATAGGTAGAGTTACTGAATGTTGTTGGAATTGATTCAAAGTCGTTATCTGTTGAGGGTATATTAATTTAGAAAATAAAGAATAAAATTTTATTGAAGTGTTTTTGATTGAATATTCTTTTATATCAAAAATATAAACACATTGATTGTATTTTTTTCCATTAAATAAAGATAACTATAACACAAAGTTCTTTAAACTTTTTCTATGACAGAACACTTTATAATTTCTAAAATTTTAATGAAGCCCCTTGCTCCTAAGCTTTACGTAATATTTTAAACCATTCTAGGTTCATTTATTATTTATTATCATTCTAGGTTTATTTTGAAAAATTTTCACAGCACACATATTTAGATTTTTGGAAAAAAATTTCATCAAATATCAAAATTTTATAAGATAATTCGTCAAATATACTAGCTTTATTTATCGAAAAGAATAGATTGTGATTCTTATACGCATGACATACCACACGAAAAGGGAAAAAAGTTTGAGCAACAGATACGAATTGGAAATCGATCCCACTCGAACGAACTATAGCAAAACGAAAACAATCTCATACGTTGAATCATATATGAAATCATTTTTGTATGAGCAATCGGAAAATCGGCGATGATTCACGCTACCGCCGTTTTTCCGAGAAAGCGTGCTCCGCTTCGATTTCCCTGGACGTTTAAGTCGACGACGATCGCGTATAATATTAAACTTTAGTTTCCTAAGACACCGCCCTTCTGTCTGCCACCGAAAAGGCAAAGGACGTTCGTGTCGAGACGATCGTCGTGATTACCGCATAAATAAAAATCCCGCAGCGAAATTTCCGCTCATAAAAATGTTTGGCGCATAAACAGAGGCGCGCGTAAGGACGCCCGTTCGGCGGACTCGATAAAACTACAAGGAACAAGTCGTAAATGTCTGCATTGTCTTACAGACGTGATCAGTCAGTGTTTCGGTTGTTCGCCGATTGGTTTCGTTCAGTAAAAGTGTTATCGTATAAGTATACTAAGTTTAAAACTTAAATTTTCATTTCTTATCTTGTCAATGTTTTGTTTCGTAATAAGTTTTTGATATTCGTATTTATATGCAATAGTATGTTGAATTTAATATTTTTGAACATGATAACGATTTATATTATGAAAATGATAAATGTTTTATGAAAAAACAATTATTAAAATCTTTCAATGGATACCTTTATGTGTCAATCGTATCAATTTATTTTTAAGTTGTGACTTATTACGAACATTCAATTGTGTCTTGATATTCAATGAACCATGTTTATAATTTGTTTCTATTCAAAGTCAATTTTACTAATAGATAAATTGAATCATTTATACATCTAGAATTTTTATATAGCGTAGGTTTATTTGGGTAAATAGTAGGTTAATATTCAATCATGCTAATCGAATGATTAGGAATACATCAATACCTATTAATTGAATTATCCGTAGTATTCGCACGTTTTAACATATCTCAATGAAATTGATTAATTGACAATCATTTCAGATGGAAATTAATATAAAACTTAATACGTCCGATATTTATCGATAACAAACATCATTTTTTTGATCAATCGAATCGAGAAACGCGATATGGGGCAATTTATTATCCGTCATAAATGACGTAGAGAGGAGTCCGTTTAATTAGCCAAACACTTTAACCGAGTGATCGAGCATCGGCGCTTTATCGGTGAGGTTAACTCAACTTTCAATGAAGCGCGTTAACTTGATTATGAACAGCTGAATAAAGCACTGAACGCCGATATCAATATTTTAAATTGTCTATCGGTGATTTTCATTATCAGTTTAAAACGAATTGAATTTATCATGAGAACTAGTGAATAATTTTATCTGAAATATTGAGTTTCAGTTGGAAATTGCATTGAACAACAAACACAATATATTATATCCGACGCAATTTTCGTTCTTTCACTCTATTCGGCAAAATTAGCCGAGCCAACACAACGAAAAACAGCCGAGTAACGGTGAAGCAACACTCCGTAGCTAATAACGAGGCTAATTTGAAACAGCATCGGTCCCGAGAAAACTTATTTGGCGTCGGTACAACCTCGCGGAAAAGCAACTCTCTCACAATTTTCCACCACTACACCATCCACTGGCGGGAAAAGCTTTCGTGAAATAAAGCCGGCACGTGTCCGAATCGCGATTCCGATTCTGAAAAATCAGTTTCGAATATTGCTGGCACAAAAGATCCGAAGGCACGTACGGCGATGTTTCAATAATCGCCGGGTCATTATTCAAGCCGGGAAGTGGATTTTTGATGGGCGACGCGTCCATTGTTTGGCGGCAGGCAAACTCGTGGCATTTCAATGCGAACATGATTGATTATATGGAGATCGGCTATCGGATCCGGAGACCTTCGAAAGGTCGATGTGCCATGGCAACAACGGACTGATGATCGTTACCAGGCTGTTGTGTGAGATCGTATTGGGAATATGTGGGTCGATCGGTCTGCTGATCTTTGTGAAATGAATATGTAGATTCAGTGTGATGTTCGCACTGTCGTTTTTGTTTGATACGATTGTCAAATCATTATTTGTTGGAAAGATAGAATGGATGTGTGAAAAAATATGCGTAGAGTATGTCAAGTATAAATATTGTAAAGATTTTATTGGGTAGATAGCAAATGGCGTTTAGTATGTCGACGTTATATTAGTATTATAAAAGCGAATTTTCTATCTTCTATTTCTTTTCTATCTATATGATTGATAATTAGTAAAAAAAATGAAAAAGCATAATTTTTCGGATATTACATAATGTTAGAATAAATTTTAATTTATTTTAACAGCAATAACATTAAAAATTATATTAGTTTTTAAATAAATAAAAATAATTATATAAAAAAAATCGACGAAACCAATCTCATTGTACCGTAACAAAGATCTTACTAATTGATAAATATGCCACAATTTTTATCTAATATCGCATTAATAACTTTTACTACTGAAAATTGAGAAAAGATAAAAAAAAAATTAAAATAAAGTATCATATGTTTGAAAACAAAAATTTAACAACACATCAAAAAAGTATATGGTACGTCTTACCAAAATTAATTTTCTATTCGATAAATATAGACCGGAAATTGATACATATTTTCAACACAAAAAAAATCATTTCATTTCAAAATTACAACACCATCAATCAGACAATCAAGCTCTCATTAAACCAAACATAACGAACTAAATTTTCCAACAATGCCGACAATTGCACGTAACAGTCAAACTGAGCATTCTGAATCTACGGACCTCACAAAACGGAGGACCCGGCATTAAATTTGGCACGCACGGACGGAAAACAGGGCACAAATTGGCGCACAATGGGTATGCATTTTGAGTGCATCGTCAATGCAGCACGCGCACATGCGTGAGTACATAATTCAAGCCCGGCGCAAATTATCCCGTGCATCCGATCATGTCTCGATTGTGCGCTTTTCCGCGGAAACCCTATCCCTCTTCATGTGTTTTTTATGTATTTTCATCGACGTGTATGTTGTATGGGTTCTGGCTTTTGAAAGGAGAGCGAAAAAGTTGAGCGTCGACAATGAGGAAGGGAGGCTTTGGGTTTTTTTTGCGTGTGCTCGATTGTGTGTGCGTTTATTAAAAAACATCGCGGTAAAAAGGGGTGCGTTTTCATTAAGGCGGGCACATTATGGCGGCATATGTGTGTCAGTGGATGAAGTTGTGAATTTTTGTAATTTTAAAATTAAAAGTTTTACATGGGACGAAATTATGAAATTGCCCCTTTTTTGTGTGAAAGTCTTTTTTTATTTGATCAAAATATTATTTGAATTCTTTTATCGTGTAAACTTAAATTAAATTTTGAAAAGCTATGCATACATAAAAAATAATAGAGAGAACCACGATACCGAAACGGTCGAGCGAGAACATGGTAAGAGTATTTATTTTATTACGTCTATTAGTACATGGAGGTAAATTACTTTTATGCAGTTGAGAAACTTCGAAGTTTTAAATACTCAAACTTTCACTGAAAACTAATATCGGCTTGGATGCTAACGTGTTTAGTTACTTTGTAGTTGTCGGTGTACCGTCGGAAAAACGCTCGATACGCCTACGACAATGTAATGAAAATCTGTCTATTGGAGAAATGCTTCGGCGTGTTTATTGTGTATCATGTAAATTGTTTGAACACGTTTTTAATTAAGTCCAGTGGGTCAAACGATGAAATATTCACGTATAATTCATCCACAAACTGTCCGCATTGCGGGAAGGGGAAACGAGACCGCTACGTGTTCCGCACTTAATCAACTATAATTACGTCGGATTCAATATTTAAAACTGCTCCTGGATTAAATATTTCATAAAAGTATCAGGAAGTACTAATATAATCTCACAAGCAACGTCGAGTTCCGCAAATTTGCAATATATCATACTTAATAGACATGTTAAATCAACATATTAATTGAACTATAAACCGCGCTAACCATACAGTGTGTAACATACTAATAAAAATTATTTAATGTTGTTATATAATACTAGTAATATATAAAAAAATATATTTTCAAGTCTAACATGCTTAAATTTAATTTAATAGTATTAAAGAAATAGTGGGAAATTGATCGATTCGATGTATAAACAACAAGTAAGATGGAATTATTTGTCTCGAAAAATAAAGATAATTGTATTTTCTAAAATATTATATAATACAAATCAGATTATATTATTTTTCATAGCATTCAAATGATACTTATACAGTTTTTACACTTCAAATTTAATATTTTAAACTTCAAACTCAACATGGCAAATTTATTTTCTTCATTTTTCAAATTCTTTATGATTTAATAAAATATATTTGGGGAAATAAATTCAGTGGTAGTTTAGATGTGGTTTACGGCAATTTTGGGTTGAAGGAATTTTTAGGAATGGGGATGAATTAGAAGATATGTAGTGTTATCGTCGAAAATAAATTTAAATTGTAAAACCTGAAATTTTTGTTTCTATATAAACCAACCTTTTTTCCGTTCCCTTTCTCTAACAATTTCAATGAAAATATTTTTCAATCCAGTCACTTAACCTAACTAATAAACTATTTTAATCATCGACGAAAATTTTATTAATAATACACATCTCCACAAATCCAACATCCAAACATCAAGATGAACCAATATTCACAGAAGAGACAAGCTCGTTCAGCAATGACGATCTGCAGCTAGAAGGGGCTAAAACGGCGATCTGCGGACGAGATATGGCCACGCCATAAACATTTATACCGTCGACCGTATCGCCCTGAGTATTCAAATGGAAAACATTAAGACGGCGAAGTTTTCGCAAAGTGCCTCGCGGTTATTCCTTATTGCAACACTTTAATAGTGCAGAAATCTTCCGGCCAATTGGAGCGGCGGTCACGCGAAAAAGCGCATGGAAACGCAAAATCAATATTATATGTGTTATGTAAGTATCGTAGTTGTTTGAATATGTTTGCTGGACAGGGTGTGTGCGAGTTTTTTGTTTAGAAATTTATTGAGGTTGTGTGTGTATGTGATGTTTGATTATTGTTATGCGATATTTAGAATGTGGCGTTTTAAATGTTATAATTGGTTATTAAATATGAAAATATTGTAAGGTTTTTTCTTTAGTATTATAATACTATACACTCGATCCTTTATTTATACGGTTCTGAAATAACACGGTTCAAGGAAGAAGAATTGATTATTTTTTACACGGTTTTTCCACTTTAACACAGTATAAAAATTACAAAAATATACATATATGTATTATTATACCATTGGTAAGATTCAGTACAGGCCATTACACTGTTATAATTATATGTATGTAATTGGAGTTATTGAATAATAATTTTAGATGTTTTTTGATGATTTTATAGGAAAGTTCTATCCAAATATACTGATGGAACCTATCTTCAATTTTTATATGGTCACCATACATTTTTTTAAACGGTAGTCTCTGGAACGTATCCTCGTGTAAATAGAAGATTGGGTATAGATTTATTTAAAGCGAAAAAAATGAGATTGTCGTGAATAAATATTCAGCATCATAATATTAATTTAAAAAATATTAGAATCTAAGTTTCAATTTATATATAAATTTATATTTATGTTTAATACTAAGGGGCACATTTTTAGATCTTATAAATTCAAAGATCAACCATTAGTCATTCACATTTACATGAAACACTATCTATTTCTCTTTCCCTATAAATATTTCTTATAAAATATATTTTATATATGTTTTTATACAAGTACTCATCTACTACCAATCTACTTTAACACATAATACACTCATCATCTTTTCAATCATTCATCCACAACTTACCAACCCCTCATACAACCATTTTCCTATACAACCAAATCATTCCAAACACACACATTCACACACAATCCAAAACAAAAACCCAACAATTCTTCAAACCCATTTTAATAGAAAAACCCCCGAATTCCAACCACCAGATCCAATTAAGATACGTTCCTTATTTCAGTACCCGACGCATTACCGCACCCCTAATGCGAGCTGAAACGTGCCACCATTACCGACAACGTTTTCAGCGGCACCCGTCGCGAAAACCTTTCGACAGACCGGAACTGTGGCCCGTTGTCAGTCCAGAGGGGTTCCTTTGCTATTTGTCTATCTTAACCCTGAGAGGAGCGCTAATAGTTTCTCGAAGAAGCGCGTTAACCATTTCGCGGCCGCCGCCAGGAGGCTTATCGCGGCGCGTCTTTAATTTCTATTGCGACATAACGACGAACGGCGAGTCGCTATTTGATTCGGATGCGTATAATGATGGGGTTGTTGGGAATGGGTGCTTTAATTGAACGTTTGTTGCGAACGAGCGAGATTTGGAGATAGGTAGGATTAGATGTTGGTGTAGGTGTTTTAATTTTAGATTCAATATAGGTGGTTTGGTCTATGTTTGTAATCGAGTCGTTTTGTTGTGTTGGGTGCTTGTTATTTGAATTTTTGATGAAGTGAAAGATAAAGATGGTATGTTAAATGGAAAATATTTGATTTTTGTTATCGTTATTATCGTTTGTAATGTACATATGTACATATATGTATATGGTTTGTTGGAAGGTATTATTAAAAATTCAGATATTTTTTATTGTTTGTGTTTAGTATTATACATAAGTATATATTGAAAGTAAAAATGTTACTTTCAGTGGGTCAATTATTTTGTATCAATTATGTCTATTTATGGGCTATAATCCATAGCCGTAGCAAGAGGGGGGAGAGTTAGGGACCTGCCCCCTTGAATTTCAAAAATAATGACAAATTACACTTAAATTGAAACTTATGTTCAGATATATCACTTGATAGTGATATCAATGTCAATTTTTTGAATGCCTTAATTCTTTATATAATTTATACTTCGAATGAAAAAAAAACAGCATATTTTTATTGCTTGGAATCGCTTACATATACAAAGTTGTGTTCACTCACCTAAAAAAAAACCTGATTACGTTTATGGGCCATACTATATATTGCTTAATTTCATATTTGAAAATAATGAATCATTAATTAAATCATAGAATGAAAATATTATGCATTCTATTTCTTTTGAAACTCTTTTGAATAAAAATAAATAAATTTTAGAGATTTTCGAAACACTGGTATCTCTTTGTATTATATAGCATCACCTTATGCATCATATACTTTATACATCATCAAAAATTCAAGATACACTCGAACATAAACTAGCAACGAGCGCAATTGAAACCGAGAACCAGGTAAGCGAAAGCTCGTTTTTGAGCTTTCGCTCGTGACGCAACGTCCTGTGTAAGTAATATCCATCAGTTTTTATTGCGAGAGGGCGGAATACAACCGCCCACTCCCTCCCTCTGAATTGTCCGCCCATCGCCGCCCAACAGTTATTGTATCGGTCGGGGTCACGCCGACGACAATTTTCGCTCAACTTTGTCGACTAAGTGCTCGTAAAGGCCCGCGCACATTTTAAACGACCCGCCAAAATCTACCCCATACCTCCCACCATCGTGTCTATTTCGCGAACGAAAACGGCGCCAACTTTCGAATTAAAAACGGGCTCGAGTCGGTAAGTGTCGTAGTTTCCAATGGTAAAAAGTCTATGAATGTTCGTCGGATCGAATGAAATTTTAGGGGAAATTTACGACGCACTCTTTCCGTTAATGACGCCAATTCGGCGTATTTTGCTCGAAAGAAATAGATGCGAATGATATATATTTATATTAATTTAAATTTGTATTACATTACATAATAAAAAAACTTATATAAAATGTACGTCATAGAATAAAACAATGATAAATCAAAAACTATGTTTAGTCTCGTCAAAATAAAACAGACACACGGATGTCATCAAGTATAGCGTTGCCTTCGTTACGTTAGTTTTCAATACATTCTCGTATAATATTATGAATAAAAAAAATGAGCCCGGATCGAATGACGAAAAGCATTCGTCAAGTAACCGCAACTACATTTGCCCATGATTTATTGGACGAAACTTTCATGAAATGAAAATCGTGCCAGGCCGTGGTACGGTCGCCAAACTACCGCGCGCGTTCGTAAAACGGTTGTTTTCCGCTCAACAGTAACGATCAGCAAACATGTTTTTCCACATATTAAAATATCTCTCACTTGTCTACTTCAATTGGGAAAATTTTACGCATCGGTCGTGTCTTTCGCAAATTAAACTTTATTGTAATGTACGCGCGCCCATTTAACGGCGCACGCGGTCGGACGTTGACGGAACGCACACGAAATCTTGATTATATGTTATTTTCGATAAATTTTCGTTAATAAAAGTTAACGGCGAAAACGTGTTGAGTCTGTTAAATGTCGTTATGATATAGATAATGTATAAATGCGCAAACGAGAACACAAAGTGCATTAGTTCTATCAAGGGAATTCGCATGCATTAGTTCAGTTTAGTAAATTTTACATCAGATAAACTGAACGGCTTAACATCAATACGAATATCGTATTTCAATTGAGATTATCATAGTTTTGATTTGAAATACAAATTGTAATTTTTGAATCAAATATACGTCTGAATTATTGATTATTAATATTAAGACGATGAACAATTCAAAATATACGCAAAACTTTCATCTTTGTACACATAACAATAACACGTACATCATAATTAAACCATTCTAGAACTATATAAATACGTTTCTGAGAATCCTTCAATTATTCCGATTTAACTAAACTCACATTATACAGACATTATATACGTATAAGAGCAAACTAGCGTCTTGGTCACGCAAGGCGAAACAGTCGGCCATGTCCGAGGATCCCCGCCGGAACCGGACGGAAAGGGTACGCGGGGGGGGGGACAACCAAGACGCAGGGAAACTTCTAGGGGAAACATGGAGGCTTTGAGGGGTGGCCAGCCCAGTCTGGAGATAAGCGCTTCGGTGTGTTTGTTCATAATGCGGACGGCGATCACGTCACGGCTCTCGTAAAACTCTATTATCGGCGACATCTGCGTTTCGGCGGGCCAAAGGGTGGGACCTCGACATCCGTTATGGTCAGCCGATGGGGTGGAATGGGGTGGGTCGCTGGGGGTGGTGGGTGGTTCGAGCGGCGTTTTCGCGCCTTCGACGGTCAATTAAGCGCGGCTCGAAAACGAGACCCTCGACCTTCGTCGTGTCGGATTTCGGCCGACGATTTTATTGTCGGTTTTCGTATCAATTGTGTTCCGAAATCGACGACGGTTATGATTTGGAGCTTTTAAGGTTTGGACGTCGGAGCGGAGGATCGCTATTGTTCGTGTTTTGATGTTGTATGAAAATTTTGCTTGTACTCCGATGAGGAAAATATAATGTAAGCGATGTTAATTACTTTTTCGTAAGTAGTTTAATCATAATTACGCAATTTAATAAAAGCATACGACCATTATGTTTTCTATAGGAATTTTTATGGTCTCAATAATATTTTTATGCTTCATTACCATATTCGTCGCAAGATATAAATTTTTTATGAATTAACATACATCTTTCCCTACCTACTATATCAATTGAGGTCAACACCAAACTCATCAAATAATCAAGCCCCACACAACCATCTAACATAACAACCCACCCAAAAAAAAACTCAAACATCTTCAAAACCACACCACACACGCTAACGATTCAATCGGCGCACTTATTCTCGTCTTTGGCGCCATTTTTCGAACCATCGGCCTCGAACTCCCGCCGGGGAGACACAACCCCATGGTAAGAGGCGACATCGTCTCCGAAGACGCAGAAGGCTTTCAGGGTGGTCACGTAGCGGTTGCCGGGCACGTAGAGCGGGCCGGCCACCTGCCGCGAGGCCACCTGCTACCCACCGCCCACCCAGCGCTTCCCAAACGGGGGAGGGGACTTCTTAATATCCCACCACCCCCACGGCCACCCCAGGAGCCTCCCCGGTCGGCCAATTTCGTGCGACGCACAAAACTCGCTGTACGCAGTCGGCGGTCCATGACCATCGCGCTTCGGATGAACAGCTGACGCAACGCGGCTCTGTAATTTTTATGCTTGCTGAATTTATAGTTTCCGCTTTTGGGAGTTTGCGATTTTGTTTATCGATGTCGGTTGTTATGGTCGGGTAGGTCTGTGTCTTGATATTGCGAATTTTGAGCCGGTTTTGTGATGAGCGGAATACTGTTTTATTGTACGGATTTGTCATGAAAGTATGTGTACTTAGTCTAGCTGTATAAAATTTTATATAAATACAGTTTTAGGTTTTGAATATTTTATTACTTTCAATGCAAATTCTCTCTCTGTGAGTTATTTTATTTTATTTTGAAAATGGGTTATTTCTATATATGTATGTTGGTTTTAAGATACAACTACGTACACACATAGTGATTCATT
Source organism: Hydropsyche tenuis (assembly GCA_009617725.1). Lineage (NCBI taxonomy): Eukaryota > Metazoa > Arthropoda > Insecta > Trichoptera > Hydropsychidae > Hydropsyche > Hydropsyche tenuis. Next base: position 1,743,236 of record VTON01000036.1, read on the forward strand.
TTTTTTTTTAATATGAAATAATGATTCAATATTGAAAATTAAAAAAAAAATAATTGCAAAAATACATATTACAATTAAAAATGAATCAAAAAGAAATGAGATTTCCAAAATTTTAAATCGAACAGATCACCGTCAGCGATAAATGCGGTACCTCTCCGTAATTAAAACGAATCGACTTAATCAATCTGGAAGATTTTCCACAAAAATTTCCGCACAGAACCCGCTTATTCATGACATTCCATCCGCATTTTTTCCCTCCTCAATTTCAATTATGATCAGATTAAAACGCGCAGAAGTGCCGAATACGCTCTCGCTAAACCTTCAAGATAACAAGAGGGCCTGCGAAGAAGAAAAAAAAAACAAAACGACCTAATACCGAACGGCAACACAGCCCAAAAAATGCTTCATTTTTGCGCGGGTCCTAATGGCTTCTTCATTTCGGCGTTTCCACCGCCGGCACGGCCAAAGGGTTGATTCAATTTGTCCGCAAGAGGGGAATTTTAATAGTAATCTCGCGGGAGGAGAGGCCCGCCTAAAAGGGACGAAGGGCGGAAAGATATTCGCACTGGGTGGGCGGTGGGCGGTTTTGGGCGCGTGTGCAAACCAAAATGTGGTTCACGCCGAGCGATGAGCCTCATTCTAATTGAGTTTACGTAATTATCCTTCGGGGGCATCTGGTCCTTTCTGAGCTCGAGGACTCGCGCTTTCGGTTCGTACTCACTCAGGTGTTCGCTGGATTTAATCAGACGTAATTTCCAGCGAGTTTTAAATAAAAAACAATTTCTGTTCGCTTTGTCTGCCGGTTCTTTTGCTTTGTCTGGGCGACGAGCGTCTGAGAGTTATGAGTGCAATTGCGGTAGGAACGATCGGGATGCGTAATGGTTTTTTCTTTATTCGCAAACGATGAAATTTAATCATTGTTGAAGAAATAAGAAGAATGGGAGTTTGTGGAATTATTCGTCGGGTTCGATGAATTTTCTGTTGTTGTGTTGTGCGGTTTATGTGTCTGGAGGAACAAGCGTTGTCGTGTATAGATATCGTTCTGCTATTAGAATCGATCATAATAATGAGACATTCAATAAGCATAACAGTAGTGTTGTAATTAGCTATTTGATTAATTGAAACACGTCGTGCATATATTATTACGCTCCTAATTATAATAATTTAATAAAGTTTGAAATATTATACATTTGAACTTTATTTGTGTGAAAAGTTCAAATGAAGAAATTTATATTTATTAGAGATTTTAATAGATACATTTTAAGGAGCTTGATATAAGAGAACTGACACATATTCGGTGTAAGATTTTCTGAAATCTGTACTTTTGCAGGAATCGGATCCTGAAATGTTGCCTTTCGGCCTCTGGGGATAAAACGACACCGACAGAAATAAAACCATTTCACGCCCTGCGAGAACTGTGTATAAGATTTTCGCGTAAAAAAATATTTTTCCATGAATTTGGAAGTTTTTCATATTGCTTGGTTTCAATTATATGTTTGAAATATAAGTGAGGGGTGAAAAAAAATTGAGACACATTCTGAATTGCATGTCGTTTGCGTTTTAATCCGCATTTCGCTTTATTGTGGGGCCTTTATTATTCAGCAGGTAAAAATGGTCCGAATTCGCTTGAAATATTATTTTGAAATTCCAGCAATTTAACCCGAAGGGGTTGGCTTGCTTTAATTATTGGATTAAAATACCAGATGCCACATTTCAAGGAAGACATGCGGACGGGAGCCTGCAATTACGGAAGTGAATCCCAAGCAGATAGAGCCCGTAATTAAACCGTACAATAAATCATACTATAATAATAATAAAAAATAATCACCGTGAAATTATTGCTATTATGACAATTTTCACGACTCAGAAGGGGTACACTTTTGTAAATGAAATTTAAATAACAAATTCGTCGAAGTCGAACCGCGGGATTACAATTATTCGTAGATAATTGGAGTTGAATATTTATAGGATGTTATGATGATGCATAGTTAAGGATCGTCAGGGGTGACTGGATATCAGCTGAAGGGTCGTAAATTACGCGAGACATTGTTCATTTCAGCGTAATCGATCCAATATTGTCGTTGACAATTTATTGTGACAAATTGACAATATGTATGCGACGTTAACGATTATTACTATATTCATTGTCTCATTGTGCATTGAGCGTTATCTTTCACGTTGTTTTGATGAGAAATATATATATGAGAATAAATGATAGGAATTATAGCTTAGCTGTTCAAATGCAATATTTTTCACTGAATTATCGAAGTCGAAATACATCAACGTATTCGGATAAGTCTCATTTTGCAAAAAACAATATAATTTTATTTATATTTCAATATAAACACATAAAATCATATACTAATTCATCCATTATTCACATTTCTGGATTGAAAACAACCATAAAACATTTCACAATTTTATTACGTAACGCAACACCATCAAAAAACGCTCCGACCAATTCCGTCTTTAATTGGCGCACAGAGCAACCGTTAACTTCCACGAGACTTTATATTCGGCCACTCGTCTTATAATACCTGATGCTCGTCTCGAATTCATTTATGATCCGAAGACGACTCACAAGAAGAAGACCCCTCACCGAAAACGTCCGTCGGAACGGCGTTAATCAAACCAGCAACCGCCTTTATTGCAGCGCTAACGGCAACCGGAGGCCAATTCGCCACCTTTTTGATTAAAATCAAGTCCGCCGACCAAATTTGATGGAAAAATCTCAATGTAAATTTTATTCCGGGGAGGCGGCCTCAGACGCAACGGCGTCCCGGAAGACAACAGTAAAACGAACCGACGTTTACTGCCTTAATTCGGCCAGGAATCATAAAGTGCAAATAGAAGCTCGGCTTTTTACAGTGCGACGTCGGCGTCGACTTTTACAACCGACGCCGCGTCCGAAATGTTAAATAAACCAAGAAGGAGTGTGCCAAGTCCGACCCGAGGAGTGTCCCTGCGTTTCAGGTGCCTGCCCGTTTATTCGTATCGTTTCCGTTTTATTTTTCGCGTTTTAAACGCGGCAAGTACGTGAAGAATGCCGCGGAAGAATTTCGGTGAAATTTAACGCGGGCCTCCGGACGGTTAACGGTTAACGGGCGCAACAACTAAGCTTTTATTGTGTGCTCGCTGCGAAAAGGTTTGATTCAAATTAAGGTTCGCGCGGAATTACACCGAATTGCCCTATTCGCGAAAAAATATGTCTAATAAGAGAGTGCTTTTTGTTTCTATTATGCCGAGTGGAGGAGGGAAATGAGAGATTCTGAAATTTGTAGCCTTGCGAGTTGAAGTGATGTATTTATATAAAATTAAATGAAACGTTTATTTATTTTATTTATGATTGTTATACAAAATTTTTAAAATGATTAATTTTATTTTATAAAAGAAAATTTATTTTTGTGTATTGTTAAAAATACGTATACCAAAATAAATTTTCTTTATATAAAATAAAAATAATCATTTCAAAAATTTCACCATAATATCAATTTTTAAGATGAAATTTTTGTCAATGGATACTAATTATACCCATATCTAATGTTATTTGATTTTCCATGTCTCAAAACAACATTGAAAATCAAAAGAAATTTATATATAATACTCGTATGAAATAAAATAAAAATACTACTGTGAGATTCAGTCAAAAAGCTTCAATATATAAGCACAAACACTTTCTCTAATTCTTTCACCCTTTTACTTATTTCGCAAAACACCTATATCCCATACCAAGGCAAAAGACATCTTCGACTTCCAGAACCCAAACCATCCTTAACCCACACGAGTCGGGCACGACTTTAGCAACCGTTGCACATCGACATATGGCGCCATCGGAAAACCTTCCAGAGCGATACGTGTTTCCGTATCCCGCTTAAAATCTCGTTTGATCCGTGCACAGCTTCGATTTACATTTTTTTTCTCTCGTGGAAAAAAGAAAACCTACACACGGGCAATAAATCATCATTTTTTGTATTTAGCCGATCGACCATTTTCCGGCCGCGCACATCCCTGATTTCCGAGGCTTCGTAAACATGTTTGTTCGCGAAAAATTTTGCTCGAACGTATACGTTCATGTGAGGTATTTTCGAAGAGTACGATACGTGAGCACGTAGAAAAATCTTGGCGTTTTCTTCTCCACTTTGGCCTCGTGCTGCTTCCCCTTCAGGCCGTGGCTCGAGTAAATACGTTTTGGATTATTCATGGCGGCTCACACTCTTCGAGGGCCTTCGCAAACTCAAATATTGATTTGCCTTAATCGCGAAAAATTAGAGGAAAAATTGTATCGAACGTGCCCTCAGAAGGTTCGACGTTTTCTATAGCGATTGCTTGAGTAGGGTTCACGAAATGTTAAATGTTTCTTAGTTCGATCAATCTATTGAAGTACTGTGAAGTTAAAAGTTTCCAATGTATTTTATTTAATAAATTAAATAAAAATTATTTATTTTGAATGTAAGTGATGAAAGTTGAATTATATTTATGCGCAGGCATAAGACAGCCTCGTGAAATGCGCGATTGAATACAAATGGATCTTTACGTTTCTACGCTCCTATAGATTATTTATTTTTATTTTCCATTTAAAAGGATGAAATCTCATACTCATCTTCACTACGGCCACTAAGCCGTTACACGGTCGATTTAGCAATACACAAGCGCTCGCTTTTGTGTAACATTTTCACTATAACCGATGGGTGAAGTCGCTATCCGTTGAATATCATTTTCCGATACACGGGTAAAAAGCTCTTTCAATTAGGCCATTTTCGAGCTGGATAGTTGCCCTTTCATGTCGGACCAACACACGTATGAACAGTTAGTTGGTCTAGGCACAAATGGCATGAAAGCTTCCATATACCGTGATTGGAAATCTACATGCGGCTCGATTTTCTTTAATGGCTTAGTAGAGTGTATCTAAATTTGTACTAAGCAAATGGACAATATGCAGAACATTGAACTCAATTCGAAACATTTGAATACTAATACTATTTTCAGCGATCGAAAAAATAAATTTACAAAATAAAAATCGATGCATTTACAGGAAAGCCTAGTCATCGCGTCTCGCACCGAAAAGCACTTACGTTCCTCGAAAATCCCTACAATGTTCTTCGTCATTGAGCAAGTAGGTTAATCGATGAGCCGCACACAGACCAACTACCAAATCATCCCGACAGTATTGTGTCCTGTACATAGTTTGCTTGTGTGTTTGCCTCGAATGTTCTCGAGCCGACCGCGGATTGGGCACATTGTCCCGAAACGGAACAATTGAATATGTATGTTGCGAGTCTTTTGTGCGTACGACGCACAGTGATGCGAAATTGCAAAAATGCGGCCGGAATCGTAAAAATAAATTATTTTTGATACAAAAAAGATTGAAATTGAAACATGAACTTTTTCCCTATACAGTTTTAAAAATAATTTTTGTATTAGAATTTACTGATTGACTGTAAAACCGCTTCGAAATCAAAAAATTTAAAAATTGATAGATATGTGTTTCGAATAAAAATAATGTAACAATTAATCTCAAATTTATAAATAATGATATGACGTTTATTTTGGTTCTGTCTTTGTGATTTTGCACCACTGTGCGACTGAAAAATGGCATGCCCTTATGTGCGCTCTGGCGCCAACCATTGAAAAAAAGGGCTCATTCATGTATTGTATTTTCGGTTGAAAATATGTTCTATCCGTTTCACGAATTAAGTTATTTTTTAAGGTTGTGATTTATTGTATATTCGCGATATAAAAGCGATAAGCATTTGTTGTGAATAGTATCACTGTGAAAATACCATTGCTTTCACAATTGTGAAATAAAATAAATTGTATTTTGAACGTTGAGTGTTTATATTATATTAAACACTAAAATTTATTTAAATATTCATCGTTTTCATTAGTGTTTGTTTGATCGTATTTCATATCGAACTTATATTAATTAATTTTAAATTGAAATCATAAATAATTTTAAAAACATTAAATACCAATTATTCAATTTCAATCAAAATATAATGCATCTCATATTACAAAAATGAACAGTTAAACAAAGCCATACTAACGGTCAAATAAAAATACGGGAAAAGCTTTTTACAAAAAAAACCATTATACAAATGCATAGGCGAAAAAGATCCGGAGGGAATAATTTATTCAGGTCAATTTATTGCGTATTTGTAGGCAATATTGCGCAAAGGGGTGCGGTTGTCGCGACTGAAACTATTAAAACGGCCGTTGCGCACTTTATGGGACGTTAAGTTCGAGACGATGATGATGGCTCTTTATTGTCGACGCGTATGAATGATCTGTCTGGTTAGCATTCGTTACTATCCGACGATGATTCATACACTAGTGCTATGGGAAAATTGTCTGAAGGATCGGTTGTGAATATTTGCTTATATAATATGTATATATTTTCCTTTTGCAGATTAGTTAAAGTCAGAATTTTTAATTAGGTTTTGTATTTATTTGTTGTTTATGTGATGCATATCTAAAAGTGTAATATCAAGGTATGTTGTTGTTTCGAAGTTAGTCTCCAGGTTTGCGTTTCACAATTTCTCCGAGAAGTTATATATTGAAATAGATTTATGACATAGTTTAATAAACTTAATAATGTTTAGATATACTAAACTACATTATGAATTTATCTTACGTAAAACCATTACTTCAAAATTTCAAAACTATGATGCAATATTTATTGAAATAAAAAATATACCTACATAAATAAAAAAAAGAAACAAGAAAAAAAAGTTTAATATCATAGAATAAATTTCATCATATTACAAAGAAGCACACTTAAAACTTACACACAACTGAAACGAAAGCAAATAAAAAACAAACCATATTCACATTTAAGAATCTTCAAAAGAAAAATTCACTATAAAAACCCACACATCCAAAAAAACGAATATATTCCTGCAATTGAAATACGCAAAACGTACGCGCACGAAGACGACGATCAAAACAAACTCCTAGTCCTGAGAGACTTTCGTTTTTATTGACCGCCCCATCCATCCAGCGCGCACAAATGAAAATTTCGTTTTTTTTTCCTCTTCTTCCATCCTCCTCTACCTTCTTCCGCATCCACCCTGTTTCATGCGAACCTTCGAGGGCGGAAAGAAGTTCAATCGGATTAGCGGCCCAGGTGGGGCCCCTCACCTGAGCGTGCGCCCCCAAGGCTTCGCTGGGCCCCCGTCCGACGCTCAAATCTCAACAATCAATTTGCTATGAAATGCGTCTACCACCCTCCCCTTGATACGCACCCCGTTGAAGCCTGTTGTATTAAACTTTTACGACGGCCGATGTAGGAAGCGAGTTTTTCCGTGGTAGCTGTTCGCGGGGTGGTTTGTGGGTGTAACGAGGCGCTGTTCTTCTTATTTACAATATAAATTTGTAGGGGTTGAATTTTAAGGTGAAAATTTTATTATTGGGATGTGAATATGGTGACGGTTTTGGATGTTTTGTTGTAAAATTTGGAGAAAATTGTTGAATTTTATCAATTTCTAATGTTGAACAGTATTGTTTGGGAATGTATAGGAATAGGTGCCTAAATATAATTCGTACAAGGGAGAGTTTCAGTTTCAGTATTTAGTCCTTTAAGAGTTACTTATCCAATCATTATGAAATTATTATACGTGATGGAGAAAAGCATCTAAATTTTAGTAATATGAAAAAGATTTTGCAATAAACGTAGCATTGTTTGCATATGGTGATATTGATACTAAAATACATGCACTAAACTTATTTATGCACTTTTATGAGAAGATTAATATGGTATGAATCATGAGTAATAAATTCTTATTCATCAAATTACAAGATAGATCCATAAAATTTTTATTATCTTGTTAATCTAAATTCATTGTCGACGTGCATATGACACACGATCAAAATGCCGAAAGATATTGCTCGTTTATGTCAGATATCAAAACATGAGCACACCAAACACCAATTTTGAAATTAAACTCGATATTAAGAAATCTCTTATGATCATCAAAGATCTCCAATTATCTTCATAAATCTTTTGATTGTAAACAAAAGTCATTATGGGGATGCGTGCCCAGTGTATAGTCCGATAAAATGACGACGTGTATTAATGGCCTTGCCGAAAGCTTTTAAACGCCACAAGCTTATCTATCTAGCCTCCGAAAGCTGCTCGTGAAAATTTCTCACTCGATAAACTTTATCTTAGTGAAACGTACTTAGCGCGGCTTGTTCGAACTGCCGCCGCTTTATCTATGCACCATTCGTTACGTTCGCTAGGAGCTATTAAAAAAAACGCCTACTTCTAAAATTCGAAAGAATTGCTTCTGCTTCACAAATTTTATTTTATTTCGCAATTTAAAAATAAATGTATGGTTTCAAAGCGGAAAATTATATTAGCATAACTCATTTGAATCTTTCGCATATATATAATTTTGTTATAATGTTTAATCGAAGAATTGTTTTGTTTTGCAAATCGATCTAAAAAGAAAAAAATATCAAGAATAAGCAATAGATTAAAAAACGCTCAAAATTCCAATAACATTGAGCACAAATGCTGGGTCACCAAATTCGAAAGAAAAATCATAGATTCGCATCGAAACCCTACGAAAAATAAAATAATAAAATATACTAAAAAAAAAAAAAAAAATGTAGAAAACAGCAAGCGTCGATGTTCGATATAAAATTGAGCAATTTGAATGCGAAATGGGCGAATTTTTGACCGAAATTGGCCCCTATGGAACCGCACGTGAATACACACGAGCGAGCGCGCACTCAACTAGTGCTCGAAAAACGCACACTTTCTCGAAAGTCTTGCAACACATTCAAATATTTCTTATGTACATTTATATGATTGGATGAAGAGAACAGAATCAAAAGCAACATTCCATGTATAATAATTGCTTAAAATCAAATTAAAATCTTTTCCGTTAATTGGTAGAAGCTTAACATAAATAGTCAATAAAAGTTATCCATCAATTATAAAAATATATATAATTGTGAGATTCAAATTTGAATTTTATTTTAGAATTTTTAGATTAGCTAAATCACAAATTTTGTATTTCTTACAATATTAAGTTACTACTATGACAATATTATAATATATAATTCATAAACTTTATCATCCAATTATCAGTGACCCTCATGTCTAAAAACATGAATTAAAAAAATTGAATTTTCTACTTTATTTGAACAGAATATATATGTCAAAGATCGAATCATATACTCCGATCATCAAATATCTATTATCCATAATAAAATTCATTCTCTTCCAAGAACCAATCCATTCAAGCACATCAAACAAAAGCATACAGACTCAACCGTTGCGACTTTTGACTCGACACACCTCAGACACACAAGCAAATACACAACACCACCCACACACAAGCCTATTTTATTTTCCGGAAAAGGCGCACCGTATCAAAAGAAAATTTTCTCGAGCAGAAGCCAGCTCAGCACGTAACGGTGGACGGGCCCGAGTCTGACTCGTATGCAAATGCGGCGCCGGCCCTGGTGCCCCGGCTGGCTCGAATGGCCCTGTTCCCTACCCCCTGTGCGATCCTGCTTTGTTTCAAATATTAAAACAGGGCCTTGGAAACATCCTGTGTCGGCGTGGTGGAGCGTGGGTTCCGTTGCCGGTTTCGGGATTCGATTTTGATGTGTTCTTCGATGGGGTTTTGATGATTTTTGATGTTGATGTTGCTTTATTATGGTTTTAGTGGTGTTAATGTTTGTTGAGTTGAAATGGTAGTTTTGAGGGATTGGTTTGTGTAATGAAAGGTGTCTGTTTTTGGTAGGAGATGCGAGGCATTGAAAATTTTCTCTATATGAATATCATATATTATATATCTTAATAAAATATTCCTATTTCCACCGAGATTTTGAAAATTATACTTAAACTACTTGTTCAATCATTAAAATAAATTAGTATTTAATTAATATTGGTCTTTAAATAATTGAAAAACAGTTTAATATTGAAGATTTTCATGTGTGAAACTATTCCTAATGAAATGTTAAAATAGATTATTTCATTTTTGCCTATCGAATTTAAAAAAAAATTCTTAAATCTTACCAAGATTTTACACGATTAAAAAACTTTAATACATTTCAATGCACTAATTATTAATATCCAATTATGTACGATATCCAAAAATTTTATAAAACTTACTGAATCATATAAGTAAATCGAAAAGTCACCACGAAGTAAGGTATTCATCTTATTAAAAATACTTTCGTTGAAAATTCCATACCATATTTCTAAGGCAGACCTATTAATGTGAATAACACGACCACAAATACTCCGTTTGTACGGACGAAAATGAAGAGAAGTATTTACTTCCATCACTGCGGCGAACCGGGAGAATAAAGAGAAAAAAGAACTCGGGAAAACTCCGGAAAATCCTCGTCGACGACAAAGGGCATAACCGCCGCTGAGGCGCCCCCCGAACTTGAAATGTGTATAATTTTGGATCACTTAAACTTTCGAATGGCACACGAAACTTTGCCGACCGATGATGATGAAAGACGAGCGAGAGAACCCGGCGAAAAGGGCCCACCGAGTTTGAATGGCGTGTTAGCGAAACTTCGCGCGAGCTTTTCCTTTTTATTTTGCGGAGGGAAAAATTATCGCGGCCGAGGAGAATTCGCACGCGAACTTTACAACTAAATCTGAATTAACAGCCGTCATGCGATAAAGAAAGTCACATAGTGTTCGATGACTTGGGAGTACTTGGTCTAATTTTGGGGCCGAGTACTAATTAGGAAACGATTTATTCTTAGAAACTATATGTAAGGGTGTTTTATGTATGGATCTTTTGTCCATGATTAGACTTTCTGGTTATAGCTTTGTTTGTTACTGAGACATTATCTGTCCACATTAATTTCACTATCTTTAGTGTTTATTGAGTAACTTTCTATTTTATATTAGTTGTTTTATCTGACTATTAAATATGATGCTCATTGGTTTATTTTATTTGATGAATATTATGATAAAAATTAATTATTTATTAAAAAAAATTCTTTATATGAAAAAAGTTAGCAACGTTCGGAGTTTACTTGCATGTTTTAGTACTCAATCCGTTTGATTCAAACCCGTGTCTTTGACTCGACGTTGATTGTACAGCGAAGACAATTTTTCAATAGAAAAAAAGCAACCCTTTGCTTTGAATTCACTCTTTTCTATCCGATGGGGCTTCAGCTCGAGAGAGAAATACTGCAGAAAAAACCCCTAATCGTGGACCCTTTCAAAAGAGGAAAAATAACTACCAACTACGCAACAAGTTAACCGACAACTCTGTACTAATTAAGCACTCATATTTAGCGATGTGTGCGCCGGGGTTCGCATTTCGAAGGTTTCACATGCAAATTTTCCCCATGATTTTCCCAGTATGGACTGAGGCGACGGCGACAACAATGGCCGCTGGAAAAGCCGTGTTTGCACGGCGGCTAAATGCTTTTTTGCACTCGACGTATCCTCTGTTGTCGACAATGGTTATGCCGTCTGTAGACGTTGGCACAAGCGACCGTGGAGAGCGTTTTCCTTCCTTTTATGTGCTGGCATACGAGGACACGTGTTGCTCGCCCTTATACGTATTATATGATACAAATGGTTGCTCATTCAGGCGTCCTTTGCACGTGTGATAGATTATGATGGTGTCGATATTGAGTCTATTGCGGCGAATCTGTATTGAGGATGTTCGATGAGGAGTTATTAGGTGGAAAATCGATTGGAATAAGGTAGTTATTGTTAATTAGGGTCGTGGGTGAAAATGGATTTGATTTTCGGTTTATTGATCGTTTTTTGATTATGCTATTTGTTTCGTCTGATGTATTTTTAAGGTAATTTATAATTTAGGATTATGTAAATTGCATCGATGTTTTATTGGAAAAAATCATTTTCGAAAATTTTCGGTCGAAAATATAGAAAAGATATTCTGAAAATATTTTATTGTAAAACTTTGAAAATAAAATAAGCGACATTACAAAACGGAGATGAGTTTCATTGGGAAAAAATTCAATGTAAAATTTTTACATGTTTTCATTGGAAACAACCACGGATTCGTAGAAAAGATAACATAAAATTTTATTGCTATGTATTTTAGATTCAACGTACCGGTTGTTCTTTTATAATATTTCGATTATACTGTTCAAATTGAAATCGCGAAAGTTTGGACTTCGACAAATTTTCTAGATAAAAATGAGTATTGATTTATTATGTTCAACCAGAAAAATATCAATATTTTGTTCCGTAAAGGCGCCAATGACAAAAATATTCACAGTAAATTCGTATTTAATGGAGGGATTAAGTGAGTATCAACTACACGGCAAACTTTGAAATTCACGTTTTCAGTACTCGTTCAAATCGAAATTATGGAGTGTTTTCAGAATACTTTATTTAAACGTTTTGCGGATAATTTTGCGCATTAACGCAAATCGCTATAGCGCCCTTCGGTTACAAATCACACCAATTATTTGAACCTCTCTTACTATAAAAATTTGCCCTTTTGAATATTTAAATAAAATTTCCGTTTGTTTTGTTTAGATTTTCGTTGAATACGATGTTTCTAGTAGGACATTAGTTACAGTTCTAAACTAATTCTAAAGTTTCAATTGGTCGTCTCTCTCTCTCTCTCTCTATAACTAAGTGCTCCAAATATTCACGAACAAATGGGGACTGGAATAACAAATTGATCAATTCATCTAATAATAATGAAAGTGCTTTTCTGTTTTCAGGTATAAAAGAAAGTTGAAAATTTAGCACACAATTTTAGTATTTGTTGATATAATTTGATTGAGAATACACTGATTTTTTTTATTGTATATTATGCAAAAAATTTTAATATAATATATTTTTTTGCTCCGATACAGGTTTTGCGAAATATTTAAAAGGGATTTTATTTATGTGCATGTATTTTTTATTCATATTTCTTTGTATGTTTTCCTGCAAAATGTATTTATAATCTGATGGTAGCTGTCAAAGAGAGCTTTATTTGAATTTTTCCACTATGTTTGTTTTACTTTTAAAACGCATACATTTCACTAAAAAATCATTTTATTTCGAAAAATATAAAAAAATAAAATAAAATTTCATTCGAGAGTTAATACAGAACGAAAAACTCATACAAATCCAGCACAATCACTCCAAAGAGCACAATACCATCACAAATCGACACAAAAGTACATTCCCTAGCACTGATTCCGAACAACTCATCTCACTTTCAGCATCGATGAAGCCTCGTACGATTCGCATCTTTTAGAACTTTTCGAATTTCAAAGACAGTGTATCGTGTGTAAATTATTCTCAGCTTTACGAGCGACCAGCTTTGACGGGACGCGGTCCTAAAGCCAAATGGCACGTCCCGACAAAGTCCCGCGGGAATACGGGCATTAGCACGTCGCAATTCTTATTGCCTTCACTGTAGTGTGTGTATGTGCTATTCGCCACATAATGCCTTATGGTTCACGTCATGGCCACATTTGCTTCCTTTACTTCTTACTCTCTCAATATAGCGCGACTATTCTTAGAATGGCGGTGCAGATTCGCAAGTTGCATTTTTTATTAATAATTTGAATGTTTAATCAAATTTAAATGAGTCAGATACGATAAGCATACTGAATAGATAATGCTGCACTTTCAAAAGCTAGAATTTTGAATATAAGAGATGAAACGAAAGGATGTAGAAAACGTAGTAGCGTTTCGCCGCGTAGAAAATGCATAAGATATGCGAGTCCGCGAACACGCAGGGGAAACCGAATATATATATAAAATAAAATAAGAAAGTAGAGAGCGTTTCAATATTAAAGAGGAATGCACTCAGTTCGATATTGAATATTTTTACACGAGGGTGAAACGGCAGTAAAAACCTAGACCGTGTATATTTTTGCACGATTCAAAAGCACCGACATCAAATGGTTTTGATTTCACTAAAGCTATTTATAATTCATAGATAGAGTTTATCAGTGTACGTTGTATATTAAAAAAATAATAATGACTGTGTTTAAAATTTTAATTTGAATGTTGTAAATTTGAATAAAATTGACGTCAAGTCTGGATAAAAGTTCAACGTGTATTATGCGCTCATATTTTTTCAGTGTTAACTGCATTGCACAATGGCGAGATTGATTGCGTGTTTTCATTTCACATAATTATATGTAACTCGAAAAGCATTCGAAACATATCGGTCACGCCATTTATCATAATTACAATAATAATGCCGCATTGAAATGAAAATACAATAGATGTACATGGCGTTTTGCTATTTCGCTATGGAGGAAATATATTTGGAAAACCCATTGATGAGTCGAAATTGGATTTAGAAATTAATTAACGATATGAATTTTGTTAATAATTGAATTGAATTGCAAATTGTTTATCTGTTTAAAATTGAATTTAATGTGATTGTAAAATTGAAATGTTATTATAATTATAGAAATAAAAAGCTTGAAAAAAGAAAAATCGCAAAAGCTTCACAACAAATTATCGTATAAAATATTTATAGATGTTTCAATTTAAAATTCATTGAATACTTAATACTTCTACAATTTTATTTCATGCAACTTCCGAGAAATACTTATTTTCAAGAAAATCTACAACCAACACAGAAATTGATATAATATCGCAGTCCACATTCGTAACGAAAAAATATTTTTATATCACACACAAATACAATATACTCGTACATATTCTCAACTAAGATTATGAGCAGAAAACCATCGAAAACCCAAAAACAAAAAAACACATACGTCGACTTATCATGCAAATATAAAATATTCGAAATCACACACGTACACAAAATGCAAAATAATGGAAATGGAGACACGGTGGTGTTCGAGTGTCATTGTTGTCGGGTCGACGCGAAATTATTGCGTGTCAAGTAGTCGCACGCTCTCCACTATGGGGGAAAACTTTCGCGGAAGTGCGCCCCTGTCCGATGCAATAAAAATGCAACCCCCGAATGCGATTTTGTCGCAATGCGTGCAAAAATGAGGAATAATTGTTTCTGTGTTGCATACATTTCTGGCTTTTTCATGCACGGTTCGCCCTCTTGGTCGCGTTTTATGGCGCTGTACGCTCGACTGCGCATTTTTTAAAATGCCAATGATTAATGCATTGCTTATCCGATACGATTTCGCGTGATTAATATTCAATTTGAGTTTAAATAATAAATTCGTGAACTTTTACTGCGTTTTAAAACGGTGGTTGTTTAAGGAAAATCAAAAAAAAAAATGCATCGCCCGTTTAGGTGATTTCATTCATATGGTACTGTGATTGTGTATTCGTGTCGGAGGTGTGTTTTGCAATAATATATTGCATTTGAGATTTTGATAAATAATACGAAAATTATTTTTATATATTAAAACTAGTGTGATTTTTGCAAGTTCAAATGTGCTTTCACTGACAACACACATAAAAAGGGTGAAGCGATAATTTTTACGACATTCAATTTTTTACACTTTAATTACAACATAAATTACTTCCACCGTATTTGTTTTCGGGGTAATTAAAGTTTTAGTACGGTTTTTATTGCAAAGTATACTTTGAGCACATTAAAGTACAACCCCAATATGATACGCTTGGCAAATCATATTTCGAAACAACACATGATCGGATTGTATTGACAACAGCTGGGATCTTCCATTCGTCATGTTCATAGAAAAACGCTATATTTTCGTATTGGCACACGATGCACTTCAATTATGCAAAGGGTGTACATAATTGAAACGTGCGGTCGAAACTGCACGTTTGCAAGTCGAAATTCTCAGAAATCCCATGATGAATTCAACGATCCATAATTTTTTAATATCATGAAGTTTATAGTAGTATGCAAATTTGTTATCATAAAAAATATGAATTTGAAATTAGTTTTTAATTTGAAACTGTATAGGAAAATTTTTTCGTACATTGTAATACAATCAATTGAAGTTTACTTTTCAATTCTGAAACCACAAACATGAAACTTCAACTAATTCCCTTCATTCGACCACGAATCATCGCTGAAACAACTGCAATCATTTCGAGGAACTACAAAAATACGGAAAGGGTATATTTGCTATTTACTATTAAAGCATCAGACTATGAAAGGGTTAGTGTTCGTAAATAATTCGCATAGTCCGCGGCTCCGCTTTGTACGGGAAAGTCTCGCGATTTTCGTACACAACAAAGTTTTGCTAAAGTCGAATAGCCGGCTAAAAATATATTTACGGCTCGCTTTAAAAATGTAAAATTTGCTTTATTATGGCGCGTCATGCGAATATAATGACGGTGGCGGTCGCACGAGGCCCTAGAAATCGCAAATATACGAAAAATGTATACGACGAAAATTAGGAACACGTTACACAAACGACGTCCACATCCACCCCTCGCTAGCTGTATTCTTATGGTGGTTTTTATACTTATTTCATTTCTAAAATGTTCGTCATTATATGCACGCGTGTGTTGAACCTAAACGCGATTTCAATACGGAAGAACAATATCGCAGCGATGGGTAAAATTTACTAAAATAATAACAATGATCTATATATGTAAGTGTGAACGATTCATTCAATGTATAATTTGTTTAAAGATTCAATTAATTCCATGTTGTTTATTTTTTTTAAGGTTTAAGACTTCTAAAACATTTTCGAATCTCAGTGAAAGAATTTAATTCAATTCACGAAAAGAATTGGGGTCGCAAGACCGGATAAATACTGTGTAGACAAGGAGTTGAACTGTCGTCGGCGAGACGGGGGCCTGCTAATGCAGATCCAATCGTTCATGAAGATAAATGAAAGCTCGCTTATTGATTCTTGCGAAGAAAAGAGACCAAGTCAATCCGACGGGTTGAATCCCTGAGAACAGAATATTCTGAAAGGGTGAGACGGTTGGAGGAGACGCCGTCGTGATGAGCTTGAGACGTCTCTGGGCTTGGATGTAATCAAGATATGCACAAACAAATCCATTATGTGTCAACTACATACAAACGGATGAAGGAGTGTATGAGAAACGATATCCCTCGAGATTGAAACCTTCTGTATGCTTTTTTCGATAATGTATAACAGAAAAGAAAATTTCGGTATTCGTTTACGTCATGCATCTAGTGAGGATGTTCATGGAATGGAACCGTGAAGTTTTGATATATCGTTTATTCTGTTGAAATAAAATTTAAATTATTTTGTAGAGTTTTGCAACCAACGTGTGAATCTATAGGGACTTTAAGTGATTACTCTGTGCAATCCAGCAATTGCCTAACTTCTACGACACGGGGCTTTAATTTACCATTAGTACGATGACAAAACAAATCTAGAATGGATACGTTCTAACGATATTCATCATCCGATGAGATCAGTCGTTCTTGTGTTTTAACACAGCAAACACGAAACCGCATTCGTTCGCCGGGGCAATGTATTAACAACCGTGAATCTGCATTGGTGTGGATTTTCTGGACTTTAGCCGCTCGTGCGGATCCTAATTAAAAGTTACCGAGTAATATTCATAGACAAACTGAAACGGAGCTGCTCTCGGATTAATGCTAAACCGCTGAGGTTTTATGCACTTTTATTTTTCATTTGGCATGATTAAATAGGCGGGAAATGCTTTATTTACAGTTCATATTCGGCGAATGATGGTGTAGCGTTTCGGAGACGTGACCAGAAATGGAAGTGCTATGTAAAGGTCACACGAAATTGGAAAAGATATGGGATTCGTTTTGATATTGTAGAAAATAATGGAGAATTTATTCTTAACGGGCCGAACGTTTAAGTGTTTCATGTCCAATTCTAGTTTTCACTTTTCAGACGTACATAATCGAATATTTAATCGCTTAAATTCGGTTATGATATCGTCAGTAGTAAAATTGTTTTTGACTTTCACTTTGATATCTGGAATGGTTGAATTACACGCGAATTCCAATTTTTTTTAATGGAAGCAATAAAAATAAAAGTAAGTAAGTTCTTTTTATAACGGCGAACTTTACGTAATACATTCGATCCGGTTGATAAAATAGCGAACTAGTCAAAATACAATTCGTAAAAGAAGATAGTGTATTAATTAATCTCAATAAATTCGGCACGACGATATTGAATTGATAAAATCGCAAAATGGCAAAAATTCTGAAGCAACGTTCACATCTAATGCGCGTTGCGTGTCTTTTATCTTTACGAAATCTTCAACCAAAAAGTATACACATTAAACCATTTAAATAATAAATTAAAATAATTTATAAAAAGGGCTTACAAGCTGAAATTCCGTGATCAGACATTCAAAAAGGGGAAGCTTATTAAATTTAATTGTTAACAAATCCTTTATCAGATGCACGTTGCATGATTTCATAAAGCGAAATGTCTTTCAAGATTGTTTTACTAAGAATTTTAATATTGAGTCGCAAAGAAATGTAAGAAATCCGCCTTAGTCCGGCTGGCGGTTAAAAAGGCGAGTTTTAATCAACGCCGCGAAGAGGCTTTAATTAAAACAGACGGCTACCGGTTGCGCGAAGAACCAAAGTTTTCCGAAGTCTTATCACCTGAGCAAAAGGGGAACTACGAAGAAAACCGACGAGGGAATCTCCGCTTTTGGCCTTTGGGCTAACTTTGCTTGACTTGCACCCGCATGTACTTACCGTTTCCTTGCATGATATATATTTGATCTGGTGATAAATCAGTTTAAGTGCTCTTTGCTTTATAATTGATTGATTAATTCATGAATACCATTGGAATGTGCTGTAATTGTATTTTATTTAAAATTGTGAAATTCAATAAAATCAAATACATTGGTATAAGTTTATTAACTTGTAATGAGTTGATGGATGTAATAACAAATTATTACTTGAAAAATATTCAACAAACCATGATTTATGGTTATATGCGACTCTTTGATAGTATTTTATTTCAATTCTACTTAAAAATAATTTAATGCATCTATGATATTTAAATAATCTTGTCAAATATTTAAAATCTTGTCAAGTATTTGATCGAAAGATAAATCGATACTATTGTTCTTTGTCTTGTAATCGACCAATTAGTTCGAGAACGAATTCAATATGTATGTTCTCTTCAAAATATGTTGAATGGAATAATGATAGAACGATATTTTTCGATATATTGAATCTGGTGGTAAATCGGTTCAATTGTTCGTCGGTTATTCAATTAGTCGATAAAGTACGTACTTCGTTATTGTTTCTCATACACGTGTGCGGCTAGCTTCACGTTGTTATGGAAATAATTCAAATAAAAATATGTACATACAGAAAATTTAAATGTATCGATTTTCACAAAAACCTTAATTATAATGCTGTTCATGATTTGTTTGTTAATTATAATAATTAATGTACAAAATGTACCCGGTGATAAAATTAAATTTTCAATTGTCCACATATTATCGAAATTTTAATTTTGTTTTCACAAAATAATGACAATCTATTATATCTGAATCACTTTACCCGAAAATTATTTTAATGTATTAGAATTTTATGTACGATATAATAAGAATTAATTTTTCTTTCATTCTGAACGTGCTCATACAAAACAAAATATGTATCTAGCTCACATCAAACTAATTTACAAACGCACAAAAGAAACGTTCCTTTGTATGCTAACAGAAAAATCGTTTTTATTTACATAACGATATTGAATCGATAACGATTCAATTGCGGAACCACGCAAACGCCTTCACACATACGCACACAACATATGAAAATTAATTTCGCAGATTCTCCATCTCGCCGCGTTAAATAGACGGAACGACGACGAAAAAAAAAATAAAAGCACACACGCGAAAAACAATCGAAGAGAGAGAGACGTATGTGCTTAGGTAGTGAGGACGGACATAGTCGCCCCAGATAAAATTGAGTAATGACACTTTTTATTGGCCATTGTGTTCGGAACTTAACTCATCGCAAACAATGGCCGCCAAAACAATCTCATCAATTCTGGAATTGCTTGCGCGATCCGAATCGTAAAGCGAACGCGCCCACGTCATCGTATAAACTTGCGTACGCTGAAAATTAACGATAAACATTACACTACTGCTGTATATTTACGACGTCATATTTTTACGACGAAGCCTCCCCACACCTTTGCCATAGCACCCCCCTTTTTTCGGATAGTTCGCGTCGTAAAAAATTAAAATAACTTCGGCGTCGGCTTTCGCTTTCGAATGTTGGTTTCGAACTTTATCTAATAAAGTGACGATTTACGTTTGTAAAGCGCGGCCGTTATAAAAGTTTTGTGACGTGCTTTATGTACGGTTCTAATGTTGAACCGTGTTGTATAATATGTGAAAATTGCGGTATGTTGAACACTTCTTTTTTTTGAATGCATTCAATATTTAGGCACTCAAATATTACGTGGAAAATATTTCTTTGTAAGTACCACAAATTCTGAACGTGTATATATTATATGTACAATTCGAGATCGATTCGTCGTGTGAATTTGCATACCAAAGGAGACCGGAGGAAATTATTCAATATGAGATTGCATCAAACGTCTTCAATGTCAGTGGGCGCGCGTATACGGGAAAATAGGGTAAAAAAGATAATATATCATACGGAAGGCTCTATCAAAATATCCGATAGGGAGGCCGAAAGGTCAGACACCGTCGAGAAGTCCTTTTTCGTATCAACGATATATGCGAACGTAGGAAAATCGAGCATCTCGAAGCCGATACCGCACATCAAACGCAAACCGTTTCCCAGAAAACACCCAGGGAAATGAATGACCCGAAGCTCATACATACATTATTTTTTCTTCGTATCTAAATTGCGTCTTGTAAATTCAAAGACTTCAATTTTATGAATTTATCTTCTATATACATATATAATATATTGAATACTTTAAAACACCTGAAATTAACTTATTTCGATTGATACAGATATTTCGAAGAATATTTCTTATTTCGAAGATTTGACGATAGATATCAGAATATAAAATAAAACAAAACTTTATTTCATAACATGCCTGTTTTCTAAGAAATCGATTAAGATACGTAACATGTTTTCCTTGTCTGGAAAATTCCACGAAAATCTCACACAATTACGAAGAAACGTTCTAAAAACGAAAGCACCGAGTTATAAATTCACTCTGAGTTTCGATCCTCACAATCGCAAAATTTTCATGCCTCCCGTATCCGGACGCCGAATCGGCGAAGGAATAAAACGAAAAATAGATAAATAAATAAATAAAAAAACTTAGCAACGTCCGACGAAGCAATGTCGGATTATTTTGAGCGAAGAGTGGCCGGAACGAAATTAAATTACGCGCCGTTGCCGGCCGTGAAAAAATATTAGGGCCGTCGCACACCACTACGCGCACGCACGGCCAGGGCCGGATGGTGAAGAGGCGGTTATTTTCGAAACAAGAAAATATATAAATCCACCTTATTTTCTTGGCAAAAGACGCGCGCGATGGCAATAACTCCGCGGACCGTCCCGAGAAGCGGGCCTCGCTCCAGATGAAAGGATCCCGGGACGGTCAGGGGTCGTGAACCCGACAAATTCAATTACATGACGATCCCGTGTGGGTCTGTTTTCAAATTTTATAGTGCGTCTCTGTGTGATTCTTGATGATGAATTTTCCTTTTGATGAAATGTAGTTTTAGTTTGGTTTGTATGTGAAAAAAATTCGGTATATTATTATTTTTTCGTATTTGTAGCGTGGCATACATAGTTCGAGTTACGCAATGTAAAATAGTATTTTTATATTTGGAATAAAAGTAAATAATAAGAATCCGAAATATTTTTATAGCGTGTAATTCGGTGTACAGTTTGTGTATCGGAACGAGAAATTTATGCTTCCTGTGCTTTCTTTCCACTTTATGCTTACAGCCAAATATCTGATTTATAAAACAATAAAATAGTTATGTCATAAAGTTTAGTTGTAATTCTATTGTTCTGTTTTCGGAATTGATCATTATATTATTTCGCATCGAATTATTCTTATACAAACGTGAACGAATCAAATTACGCAACATAAAATATGTCAAAGCATTGTCAGAATGTGTTAGTCGATCTTCAAAACATCCAAAGAATTCAATAAAATTCTACAAACTTCTAAGAACAATCAATCTTTTCAATTAAAAAAAAACCAAATATATGACAATAACCTTCGAAAAAAAAAATCCAAAATTCGTCCATCAACCGCAATCAAACAGCGCACGACCCCCCGACATCACAACCACGACAAACCGACAAAGTCATGTCTACAAACGCTAAATAAAACATCGCCTGAATAATTTAAACACGACACAACCCCTCGCAGCGTTGAAGACACCTGAAGGCGCATCGAGAGAAAATTCCCTCCAGAAAAGGGCTCAGGGTGGGTAGGCGGCCTAGTCTAGGGAAGGCCCACGGCGCTCGTAAACCATACCTCCGTCGGCACTAAATGTCAATGTACAAGGGCGGCTCACTAACTCCAGGTACGCTCCGCTACCCGTAATGCCCGGCCATAACGTTATGCCGACCCGCCGCCCACTGCCGCCCACCGCCGCCCATGCGCCGTTAGCGTTATTTATGGTGGTGGTGCTCCGCGGGGCGTTTATCTACGGCCAGCCAGCGGGGCAGATTAACCGACTAATAAGGCGAGGCTAGGTGACAAATTAGGCAAATCGCCCCGGTGCCCTTTGCTGGAGGTTCGAAGATGTTGGGGATGTTCGGGAAGGTGATGGTTCGATTGAGGTTTTGGTCTTGGGGCTTGGTGAGGGTTTTGTTTGGAGGTGGATAGGAAAATGTGGAATTTTTGTCAATTGGATTGGTTTTGGGGTTATTTTTGATATTTGAAGATATTAGTTTGATAAATATAAGGGTAAGGGTAAGGTGAACATATGATACCTCATGGTTGAACGTAAACGTAAGCGTGAATAAAAAATACGTAGGTGTACATAAATATTTACACATCCATGCATTCTCTTTCTATGATGAAAAAAAAAACGTATCAAATATCATTTTGACTAGACATAATTTAAAATTTCGTGTAAATTTATATTGAAAATATTTGAGTCTATATTAGGGATGTCAGATTTTACACAAAATTTCATTTACCAGTCATCCAATATTTTTTTTCTAATTACCAGTAAAAAAATTTGACAAAAAACCGTAAAACCAAAAATATTTTCCTAAAAAAATATAATTTCAAAAAAAGTCGTACACTTACAAAAAACTGCTTTTCCCCAAAATATTTTCTTAAAAAAACAAAAAAAACATATTTCAAAAATATTCTAAACAGAATCTTTTTTTATTTACCGATAAATTATTGAACTATTATTGGAATCATTTACCAGTGATGACATCCCTAAGCTTTATATGGATCACCCGAAACATATTTTTTCTTAATGAGTTTATTAACTTTCATACTTTCTTGTTTATTCTGCTCTAACTGCAGTACAAGAGCGTTTAATGTTTTATCGACGGTCGTAAAGAAGATGTTAATAGACTATAATTTTATCAGAATATCGCTGTAGCAATTACTTTAATATCTATCCACAATGTGTTCTAACAAGTATCGTAAAGTAAATCGTGAGAGCTTAACGGTGCCGCGAAAATTTAAAAATGATCGATCGTTAAAAAAAGCGAATGTCATGTTTAATTATCATAATCACTTCTTTATAGAAGCCAAATTGGTGAATGAAATATGGCATTCGTCGCGTATTATGACCGCGCAATATCATACGACGTCTATGACACGCGACCAATTTTACTTCGGATAATTTCCTCAGGGATCGCATATTAAATTCGCATATAATAAAATAACATAATGAGGATACAACACGACGTTTTGGCGAACGTCGACCTCCATTTTATTGTTTTCGTTTGACGAACTGCCGCAAAAAAAAAAATCGCATTTCCACGCGACATTATGAATAGATCTGTCAACACAAGATAATCTGAATCTGATAACCGCGCAATAACTTGTTCTGAAAATTGTAATAGGTTATTACGTTGCATGACTGCAACGAGAACGCATAGCTTACCAATGCACCCTTGCACACACAAAGGGTGAGGGCACACCCAAATACGAATGCAATGGACAACAAACGACACGTAATATGCACTGTCAATATGCAGTGCATTTTACAATTCGCGGCTTGCCAATTTGCGCGATGTTTGTGCGTTTGCCGGAAATGAAATTAAAAAGATCGAACGGGCCATTTACGTGCGTCGAGCGCACAATTAAAAATACATATTTATCCATAAAAGATGCGATATCGCACAATGATATTGACTGTGGAAAACGTATAAAATATTATTTTCATTTGAAGCATTTAACTCGTTTGTGTATTGTTCAACGTCAAACCAATTTGTGAATAGCGGTTTACTAAACGTGTCGCATCTTTTTCTCTATTTGAACCACGACATCGTTTAGCAACCACATTGAGGACGTTCAAATTTAATCTAGCTCTCCTCGAGAGATCATCAATCTTCATCATCGACAAATAAAATACAACACTCAACTGCCGGGGATAAATAAGCGAAACGCTTTCGCGGCGACAACGAGACCACAATAAAATCGCGATCTGTCGCGTCGTAATTGTGTTCCAATTCGACCGACGAGTAATTACGTACACGCACACTCACAAGAATCGTATATTTATTCACACAGAACGACCAAAAAAGAATAAACCAACAACATAATCCCGATTACTTTGAATTTGCACAAAAAAAATCTATCCAAAAAAAATATCATATTCAATCGATTTAAATGAAGAAATCCAATTTTTTTCCGATGTATTATATAAATTAGGATTTCTCGGTCATTCTGTACAAATAAGCCCGTTTCGTATGTGTGGGTGTATAAGTGTAAATACGTGCTCGTATTGTGCGAGCGAATTAGCGGGCGGTCGAGTCGTCGGCAATGGGGTGGGTTAGACGCCGCGGCGGCGACCACCCCAACGCCCCTTAATACACTGTTATCCACTTTTGCTGGGGGTGTGGGCGGGTGGCGTTATCCGCCCGCCCATCTCCGCCCACTCTGTGCGATAATTGCCGCTGCGAGACCACAAGTCGGTGACGATCCGAACAAGACTGTTCGAGTCACATGATGGCCTCCCGGTGTGGTCGATGGAATATTCTTGTTTTTGTATTTTTTTTTTGTAAGGGGTTATTGATTTTATGTGAGGATCGTGATTTTGATGAGAATTTTATGCGGTGTCGTATGCAGTTTATGTTGTGTATATTGTAGGATGTGAGGGTTTTTGATATATTAGGGATTGTCGATATATTTAGGGATGACAGATGAGAAATTACAAAAGGAAGGAAAGTTGATACATTTGAAAAGAAAAAGATGTGAGCAACTAAAAAAATTATATGGGGATACGTTCCAGAAACTACCGTATAAAAAATGTATGGTGACCATATAAAAATTGGAGATAGGTTCCATTAGTATATTTTGGTAGAACGTACATCCAAATGTACTTTATAAAAAAAAGTGTAATGTGAAAAAATTTCGCTATGCTAAATCATCAAAAAACATCGAAATTTTTTATTTAATAACTATAATTATATGTACATATATTATCATAATAGTGTACTGGCTTGCTCCGAATGTCACCATTGTGGCATATAATAATAATAAATCTCTTTTTTATACCGTGTTAAACTGAAAAAACCGCGTAAAAAAATTATCGTTTCTTCTTCCTTGAACCGTTTTATTTCGGAACCGTGTAAAAAGTGGATTGGTATAGTTGCAATGCTTCTAATTTGGTTAAATTTTCTTATAGGTATGTACTTTTGGTAAAAGTACTTAATTTCTTAATTGATAATTTTAAAAAGTCCTGGGAATTCTAATTATATTATATTTTTATATCTTTATAGTATTAGGCCTATACAAAAGTCAATGGAAAACTTGTCTTATTTTAAATGCCATATGGTAATTCTAGACTTACTATTATAAATTTAAGGATTTTTTTAAATTTAAATTTCATAAATCTTACAATTAGGAATTTCGAATATTAAAAATTATCCTTCACAATATTATTCATATATTATATTATATCATACATACTAACATAAAATTATACATCAATAGTTCCATCTCTTAACTTTTATGAAAACCAGCATGTTCGACAAATTAAAAAATTTTGATGAAAAAAATTATTATAACAATTTTTTCTTAACAATTCATTCGCTATTACATAGATTTCATAAAATCTGATAACTAAACCATACATACATTTAATAAATCACATAATCCATCAAAAAATATATCTCAAATAAATCCGAAACTCCAATTCCGACAACGCACACCCGAGCACAGATACACGGCACGAAAGTTGTCCCACAACGGCACTATCAGCGAACTTCACGCGCTCGCACCGAACACCCCACACCCCAGTATATATTAATTGTCTCGCGTAAAGCAATATTAATTGTGATCCTTGTTGGAAAGTGTCATCTCCAATTAATATGGCCGCCCCGGGGGGTCGCAATAAACGACGCGTCTTGCGGTCGTTGGGGGGCTCAGCACCAACGGCCGACATGCAGTTATGGAATGCATCTAAATTCTAGACTGTTGCGCTGCGGTCAAGTGCACTAGACGTTTCGGGCATTTGTTATAAGATTTTTATTCGAGACTGATTTTTCGCAATTTATTGTAATGGAACTGCAGTGTAGCACTTGGGGTTTTGAGTGGTCGGAGTTGTCGGAGTGAGTTTCGCGACGTGGGATTATTCAAATTTTATATGTGTGTGTGTGATATTTAATCGTTATATTAATTTTTTTGTCGACAGCGCAATTTTTAAAATAAAATTTAACGAAGTGTATGTAGGGTAGATTTACGTGTTGAAAAGTTAAAAAATGGTAAAACTATCTCACATTAATCTTATCGCGAAACTTCATATAATACATTCGAAAAATTTCCATATTTACGATCGCATCGTAGCATTAAGATATTTTAATTTTAAAACAAACAAAAGCGTATTGTTTTCCACAAACGATTTTCCTCGGTCGGCGGAGCTTTCGTGCAAGTTTGACCGACACGAAAGCCCGTTAGCCGTAGTTGACGCCGATGTTCCTAGCCGACTTGTTATTAGGGCATATAAATAAGGGCAGGAGACTAGTTGTTTTCCATTTTATGCAGGCTGTGGGTGTATGTGTGTCTATCGTTATTGTCTTCTGCCACGAAACGGCGAACCGATCATTTCGACGATATGGATCCGTGATCGCGTCTAACGCGTGTTTATGATAATTACACTTCGTACTAGGGTTCGGAATCAAATTTTGCACATGAGCTATATAAAGTAAATTTTAATTTATTTAATGTGTTTGTCAGATATTTTTATAAAAAAAGTAATCGTTCTAATTTAATTAGAAATATTAGGTATGGTCAGTATCTATTTGAGCGATTGTGTACTGTCGAGACGAAACCATTTGATAAGGGTTGATTTTAGTATTCAACTCTTTGAAGCATAAATCAATCTATTATCATAAAATAAATATATAAGATAAAATTTTTAATGAAACTGTAAAAAAAAATTGTTTTTAAATTGATGAATATGACAATAATACACACAATTCTGAAATATCACGGTTCAAGGAAAAAGAACCGATTAATTTTTTTAATTAGTAATTATAGTTATTAAATAAAAGTTTTCCATGTTTTTTGATGATTTTACATAGCGAAATTTTTTCATATTACACATTTTTTTATAAAGTACCTTTGGATCGAAGTTCTATCCAAATATACTGATGTAACCTATCTCCAATTTCTATACAGTCACCATACATTTTATTTACACAGTAGTCTCTGGAATGTAACCCCATATATTTTATTCGAATTGTTTATAAAAGAAAATCTGTTTATGGACAATATTTAAAAATAAATCTTCATATATAGAACAAAACTTTTCGTATCCGAACATCAAAGTATATACAGATCCGAATTAGATTTGTTGTTTGTGTCACAATACGTATATCGCAACATTGTGTAACAGTGTTGAGTTTTCCTTTGCGTCAATTAGATCCGAACGAGGCCTCGCCTTCCTCGAACATCCCATCCGTCGAAAACGCTTGAAATTCAGCGCGCAGACCTAGCAGAAACTCGATTTCGAACACAAATATCCATCGGATGAGAAAGGGGACCCGAACTCGAGCCATCCAAAGGACGGGGACACGAGAAAATAAAAGCAATTCCGCCGTCGCAGACACGACACCCATAAACGCAGATCGAGGTGAAAAAGACAATAAAGGAAAGGCGGCCGACCGACGAGGAACGCGAATCCGACCAAAAAAATATATAATAAAACGATACGTTGAAAACTTGCTTAATAAATATATTTTTTCGCGTATTAAATCGAAGTTTCCCCTCCGGTTATAATTCGACGGAGAGGGCGGGCGTTATGTCCCGCGGAACAGCGGTTTCTCATACGGAATTCGCGTAATGTGAAAACTTTGCGCGAATAAAACGTCTGGGTTGAGTGGGCGGCGGGTGGTAAGCGGGTGACGAGAGGGCTATCACTGGGGCGGGCGATGCATCGGCTCGCGGTCGTATAATGAGTTTTATTAAGCGGAAAACGGGGGGGCAGAGAAAAGACTCACTATGAACATTCGGAGTATGAATATTGTACGAGTGGGTGGGCGGATCCGCCCCCCATTGCCAATAATGCCGCCCCATTTCGGATTCGCGCGAACAAACTTCCCCTTCGCCGGGCCGCAAATTCTATCCCCGTGTGGCGGCCGACGTGTGAACGACGATCTTATTATAAAAGCTGAATTGTCTTATTTCGCGACGTCTCAATTGTGCTGTGGGGTTCGTATATAACTGAGAATAGAATATGATTTGAAAATTTATTATTAATTATTTTAGAAAAGCAGTACAATTAATTTAATCGAAAATAATTTCCATTTATTACATCTATTGACGGACAAAAAAGGTATAATAAAAAACAGAATTCCAAATGTATTAGATAATTCTTATCTCAATATATATAATAATATTATGTGGGTTACATATTATATGATGTTGATAACGCAAACAAAGAAGCACGAAACATTTTCATTCTTATAAAAAAAATAAAAAATAAAATATTTTTTTCAGAAACGACTATAGTTTTGAATATGGTTATTCAAATACAAATAATTTTCATACATTTTTTCTTTTATACTAAACAATAATTAATACAATTTGATATAAGTGCTAAAAAAAATAAACTAATGAATGATTCGTTAATACGAAAACGTTGCAGGATTTGAGTGTCAGCTTTTATTGTTGGTTGTTTGCTCGTTTTCCCGGTCCATGACACGACTGCAGACTCTTAAATCGGCGGGTTTCCGGATCCAAATCCTTGTTGTCTTTTCTCTTCTGGCTGAGACAAAATCGCATTGGATAATATATCGCAAGAACGAGAAAATATTGCATCGGCTGGGACCCCAGTTCAGTGATTTTATCCTGCGTTGTTTATTGGAAAACTTTTTATATCAGCAAATATTCTCCGGGTGGACGGGAAAACCGAAAAATATAGGCGCATGCGTGTATTAGATGTGTCTCTGTATAAATTGTTTTGTGTGGGTATAGTTTGAAAATTAAATCAGATGAAGAGGAGGGTGGCAGTTAATAGTCGTTGCTGAACCATAAAAAATAATTTATGACGTCTAGTCATGATTTTAGGGACTCGACTAGTGTGTCTGGAATTTGTAATATTTCTTTCTTTCCCTTTTAGATGCGGATCTATTATGAGCTTTGTGTGACCGTAAAAGAAAATATATCGAATGACCATCTAAATATGCGTGCGAAAGTTCACGAAATTCATTGTTCGCAATGAAACAATAAAACAACGACGTTTTAATACGATAAAATGATATATTGAAAATGGAAAATCGAATACGTTTAAAATTTATTTTATACGAAGAAGCAAACACGCCATGCGTAGTATTCGCAAGTTGGTTGCATATGGCGAACCTGGCGGCATACGAGATTATTTTGTCTATTTTAAAATGTAAAAAATTGCTGTCTCGAAAAAATAAATACAACTATAGATAAGACAACTAAAGTCTCAGTTCTAGAGGTACATGTATTTTTGTTGAGTACACGAGAAATCGACCGACGGTGAAAATAGAAAATGAAATAGGTTTTCCAAGTCGAATGCAGAATGAGCTCTCGAAATGAAAAGCTCCTGTTCTATACGCGCTTCCGACTCATCAGACAATGGAATATTCTGAAAATATCGAATCCGAAATCGTATTATAAATTTAAAACAGTAGCGCTCACAAATTATTTAAATTTGTATTAAAACGCAAAAACTTCACATTTATTCGAAGATATAAAGGGATTTTTATAAATCCAAACGTCAAATAATTTTTCTGTTTTTGCATTTTTTCAGTTCTTAGAAAGCGTCATAAAAAATCACTCGTAAACTTTTGCTTACATTTTTGTTCGTGATAGCTATTTTTTTAGACGAAAAAGTTTCCGTCAATTTGATGGATAGACATAAAGCAAATTTCGAAACGATTACATTTGAAGGCTCATAACTTCAATTTTTTTTTATGAAAAACCTTCATAAAACTATACCTACGTAGATTTCTAATGAAAACTATTCTATAAACAGAAAAAAACATGCAAGCTAACATTTGATAGTGACAAAGTACAAGAAATAATGATATATGTAAAAGTCAGAAAACTTAATAAAATTCAGAAACTAAACTAAAGTAGAGTATTATTTTCAACTCATATTACATAATATTTCAGTCAACGGGTTAGTAAAAACTTTTATCTTATAACTTGTACCTTTATTTTTAATAACTTTCGAATCGCGAAACACAAATACTAAGTATTAAATTTAAACTTATTTTATGAAATGCTATTTTTATCCTACTATTCAAAAGTACATAGAAAAAAATAATCAAGATTCGTTATTCATTCAACCCTTATATCCAGTGTCTCTCAATAATCTCTCAAGATGCTCGATAATCCCGTCGTGCAATCACAAAAGATGTATAGCTAGGGAGTGTTCCGGCGTAGTTAGGGGCAGTGCTTCGCTAACTAACACCCACCTTCCCCCAACATCTAAGTGCCTAACCGCTAAATAAGAACATTCGGAAGCGTTAGTTTTATGACTTGTCAGAATTGGCACATAAAGTTTCCCCCGTCCCGCACTTGCCGACGCCCGGGAATTTTCTCAAATTTTCCCCGTAAAGCCTTCGGGTCTTAGAGAGTTCTCGTGTCCTCCTAATGACGTAATTTGCTCTCGTATAATTTTTCCGTTTTCGGTGCTATCTACGTAGACGGGCGTGAAAAAGATATCTACCGTTCGCCCCATGAACACCGTGTGTTTCTCAAACGTTCGTCTTCCACGTGTCTACCCCGCCCGTTTCACCCATACGTTAATTCGAAAGTTTACCTGCTCTTAAAATACGATTGTTCACATAAATTATGCTCACCCTCTAATGCGTTTAAGCGTTACTTTACTACCGTTCAAATATTTTATGACGCAATTAATTCCACCAAACGCGCCTAGAATGTAAACACTCCCATCGACATTAAAATCGTGACGTCTCTCTACAAGAATAAAAGTCGAAATGTATAAAACGGAAAACGCTGAGAATCACTGAAGCCAATTTGATGACGGAGCAATGAAGATTCCCGCGGGACATCCAATAGTTTCGGTTTTCCTCTTGTTCACAAGAGAGGCAACTCTCTCGAGTTTGCGGAAAACGATCGTTCGGAAACGGACCGTTCGTGCAACGAATCAACATTTTTATTAACTCATACGGCGCCGAAGAGTCCCAATCCGATGTCATTGTCGGGACTACGTTTACAGGCAATCAGAGTCGGAATTCCGCAAGTGCGCCCTTTGCGAAACGAAACCCTTATCCAGCATCAGTCTCGAGTTTAGCGCATACGGGGAATCAATACCGACCCTTTGAATGATGGCCACCCCCGAGAGGTCATCCCTGCGTGGGCGAGCCGATACCTATACACATAGTGCAAGTGCGCTGCAAGAGTTGGACGAGGAGCAAGCACAATGTGTCGGCATTCAGGTCACGGAGTGCGCCAAAGCCCGGGCCGATTCATTATTTGGCTCTGGCCGGAAAAGAAAACCGGGGAGAGGAAAAGCGATCCAACGAAAAATAAGCGGCCAAAGGTCGGCGCGAGGGACGATCTCGAACAATTTTTCCATCGCCCATCTTTATTTTTCTCGTGCGGAGCGTACACCTGTCAGACTTGCGGCGTACCTCGAATGCACGATTCCAAATTTTTATTACGATGTATAGTCTGAAAATAAAGAAATTATTGTACTTGATTTTTATTTGCGATGTACAAACACTACAAAGCACAAATTATGAAAATAACTGAAGAAAAAAATTAATACTTCAATCATTTTAATTATTAAAAATAAATTATTTAGGTTGAATGTATACATTCTATTTTCTTTTGATTGGATGTAAATCACGTGATAATTCTAGTAGAAATTTTATTTCAAGAAAATTGTTCGACACGAAATGGATGCCGTCAATATCAACCAATCTGAATTGACATATAATATAACGCAATATTCAAATCATTTATTGTTAAAAAATATAAATTCAAGTTAACTGTATTGATTCAAATACGGAATATACGCATTAGAAATACAATGCCAGATACAAATCGAACACGAAACAATGAAAATATAACAAATCACAACATCGAAATAGATGAATATCCAATGTGCAAACGCTAGAGAAAACCTGACCGGTACCATTCGAAGTTCCATGTCCTGCGGGAGTCCGAACACATCCAGAGTTCTCCAGACTCGACTGGCGCCGTGTGCCCGGTGTTTCAAACAGGCATTAGCCCGGGAAGGGTTGGAAATACGTAAAATACTCGATCTGAACCGAAAAAAACGACCGAAAACACGCCCGAGTATGTGCCGTAGGTGTGTGATTTATTTGAGTGGAAAAACCTTCCTTCTTTTATCGTATGCTAATGCCGAGCGCTCGGTTGAATATCACCATACACTGAACTATACAGACCCCATACACTGGTATGCTGTACCCCATACACGCCCAGTTCGCCGTGCTGAATCTTGAATTATACGAGACCCGCACGTCGCCGACAATATATTGTGATTACGATCGTGATGAAATTCACTCCGACTATTCCTATAATACGAATAATAATTCGAAAATGGTGCGATGGAATTATAATACGAGTATCGGGAAATAACGGACAGTTCTATCATTACATTCTGCAGCTTCCAATTTTAGACTGTGGAAAATTTTATGTTTCATTTTGAAATTTTTCAGAATATCCTCCATTGGCTCACTATCTCGGCGCCGGCAACAAACATTTCTTTATGCGACAATCACCACCGTTACTCCAATTTTCCCGAAGAGCACCGGCCGTATCTTCGGCATAACGAAGCACAATCTCTCCGGAAAAACACCAGAGCCCGACGATAATGTTTCGCAGCGAAATTTTTAATAAGAGCCCGTGGAAAAGGCGTAATTTATGTCGCTGTAGCGCGTCTGCTCGAGCGCATGATTGCTAATACACATAAATTTAATAAGGGCGTATCTCACGCGTGAAAGTATCGCTTCGGCTCTTCCACATACATTACATTATGTTGTATCACACTGGGTATACGCGGAGGAGAGTGAACTCGTATTTTTTCGAATATCCATCTGAATGATATACGATTCGATGCTGGGAATTTCAATTCGCCCGTAGGACTGTCTCGCTGCGTCTGCCCGAGGGGTGGGTAGGAGAAATGCGTAGTCTTCCACTAGACCATGTGGCTGTTCCTCCTCTTCTTCTTCTTCTTATACTTATTTGAATGAATGGCCGTCTTCATGGGAAGGGAGGCGCACAGGCCTGGATATCGATTGGGTAAAAAGCGTACAAAACTAAAGCCTTCATGGTAAATGGCTTACGGAATCCTGGAGCGCGCCCGAAATACAAAGTTTCGAGCCATCGAAAAACACCATCACCACGCCATTTTGAACGTCGTGTGGAGTAGGGGACGAGAAA
Source organism: Hydropsyche tenuis (assembly GCA_009617725.1). NCBI lineage: Eukaryota > Metazoa > Arthropoda > Insecta > Trichoptera > Hydropsychidae > Hydropsyche > Hydropsyche tenuis. The sequence continues at coordinate 1,777,100 of VTON01000036.1, forward strand.
AACTCTCGAATAAGGATATAATCAAGATTTTTCACTTGAGTTCAAACAGTGCGGCGTTTGAACAAACGAGCTGAAAAATGGCAATGCTGATTCGTGCAAATTTGTCGTATACGAACGCCACTTTTTATTTAAATTATTGCGATTCAAATAATCGTATTCAAAAGTGTTTTTAATAATATAGTTTTTTTTTGCAAAATCGACGATGCGCTACTAGGAGAAAATAAAACAGTTTCGCTACAAACTAAACAAGTCTTTGCGATTTCAGTAAATTTGATTAAACATTATAGTTAAGTAAATTTGATTGGATGACTCAAAAGCTTTCAGGTCACAAGCGCCCCTTACCTTTACCGGAAAGATCAAAAGGGTAAAGTGTACAACACCGGAGTCTATCAATAACCCAAGTTTAAGGACAATTTAACTCGTCGTACCTTTACTATATTTACCTGTTCAGATACTCCGATTTAGTTCTGTATTTCAGAGCGAAGAAAATGTACCGTTAAATTGGTCTAATTAAAGTATCTTGAATTATCAACGCATAAAAAAGATACCGAACAAATTAAAGTATTTTGCATTTTCGCATAGAATTACTTGAGATTTTTTTTGAAAAATATGCTTGGTTGATTTTATATATTTTCGGTAATTTTGAAAGAGTATTTTTCGTTGAATAAAACCAATCTCGGTCAAAAGAACAATTAATTAGACTCATTTTCATTAAGCAACACTTCAAAACAGAATTGCGCTAGAGATAAAGATGTCTCGTATAATGAAAAATCTATTGAGCCTCAAAAATTTTCCATAATGGAATAATCTCGCTATTCTACACCGAAATATAACATAGCCAAATAATATTAAAAAAATATTTATATATCAATTTAGCACAAACAGAATAGTTTCAACAACTAAATTATCAAGACAATCTAAACAGCCCGACCCTACCATACATCAAATCACCGAAACCCTCCATCAACCACGCATCCGAAAAACCCTCAACCAACACAACACACACATCCAGGACGAAACGAATCATCGAACACACGCTTAAATCACGCCCGACGTTTTTATGGCCGAATTAGCTAACGCGCAATTCCAAATGTTTGTCGCGGGGCTGTTGATATTTTAAAGCGATTACGGATATATGGTGTAATGTTTAGCGGATTAAAACGGGGCGGCGCGAAAGCTTTTAACAAATTAACCGATCGGGCTTTAAGCTCGCTCGCAATCTTTAAATCGCTTTGTATCAATTTGCGTTCAGCAGCTAAATTGCTTGTTTAAAGCCGTCGGCCTTTGAGGAGGAGAGCGCGATCTCCATTAGCACCTTGGCGCCCGTCACGCTTCGGCCGTGTGAATTTCAATTACTTGCCGTACGTGCGAGGATCGGGAAATAAAAGGAATCTATGCGATGGTGCAGTGGGAATTTTTTCTAATTCGGGGATGTTTTTCGGCTGTGGAGGGTGGTTCTTGATGGACGAGGGTGTGGTTCTGTGATTCGTTTGCTAATTTGGGGAAATTTTTTTGTGTGTAGGTGTAAAATTGATATGTATCAGTCGTTCGATGAAAAAAGTACATCGTGATATTTAAAAGAAGTGAATTCCGTTTAATTAGTGAAAATTCGATTTTTTTTTCGAATAAAGGAAAATTCACTTTATCCGCAATTTTCTTTGAGAGCATTAACGTCAATTTTGTATTTCACTCGCGGTAGAAACATAAGCTTGCGCAGTCAAAATAAAGTATGCGGCTGTGGAGTACTTTCCGCATCTTGAGTGGCTCTTAGTTGGTTTTTAATTTGTTCGCCTTTCCGCCAGAAGCACATTTGGCAATACTCTTCCTTTTCAACACTCGTATTTCAACGTCCGTTTGTGCAAAGCAGTTAACTGGCGCCACAGAGTCTGGACACTGCAGGCGATGACCACCGCGCGTGAAAATTACCAACATTAACAAGTTTTCACACACACACGTCATCCGAACCATCTTCCGAATCATCACAGGCGAATATTCAAAACACCCCCTCGAACTCCCTACACACACACACACAAGCTCGTGCGCGTGTGACGATGTGTAATAACTGCAAAAATGGCGAGCGGGTCGCATACAAAGTGGGCTCGCGCACAAAGCGGCCCGCCGGCATTAACAGCCCGATGATAATTACTATTCAGGCCGCCTAGCCGACGCCCCCTGCCGCCCACTACCCGCCCATCGAGGTTCTCAAACTTCTGTGGTCATTCGCCGTTCGAAAAATTGTTGGGTAGGGGCGTGGATGAGGGTGTCTGCGGGTGCATCGGAGGGATGCGTTCGTGGAATTTTCGTGTTTGTCTGGTGGTGGTTTGGTGTGTGTTGTAAGGAATGTGTAAGTGGAGGATGTCGAGATGGATGGTGGGTGTAAATGCGTTTTTTTATTGCTGATATTATAAGTGTAGTGAATATGATGGATCGATTTGTTAAAAATTAGTTTATGCTTTTATAATTTATTTAACAATACGTTGCGTGTTAATATTTTCTTTCAATATATGTAATTAAAATTCAATTTGCATAATGTATCGAAAATAATATTTTCAAGGTTGAAATATTATATTTTCCTACACGGAATAAATTTTTTAATGTTTATAATTAAATCAATAAAGTCATAAAAGCGACAATTTTAATAAATGAGACATTTTAAAAATATTTTGTAAATAAATATATGTAAGCTTAAATCAATTTTATTATGACTGCAATGGTAGACATTTTGAGAATGTTTGTCGTTAGTTGACTGCGGGACCGTCCGTAACGTGCGACGTTCGCACTAATTTGGCTCCACTTCTACACTCCTTTATACTGAATATGATGATGTTTACGAAAAATAAAATAAAATAAAAGGAAAAGAGGACAGAACCCTCCAACACCCACCCACCACCACCGTACAATTTCGGACCATTGTCGCGAAAGCTAAATAATCCTGACACCCCCAGCGACGGCCTCTTTCTAATTAACACATTATTATACTGACAGTCCTCGGGATACCCTCTTTTATTTCATTACGTACGCTTATATATATAAAAAAAATTATTTTTCACGCTCGATTCTGTAAATTTTACAACGGGACGACGGATCGAATGGCGTTTCGGATAGAGAAAACGTAATGTGGAAATGTCAAAACGAATCGAAGGGAAAGCTGAAAATTGACGTTGACACGAACGTACAGGTCTCGCGATGGAATCGCCAAAAACAAACGTTTAACAGTCGCGCCATGTTCACGGAACTATTTTTCGATTGCTTTGTGTTTGCTGCGATATTGAAGCAATCAAATTTTTGCAATGGAAGTCCGCCGTTTTGTGTGTCACGCGATATTGACCAATGAATTGTCGGGACGGATTGAAAATTTTCAATGGATTTTATCTGATGAAATTTTTATATCAGATCTGAATTTTTTGTATCGGGCGATCATGTTAATCTAACCCAATTTTGAATAAAATCACGCAAAAGGTTGTACATATGTGATATTTAAATAAATAATATATAATATACTGAATTTTGCATTTTTTTAAGAAATTGATTTGATTATTTATATTTCACAGATTAACAAAATTCAAAACGGACTTTTATGATTTAGACAGGAAAATAATCTGAAATTTCCCGGAAAACTTTTCCGGTATGTCTCACGACAGATCCCTAGTGCACACGTCACTGTCAAATCTTACCCCAACAACAAGGAGAAAAATGATTCTTCGGTGGCGGGGAGCTTTTTGGCTTTGCCGAAGTAAATGGTCAGGTACATTTGTTTACTTGGGTCCCCGACGACGAGGGTTTCACTCCTCACCAACACAACTTTTCCCCCTTTCGTCAGAATATGATGGCAATTAATTAAGTGGGCCACTTCCGAGCACAAAAGGCGGCTGCAGACTCTGATCTCCCCAGCTGCTCGAAACCGTCGACAATAAGCGACTGTCAACTCTCGGTTATTTTCGATGAAGAATAACTTGCCATTGAAGTGTAAGTGTATATTGAAAAAATATTTGTTTGTATGCGAATATCCTCAATAGGCTTGTTTGAATGAAATCTGAATCTTAAATGTGATTCATTCTTTTGCAAAAGTGAAAAACGGTGTCATAAATAATGCCTTTTTTGTACAAAAGGAAAATCAGTTAATTTAATTATATACATATTTTTAAAAATAATTGATAAATTGAAAGTAAAAATTGCAATTTATATGTAGACAGTTCTTAGAATTTGTATGCGTGTTTCGACAATGATACCACAAACGTCTTGAGGATCAAATTCGACCAGTTCGTAGAATTTACGAGCTCTTGAGGTTGTTAATTTAATTACGAAGATGGAATCTGAGCAAGGCATGTAATTTAAGTAAACATTGTTGCAATTGAATCATGTTTTTCACGGGTAATTAACTTTATTGCAGCCAACGCGGCAACTGTGTAAAAGAGATCCTGCTACAGAGACAATTAATTGAAATTCAAATTTCTTAACTGTTTCCGCGAAAGCTGCACATCGAATCAGTTCCATGTTAAATTGTGACTATTATTAAAAAAATAATTAGGTTAAAAACGCTCCAATACATATATTTGAATAAATTAAAAACATTTAAACCATGATACAAATAAACCGAAACGAATCTGGGTAAAATCTCTTTTTAATGTCATCGCCACTGCGCAAGGTGGATTTCCTGTTAATATATTCTACATATTCATGAGGGTAGTTTTCATTACTTAGGGATGATCTAATTTTCGCCTCTACCAACGACCCTTCCCAATATAGGTTAAATAGCCATAATAAACGGATACGCTTTGCAATCGTGTAGCAAATCCGACTAAACATAAACTCCAAAAAAAAATCACATAAAATTTTTAAACTACCTACCTATCACTTACGCTTACTCACTTCGACAAAAAAAAACACTAAACATCCACACAATTAAATAACACCCAACCCATAAAATACGCAAGTGACTCAGCGCGTTGCATTCGCGGAAAGTGCGTTTTCGTGCAATTTAAGCGAATGGTATGAAGGGTCCGAAGCACCTGTCGTCGTGTGTGTGTGTTCACCGAAACCACGTGCTGATTGTTATCGTCCGAGGGAGACCAGGTGACACAAAATGCACCCGCCATTCTCGAAACGATGAAAGCGACATTCGTCGATAATGAGCGCAACTGAGACCCGATTGCGCTTTTTCGCCAGTTGTTAGGTATGTGCGAATGTGGGAAAATATGGGTTTGTTTCGTAATAATTTTTGAAATATCATATTAGCATTTTTATCAGTTTCTATAATAATGAATGATTGGAGTTGGGTGAAAATGGAATGCTTTGTTTGTATAAAAGTAAAATGGTTGGAAATATGTGAAATTTTTTTGATGAAAACAATTTTCACTTTGATCAATTACTGCACGATGAAAGTGAGGTTTGTTGATGAATGCGACTGAAATGTGTATAAATGTGAGGGTAGGATTTTATTGTATGCATATTTGACAACGGTTTGATTAATCTGTTGATGACAATCGTGTTCGTTCCAATCATGTACAAAGAATTTTTTTTTCCAAAAATATGTCAAGTTTCTGCAAACTTGTTAGTTGAAAGGGATAGAATCTGTTTATAATTCGATTTGTAACACGTGTATAATGTATTTCACTAACATCATTTATATGTTATATTATTTTTCTGATTAAATTTGATCCCTGTAGGAATAATAAAATGTATTCATTTCAACCAAATGTGGATTTTCAAAGTTTAATAGAGTTTATCGAATTTTTATGACATGACGTTTAATATTTTGATGACAGATTAGTTATATAAAAATAAACTCAACCAATTCTATAAATAAAAATAGTGAGTCACTAAAACTATTGATTTATTATAAGTAAAAAACTTTAACATGAAATACAATATAATATTAAAAAACAAAATCCTTAACAACTTTATTTAAAACATTCAAAACAAATATAGCAGCACAACACCCAAGATATATATTTAGATTATTTTTAACGCTGAGCATACACGTGTTGAAAACAACGATCACCCCCCTATTAGCAAACTTTGCGTGTACGACAAAAAAAAATTACAAAAACGCATTAAAATCGCACGCGCGGCAAACCGCAAGCGAAAACGCACGCATGCACGCACAGACAACCGACCATTACGATCCGATTATAATTGCTTTTGTTTTCGCAGAAAACACATATCGAAAGTGCCGCTTTTTTTGCGTCTGCCAACAGCGAAGCCTTCCTCCGATCCGCCCAAGTGGTGACAACTTTATCGAGTTGTACGAGTTGCGAGAAAGGGGAGGCTGCGCGCGAGGAGGGTGTGTGTTTGCATTGAAACAGGAGCATGTGTTATTCGCGGGCAAGTTTTGCCTTATTGAAAAAGTTGGTTAACTTAAGGCGAAAAGATTTTCAGTACGAGCTGTGCAAAGCTACGGCGAAATATTTGTCTGGCGCAGCGGGTGCGAGAACAACCACCTTCGCACTGCCCCGCTCTCCCGAGGGGTTGGAATTAAATTCCACCTATTAATTTTGCTGCTTGCGCTTTTTCGCTAAAGGATACTTATTATTGTTTGGAAATGTTATTGTGTTTTGTGGCTTTATTTAGTTGAGGAGAGGGGATTTTGTTTTGAGATGTGAATTGGAGTTTAGGATTTAATATTTGAGTGTGTGTTGTAGATTTGAGTATATGTTGTAGATTGGGGTATATATTGTAGATTTGATATTAGAAAATGTTAGCTATCAAAAATGATAGCTATGAAAAAAGCTTTTTATAAAATATACTGTACTATTAATAAACATAGCTTTTTTGTTTGCTGAAGTAAAGCGACATGTAGCGTAGTCGGTTAATGGACAAGTGATCGTCAGATCACATACATATTATATTATTTTTTTAGATTGACAGATAAAAATGAATTTGATATTCATTTTCTAACGAATATTCTTATAAACATGTAATATAAAAAAAATAACTTTTGATAGAATCAGAAAAACTTTGGCTCTATGATGAAAATTATAATATATCATATTTATGTAATAATAAAAATCACATACATATTGAGCATCCATTTATTTAAAAAATGCATAATCAACTAATGTTAAAATGAAAATTCGACACGCCTATAATTAAAACAAAAAAATAACATTGCAAATGTGTATTGAATATTAATAAAAACATGAAAATGGTTTTTTTAATAAAATTATATATTATTATAAGATAACGACACCAGTGGTTGACCATTTACATACATGTGGTTGAGAACTTCTCAGATAAACGTAAAAATTAAGGTTTCGAAAAAGTTGCGATATATAAGATGTAATAAACAGCTAATCTATCACACTCGCACTCATTTCGAAAGATTATCGTCTTTAAAAACCTTGATTTTTACGTTTTTCTGAGAAGTTTTCAATAACTGGTACATAGTCAACCATTAGTGCATCATCTTATATACAAAAATTATTTAAATAATATTTTGGATTAAAATAGAATATATCTAGCAAACAAAATCTTTTTGTCTCTATTCTCATTGTACATCCAATATCAAAAGAAAAGAAGGCAAAGATTTTCAAACCAAAACACCCTTATTATTTCAACTACGCCTTTGCTCTAGTTATCTAATACGCTCCCCAGAAAAATATAATATGAATACACGGGTATAAGATCGCACATCTACATATTATACGTGCCCGTTCCCGTTTTGCTTTCCACTTTTTCAATTCCGTTTTGCCACGTTGGCCTGGTTTCTTCGCATTTATTATTTAGGAAACTTGGTGTTTCTTGTGCAGATCTCGCGAGTGGGGAAGAAGGGCGAATCTATTTTTAAAATTGAAAATGAAGGTTGTGTACCACTGAAAAATAGATAGACGCGTGCGCGCGAACCGACTCATCTCGTTGAAGAAGGTGGTTAATAAATTCGTAATATCGTTCTCGAAATAGGGCCTGCGAAAAAAATGGAAAAATTCCATAATTCAACCGATTTGTTGAAGTGGTTGCGATTTTATTAAGGAGGTCTTAGTTTGGATTTTGTATTGGGGTATTATTGATGATCGGTTATTATTGTATGAGTCAATATTAAATTGAAGTAGGTATGTATTGGATTGAGAAATTGTATGTTACATTTACGAATGATTCCGTGTCAAATTTATGAGAAAAATAACTTGAATTGTAGATAAGATAACAATACCAGTAGGTAGACCATTTCTCAGAGAAACGTAAAAATCAAGATTTTTAAAGACGAAAATTTTTCGGAAAGGATGCGATAGATAAGATGTGATAAACAGCTAATCTATCGCACCCTTTCCGAATGACTATCGTCTTTAAAAACCTTAATTTTTACGTTTTTTTTGAGAAGTGATTAATTACTGGTACATGGACAACCACTAGTGCATTAGCTTAAACTAAGATGCATTGGCGAAAAATTGTCAATAAATTTTTTCGTCATATTTTTATCAGTTGCATATTATTATTATTCACTGACTGAAGTTTTATTTGATTATCTTTATTTTTTATGTCTAAAAAAACTTATAACACCAATATTAAATACACCACACATCTTTTGATCTATCCATCAACTGTTCGGTCAATTCTATAAGCAAAAAATAAATAATTTGTTATTTATATCGTTCCCAATCATAATACAGAATATCTATAAAATTATCACTTTGTATTAAACGACGTTAAAAAAACATTGAAATCTACGCTATAATCAGTCAAATTTTCCGAAATAACACAGTTCAAGGAAGATGAAACGATTACTTTTTTACGCGGGTTTTTCACTTTAACACGGTATAAAAATATGTATTATTATACCACAAAGGGAAGATTTGGTGTAGGCCAGTATATTGATATTATTATGTGTATGTTATGTAATTATAGTTTTTAAATAAAAAATTTCGATGATTTTTCACGGCCGAAATTTTTTACATTACACATTTTTAATAAAATACACTTGGATGGAAGTTCTATCCAAATATAGTGATGGGACCAATTTTCTATTTTTGTATGGTCACCATACATTTTTTTACCCGGTTTTTTATCTACACAGTAGTCTCTGGAACGTATTCCCCGTGTAAAAAGAGGATCGGGCGTAAGTGCAAGTGAAAAGAATTATACAATGGGCGAGTTAAAAAAATACAACTAAAACGAATAACCATCAAATTCTTCAATTATCAAAATTTTCCAACCACCATCATCGAAACACACTAAAACCCCACCAACATCCCTAATAACCGAAAAAAAAATTCAATATTCAAATAAAAAAATAAATTCAACCAAATCGAATAACCATCGAATTCTTCCATCATAAAAATTTCCAACCACCATCATCGAAACAAACTAAAACCCCACCAAAATCCCTAACAACCAAAAAAAATTATTCAACGTTCAAATTAAAAAAAAATACAACCAAAACGAATCAACATCAAAAATTTCCAACCACCCCAACCAATCATCGAACCAACACTAAACCCCATCACCAACCCAACACCATCACTGACCCTACTGTTGAGGTAGTATCACCACGTCCAAGCACCGTACCTCCGAAGGCTCCGGGGGCGTCGTAGGCGGCGCCCCCGCCCGAACATCCCCGACAGGCCCCGAAGGCTCCCGAGGCATGCGCCGCCCCCCGTCTGCCCATATGGCCGCCCCCGCCTATCGCGCCACACGCCAGTAGGTCCGCGTCCTCTCGGCTGACCGCATGCCTTGGTGTCTCGCTTCGTTGCTACCACCCTCGTCTCGTCCGTCGTGAATGATACAACGCAAACCCTGCCGTTTCCTCGTCTGTATTGCTCTGAGGGAATCCGACAGTCGCCTCTCCTTCCGCCCGCCGCCTACGCTCTTCCGCCTCAGCTTCGAAGATCGAGTGACAAGTGTTTAAAAAAATATATAAACTAGTTTCCGTTGTGCCGTTGCTGTGAAGGGCGACGTGCTGCTACTCCCAAGGACTCAGGTAATATCGCAAAAATTGTTTAAGGCGAGAGCGGTTTTCCCGCCGGAAAGTTTGCGCGCGCGGAAAAGTTTGCGCGAACAAAGGAAAAGTCGGCGGTGCGCGAAAGTAATATCGCGCGATGTCAAAGTTTGCGATTCGCGCTCTCGTTTCTATTTGGCGGATGTGTTCTTGTTTGTCGTCGGATCGAATTGTCGGATTCTTTTTTTTTATGTATTTTTTTCGAGTTTTGGTTATCGGTTTTTTTGTCGGGTCCGGGTGTTTGACTTTTTCTAAAGTTTGCTCGGCGAAAATCGAATGTTTATTGTTGCATTGTTGGTGCGGTCCTTTCGAATTATAATTTTTTATATATAAAATTATTTCACCATATTTATATAAATTGTCAAAATTATCAGTATACGAAATATAAAGATTTCTAAAATATTTGATTTAAATATAACTACTCAGAAAATTATTCTCATATTATTTAAAAAATATTTTATTAAAGAGTTGATTAAAATAATATTTTCTACTTAATTGTCTATTTTTTTAATAAAGTTTTTATATCTTTATTAAAAAATAATTAGGACCAAAACTACGTTTATACGCATATTCAAAAACAATCAAAACTAAATCCATCAAATTAACAATTCGAAACGAGCGAAACTTCAATTGCACCGAATTCGAAACAGGCCATCAGCGACCGCACGACTTTCCAACAACTCCAATAATTATAAAACGGCCTCGCAGCCGCTATATCTTTCGCACAAAACGATGTGTTAATGTGTCTACTAAATACGACACGTATCGCGTAACTATGATGGGTCATAGTATCCCCCTTTATTGCCCATTAGACATTCAATCTGGACCTCGGCTCCATATCCTGCCCAGGACAAACTAAGTTATACGGCCGCGATTAAACTTTGATTCTAATGACTATGTCATAATTAACGCGGATTTGTAACGCGGATTACCCGCAGGGGCAACGCTCGTATTTTTGGAAGGATTATTGCCGATCGGAGCCATTGTGTGTACAATTATAGTGGTAATTTCGAATTTAGTTCGGCCTCGAAGGCCGAAATAGCATCATCATATCGATCTGTCTCGTTTTCGGTGCGAAGTTATGGTCATTTTACATTATTTTACCAGGCGAGTGCTTGAACCATTTAGGCTATGGTCGTTGTAATTAATTGGCTGATAAATTGGTTTTCGCGCTTCGGCGCCGAATCGAAATTTATATTTACGATGAGATTCATACGTGGAATGACAATCGGTTTTTATGCGGTCGGATAGTTGTAGTCGTGTTGCCTATTGATTGAATTCGGTTCCATGTTTCGTAATATTTGCTGAATTTTAATTGCGCGCATTTTCATATAAAATTTTTGTCACAGTATATAAACGATCCTCAAAATTTGACAATTTTATCGAATCTGAAATATTATTTTGTAAATAATATTTCAATTTTGAAAATTTCATGATCGATTGATTACATAAAAATATAATATTTCAAAGTACTGATTGGAAAAAAATCGTGATTTTACATACCATTTTATAGGTCACTTTTCCTCACAAAAGACTCTCATCCGAGCGAAAGCAACACTTATCTCGCTCGCTTACTTTGCATTATGTTCACACCTCATGTTTTCGCACGTATAAAAAAACACCTCCCAAACACACAACAATAAAGAAGCCTTTTTTCCCTCTAACAACTAACACACCTCAAGCGCACTTTCCAAAAGCTTCGTTTTGTCGACGAGAAAATAGACGGCCCGTTATCGACAGAGAGAGCCTCCTTTCTTCGCTTCCCTTGTGGCCCGCTTAAAATATAATGCCGAAGGGGGGCCAGAAAGCGGGGGCCCCGGGGGCGAAGCCCTAAGCCGGTTACACGCCGCCGAATAGCGGATAAGCCAGAGAATGATCTCCGAGTCGAAGATGCCAACCCGACCTTCGTCTGGCCCTTCGTATGAAACTGTGTGACATTTTCTGGGAAGGGTGTATGATGGCGAGTGCTCGCTGCCGGGAAATTGGTTGGGAAAAGTCGATCGAGGCGTCATCCTGAGATACGTGATGGAAAAGTGGTATCGCTTTTCTATATTTTCGTATTGGTCTAGTTCGGGAAAGTGTCTAGTCTGCTTATATAAATTGTTTCGATGTGGGGTTTTGGAACGGTTTTTTTTTTAGAATAGAGAAAATTGAGTTCGGTTATTTTAAAATCGTTCGAAAGTTGATGAAGGATTTTTTTTACTATTGTCCGGTTGGTATTTATTGAAAATGTATTGAATAGAAAGTTTTGATGGAAAGTTACTTATAGTTTTGAGCAATTATTTTGAAAAATATATTGTATGCGAAATAAATAATCAATTTTCGATATTGGGGCTGGAAATTTATTAAATTGAAAAAACATATTAGTCAAATAAATTCGTTTAGAAATTATTAAATTATTTTGAAATTTTTTTGTTTTATGTCCACAAATTTTCCTCTAAATCCGAAACTAGAATACATATTTTCATAGAAATTTGGTTGGTTTGTACAGCGTTCCACAGAAGCAATTAACTGTGCAAATCGAGGGACGGCGTATTATGAAAATTGTTTGCACACACATAAATATAGTACAAGATGAAATTTCGCAATTCTTCAGAAAAACAAAATCGACGTCAATGTCGCCGATGAAAATTTAACTTCAAGCGAAAGCACAAATAAAACGAAGCGACATAAATATTATAATTTATGATAAATCCCTCCCCCGTGGAACGCTTAAGGAATACAAACGAATTCAAAAAGTCTCCAATTCGACCGCATTAGTCAGTCATTTAAGTAACATAATCTGATTATTTTTTGACAATTCGTTAGACTCGTTCATCCAACATGCAAAATTCTTCCGAAAAATCTTCTCTCATAAAACGCCGCAGGGAAATATTCAACCGCGAAAATTATCGATGCCGAACTGAAACGATGCACTTTCGGTCGATTTATTATGCATCCCGACGTGCGCAGTTTATTAAACGCTACAAAAATTTTTGATGTATGATGACGGAAAGCAACGCACCAACAGTTCCGAGTTTAAAAATTTAAATTGCCATCGGCCGCGTGTGTGTATGTTATACCCGGACATATGTGCATTTGCGAACGAGCGCCGCTGCACACGGTGCAGTTTGTATTGCATTCTGCTAAAGCCAACTATGGTTGAATTGTGTTGCCAGTGAACTGGCAAACATGCTACACACTGCCTTTATTCCCTAATATAATTGTTTTTCAAACAGAGCGTTTCATCCGTTTCCACTCCGCATTATAAAACAAGCGGGTGTTTTTTCATCTCGGAAAATTTTCATCTAGGTCACTCCACTAGACTCATAAAATTTTAAACAGAAACTTTCACATAATTTCAGACTAATATAAAACAATCAAACAATCAAAATTTCAATATTAATTTATAAACAGTTTAATTTTCGCATCGAAGCTCACCGTTAGAGCTCTCAATCGAATTTTCGAATATTGGAATTATTCGTCCGTTTTATAACTACTTATAATTCAAATTATTCATAAAGTATTCGTGTAAATTTTTTTATAAGAAAAGCAATTTATTTTAAATATGTATTGTAATTTTCGTAGTCATTTAATTCTAAGTGAGATAAACAGTTGAGTTCATAATTTATCAAGCATTTATTTTTTCGCTTTGATCAAAACTTCAATTTATTTAAATAAAATAGTATAGAGAAAATTAAAAAAAATCGACGAATACATTTGAATATTCGAATACCTCCTCATTTGATATTAAATATTCGAATAGTAAACTTCAATGAATATTTAGAAGCCCTACCCACCGTTCATAATTCAAAATTTTTGATTAACTCGCGTCGCCAGTTTATTTACACTTTTGTTTCGAAATAAATTAAACGTCAAACGCCTATATTATATTACACCTCGCCATACATTAAAACTGCATTGTTCGATTATTCGGCCATTGTTTTTTGCATTGAACCGCGAAACGTATGCGCGGCCGCCATACTCATAAACACCCGCGGAACAAATGTATCGGGAACGGGATAAAGGAAGATCTCGTTTCGGATTCCCGGGATTGGCGGTTTGCAAAAATAATATTTGCCGTCGGCCCTCCGGCAATAATCCTGATTGAATTGTTTGACGCGTGTGCACACCGCGAAACGTGATGGAAAAACGGAAACACATCATATTTTATGCGACCATTAGTGGCATACGTGTCATACACGTAATGCCGAGAAAAATCTGTGCGATCGTGATGAAAGTGCGTAAACACGATCGTTAATCCGGCACGGTATGGAAAATTATTTCGCTCGGATTAATTAAGTGTACTGGAATGGTGTCAGCTGTTTTTGTTTGTTTATCATAATAATATCGCAGTGTTCGGTTTTTCATATTTTTCTATAATAAATATGACAAAGGACAAAAGCTTTTTATAGATTAGGGATGGTGAGTCTATGATATGCGTGTTAGAAGTGGCACAAAAATTTGGCTGGGATGCGAAGAATTTACGAGTAGAATTTTTGGTTTGGTTTAATTACGGATTAAGCAAATGGAAATTTTCAGAATTATTAAATGAAGAGAATTTGGCGCACAATTTACTTATGTACAAGCATTGTACAATAGCTAAGTTATGGAAAAGATTTTTTAAACATTTTATATGAAAGCGTCATTGATAAATTGTAGTCAGTTAATTAATATCAAGATTTGTAATTTATTAATAAAATATTTATTTTGATCAAAACATACGAAGAAAAATCAAACGTATCGTTTAATTAATAAAAAAATTGAAATATTTTTTTTTCTTGTCATTAAATTTTCTTAGGCACGCCTGATACTCAGTAAAAAGTATTTGGAAATGTTGGTTCGCCACCACTGTATAGATAAAGATGAAAAGATTACTACAATAGATAATTTCTCTAAAGAATAATGCTTTGATTATAATAAACATCACAATTATTGTTTTATTACTGCCTTAGAAATCTAAATATCATTAACTGACTCTTTTTAATATTTTATTTGGGAAAAGCCTAATTTCATAATTATAATTAAACGTTTAAAAATTTTCTCCACAACTTATTGTAAGCTATTGCAACTATTGTATTTACAACAGTACATACATAAATTATTATATGTCAAATTCGCTTCTTTTAATAACTGAAAATTTCCATTAAATTAAGCTAAAAATAGAAAAAAATGTAAATCCTTCACGTACTAGCCAAATTTTTGTACGTTCCATCTCTGGCACGCGTGTCATAGTTTTTCCATACCGTATTTACGCAATTTAAATTTAAATAATCAGTTATTGTTTTACGACTTTAACAAATAAACGAAGATACACAAAAACGAGGTCAACATGAAATATTTTCAGTTCAATTACACAGACAAATCCGCTCAATTAAATGTCGCTTTCCGCGAAACACAACTTAATAATACTCCTGTGAAGAAAATTCGCAACGAAAGCGACGCTCGGCGCGGTGCAAAATTCGACGCATTCAAGAGACATTGTCGCCATTGCAGCTGGTCGCTCGTTTATCATCTGCAAATATCTCGAGCGCATGATGCACCGCGAATTTGGACGAAGTGCATCAGTATTATACGGGAAAATTTATGATCGTATGCATAAGCGCGTCCAGAAGTCGTCGTTTTGTTTGACGTGCCCTCCCGCCGGCTTAAATTGATGATTTCGCTTGATTTGTCGGCTCTGCATTATTCAAAGTTGTCGTTAAATTTTCACATAATTTTCTAGATCGGCGGATGTTTGGCGGTTGACGGGCTATTGAGAGAACGATATTTTTTGTCTATTTTGGCCGAAAACTTCTATTTTGAGAACGCAAACGAAATTTACGGTCAAACAAACTTAATATATAAAAGTGCCAGATGTGTGATTCATTGCTAGAAAACTTCTCCATAATATTCCCATAAAGGCATTAAATTATAAAATTAAAGACATTAAATTTTGTTCAAGTGAAAGATATATTTTCATACACAATAAAAACGTTTTCATTTATTAAAGTGAGTGTTATATGTTAATTTTAATAAAATAATGAAACATGCATTGTTCTTTGTCATGTTATATAACATGAGAGAAAACCATTTAGTTTTTACCTTACAAGTCACGTTTAATATCTTGCATAAGTGATTCACTGTTCCATTTATTTTCTTTAACGATCGCTATTTTCGTTTCTACCAGATTCAATTTACGACTGGCGAGAAAGGAGCGTTCAGTTTTGCTCGTATAATTGTTTCTTAGAAACGTTTCGATAATTAGACCCGCTTCTTCCTCGTTATTTATACTAAACGAAAATTTCTTTCAAAGATAATTCATTCAAATGGAGAATCAGTTCGATGCATTTATAATAGTATTCAATCTAGTAAACGAACTATTCTATAATAAATAGATACAAAAAAAATTCCGTATCACTATATTTCTACGGAGCATAGCGATCTTCGTACAAAGCCGGAGTAATGTTCTATTCGCAGAGAATATCTTCAGAGGATCTCAGAGCTTTTCTTTAGTCTTTAGAGCGCGAACTAATCTTTCATATTAGGCAAATCCACTGCGTATAAACGAGAACTCTGCAGTTAAGACGAACTGCATTATACACAAAGCATTCATTTTATTCTTCAAGTCAAACTTCTCATTGAAATCAAATACCTGTAATACAAAGTATAATTATAAATGAAAAACTAATTTATGAAATATAATAAAAATCATCTAACCATTAAATTTAACCATTGACATATACACACATGCAAGAGCTTCGCGAACCCACCATATGCACAGTAAATTGTTGATTCCACAGCCGAGGCAGGGGCATGAATTGTTTCGGCGCCATGGCATAAATTTTAACCCACCCACCATGGCATAAATTATTCCACGGGGGTGCAATAGAGTTGGGACTGCGCCCTCGGGAAGTCGGGGCCCCATCACGAAGACTACCCAAGCACAGAATCGGTGGTCAATATTTGACCGCCGACTTGACCAACGATGACACTTTGTTTTGTCCTATAGCATATAATATTAATAAATCATCCATTTAAGTTAAAAAAAAATATATATGTATAATGAAACCATTAATCTCTCTTTAAGAGAGATTCGTTAAGAAACGTCTATTGAATCGTTGAGAACATTTTTTTTCCCGATTAGTCGACCTAAAATAGTCACCCGATCATTATTTGACCGCCCAATTGCCGATCAAACGTCCAAAGCGTATTGTTTATGTGCTCGCGAAAATAATTGATCGAGACCTGTTGCCTCTGGACAGTACATGTCGGTGTCGGCTCGTTTTTATCATTTGCGTTGATCGTTCGTTGTCTGTTCCGCGATGATCGATGGCCGTGTGCTGGACAAGTGAAGTGCCCTTTATGGCGCAAATAACGTGTATGGGATATGCTTCTGAACGTCTATAGGTCACTCTTAAAGTTCATGCTAAAGGAGTAGTCTGGATACGTTGTTCTTTATTGGCCGTTTGAATTTTTTTATAACGGTTTCGTTGTCGGGCGTAATTTTGTGAAATATATATTTCATACGAGAGAAGATATAATGTCACAGTGTAAATAACATGAAATATGCAAGGGAAACATTAGAAGTGTATGTTTAAAATCCTCTTAAACAAAAGTGGTCGTTTACATATAGAGTGACGCATTTGTCACGAAAAAATTATTTATGAAACCATTTTTATAATTCTCACATTTTTTCATTAAAATTTTTAAGAACATATTTTCAATGGCACATAATTAAAAAATAAATTTGTTTTATAAAGTTTCTGTCCGACTAGATCAAATTTCATCAACGCCTCAAACACATATTTCCGATCGTACACAGATATGAAAACCCATGAAAAAGTCTGCGTGATAATGAAAGGGAGAGCGCCGGCTCGCTTTGACCCCTCCTCTGGTCTGGTCCATCTTGGGAAATAAAAACCGAGGCGAGTTTTATTTTCCAATATGGGGATATGGCGCCGCCTAAGTGAATTAGGAATTACTTATTCATTTAACTACTGAGCCGCCCCCTTTACGAGCGGCCCGCTCCTGCCCTCCTTGGCTCGTAGGTGGGCAGCAGGGGCGGGCCCAGGGCAGGGGTCTTGGCCCTAAAATCGCCGAGAATGCCCGTAATGAAATAAGAAATAAAATACTGGACGATAAAAAATAACGGTTAGTAAAAACGATCCACCTCTGTCCCGTTTCGATTCTCCGTCCTATGATCGGCGTGTCCCTTTCGCTTTCGTTCTCTCTCACCACTTCAACGTTTGTAATCCGAGCGAATTAATTTTTTATTCGCCATCGTCGAAAAATCAAAATTAAACTGTATCTAGCGGGACGGTTCGAAATAAATCTCGCGATTAACCGCGTACGACTTTTTAATGAAAACGTCCGACGGATTGTTTTTTTTACGGCCGTGGTGTGTACTCGTAGTAAAACGGCAGGGGTTGTTTCTTTACGAATAGTTTGAATCTGCAGTGAGATTCGGAAATTAATTAAATTGTCCACAACGAAAGAAATGTGCGGAATGGGTTGGGAAAGATTCGATCCGTTTAAAAGCAAATTAATACTTTTGCGAAGTGATCTCTTGAGACTCGGTGAATAAAACCAATTTGAAATGCGTTTTCATTCATGTAAAATAAATTTAATCGAGAACGTTTCATTTTCATGTTTTTTTATTCAAAGATGGAATTTTACAGCAGATTAAATCACTCTTATTGGATATCTTAAAAATAAATTTCACATATAAAAGCTTTTTACAATATTATAAAAAAATATTTGCAACCCATATAATTTTTAAAGCGAAACGGTATAAAAACTTTTTAGATTTATTAAATTTGTTGATATGAACTATTAATCAAAGAAAATCAATACGTGAAATGGTCAGTAAATAATTGTGAAGGTATATCTTTGACCTAAGAAAATATTATATATTTATCAAGGTAGAATATTTTTAAATCTTCATAATACTTATTTTTAATCCAATATACTGAACACACATATAAGAAAAAATTCAAACTTTTAACTAGCGATGAAATTCATTACGGTTACACTCGACACGAGCAAATAATAATCGTCTTAACGAACCAATTCCTTACAACAATTATTCATTACATTAAAAAAACATCCAATCAATCACATAAAAATCCAAAAAAAAAACCACCACACACACAAACCGAAACGACACCCAACAAACCGTCCCAACCCACACAGCACCAACTCATCATCCTAACGCTCGGGTTAAATCGAGGATCGCGTCATCATCATCGCCGGCCAGGCTTCAATTAACCGATTTTAAACGTGCACTTGGTCGTGTGACGAGCGAAGTGGGGCCCGTTAAAGTGGCGCGTAACGGCGGCGTTAAGGGGGCTGCGCCCCCGCGGGGGCGCAGTCCCATCGCGGCCGGCTTATTTCGTTTATTCAGTATTTAGCCGGGTCGCTTTATGGGGGGCCCTCGGGGGACGGGCTTTCTGCAAAGTGCGGCAGTTTCGTTGTCTTTTTTTGTGTTTCGCAATGTTGACTGAATCATCTGCGCCTTTAGGGGGAGGGGTGGGGGAGGGTCGTTGTTGGCGGTTGTCGGGTTATGAGTGGCGGTTTTGTGATTTTTTTTGGTGTGTTGAAAGGTTTGCTAAATGTTGTTTGTGAGTGGATAATTTTATTTTGTTGATTGAATCATGTGCGTTTTTTGGGGTGCGTTTTTAAGTTGTTAGGTTCAAGAGTGTTGTTGTATGTATTGAGGTTGAAAGAGATTTGAGATTTTTTTTTAATAATGTGATATCAAAAGCTCTATAGTATGATTTTGTTATATTCAATTTCAATTTATGATATAGATTTGATTTTGATAGTATTTTTTCAACCAAATCGAATATATTTCATATAATAAAGATAAATTGAATTCCATTATATTACATTTTGTAGAAAAAAAATATAAATATGAAACTATATTTATTACATTTTAACATACGAGTAATTTTTCTTATAAAACAATTTGTTTGTGTGATAATTTCTGGATAAAAATAGAATTCGATTAGGTGGCTTTTCGTTCGTCAGTTCATTTATTTAGTGAGAAGTTGGGTTGTTTTATGACGTTCCCTCAAGGGACACGAAAAATATCTCTTGCGACAGTTTCGGTACTTTTATACTTCGTATTACTCTTTTACGGCATGCACTTCTGAAATTATTTTGTAATGTTAGTTCCGGGTTTCGTGTTTGCTATATTAATGTTTTCAGTATATCGAGAATACAGCCTTAAATCCTTGATAATTATCCAAGTAATATTTCCGATCATTCATACTTATATTTATCATCAGTTAATATTTGAATGTTTTGGTTTGACTTCTAAACTAAAATATTTCATGTTTAGGTAAAATAATAATTTATCGATCTTTATAAACTTTGAAAAACACCAGAGTATTCATCGCGAAACTGAATCAGTTTTTCTAAAAACTTAACATAATAAACAATGTCAAAATAAAGAAGAAAGTTTGATAGTCGGTGAATGTTCGTATGCTATTTTACAGTCGAGACGTTCATTGTTCAATAATTTATAAAATTCATATGAAAAGGGAGCACACACTGGGTTATAAAAATGTGTACGAGGAGATGGGTGGGTGGTCGGGCGGTTTCACATCTTTTCTTCGTGTTTTCCCCCCTCAGCTCCTTGCATACGCTCTCTACCTTTTCTCCTTCTTCCTCTCTCTCGCCAAATTGCTTTCTTTATTTCGACCGTGAATTCATAATTTGAGAATTTTTCCCTCCCGCGGTACGAGAGAACACACAACGGTGAAATTTTCCACCGGCACTAGACGGAATGGCCCTCGTTCAAGGGACGGCCCCTTCTGGGCCATTGTTGTTTTTCATTTTGTCATATACTCGCCAGATTGATGCTCTCGATTGCCAATAGATGTTTTTCTTCTCCTTTCGTCGTTTTTTCCTTTCTATTTTCTTCATCTCTTTCGCTTTCCGCACAATCTATTTTGTTCGACGATAGAAGACAAAATATAATTTCGGTTAACGCACTTCCCGCTGACAAATATGTTTCGCTCGCGCTTTTGACTTTATGGCATGTACGCTCGTAATGGTGTGATAATATATATTATATTACTTTCACCATTTACTTTATAATATATTCAAACAAGAAATTCAATGACGTATATATATTATTAAGTATAAAAAAAATGAAAACATAATTTTTCTCAACAAACTAATCTCATTTGCCAAAACGAAACCCTATAAATGCCCGACATCGACGAAAGAAATCACGAAAATCGAATCGACATATCTGAAAAGCGATTACGATATAGAACAACGTCGAATTATAATTTCATGTATGCGAAAGCAAACAAATATCGATCGGAGCGTACAAATATTTTCGCAATTGTACACCATGTGTGTGTTCGTATGTAGCGCGAACAAATCTGCGTCCCATATTGTGGTCGGGCGTCGGGCGTCAAGGGTTGCCCATTATCGGATTCGACGATTACTTTTTATGGAGTGGTAAAAATGTGATGTATGGCTCCATCAGCGTGAATAAATTCAGCTGTCAATTGTATCGGAATCGGTCGTTGGGGACTTCATAAACGTACATCACTCGCGCCCCGACGCGTCCCGAAAAAATAACGTACGTAGTACGTGGTATGGTGTGTGTTCCAATTTTTTTTTATTATAATAATGCGATTCGGTTTGTGGTGTTTTCTTTTTGTTACATAAATTGAATGTTGAGATTGTTCGCGTTTGGTGGAAGGAGTTCGAGGTCGGGGCGAAATGAGTAGTTTCTCGACGATGGAAAATTCGTGTGTGATTTTGCGATGTTTGTTCGCTCCTAGAAGGCGACGCAGTGACCATTTTGAGGAAAACGCGCAAACAGCAGGAAATGGAAAAGTCGACTTGCTTTTCGTATATACGGGCCCTATATACTTTGACGTGTATGGTTTGCTCAAAAAATTGAATTGATACATAATTTTTGATTAAAATTGACATAAAAAATTTTCAACACTTATAATACGAATCAAAATTATTCAAATTGCCCTCCTTCCCTTCCTAAAAAATCTCTAAGCATTCCTTTAATCAAATTGAAAAATCTCTAAGCATAAACAAATTGCGAAAATTCGACCGAAACGTACCCAACGAAAACTCGAACAAACGACACCTCCATAAAATCGACACAAACTCATCCAGCCACAGTCAAATAGCCATTCTGCTTCAAATTTTCGAAAACGATGCAAAACCGGTTAATTTACCAAAAGCTCGCACGCGAACGAACGAACGAACGAACGGCGTTTTAATCGTATGATAATGCCCCGCGCCGCGCCGCTATATTAGGAAACCGCCGACGGACATTTTCCGGGCAACATTTGGCCAT
Organism: Hydropsyche tenuis; assembly: GCA_009617725.1. Lineage (NCBI taxonomy): Eukaryota > Metazoa > Arthropoda > Insecta > Trichoptera > Hydropsychidae > Hydropsyche > Hydropsyche tenuis. The sequence continues at coordinate 1,799,329 of VTON01000036.1, forward strand.
TGTGGGCTGGCGCGAGGGGGTGGTGGGCGGTGCAGCCTCCCACCCACTCGAACCTACCGCCATTGCCGCTCACCACCCCCCGTGGTCTCTGTTCGGCGGACCGTTATATTGGAATCGGCGGCCGAAGATAGATAGCGGCGCTAGATTATTAAAAATATTGGCTTTCATTGCTCGGACGAAAATCGAAGCCTTTTGCCCGGTGGCCTCCCTTTCGGCGACTACCCCCCGGGGACTTAATTGGCCGAGATGGCTATCGTGCCGAAAGCCCTTTGTGTCTTTAATTAATATCTTTTGTTGCACAGTTTTAGTTTTGGTTGAGTGGCTCTGTGCGGCGATTCGTTCGCTTTTAAGTGCAACGATCTCGATTAGACAAGATTATTAACAATTTTCTTTGTTTTGGTTTAAAATTAATATGAATCGAATCGAAAACACTAAATCATTTCTAACAAAATTCATTATAGCCAAGTGACGTATGAATTCTCGAACACAAAGACCTTTAGAGCATATATCAAAATAAAATGCACCCGAAAAGACGCCGCCTTTTCCTTTTGCTCCTTCCTCTCCTGAATTTCGATCAATACAATTTTTCACGGTCAAAATATCACTTCCCGCACACTCGCGGTCATAGTTAAGATAAATGTAGCCATAAATTCTTCGGGGGATGCTGAGCGGCATGGGCTCCGGCCAGTATACGATCATTTGCTTACTCGATTTTCCGGTCAGGTCCCGCGGAAGTAGTTTAGTATTTCCCTCGAAATGAGTCCCGGAGAACTTTTTTTCCATACACACATACCAATTTTTTCGACCCAGATAGCACCCGGGCAGATTTATACCGGCAGTTATTTTTTATCGGCCCGCGAGGGTTTTTGACGCGGCGGTCCGAACATAACGCATTTTATAACATTACCGATATGTTCGTACACGGGGAGCATTGAAAATGGCAAAATACGTCAATTTTAAATTCATAAATCCGGCTTTAGATAAACTCTCGCCCCTTTTCTGGCCCCGGCGGCTAACTGGCGATACGCGCCTGAAAAAATATGAACGACAAACTCCATGAGCGGTCGTACTGCACGATTTTTACTTGGATTCGCGTAGTTCTTTTTTTTAAATGCGCGTTTTGTTGCATGTTTTTAGTTTGGAAATAAAATTTTCAAAAGTTTGCAAAAGTTTTCAGGAAAATTGTTCGTTTTTATCGCTGAAAATTTGTTATGTTTTTGGTAATAAAATGAATATGAATTTTATCGTTTATTTACGAAATAATTAGTTTTACTATTAAAAATTTTTCTTTCTTATACCTTAAATTTAGATGTATTATATATTCGAAATACTACTATAAAGTTTAATAATATGTTCAGATATTTGCTATAAAATTTTATATACTGTAATTTATATGTAATAATGGTGATTAGGAAATAAGATCTTTACTAAACCTTCTAAATTCCCTTTAGCTTAAATAAGCTTTATTTTATAACCTCTCTGGTCTAATCGAGAGAAAAGCTTTCGGATATTGTTTAAAATATCCAGTTTAATATCATAATATATATTAAACATGATCAAAATTAATAATTTAATTTTTCCGAATGCATTAGTTAAGCTAATACATATAAATAAATGTGAACCTAAAGCATTGACCTGAAAAGCATGAAGTAAAAGATTATTTGTTATATTTAAATCAAAATTAATACGCAAAAAAATGTTATAAAGCACATTGAACAACGTTAAAAAGTAATTATCATTTTATTTCAAAACTTCGTTAAAAAATCGTCAACCATTCTCTCAATTACATAACCAAACTTTTAAAATCACAATTTGAAAATTCCTAAAAACAAACAAAGCACATTATACATTTTAATTGCTTGCAAAACAGCATATCTGAAGTGCGAAATTCGAGCGAGTCTGAAGCCGACGGGGAGGAAAACGCGGAAAACTTTTTTGGCGTGCGCGACGAGGCGGACATTATTGGCCGTTAAATATAAATAATATATATGCAAATGCAACTTGTTAAGAATGCAGGGGAGTCCCTGAGGTCACTGGCACTCAGCCACGACACGTCCTCGGCATCGGCAAGGCATTTCGGCTTTAACACGAGCCAGCGAGCAAGGGTTGGCGATGGACGCGAATGTGTCATGTGTCCGACCCCCGAGAAGGATCGACAACCCCTTCGGTTGATGTATTTGTCGTAAACACGTTTTGAATTTTGGACGCAAAACGTTCCGAGTGCGAACTTTGATGGGTCATTTGCATAAGGCGGCTGGACGTGTTCTTATCGAGATGTTTATTATTGTGTCTGGAGGTTATCTTAAGTTGTTTGTGAAGTGTTTTGTCTGATGGGTTTTTGTATGAATATATTTTATATTGAAAATAATTATTTGCGGTGTTTTAAGTAATTTAAGTTGTCTTATATTTACAATATAAAATTTATCAAATCCATAAATATAATATTACAGTACAAACCTATACTTTCTAAATATCATTAAACTCTTTAATTTGTTCAACCGGAACATAATAATATTATGAATAAATTTCCGAGCACAAACAATTTAATCATACGTTTGATAAGCTATAGGAATTTTTTTTCTAGAAAAAATCGTCAAATTTTCCGGCAATCGTTCACATTTCGATTTCGATGTCGTCCGCACATTCAAATATAGCTGGGTTTCACTTGTAAGCGTCAAAGTCGACAGCTCGCGTTGATTGAATGCCGACCTTATATTTTCTTCGCCATTTCATTTATTATATAGATATATGTAGGTACCTACTTATTATTTTTTTTTAATAAAATTGCACCACGATGTGTAAAATTGAACTGTCGGAATGTCATCGTCCAAAATTAGCATAACGGCTATAATTAACGCAACAAATACACGTCCATTATTCATAGCGAGCAAAATCGTGGAATAAAATATGAGCGGTTGACGAGGCGTTAGTGTGCGGTCGCCGTTCAAAAGGAAACTTTTCATAATTAACTTGCAATACGTTTTATTATGGTAATTAGTTGAAGAGGGTGCGGTGAACATCCTTGATTCATTTTCGGAAAGTAAGAAACATTTTCGAAACTTTTTCACAACTTGAAAATGCAACATTTAAATATTAACAGTGCTTGGTCTTTCAAACATTAATTTGATTTATAATATTCAGTTTCAAAAATAACCTAATATTTTTATATATAAAATTTAATATTCTAATTTGAATATTCAATGTTGAGGAGTCCTGTTTTCACAAGATGCGACACTTGGGCAAGACGTTTTCTTTTGTACGTCGTTTGTGTGTGAGGGACTAGGGCGGGACAGAGCAGAGCCACCATTAAATTGGATAAGGCTGCCGGCATACATAATAAAGAGAAACAAGCGGAAGAAAAAAGGATGGTTAAAGGATGATAAAGATTAAAAGGATTTTTAAATATGACCCACCTTCGTGTTTATGGCGCGACGCGCGCGTAAGCCGTTTAAACCGGGTCGAGTCCTCATGAATAAAACATTCATTTTTTTCCTTTCGCTCCGAATAAAATATATCGACGCTTCTGCGTCAAAAGAAAAATCAAATTATATTAAATTTACTTTCATCGCGATATTAACGCAATCCCCATATTTTGACGTTACGGCATTTTCGGGTTTGCCTCCGAAATTGGTCCAATATGGAATTTGCGAATTAAAAGCTCCACGATGAAATTTGACTTTGCAATGAGGTATATAAAATATTTTTTTAGATTACATCCAATATAATGCATCATAAAAATCTCTATATATTAAAATGAAAATCTGAAATGGCCCATTTGTTTGTTTCTCGTGGCGCGCACCGGCAAACCTCATCCGCCTTGAACTTGAGTTTCAGTCGAGTCGGTCGTTGAGGATTTGCGGTCAGACTGTTTGACTTAAAGCTCGAGGGACCCTAGCGGTATTTGTTCTGGTGCAGGTTGCAACACAGGGATTACACGTCGACGACATTTTGACCAAACATTTGAAAAGGGTCTCGTTTTCGCGTCACGTTTTACGACCGGCGTTGGAAACGACTCTTCCAGACACGCTCATGCAATTTGAAATCGACGTAAACAAATTCGAATTAAAAAACGAGTCTTTATGTAATTTGACAACGGCAGAACAATTTTCAGCTGCCATTTATTTAACCTTTGGACGACGTCCCACCCGGAAAAGTTATGACGGCTATGACATGTTTATTAGTCGCTATTTCAAATCTATGTCGCGGCTTAATGATTTTGGCCGCTGATTTCGAAATTTAATTAGACGCGGAACGCCGGTTGACGACCGCTGATAAATTAACCACTCCCTTCTCCATCGTCCTCTCATTCCCCGCTCATCCGTGGCTAAGTTGTGCAATCGAATTAACGTAATTCGATGCTGCGTGAAATTTTATTATCGTTCGGCGGAAATTCTTGGGCGCCTCCACCGCACCAAAGCGAGACACTTTGACGCGGAAAAATCCTCGGTGGAAACTTTTTAAATTCTGAACGAAATCCATTCCATATCTCGCTGCGCGATATTTCCAGAGTCGACATCGAATAAATCGCGCCGAAGTTGAGACGATCGAATAAAATGATATCGGGGAGCAAATCCAACATTTTAACTGCACTTCTACTTTTATACGCGGCTCCGTGTTTGTGGAATTTATTCGTGGAAATTTTCGCCGATGTGTTTTTTCAATGAGTTGGTACGTTTAATATTTTTATGTGCGTTATTGATAATTTCGAATGTGAAAAAGTGTTTATATTTATGTTCAAAGTTTTAATGGGGCAGATAAATGCCAGCAGGTGCGGTATTGGAATCGCATTGTGCGGTGGTGCTGAATGGAGACTGGTCAATAACGCGATGAATAGTATTGTGTTGTGGTGAATCGTTTAAATTCTAAAAGTTCAGTCAAGGTATAGATGTTATTCTATACATACAATTAGTATCGGTTCTGTTTTATATTATAAAAAAATTAAACAAATCCCAACGTATTTTCCACATCAATAAAAACACCTAGATCAGCCAAACGGCGCAAAAATTGATATAATAAAAAGCAAACAGCGCATTACCATGTCCCGGTATATTCATATTACAAAATTCACACACGAACATGAACATAATAAAAATGGAATCTTCTAAATCTCGTCGCGCGTGCGGCGCTTCGCGTCCCCCGTTTTAATAATTTTCTAACGAGTAAATATTGACGTTGACGCCAAACGTGAAGGCTCCACCGCCGAAATTTCGAACACTCAGTAGGGGGGTGAGTCGAAGGGTTGTTGTTTCACGGAGAAGGAGCAGAAAACCCGAAAGAAATAGGAGGAAGAATTCGGGGGCGGCTAAGCTACCACGTCTCGCCAGTCATATTTCACGGGGCTTACCCGCCCTCTCGTGTTCTTCGGCGTCCCGAACCTTCCTCTTTCCCATACTTTCGGGATATTTGAGGAATCCCCGGGCTCTAGTCGTTACTCGATCCCAGGCTGTGTGCCCGACAGTGGGAAAAAATTGTATTTTTTCCAGTCAGCCTGAGTCATTTATAGCGGCGAATACGCGAGACGTGTAAGCGCGGCGAATCTTAGTTAGCTTTTCGTTAAATGATTGCGTTGCATTTAACACCGCCTCGGCTACGGAGGCGACGAGCTTTTAAATTGCCTCGAATTAATTTAACGGCGTGAAAAGAAGTGTGTTTTTTTTCGCCTTTTCATGGTCATGCTTTATTTTGAGCGAAAACAGCGGGCGTTGGCTCTTTCGGGGAAAAAAAATCTCGGCTTCGTTTAATGTTCGACTTAATTTCGCTTACTTATATAATAATTATGTTTATAAAAATTTTAAAATCAAATATTTTCAAATGATAAATATAGAATGAAGAAGTACGCAATAAAGAATTATATTACATATATTTTGTTGAATAAATATTCGTATCAAGCAGTAATTTTAAAATTTGAAATAGAATAGATTCGCAACATAAAACGAATATTTCTGGTCATGTAACATGATATACGAATAAATAAGTGTGTTGTAAATCTACTTGTTATATTTTAATCATTTAAAAATTCATAAATAAATATAGTAAAATTGTTTATAAAATATTATCACAACAATATTTCACAAATTACTGGTAAGTTTTAAAAAAAATATTGTCATAGTAACCGACAATTTTCCGCGCCATCGCCCGAGAAACTCGGAAAATATTCAACTTCACCTTGAGGAGAAAAATATTATCATTTTAAAAGGCACCACACCCTCATTTTCCGTACATAACAGCAATAATATGTACGAAAAATGCCATAGAAACGGAATTCAAATGTAACAAACGCTAACGTATTCAATTTGATAAAGTAAAGAATCCGATTTGAACACTCGATTACGCATTCCATCCTCAACGTATAATACAATACCTTTTGACACGAAACGTACGAAAATAGCAACAAACCAAAAACCGAATCCAATATAAACAAAATAAAAAACATACAAACATTAAATCGCGCCTATATAATTCAATGTCCCAGTCCACTTTCCATAAAATACGTCGCAAGACGGGTTTAAGTCGTACACTCGTATCGGATTACGGCGGCGTCGATGTCTCCGTAATTAAGGCTTCTTCGAAGGCCAACGCCGGATGTTCGATAGCTACAAAGCCTCCGGGGACGGCGGGCATTATCAGCGCGACTGGCTCTGGGTGTTAACGCGAGGATAATGATGATATTTAGCCGCCCACCCGTCCCGCCCACCACTCTGAGGCCCGTCCTCGATCCGCCCACCCCTGGAGCCTTCCCTCCGTGGCCACATATCATTTTTGTAAGTTGATAAATGTCTTGCGAGGATAATTCGTGAGGCTGGCGAGCCGAGATACGGCTATGGGGGAGACGATATTAACGCTCGTTCGAGAAAAAAAATCTGTCGTCGTTCGCGATGTTGTTTCGCTGGGGAATTTTTCTCGGTTCTTTTTTAATCGTGTTTTGATACGGGACACCTGCACGTGCTATTTTCGCTTTGGTGCATTTGAAAGATTCGTTGTTTGTTCGGTGGTGAGGTCTGAGTGGGCGGAGTGTATTCGATTTTTGATGGTGGTTAGTTGTTTATTTATAGTGTGTCGGTACGTGATTGTTCAATTTATATTTGATCTTATAGATAATCATTAAAATATACGTTTTTTGTTGATTTTAATTTAATTGCGATAGAATTAATCATTTGCAAATAAATATTTGAATATAATTATGTTAGTTAATAATATATTATAGTAACATACAATTATCGGTAGAATACGTACCAATTCCTTATTTTGAATTTGTGAATATTTTAATTTAAATATATACTGAGCGTGTAAAAATTTAATACATGTTTTTTTTCTTTTTCCAGGTCCCCAAGCTGATTTGTTATTACAAAGTGAGTAAAACAATTCATATTTACATATTCGTGCGTATTTTACTATTCATTTCGTCCAAAGCTAATTAATGAAGCCTTATTGTTAATTAATTATATGGCACCATAAAATAAAAGCGATTTCGAAACTGTAAAATTTAAATTATAATTAAACATCACTTGAACTCTATTGTATTTCAAACAAGCTATCATCATAATATACACACATCTAAAATTTTCAATATATCAATTAATTATTCAAAAGTTCATACAATATTTTTCTACTATATATTACATATACCCCATTTGATCCAAGATTATATGAAACGCAACATTTATAACTCCATAAATAATACATTTCACATACAGTAGGGTTCAAAAAAAATGCAAACCGAAGTATAATATAAGAAAAAACGTCTGACGATAGTCGCTTACACATATCGAAAACCCTATAAAGCCTGATATGGTAGGCGGCCATGGGTTAGCGGTTAGGGCACACAATAAACGTCGTCGACATGACAAACCCGCCCTCCAGACCCGCCCCCTACCCCCCGAGACATGATGATTTTTCGCGATTTACACTCTGCCACCCATTTACCACCCGCCTACCAGCTTTTCCGCTCACTTACCCACTTTCCCGCCCACTCTTCCTCAGGGTAGTTCTGTGTCCGTTTGAAGCTTGAAGCTTATCGAGTCGGTTTGACGATCGACTTCTAATGCGGCGGATTTAGATGTGTTAGTTGGTTGTTCGATGGAATTTATCTGTTGCGTTAATAGTGAGTGATGGGGTAAAAGTTCAGATTTTATATAATATATAAGTGTAATTATTTTTAAAAATTAAATTTTGTACGGTATTGATTTTATATAATGTTGTTGACTTGTATTTCTGTTGAATAGTATTGATTTTCAAATTGATTGTTGCTATGGTGAACTTATCGCGATAAACCATTGCACGGAGCACAAATAAATAAATGTATTTTATCTATACGTAAAATACATTGTGAACAAGTATAAATGGTAAACCGTTTTCCGATAATTTTATTTAGAGTGTTCGAGACGACTGCGGAATTCAAAAACGGTAATAAAATACAGAAATCGCATAGTAGAAAACTTTTGCAGGGCATTTTCGAAACGGACCGATTCGTCTCAATTTACAATTGTAATTTTTCGGGAACAAATACCGTTTGACTTCTCAATAACAGAAAATATTACGATAACAAAACAATTGTTTTGAATATCACATTAAAAACTTAAAACACATTTTGAGTTATTATGATTCAATAACAAAGAAACTTTTATCGTGAAAATTCACAGTGTATATTGGACTATTTTAAATTCTGATCGAGTAGAAATATGAATTATTCTCATTAATTGACACATCGTTGCAGAAGACAAATTCAAATTAACAAAAACATCGAACATTGCTGACAAAAAGTTCGTTTTGAATAATTCAATTGGGAAAACTGAATTTCGCTCGTGCGTTTCAGTCTGACGTCGCAACGAAAATTCGGCCTTCGACGTCGACGACAAATTACAATTTGAAATTGCCCTGCGACTCATTTTCATTTTCCTAAAATTAGTGTCACGAACGTTTCAAAAAGCCTTATTCCTTCAAGATATTCAGCCTGAATATAATATATGTAAAAAATGCACGCCTGCCAAGCCCGGTACAAGCATTTCGCATTTGACGCACAAACAATCTAAAAAAGTCAACAATAAATATTGAATATCGAGAATTGTACCTTTATATATCTTCACTTTATGAGGTGGCAAGGGGAAAGAGAAAAAAGAGACATTTTCCAATATATTATCGGTTACTTTTGGCGGGTCGTTTTCGGCGCGATACGCACGTAAACCGATGCCCATCATTAGGGCATCGCGACGCCGACTTAATATTCCCGCCGCACAAAAAGCCCGTAAACTTTCTCCTAAGGCTAGAAGAGACACGAGAAAGAGCCACACCCCATCTCCGAAATAATACCCCGCCACACACACACACACACACTAAGCCTTGCCCAATAATGTAACTTATTTTCCAATAATCTTGTCATGTCGACGGCACTGGATCCCGCCTGGCCTAACAAATGGGCCCCGCTCGCAAAAGTATCTTGTAAAAATTCTCGTCGCGACTCGAAAACGAACACGTCCCCGACACCCCTAACCACCCACAACTAAAACCACCCGGGCGTCTATACCTCTCGCGTGGTGGGACACACATTCGACCTCCCATCTCCCGTTTCTCACCCGTCGGTCTTCTCCTAGGAACTGTTCAGGATTCCTGAGACGAACCGAATTTATCTTTCATCCCTGATGCTTTCTGTGTCTGCGGAACGACGAAGACGGTGACAACGATGGCTCTGAGACGGGACTCGAGGATGTAGTCTATAAACGAACTTATTTCTCGCCGGTTCATAAGGGTGAGGCTCCATAGTGAGTGTGGGCGACAACTTTTCAACGAGCTTTTCCACCTACTGATATGTACATACCGTCGTGTTTTCGCTTATGCTCACGCTCACTATGGAGTCTTGTCCTAAGGGTATAATCTCAAAGAATACTCTATTCTAGTCTTAACTCCTTTTAAGATACGTCGTACATATTTAAGCATTATGGCACCCTTCTGGTTTGCGTGAAATAACGTCGAGTGTGTGAAAACTACGTAGTTCCATTGTGAAGGTTTTTTTTTTTCGAAAAATTTCATATAGCTATTATAATAATAATATATATTTTTTATTATCGTCATGTTCGATTTATATAAAATCTGATACGGGATTCAAAGTATCTTTATATTATAGAAATTTTTAATTTTTCCCTCAAATTTTTTTTCAATAACTCAAATAAAAAAACCATTTATATTTTCTAACTTAAATTTAACTATTTATCCATTTATTAATTATATTTCACACTATTTAGTTTCAACAATCAGTAGAAACTGGAGTGTTCAACGAGGTCACACATCAACTCAATATTTAATTTAATTGCTCAAAAAACAAAACTAAAAAAAATACATTCCACAAATAAACTAATTTCAAAAATTGAACCACTCCAACTGGCAACAAAACAAAGCTAAAAACCAACCACACCTAAAACACAAAAACGTAAAATTTTCGACACGCGATAAGAATTGAACGAGCGTGCCGGCGTCGACGACGTGTTGAAAATTGACGCCAGCAAAGTTTGACGAGTGTTTGCAGCAAATACGAGTGGCTGGTTCCGTTCCAGCCTTGCCATTCGCAAGCACTCGTACATCGTTTAGCACACGAGCTGGAAAATATTTTGTGTTGCAGTCGAACACTAACGAGCCGGTCCCGCCGGCAGGGGGTTAACTAAGTTAATGTTGAACTCTTCACTTGAGGCTGTGTTTGCTCGGGATCGGTCCCAAGAACGAAAGTCGACGGACTCGTTGTGACCGCGCTCGTTGTCAGCTAAACCTTCTTGGAAACTAAGTTTTTCTTTCGCGTTGCAAACTGGTGCTGGTTGACTTTTGCTAGAAGCCGATTTGTTCAGTTCTGCGAAGTGTGTTACTGAGTTTTCATATTTGAAGTTTTCGTATAGTCGTTTTATTGAAATCGGTATTTTTATACAAGTATAGTTTGATTAAAGTTTGTATGGTTTGATGATGTATATATTAAAGATTGATTGAATTTAAACATCATATAATCAAAGCGATTATATGCAATTTGTATAAAAATATTCAAAATATCCGACTTTTTGATATACGACATGAATATTTATTGAAAAATTTTGTGTTTCAATATGATATTTTCACTAAACACAATAAACGCATTAATATTGAGCCCGTTTGTGTTCGATTCGCAGCATTCGTAGATTTCCTCGAAGATTTATCGTCGCTTGAAGGGTACCGATTCGATTTAATATCAGTGACAAATTTTATCATATATCATGCATAAATTTATAAAAGCGCTTTGCCCGCACGTGCCACAAGTTATGCACATTTTCGTCGAAATAAGCGCGAGATAAGACGCCGAAGCTTATTTTTCATATTCCGTGTCATCCCCATGATATATAACGCCGCCATTTCCTCTATTTCACTTTAATGTATCGCACTTTGAATTTCTTTCGTATATTACGCCGTAGCACTTCCACGCTCATTTTCCACTCCAGAGAATAATGAAATTATATACTTAGCGCGACACTAACTCAAGCTCGGTTAATTTTTATATTTTCACGAAATGCCACCGTCAAAGTGGCGAAACTCGAGAATGTTATAACTCACGAAGACATCACATCGGAATGTAAACAGGCGCACTACTCGCATTATCGCGAACGATCGCATATCCCGAAACCGAAGTTTTTCCATTGCGGAAACGCCTCCGCGCGATCGGAAAATTCACCATCGGACTCGTGGAGAAAATTCACGCGAGTTTTCCGATTTGCCGGTTATCGCACCCGCCGTCTCGGCGCGAACGGCGGAATAATGACGGTTAATTTTAAAAGGGGAGCCGACCAGGGTGGGCGGGTGGGCGGGCAGACAGTGGCGAAGCGTGACCTGAAACCGTATGAGGACTTATGTATAACTCAGAATGTATATTCGCGCATGTGTGTGTGCAAAAACGTGCGTCTACGTTCCGTTTTTCTCTGGTGAAAATCGCAAGGCCAGACGACTCGTTTGCGGCTTCGATTGTTAACCGGCGACGCAGATTTTGCGCTTTTAAAGTCTACACGCGCTTTAAATTTGGATACTAATATATATTTTTAAATAATTTTTTTATTTAATTTTTAATGTCGCATCCATTCAAAAAGAATATTCTTTCGATTCCCAATACTCAAAATTCAAAGACCGAAACCTAACTTAGAAAAACCACTCCGGATAATAAAAAAAAACCGAAACATGCCTTAAAAGCAAACTCAAAGCACATACACACATGCGGGCAATAATACACGTGCGGCGGCAACGTTTCCTCGGCGGTCTGAAAGTCTGCAACGGCGGCACTCTTTGTGGGACCACGTCCACGTCGAGAAAACTCTTTCGGTCTTTCCTGGCCGTATCAGATTATACAGTGGCGTCTACGAGGTCGACATACCCGCGCCGCCACTGAATTATTTAATGCATCCTACGATGTGGTCCCGAGAGACGGTCGCCACAACCACCGGGCGTGGGGCAGTGTTGGTATGGTGGACGAGAATGTCCTTTCGGTGGTCTTTGGGATTAGTTGGTGGTCGATTTTTAGTTTGGCTCAATGGTTGGATGGAAATTGTTTCAGATTAGCTGTTTGATGTTTAGGTATTTATTTAGTTTGGCCGTCTTTGATCTAACAGTTTTTTTCGTTTAAATTAGAAACGACAATGTCTTTTCGGTGGTCTTTGAAATTAGTTTGGCTCGATGGTTGGATGGAAATTGTTTAAGATTAGCTGTTTGATGTTTAGGTATTTGTTTAGTTTTGGTCGTCCTTGAAGTAACAATTTTTTTTTTTCGTTTAAATTAGAGACTTGAATATCTTTTTGGTGGTTTTCAGGATTAGTTGGGCTCGTTGGGCTTGGATGGAAATTGTTTTAGATTGGCTATTCGATGTTTAAGTATTTACTTAGCTTATTCATTTTTTAATAAAAAGTTTTTTTTTCGATTGAATCCAATATTGAGCCTTGTCATGCTTAAATCAAGAAAGAATTTAAATCAAAATTGTAATCAATTGAAAGTAATAGCTATAGGAAATATTATATTATTACAATTATTCATAGGGAAGTTTGTACTATGGTAATATTTTCACAATTTTAAATAATACATCCATTTTTAATTTATGTTAGTTTGTGTTTATTTTGTAATACATTTAATTCCAATTTTTTGACAAGATAATTTGATAATTAAATAACCGCAAGTTATTATTGTTTTTTTTTACATTTATGAATATGATAAATTTTTAAATAAAATATAAGTGATATTTTAATGTCGAAAAAATGTTATAATACAGTTATAATATAGTTATATACAATTTATGACTCTACAAATAAAATAATTTGAAGAAAATAAAAAAATTAACACCAAATCAAACGAGCCCACTTCCCGCAAAACCACTCAAATTTATTAAGCACTCGACACCAAAATTACACAAAAATATGGAACAATTCAAATACAAACAAACCCTTACCATTCTAGCGCCCTTATGGTGATTCTCAAGAACCAAGAAAACGGTCTCATAGCTGGAGGCGGGAATGGAGCTCGGCGTTTTCAGTGCCCCGGGTCAAATGTGTCCTAATTTGTTTAGCCGTGGCTTTACGGTGCCAGGCTCGTATAAAACGGTGTTTTTATTAGATTTGAGGATCGATCCTGCTGGTGGGGTGAGGTGTTGTCGGTGGATTTGTTTTTAAGCCAATTTGTGACGCTTATGTCTAGTGATTCGTGTTTAGCGTATGCGATGGATTATTTCGAACGGATTATGAATGTTTTGTGTGCGAAATGAGGGTTTTGTGATTTGGTTGCGAAATTTTTAAATGGACGTGAAGGGATTTTGATGAAAATTCAATGCGTATGTGTGACAATTTTGTTTAATGAAAAGCAATGATTTTTTTAATGTACTGATTTATCAATAAAGTTATGTAATATTTGATATAAATATTTTTAGTATCTACCTGCGTAAAATTTACTTTTAAATATAGAACAAAAATATGATGAAAAATGACTGAAATCTTAATGATGTTGGGAAGACTATATTCTGAAATAGATATTTCGTAGTGATGATGTGATAACTTAATAAAAAAACAAGAGTGAAAGTGTAATTTTTTTGTTTTTCAACATCGCATCTTGAAAAGTGAGGCATTATTCATACATCTCAATTAATCAAGTGAACAGAGCTGTAATTATTGCAACTATTATACGCAAACGATTTGCAAAACTTCAAAATCATTTATTAAATTGTCAAAATGAAATATAGTGGTGCGTTTTGAAAAAAATAAACTCGCTTGCATAAATAACTCATTATAATTTCTAAACATGTTTCGTTTTGACGCTAAAACAAGCACATAAATTAAAATTTGGGATCATTGCTGAATATTTTTACTGCACATAAATAAAATTTGTTTACGCGCACGCATTCTTTACACAAATCCCTTCGAACAACATAGTCAAGACGTTTTAATAAATTACTATAGATTACAAAGACACGTTTGTATTCATCAAAATAGAATACAACGAGAACTAACAAAATTGCGTCAAACGGTTTAATTTTAACGAACAAGGACATAACACAACTCATAATATCTATAATATAATATAAACTATATCTAATAAGTTCATTAAAGTATCAACAGCATTCAATCATCATGATTATAAAATATTATAGAAAAAAAATCATGAAATGTTACGTTTTTAAATTTCAAATATTTTATTTTCTTTGAAGGCCTTAATCTTTTACATATTTTTAGAAATTCTAGTGAGATAACAGTGGGTATTTATATATAAAAATTCCTATGCATGGACTGTGGATTTTGATTCTATAACCCTCATATATTCGAATATTTCTTTGGGTCGCTTTTCCTCGAGACGAACTCGCGCCGGATTTTCCCCTTTCGGATAACGCGATGAATAAGTCATGAACGTGCGGCCGACCATTATTCGTCTTGTCTACTATGGCCAAGCACTTCTTTTCGCATTTTTCGCGAGCCCTTTCTCGTATATTATCATTTTTGGAATATTTATTAGGCGCACGCGGCTGTAAAGCACCTTCGTCGAAGAAAATTAATCGGGAAAACTGCGTCGAGACTAGAAAAACTCTAACAATGGTACGACGATGATATATGCCTATAGATCATGGTAATTTAGGGAAATGTGTATCATCACGAAATTACTTATAATTTTGTGATTCATAAATAGTTGACTCATTTTTCTTGAAATATCATATTGAGTCACATGTTTATTTTTATGATTTGGGTATCATAAAATTCATTGATTAAGTTTGATCGTGTTATATGTAGATTTAGTGATATATGTATAATACTTCAATTAAAATATTTATTCATTTTTATTTCATATGAAAATTACGTAAACGAGAAAAAAATAAAATTAGATCTTTTATTAAATTCATAAATACATGTGGTGTAAAGTGTAGCCAACATCGCCTTTTAATATATTGCATAAAGAAAGACTATTTTCCTTCTTTATGCAACATCAAAATTACATTACAAAGCCCGAGGAAATCTCGGGCGGCATAATGCGCCATTGATTTTATTATAATGTACATTGGATAACTTCACAATATGGGTCATTTGCGTGTGGAACTTTGCCTATTAACTGCCGCATTCTAGACCCCCGACAAACATTCAATGTACAACGGGCTCAAAAAACAAAACGTCCAGTGATTATACGTAATCGTATAACAGAAAATTGCACGGAAGCAGTAGCATCGGCGGGAGATAATGGATTCCGATTCTTTTCCTCTCCTTTATGTAATTTTTTTTCACAGCAGCAGCGAACAAACTTTCAATCTGGGACGACACTTTTCGATTTTCTTGTCGTAATCTATTTTATAAATTTAAATTCTATCCAACTGTAAAGGGGTGAACGGAGTTATTTTAATTGAAGTGCTATTCAATTGCGCAGAAACCGTTGAAAAGGTACGCCGAAAGAACTCTTTTCCCGTCTCGGTTTTTCTCTTATTGACCCGGAAAATTCGCCGCGGCCTGTGCAATAAAATTTTACGATTTTCCTGCTGCGAATTTACTTACGAGGAGCAAGAACACACGCGGGCCATAGGTTTTCCGAAATTTGAGATCACTTCGCAAATTGACCCTTTGTTCCCGACACCTTGACCCGTCCCCTTCGCTTTTAATCCGCCTACGGTCGAAGGGCGGAACATCGTGTCGCTCAATTTCTCGGAAACAAATAAAACAAACGAGTCACATCCTCTTGTTCAGGTTCATGTTTTCAGCTGATAGTCGGACGCCTTGTTGCGACCAACCCCTATTTTCGCGTGATATCGATTGCGAACCCAGAATAACTATCATGCGATGCCTCATTTTGACCTTTAGCCAAAACACATTTGTAAAATTCTGCATATTTATGTTAGTATTATAACTTTGTTTCGGTGATGTTTTAATCTAATTTCGTCTTGTTTCGCAAATTTAAATTAACGTAACTTATAATTTGGATATGAATTTTAGTTAACGTTTCATACTTGAATGATGAAGGTCAAAAATTATCGACCGTTATTAATAAATTACTCAAATTTTAATTGATGTTATTTTTTTATACTGCAAATTATCAATAAGATTATTTTTTATATCAATTCTATAATATCAATCATTGTGAAAAAATTCTCTTTCGTTAAAGTTCAAACTTTTTGATTCACATAATGTGCCAAATATATATTAATTTAAACCAAATATGACTGTCGATAATATTTATATATTAATTTGCATTAGATATCTACACGTTTGATACATCAATCGAAAGGGTTTTAAACAGAGATGTTTTTGTAAATATCTGAAATCTTTGAGCTTCGTGTTTTTTTTTATTTAACAAGAAATATCAAATACACTAGTTTTCCTTAACTTCAGAAAGTTTTGATAATTAATCATGTATTTTTAATAGTTTTGTATTGATATAGATGTTTGTATTCATATTAATGGATTAGATACATAATAAAAAAAATAAAAAAAATTTATCTACCATGTTACCTTTCATTTGGGAATTATGAGAACGAGGTTTCGGATTTTTTTCTTAGAAATCGAAAAAATTAAAATAACTCGAAAACTATAATACTTTGGACTGAAGTATGTTCACTTTAAAATACTCCAAATTACATGACCTATCTTCCCTTTTAAGCTTTGCATCGCTCTGCAAAACACCCCGTATAATTCAAATATAACATGTATATATTTTTTTGTTCGTTACCAAATAATGGTTATTTAAGCAATTTAATTTAAAAAGTCTATTCATAATATTTTTAAATTGAGAGGAAAATGTTTACGCATAAAAATAATTAATGTTAATAAAAATCTCATGTTTTCATATTTATTTAACGAATTTAATGTAAAAGTTAGCTATAGAAAAAAATAACTCCATCTAGAATCGAATCATTAATTTA
The DNA here is from genome assembly GCA_009617725.1 of Hydropsyche tenuis. NCBI lineage: Eukaryota > Metazoa > Arthropoda > Insecta > Trichoptera > Hydropsychidae > Hydropsyche > Hydropsyche tenuis. The sequence continues at coordinate 1,816,691 of VTON01000036.1, forward strand.
GTTTGTTATCTTAATTATTTAAAAACTGCTAAAAAAAAAAATTCATACACAAAATTCAAGTCGCATCCAAACATATTTCATTTAAAAATTAGGATATATTTAGAACAAAATATTCTTCAGGCCGAAAAGCCTATCTGTCGCGTCGGCCTTCTTCCGCGGAATCCCTTTGAGCACTCGGCGCAGATAAATGGCCCCCGTCGGCACAATGGGCCTCGCCCTTTATTGTCGACCCATACACGCACGCGAAATTATCTACACACATTACTTTGCATACGCAATATATAATATACAACGTTCGCAAGAAGGCCACGGCCGTATGACGTCAACTCGCCACCGACACTTCCGACGTTTTGCAACGGCGATCCGTATCGGAGTGCCCCTTCTGTGCATCCGGGACCAGGACCTGAGGATCAAAGCCTACGTCCACGGGGATTATGGGACTTATGTAAAATAATCGGTGTGTGTGTGTGATTTCGGGGGAAGGTCGCCTCGGTTAAGTTGGTCGGGGATGACGAGTGGTGCGTGAAGTTTTCTGTGCTTGTGCGGGATATCGGTTTAAATATGATGAATAATATCTTAAGTTTTGATGTGATGATTAATTAAAATTGTTGTAGTTTTAAGTATTAAAAATTTATGTGATTTATGATTGTGGAATCTGCTTCGCTCGTATAAGTAGTTTCGCTGTATTGCTTTGCGGTGTGGCGCCGTTTTATGGACCTTGTTTTAATTATGAAGTGGATGATATTATCGCGGTAGTTTTCGTGTGGATTTATGTTGATCTGTATTTAATTAATTCTTGGTCGTTACTTAATAATAAGTTAAATTAAGAAAACATTCCGAAACTGAATGTTTTAACCGTTTCTAAAACTATCGATTCACAATTGCTTCCATATGTTCACTTATCTTCAGTGATTGTTAGAAATCGGTGTATTTTATTATAAAGCTTTCACAACCATTTTTTAATGAATATAATAAAAAAAAGTCTTAATTATATAATTGTTATTTTCACAAAAATGTAAAGGTTAATGCGTCAGTGAAAGAAAGGTGTTTGTCCAATGCAGCCATAAAAAAATATGTAATTTTTTTTATTTTCATTTTATATTATGTGCACACAATTGCTTATGCGTTTGTTCGTCCGAAATAATAAAAACTTCTGAAATTACGAAAATATTTTTTATAACGGCCAACAGACGTGAGGTTATATCAGAATGGCGGTTCATTACGAAGTTTTACCCTCGCTCACACACACAAACGTATACAAAAAAGTGACATGTCACCCGACCTGAATTTGTTGTCACATGGGAATGTGCTTTGTCACGAATATATTATTACGTTGCAAACGCTATCGTGGATCAGGGGTAGCTATGACATAATAATTGTGTCGTTTCTGATGCCGGACTATAATAATAATCGATACTACTTTTAAACGAGGACCACTAATTTATATAGGCCAATACTGCATTTTCATATTTATTCATAAAACATTGATTATCTTCGCGCAAACAAAATCATCGAATCCAATTAACGGATTCGATTATAAAACTCAGATAAGCTCCAACCGGAAAGAGCTAGTCCGGCATTAAAACCGCTTATGCTAATGCAAATAATTAGACCTAATTTGGCCACCGTTTCCGCTGTTTGCACGAGTGCGTCCTCGACAGGAAGAGGACATTCCTGAATAGAACCTGCCCTCAGGTAAACAGATCGGGACCGTGAGGGCCTCGCGGGCTAAGTGCGATGGCCAGGTGCGATAGGCCCTCCCCTTTGCAGGTGATTCACAAGGGTGAGGTCCTGGGAAGGACGAAGGCTTCACAAAGGGCCTGGCCGACGGCTACACGGCTATTCAGCGTGAAATCGGTATTCACACGATAAGGCTTCCACGTAGCCGGTAGCGATTTTGACGCGAGCTATCTCGTTTCGTTGGCGATTCTCTCGAAGGGGTTCGAGGATGCGATTGGGTCGGTGTGAATGTGGAATAGGTCAGTTTTATTAAATGGGTTTGATCATTGATTTTTTTATTGAAAAAAGTAAGAGTTTTTGGTTGTTTGGGAGGTGATTTATTTCATTTTGGTTCAATAAAGATAAAAGCTTTGGGTATGTGTGTTATTTTTAGAAAAATTCTATTTTCAGTTTTTTGGCCTTGCTCTGTTGTGAAATTAAAGTATTTTGCTATTTTTTTCTTCTAGATTCTTATTCGTATTGTTGATACTATTAAGAAATTACTGTAGATACTATTATAAAATATATACAACATAGAACAGAGGTGGCAAACATACCTTCATTCTGCGATGATGCAAGGTCACAAAATTAAACATAAAATAAATAAATAAAATACATATGTAACCGAAACTTTTATTTTACTAAACATAAATTTTGTTTTTGTCAAATATTTAAATAAAAAATAAGATATATTACTTTTTGAATAAAATACATTTTTTTAATCACGATTATCATTTCAGTTTGTCTGATCGTAAAAAAATAATTTTCATGCTATTTTTATTAACATATAAACTATCAATTTCATTTCACATTTGACATTTGAATAGGCCATAATATGTTCAAACAAAGAATATGCGCAAATATAAATGGGAAAAAAATTACATCCCGATTCGGATCTATGCCGAAAGCTCATCGTGCTTTTTTTGTATAGGCAGCCTAATGAAGACCGCACATACCTTTAGCCGATTGAATAGTGACAGTGGAACTTGAAAACAGACGATGTAAAATTTTCAATTTCGAAACGTTGTCATTTTTTTGCAATTGTTCGTCAACATAATGGAAGAAAGTGCAGTATGGCGCACGCTGAAAATCTGCGTCATTCGCATAAGTATACGTATAATTCGGGCATGAAAACAGTATAATTCCATCAGAACCAACTGAACGTGTTCTAAAACCGAGACGAGAACATAGTTCTAAACAAAGACTTCAATCGAGTCGAATCGCCGGCTTCATTGTCGAACAATGTTGAATTTATGCGAACTGCCTACGCTCTCATTACCTGTTATGTTCGTAGTAAGCGAACGCTTTTCTCTGTCAACAAAGCCACTCTCCCTTCGTTTCGTGCCGTTTGTACTTTTGTCTGTCATTTTGTCAATGTATATTTACATTTTCCTGTTGCCGCCAAATAAATCTGTTAATGATTTTCATTCAGATTTATTGATTAAAATATCAAAATAATTTATTCAACGGAGTCAAGTTTTTAGGTCAATTCGTAATTAAGCGAATGAAATTTTCGATTTCGATGCTCTTTCATTTAAATTATACATAAAACGAGTCAAATTTCTCTCTAATTACGCAATATTGCTATATTTATATAGAAAACATTAACACAAAACTACTTAACGTACATTAAAAATTCATAACGTTTCGATCTTAAATTTAGATTAAACGTACTTACTACAAAACACTATTTAAGCACAACGAAAATTAAAGTTATTACATTCGTGTAATTTATGCGACAATTCAAAAACACAAAAAGTACAATACATATTTAATAATTATACATTTCCCAAGGAAAACTTAAAACGGAACCACATTTTTACAATAAGCCACCAAACTTTTCAGACCATAACTATCAATCGGAAAGTACTAATATATTTACATTCATATTTGGACAATAAATTTCTTTGAATTAAATTTGCCCATCACATTCGCAGTTTTAATAGGCCTAAACGTGTTACGATCTAGTTTACCGTTTAACAACGAAGAACGAATCCGACGTGGTTTTATTCTGCGAACAGTTCGCGGCATTAAGCCAAATCTGCGATATTGTTTTGTTGGTTTCGTTATGCTCTCGGTTTATTTTCACGGCTGATGATACAAGAATCGCATCTGCGCCTCTTCGGCTGCTGGACGCGCAAAATATGCGGAAAACGAGCTCGTTCGACTTTAATACAGCACTTGTATAATAATATGTCGCAGACATACAATGTTGCATAAAATAACAGTTGAGATTAGAAAGGTTTCCAACGTTTCATCTAAAAATCAATATCATAAACAAAGGATTCTATAGAACATCTATTAAATGCAAATCTCTTTCTTCAATCTCAACATCGCAAAACCGTTTCAGACCATCCCCGCAAAACACATCTAATTCCTTGCACAATTACCACGAACGATATCGAAGGACATCACGCACAAAAAGCGCACTCGGATCTTACACCGAAACGGTTCAATTAACGTTACGCTTACACAAACTAGAGAAAGAGGGAACTCCAATTGGACGGGGCGCAAATTCTCCCGTGTTCCCGATTCGATTCGATATAATCCCGAGTCGGGCACACAGTCGCAGGGGCAAAAGAAATCCGATGAATATCAATGGTGAATCGGGAACCGGGGTTCGGCGAAGGTGGCCAAGGAGGGTTCCTTTCCTCTCGTGCTGCAATCGACAATCGCCGGCGATTCGGCTCGTTCACTTCTGATTGCATTTTCCGTTCGCCGGCAAAGAAAACTTCATAAATGCGATTGTGCCGTTTTCATTCTATTAGGCTCCGTTATCGACCGCGTCGGACGAATTCGCAGATTTGGTCGGAAAATGGGAAAACATACATGAAATTTTTAGATTTTGCGAAAGCGTACGTGTTGCTGATTCGACGATAAAATTTTCAATATGCTGCTAGAACGTATTTGAAATATTCTATATCACAAAAGTCGTGCGATAAGAATACCAAAATGATTTTGATATAAAAACTTTGATTGAATTATTATAATTAAACTAGTCATTGAGAAAATGGTATAGGTAATCACGGGAGTAACCGTTTTTTTAAGGAGAATCCAAAATACGAATCTGTATATGTAAACGATTCCAAGCAATAAAAATATGCATTTTTTTCATTTGAAATACATACATAAAATGTGTGTAAATGTCAAAGTATTCAAAGAATTGATTTAGATATATCATGATTGAGTGATATCATCGTCTCATAGTTTAAGTATAATATAATCTGTCATTATTTTTGTAATTTATGGAGGGAGGGGGCATAACCTCTCTAGCTATGATCGTGGGTATAATATTTTGCGAGTTTTGTGTAGTAAATTTATCAACATTTAAAGTGATGTTTTAATATTAGATTTTTTTTATAAAAATTAAAAAATTACTTATGATAATATAAAATTAGTATATTTTTTGAAACGTTATATCAATAAAAGCTTAAAAATTTTTGAAAAAGGTTTAAAGGTTAACCTATAATCAAAATATTGATTACCAAGTTAAATCAGTCTGTTAATTCATCTGATTTTACTTTTTGTGGTTCTGAGTTATTTTCATAATTGAATTTCCAGAATTTCTAAAACACTCCAGAATTTTCCTCTGAAAAACCACCATCATCATTGAATATTGATAACTTATTTGAAACAGATTAATCACTAATTTCCAATTCCAAACATTCACTTTCCACAAACAAACTCCGCGATCAAAATCGTCACAACACGATCAGATACGAAAGAAACAATTCCGCGCATATTTAAAACAAGAGCACGTACATCAGAAACAGATACCATCGCATTATTTATAATTTCGAACGAAAACACCACAAATCGTTTAAGATCCCAGACATGGCCCGCCCCCTAAAGATGCACAACGCGATACAAAGTGGATTCGAATCGAGCCAGCGCGATACACGCGATAATGGACGTCTTTATATCCTACGAACATCCTAGCTCGTGCATAATGCATTCGCGTGCGTGTATCTCTGTACACATTCGTATTCATATTTTCGTGTTGCGGTGGATTCGCGGAAATATTGCGAACGGGTATAAATGCATTTTTCGGATTGTGAATTTTGTATAATGTGGGTTTTTGTTTGTGAAAATGTGTGGGGTTTTGGAATTTTTCAGTATAATTTGAAACGATATTGGTGTTTCAATGTTTTCTGTATAATTTTGGGTAAATAATGTGAATAGAATTAGAATGTATTATAATTTATTATGTGCATATATTTTTATTTGAGCGTTTGAATACGAAGGAGCGCTGTTGTAATTTTTTTGTTGTTTTCGAAACTGAGATAGTCAATATAATGTTTTATAAATTTTGTATAGATTTAAAATTCATATAAGTTTTTTTTTCATTGATGATACATCACTAATCGGATTCATTCAATAAAACGATAATTTAAATAGACCAAAATATCAATGACCAATAAAATTTAAAAACATCCTCCAACCTTACAATAAACCGAAATTTATTTACACAACAACACACTCAAACAACCAAACCACAACATTCGAAAACCACGAATAATACAAGTCACCACATAAATTCCTTTGATCTGACAACTCCACAACCGACTCCTTGCATTTCGACCGAGCAACTCCTCCACCAAGAACAATATGAACCCCATCCAAACAGCAGATTCCTCCAATTTCCAAAAAACCAAAACAACCCATCCATTCATAGCAACGCACATGTATGACCGAGAGATGGCTCTAGAAATAAGAATAATGCGAGTCAGTATGTAAATCCTTTTTGAGCGGCGGGTAGCCGTACGGCAAGCACTCAGCGATATCCTCGGGTAAGCCCGGCGGGCCAGACTGCCGTTGCACAAAATGCTTTGGGCAAACAAGCCCAACAGACGACGAGGACGAGTGCCATCTGCATTTAATACGCCGACGGCGAGCTTTCCAGACTTTTCTCAGACGGGGCTTTTCCGCGCGACGCCGCGGGAAATCGTCGACGCCAACTTTGCCGTTGCGCGATCGAGAATCGCTTTCGGTTAAAAGGCGAGGCGTTGGGCGAGTTTTGATACTGATAATGGCTCGTTTTTGTTGAGGGTTTGTAGGATTTTCGGGTTTTTAAAAAGATTTAAAATGAGATGAGTGAGCATACAAAAAAGCACGAGCGTAAGTACGAACGTAATAGTGTAGTTTCGATTTGTATTAGAAATTTGAAAAACTTTCTTATGGAGGAGTTTTCAAGTTTTCGGATTTTTCAAAAGATTTAAAATGAGATAGTGAGCATATGAACACATGAACGTAAGCATGGAAGTAATAGTTTCTTCGATTAGCTTCGATTTGTATTCGAAATTTGAAAGACAGAGATTCTTTTTCAAAAATTAGACCGTTATTACGACATTATTTAACGTAGTATATTGATGATTAAAAAAATAATATTTAATATACACAAAATTAGATATTAAGATGAATTTTTAAATTTTGTATTAATCAAAATAATTATTTTCTATCAGAAAGCTTTCGCTAATTAGAAAATGAGTTGATAATATTCGTGAAAGTAAAGGAATAATTAAAAAATAAGGTGCAAAAATATTCCAATTTTAACAACAAGTTATTAGAAAGATAAACTGCAAAAATTATTAGAAAGTTCAATATACGTGGCTAGAGTATGAAGTCTGGTTAGTGTAATAATGTACACTGGAGTAGACTAATGATAGTGATTTGTATACTCTTATAGTGCTGTTAAGCTATTTATTATCATAAATTTGGTTCTATTTAGAATATTATAAATCATACTGTATTAAATGTAATTATTTTAATTTTCATAACCTCAAAAAATATTTGTAATATGGTTACAATATGAAAAAATATAATTTTGTAAACTATCATCATCTAAAATTGCCATATTATTTATTAAAAATACTGCTTATTTTACAAAAAATGTTGAGAATTAAAAATGAATATACTTACATTAAAAAAGTTAGTAAACTCCAATTTTATAAAAAATAAATAATATCACATAGCTCAATATAAATTGAAACCATATATTCTATTATAATATAACAAAATGTTATCGCGCAAAAACGTAATATTCATAAAAAAAAAGCAAACGTCATTCCATAAGGCGGTTCTTACGAATCGAACCCATGTAACATTTTCAAATTTTGAATTTCTTACACCGTAAATACGGGTCGCTCTATTTCAAACTGTGCTCTCTGAAATCGAATCCATGTAATAAATGGGAGCTCGTCTGTGCGTCGCAAGGTCTCAGCTTATCCTCACCTTTTGCAAAAGCGGATACGATAAACGAATCCACTTTTTCGCCTTTTTCTCCTTCGATCGTATCAGATAAAACGGGTTATTTTTTAAATTGTCGACTTTGCAATGGATGAATTCGAGATTTCCATAAAGAAACATGTGTGGGTGAGTTTATTTAGGTAATTGTCGGCTGTTTGATCTGCTTAATACGCTTTTGAAATAAATTACCGTTGATCAACAACGCGTACACGCCGTAGTATAAAAGTTTACGTTTTAACTTAATTGCCATTTTGAAGTAGACGAAGGCAATTAATCCGAACTGCAAAGAAGCGAAAAAAGCAAAGAGTTTCGCAAAAATGAGTGCGGCTTGTTTAAAAAGCGAAACATTTCATATATCGTTCGAGACGAGAACGCGTGCAAATACATACATTTTAATATGAAATTACTTGAAAGCACTAGCGTTTATGCAAAATGCAATCCCATTTAGAGATAAAGCGTAGGTCTGGAGATCTTCCTTCTAGATACGCTTCCACCTTGGAGGGAAAAACTTTCCGTTACCTCTTCGTGTTTTTGCGTTTCATATAAAAGCTGGCCGTTGGGGGAGAAAACGGCGCCGCGGAGGAAATTCAAATTTTATCACCTTATTTTTTCGCGCACGCTACAACGGTATCTACTTAAGAGTAATACGCACATTCGAACGATCCTTGTACAAGTATATTTATCTAAAAACATCTAATATGTGTTCTTTATTTTGATAATATAAAAAGATGAAATTTGATTAAAACATTTTAATTTTTTTTACATCCAAAATTGAGTTTTGTATGACCAAAAATTATTTTGATTGCATGATAAAATTTTTAGTTAAGATTCAGTTGAATATTTCTGCTTCGTTTTGTTGAGCTTAATCTACATTCACGATATTGAAATACACAACAATAACGATCAAGAGATCAGAATTGATCGAGCGACCGCAAGGCTATCGAAGAAAAGCCGATTCCGTTAGAAAAGGTCACGTAAAGCAGATTACACCTTTCACCGTAACACACCAAAACTTTCCCTCCCTTTAAGCTAGAGATATTTAACACGTTTCCCAAATAATTTCCATCACCATCACACTCATAGCGATATAATAAACATCGACACAAATTCAAATTCCAACCTGACGAATACACCGGCACAAAGTTAAACACCTACACCTCAAACCTATCCCTTTTACTCAACGCGGCTGTTTTTCAAGCTTCACTTTCGAGAAAACGGCTCTTTTTTCAAGTTCCGGTTAATTTGATAAGCCCGCGCTCTAAGCGGATCCCGCCCCCCTGTTTTCGCGTTTTCCGCCCAAACTTTTTTCCCCTTCCGACCGGTGACTCAGTCACATCGAGGGCGGCTTTTTTTTGCACCGAATCAGCTGTAAAGGCGAGCCTTTCTCTCCGAAAGTTGGGGTTGTCAAAAAACCTGCCCACCCGCCGCCCACAATGAATATTGTCACATTCCGTGGTGCGGTCGTTTCTTGTACACACACATACCCCGTTATTTATTTTCGTTCCTCATATATCGGAACGAACGTTGCGATTGTGTCACGTACGGATTAAGCGTAGTTTGTGTGAAACAAATATTATTTCGCTGCGTGCGATTACTCGGAACAATTTCATTACGTTTGCGCGCTGAAATAATATTAACATCAGATGTATACATAATGTACGGCAAACAAATGAGATCTGCGAATTTTTTCTGTATTAAATGTTATTTTTGGATTATGAAAATTTATTCGGAAAACGTACTGGAACGTACTGAAACTAAGTAATTTAAGTAGAAAAATTGTGGGGTGGTTTTGTGCGGATGGAGATGCTTGTTAAAATTTAATCCAATTGTTTTTTTTTATGCACCAACGTGGCATTCTCATGTTCTCCCCCCATATTCTATATGGGATTTAAGCTGATTCGGTCAACTCATTTAAGCATGCATAATAATCCTCTATGTAATCCTCCGTATAAATTTCGTAAATTTCATCAAGCTCTCATGTTATTAGTGAACAATGCATTTACCTTCAACGTATGTATCCTATCCAGATAAGCCACTATATTGTACTTCAACATGCTCAAACCCTATTACACTTACAAATCTAATCGCGTATCGATTATGAGAATGCACAAATTTGCGAAACCCATTGCGCCACCCTATCATTTGAAGACGACAACGAAATATAAATTGAATCGATAACATTTTCATATTTCACGGTATTAAATAGTTGTTTCTAATAAATTTCGCACGATAAGCGCGCACCGAATGAATAATAAAACACGCCCATATATCATAGTTACTTCTGAGACGTTTTTAAATCATTCCGATGTTTATGGAGGGTGCGAATTCGCTTTCGCGATGCACGTTTTTCTTCCCGGTCGATTTGCAAATGGAACCGAGTCTGGATCCCTAAACGTATAATATTTAAAGTGGGCCGATATGATTTAGGGATCGCAAGAATATATTTAGTGTAGTGCCGACGCCGCGAGTTGTAGCCCCCGCAATGCAAATTGCACCGTCGGAGATTTATGGTGCGCCCCCGTAAATGGGATTCTAAACATTCGAGATAACTGCGGGAAAATTACGCAGTGTTTTTCCTTAAGTCTTCGCCGGGAAGTCTAGTTTTCTTTGGGAACGTCGATTGTTCCACGTCTAGGAGGAAATAATTATCTCGAATCTATTTCGGGGCGGGATCTAGATCTGGAGTTCGCGTTCGTTCGTTAATCGAATGTAAGTTTCTTGGCAACGCTTTAACGTTTTTAATTGCTGAAACTAAGGTGTTTCCACGAGTAGTGAATGGAGATTTGCGAGCTTAATTACCCTCGTTGGAATTTACGAGTGCTAATTTATTTCGGTGCGACCTTTTTTTTTGTTTCGTGCTGCTTCGGTCGATTTTCAAGAAAAACATTACTTTAATACTAAATCATTTTAGCAATAAAATTTTTATAGCGATTGAATAATTCCGCATTACATAACCGACATAAATTATATTTATTCGGCAGTAAAATTAATTATTCATACTAAGTAAACAAGGGTATTCGCTTCGGAAAATTATACACAATAAATTCATACACGAAATCTAATAAAAATCAAAAAAGCTTTGTGGTGCATGCAATATTGTTATTCTAGGTAGATAGGCGTCTGAAAATAATACAGTACATACTCTAATAACCGGATACAAACATCACGCAAAGTGAACAATGCAGTGATTGATGAATTTCCACTTCAACAAAAGACCGTTCAATGAACACTTCTTTTCACATCCATTAACCTCCCTCCGTCTCTTTCCTTTTCCATCTTTTCCGTCGGCACACAACAGAGAAACGAGCGCCCCGTTTGCAAAACTTCAATAAAAGATCGCGAAAGGAAATAGGATGCGACCGCTACGCAATTTCGTACAATGATATCGCGATCTCAACATTCGAATTATAACTAAGTATATTCAATACACGAATAAATCAATTCCGTTTGCCATTTGGCAACAATATCCCTTATTGTTATATTTCGAATATCTCAATATTCCAATAATACACTCACATCTTTATCAAATTTCATCTCATTGTAGAGAAAGACAAAACTTCAAAGAAACATATCCAATAATGAAAACCCACTTTTCGAATAAGAACAACATCACGATGATTCGTTTATAGAACCAATAACAAAAACTCAACCACACAATCCGTAGACTAATGATCGAATGATCGATAGAGTGACGCGCAAATGCCGAACGATTGAATTACGAGCTCGTGTTCCTTTGGGAATGACCGATGATGCATTTGCAGCTAATGCACTCTGTTCTGCACTCGTCGCATGCAAATATCGTATGGTGACAAAATGCATACAATGGTTATGTATCGGTCATGTTGACCCATACGGTGGATGTGTGCGAATCAGTGCCCATTTGTTGATTGGTTGTGTTGTTCTCAATGTTTCCCGTATAAAGGAATTTTGAATCAGGGTCACTGTATATTGTTTGGATTCGAATGTAAATGAATTTTTTGTGTATTTTCAATTATTATAAACATGGTTATAATAAGAAATGAAAATTCGAAATTCAAATTTCGTATATTGGGAAAAAAATTAGATTGTAAAATCTTTTGATTAGTCATATCAGGATTATGGATTTTCGATTTAAATTATTACAATAATCACCTTTGCGAATAATTTAGAGTTTCTGAGATATAATTTTATTTCGGTACCTTGGAGTTTGAATTCTGAGATTGGATTTCCTAGACAGCAATCAAATTAAGTTAAGTGACAAGTAGTGTGTTCCGTAGAAATCTATGATTAAAAGCTATATCGCAAGAGAGAGTTTTAACATTCATATTCTTTGAGAATTTGCTTTATATTATCAGTATTCGGTAAAGAAAATATTATGAACTTCCAATAACATATTATAAAAATTTCATCGGATGCTTCAAGAGAGCTATACATGATTATATAAATTCGAATCTAACAATACCGTCAATTTACTACGAAATTCATTACACAGTCCATTCAAAGTTAATAAATCATACAACAACGATCCAGAACCATCAATTATTTTAGCCATCCGCAATACAAAACATTTGGAAGATTCTGAATAAATTTATTTTTAAAAGCACGAATCCCGAACGCGATCGATACAAGCGAGTCACTAGCCGATTATTCATTCGATCGAGGCTTATCCGCCCACACTGCCGCCCTTCCGCGAACGATCCCCTTTCGTTCCGGATAAATCGTGGCTTTTTTCGTTATCATACGGTTCTTTTGTCGAAAAACCTCACCGATTGTGGGACGGGATAGACGGGAGAATTGTCTCGACTGCTTGGCGCCAGTTCGCACTGTGTGACCCCGTTTCAGCTGGATATTGCTCGTGTCTGTATTAAATATGACGTCTGGTTTATGTTCGAATGGTTTTCGGACGGTTGTTCTCGTATTTGTGTGGATTCGGTTTGATTGATGGGATTGTTCTGATGTTAATAAGTTTAAATGTGCGTTTGTTTATTAGGCGCTTTCGTGGGCGTCGTTTTCTTTTATGATGGACGGTTCGTATCAGGTATTTGTTGCTAGTTTGTGTCGTATTGCGTAACTTTATTGTAGTAATATTCTTTTATTGAATAATAACCGTGATGAAGATTAATAGTCTTTGGAAAAGGGGGTGCGTATTACGAGGGTTGTATAAAACGATTCATTGATTTAAGTATATGAAAAAAATCCTGTTTCATAAAAAATGTATCCCAAAATAATATAAATATCGAATATTCTGGCTGTGAAATTATAATTTCGTTTTGCTTATATGAAAATTTTTAAATTGAGTTTTTTTCGACCGTCCCGAAGAAGAATTTTATATTCTCTTTCTTTGCTCACAGACGCTAATTACGTTCACTGATAGCAGCTTCTAGGCCGGGAAAGTATCACAGCGGTGAATAATGGATCTTGATAAAAATTTCGCCATACTGTGTATTTTCTCTTAAAAATCTCTCCTTATATACATAAATATATTTTATAAAATACGCACATAATATAATATATTTCGAATACACGACCGCGCGCGCACATAATCGAATAACTCGCGTACACTTTACGCGCCCGCGACTACCATCGCATTATATTTTCGCGGATATATTTTACCTACTTTCACACGAGGGGGTTTCCTTCTCCTCCAAAAAAAAGTATTAGACGGATAATGTAAAGGCAACAAATTTAACAAGAAAAGAGGTGGTTTAACGAGACGAGAGGTCGGTTGCGCCCGCTTTGAAAGCGGGAGCGCGAAAAAAACAACATCCGTCGGCGTGGGAGGACCCCTGGCTAGGGGAGGCGAAGAAAAAAGAGGCCACTGCATTATTTACAATGACAAAGCGAAATTGCGAATTCCATTTGTAAGATAAGGAAGGCTAAACAGGCGCGTAGCTGAACCCGGCTTATATGGCCGCGACGGCGCCTCGACACAATGCCGGAACGACGCCGTTTTAACAGTCGCGCTCGATTTTCATTCGAGGATGCCATTGAGATACCTCAGATATTCGGCTTAGAAAAAACTGGAAGTTTTCTTTTTCATATTGTGGAGGAAAATGTGGGAAAATTGGCTGAGTGGTTGCGTCGCGGCGCTCTGTTTCCGCATTGATATTATGATGTCTGTCAGTGAACCGAGACTAATTTAACTCAGTTGAATTAGTATTATAGTTATGCTAAAGTGACGTATACTGTCATTGGACATCAGAACAAACATATTGTTTATATATATTGTGGCTTGTGTATATTCGAAGATCGATCGTTAGAGAAATGGTTTCTAATAGTGATACAACGCATGCTTATGAAAATAATTACATAAGAATTTCATTATCTTAATTAATACAAATTTCAATAAAATTGTTCGCATTTTGATGAAAATAAAAATCTTCCATCGAGCAAAACTTCCAACACTCAGATTAAAATTCTCATATCATAATAAAATAAACATTACAAAGCTTTCAAACAATCATCCAGCTCCGATTCAAAGCTCATAAACTTTAAAACGGTCGTTCTGTTTATATGGCGGCACTCGACGTCTGCGAACAAAAAAAATGACAACACCACCGGATCGGCAATAAAGCGCAATATTAAACCGACTAATCTGCGGACTCGAGACGGTCCTCGTTCACGGTTCGACGCCCCATTCCTCCTACACCCTCAGAGCCTACCACCAGTCCAAATATACGATTTTTCCGCCGGAATTTATCATTTCAGCGCCGAGCCGATGGGCGGGATGGGCGCGGCCAACATTTGCCAAACACTCGTAAACGCTCGTTCTGCTGGCCATATTTCTGCGTTAAGGGTGGGCGGGTTAATTGCGGAGGTCGCCGGACCTCGGCAACAACCTAGCCGTACCCTTTGGCCCGCCCTACCAATCTGGGCCGGTGAGACATTAACGCTGAGGCTCTGTGTGTATGCGGGTAGTCTTCCTAGTTGGCCTCTAGTCTCTGCTGGTCTGTTTAAATATATAATGGATACTTATTGTTAGTGCCAGCCACGTATCGGCCAGATGGTACCTGCCCGAGTATCTGTAAATATGTCGAGTGCGCGTTCTAAGTGTTCCGTTGTGCGATACTGTCTTATAATGGAGGTCTTTCGATAAAAAGACGCTTCGATTTCGATTAAGTGTATAAAATTCGATTTTTGTGAAAAAAAAATCTATTTGTGAAACTTATCGTGTTTTTTTCTTATATTATTCGAATCAGGCGATGGAAAATCGCTTCGGTGTAACCGCACCTTGTATAATCAACTCTGTTAATTGCTTATCTTCCATCGCAAAAACGATAAAACAAGAAAGGCAAACTTTCGAAGCTTACTACCTCATCGTAATATATTTTCCGAACTAATTTAAAATTCGCTCTCAGATTTATGTTAAGACTCGTGTAAATTGTTTGGCGTTCAGATTTAACTACATAATTTCTCAACAATTCTAATTCTCAAAATTATATTTTTACAAAATCAAAATTCGGAACACATACACAACCCTGGAACCACCACGAAGCCACAAATTCGCAAAGAGACGTCGTACGATACATGGGTTTAGCGCTCACCGGAGGCCGTCCGTTTTCTTGCGGGCAGATCGTCCGTGTGTTTTGTTGCACCCCTGTATTGCTGCTGCTCAAAGATTAATCCCGCTTTCATCCTGTTCTGATGCCACTGTTGGCCACCCCACGCCCTCGCCAACGAAGGCCGTATCTTCCACCCCACACCGAGTCCGTCTGTGGCGCAAATGCACCGTAAATCAACCGGTAATCTCCCGATTGCCTCGTGAATTGTTAATAATCTCAAACAATTGCGATGTCTGCGAAAGAATGATTATCATCCCGTGTCCGAGCGAAAGAACCAGAAGTTTTTTCAATATGGATGTACCACACTCGTAAAGTTGGTCTGTCAGAAATTTAAATGATGCCCTTCGACTTTGTAGAATATTGCGATCGAAAAGGAAACACTTCGGAATGTCGCTTTTGCCCCACAATTCTCGCGCAAAAGAAAAGAGAGCGGAGCCCTTTTGTGCGGCGCGCGGTTTTCAACTTTGATCCCGTCTCTTCCCTTTTCGGCCGCGGTGATTAGGAAATGTTATTTTTAACAAAAACTCATTACCGTTTCCCCGCCATTGCCGGCATAAAAAGACAATCGCAAAAGAGTGAGCGGGAACAAAAGTTCTAATTATGAAAACTCGGCCCGAAGCCTCTCTCGCTCGGTCCCGCGAGAGTACACCGAGACTCCGACGAGCTCGATCTGGCTTTTAAGTATCATAATAGAGCTTTTGTGCTCTGCAGGCTAAAAGTGAACCGAATAAGGGGTGGGTTCGGAAAAAAATCGTCCTCACACTCCGGCTGAACTCCGTCCCCCGAACGGTTCACGTTTTATCCGCTCTTCCTTTGATTCATTGTGCAGAAGTGCGATATATTTCGAGAGCCGTCTGATTTCTTTCCATCCGAACCGAAAGGCGCGGTTTCTTCGTTTACCCCTAAAACTCCAAGGATTATCTCCGCATTATTAGATTTTACTTTTTCTTTGGATTTAATGCGATCAAGATTTCTTCTTTTGATTCCGATGAAATTTTGCTAGTATGTTTTTTTTATTATTATGTTATATCTAAATCATATTTATTGATTATTTAATTTATATTCATTGAATATAATTCTTATAATAATAAAATATTATTTAAAATTTTAGTTGATAGATGGCATTAGTATAATATGCATTTTATTTAATCCAAAGAAACATATTTTTAAAAAATTATATTCAATTGTTAAGAACATCTTTTATATTTTCTTCCAACCATAATAGAATTTATCTTTATATTTATTTTTTCAATTCAAAAACAGCTTTACCAAACATCCAAAATTCATAATTATGATTCAGTATACAAAATCCATTTACAACAAAAGCCAATTTAATGCAAATCCGACACAGAATCCACCATCGTAAGGGTTAATGATTAATGTCGAGTGCGAATGCAACCTCTAACAAATGCACATCCACCCACGCACAAATCCCAGCGTGGGCAGCACAAACTCGCATATTTTCACTCTTCGTCGAAAAATAAGGCAAATAGGCCAAGATGACATAGGTCGGCACAAAACGTCCAACTTTTCGAGCTTCGTCAGATTCTCGCTCGAAAACGGTCACCCACTCGAATGCTCGAGGACCGGTTCCGACGATGGTGACAATCGCAAACACAAGCACGAAAGACTTTTCGTTTTATTTTTCGGTTAGTCGTTAAATTCGCGGTTTATGTACGTGCACTCCGAGAGGTTGTCCAATTTGTGTGTTGTGTTCGGATTTTAAATTGAATATTGAATTGTTTTGTTGTATAGTAGTATTAGTCACATTGCTGCAGGAAAATTGAGTAGATTTTTTATATAAAAATTTAAATAATTTCATCGTATATAACTTCAAAACGGATTAAACATTTCAAAAAAATATTTTAGAAACTCGAATGAAGATTGCTTTGTTCTTATACAGTTGTGTCTCGAATGATGGTTTTTTTTTAATTTTAAATACGTATTTTTAATAAAATTCATTTGCATTCTGTATATTAAAATACTCAAAAATAAGTCAAAAAATAAATATCTATAAAAAATTACCACTGATAAAATTTCATAAAAATTTTCGGCATAAATTTGATTTTATTTTTGGTATACCTTTAACACAATATAAATAAATTTATTACATAAAATTCATATAAGATCTATTGATAAAATACGAATAATAAAAACACACATTCAAAATTATATTTATGCGGACATAAATCGAGACACAACTGTGTACGAAACTCAACACACAAATACAAACATCCAACACTCACACGAAAATCCTCCTCCGAGGATACCTGGAGGACCGGCTATCTGCAGACGAAGGTTGCACAAAAGAATGCAGCGATCGGAACCAAGGACGCCCGGTCTAATAATAAACCTGTGCGAATCTTCGCGAATCCTTGGCTCGCTTTTCGGACGCAGAATCTCGCGTGCAAGCAACAAGTGTGTCCGTGGATATTTTTAAAGCGAAAATTACGTCCGGAATCATTTGTGGGAGCCCGTCATTATGTTGTTTTTGGGTGTTAAGTCGAATTCGAGACGATTTGGGTTTTTGTTTGGCGTGTGATCGTTCGGTGTGGAGAATGACGGAATTTCGATCGGCGCTTTTGTTTTGTGGTTGTTTGATAATGTGGTTTTAAATGTTGCGGAAAAATTGCGTTGGAGTTTTTTTTAAATTAATGAAAGCGAAAATCGTTCGTTTTTTATATGAAGATTTTTAAAATAATATGTTTTTTGTACTAATTCTATTACTGATGTGAAATATTTATAAACACGTCAACTAAATATTCAAATGTAAATATTTTCGATATAATATCAAAACTAAAAATCACATTCATAATAATTCAATATCGAATATTTATCCTCATATATTCAAATCAACCTCATCTCAACATAAAAAAATCGAGATACGCCCACAAAATACATCCATCAAATTATACAACCCCGAAAACAATCCGTTAACGATTCCAAGATATCGTTCACGAGACCGACATTTCGAACACGATACCTTCAAACGCCCAGAGATTCGTAGTCCTCACGAAGACGAAACCATCGGCTCGGCCACCATGGCCCTCGGCCATCGATCTAGCTGTCATTTATCGAGGCAGATTTCGGCTTTAATTGACAATTCGAGTCGCGAATTGTGGAGATTACGCCACGGAGCCCCCAGGGGCTGCGCCCCTGACGCATTTGGGTCACGCGGCCCCATAGCCCCATCGATCCGATCGCAAATGTCACAACTGTTTTCCGCCTAGACCCGAATCGTGGACGCCACTTCTTTGTCTGTGGAAATATATACGTGTATTTGTTTTAGTGTTTTTTTTCAGTCGAGTCGTTTTCTGCGGGCTCTTCGCAAAGGCGTCGAACGGGACGGAATCGGTAATGCGAGCGAGCTCTTCCTTTTGTTTGTCTTTGTAATTTAGACGGAGCTATCTGTGCGCCCTTCGGCCGTCGATTCTAATTGAACTGAATCTGTGACGACTCGGAAGAAATCCAATAAAACGCCCCGGACGAATCGAAAATCGATCCCGACCAATTACAAGGAAATATTTGCAAAATAAGCGGATTATTAAGCTTTTTCTGCGATCGTGAATATTGTCTGATTATGCACAATGAAACAGCAAATTCTTAGGTAAAGCGTTACGTGCTTAGCACACGGAAGCGCAATCCTCTATGCATTTCAGCGTAATTGAATAAACCGCGTCACACTACGGGGCATCGTCGCATATGTGCAAATCGAATCAAAAGGACTATGCGCCCACCGACTTGATTGCATTACTATTGCGATCACAACACACGTTCGACCGTTATTAAACAAGGCCTCGACAAACGTCCGCTGAATATTGCGAATAGCGACCGGGAATCGGATCGTGATCGAATGCAGCGAATCTCGTATGTAAAAGCTCCGCAAGAATATATTTCGGAGGACCGCATCCGTGTCTGATCGGTCGTGTTTTATGAGAAAAATATCTGGAGTGGTCCCCGACAGATAAAGGCTGTACGTGCTCGGATAGGTGAGGCTTTTATTGGACACGGTCCCTCTCTCGTCCAATGCCCATGCGAATTCAAAAAGACCACCGAACCATTTTTTCTCGGACGTGGTCTCGGCGCTCCGACCACCCCATGTGTAACCGCAAAAAAATCTGCAGCCGACGGAAAAACGTGTCTGGAAAAAGGACGACAACGGTCCGAAAAAGAGGCTCTTAATTAAAAATGGAACGTGAAGTTGGATGGAGTGCGAAGTAACTCTGTCTAGTTCTGAATTCAAAACGGCGCGCGATATAGCGCACAACAAAAAGAAAAACAAAGCGACCGCAAACCGACACCCTCGACTAAGACAAAATAAAAACCTGCCGATGGTTAACTTCGGAGGCTTTTACTTTTTCGCGTTTGAACCGGGGCTGCAGTTTTTTGTGCGGTTTGCAATTTTCTTTGTTTGGCTTTCTCTCCCCTCTGCGAGCTATTTCGGTCCGAGGTTAGCAGCTTTCCACTTAAAACATAAAAACAAATTGCCAGCTAATGGTTGCCTATCGGACAATTGGATCTCGTCGAAAGTTAATCCTTCGGGTGTGCGAGCGTACACAAAAAAAGCACGAAGCACCCTACAATTGTTTATATTTATATTTTGTGCAAATCCGATGGAACTCTACAAATATAGACGTATAATATATGAACGTGCGACTATGAAAATTGTTATTGGCGCTGAAAAATTCACATGAAAGTCTTTATTAATAACATAAATTTTTACGACGCATTCAAGCGGTAATACGGAAAAAAATGTAATATCGCTAAGAATATAAAAACTAAGTACGAATTTGTTTGCGTCATTGTTCGCGAAATAACACGGAGCTTTCGGCGATAGTCAAGGTTGCCGACGCCTAGCACATTTGCATATTACACATACGCGAGAGGACGTGCGAATTCCATCCCCAGTAAATTTTTATAATATTCGAGTCGGGGAGTTAATGCGCAATAATAGGTCTAAAACAGAATTATTATCCACAGCGGGATAAATGCCGAAATTCCAGCGGCCGAGCAAACTCTGGGGGAGTGGGTTCATCCGTAGACATACCTTTACACATATAATGCAGGCGTTTGTCATACATATGTTGCTGTGCATTACCGCAACGTGCTGTATTCTACATCGTTGACAATTGTTAGTAATTGACGATATTCACCTTACGTGGAGAGGAATGTTTCTAATAGTAATGGGGCAATCAGATGTCCTTTGTATATTGATTACGTCTAACATATGTATATAGAAGTAGGTAAACGTTTTAAATTTTATAATGCTATCAAATATACCGTATAAGTCGAGAGTTTCGAATCTGTTTTATAAATGTAGGATGTAGGAAAATGTAATTAAGAGGAAGGAAATTGTTTTTGAATTTCCCATTAGACTATTTCAATATGAAATAATTTCCACTCATTTCCGTTTTAAATTACATATATTTTTATATAAAGTTTTATGTGTGAAAAAAATCTTTAGAATTGTTTTATACGTAACTTTCAGAATAATTTATTTTTCCAATACTTTCAATACGAGAGCGACAAAAAATAATACGACTGATTACGGGCATTCTCAGCAACGCGT
Source organism: Hydropsyche tenuis (assembly GCA_009617725.1). NCBI lineage: Eukaryota > Metazoa > Arthropoda > Insecta > Trichoptera > Hydropsychidae > Hydropsyche > Hydropsyche tenuis. The sequence goes on from VTON01000036.1 coordinate 1,837,766, forward strand.
ACACGGCTATCTCATTTGTCCGAAATTGCAAAAAAATGACATATACGGATACGTACGCTTCGAGCAAACAATTCTCCGGCAGAAAAATAACATCAAAAATCCATTTTTCCATTCCATTGCCGAAACGAAATGCGAGCGTCGAAGGTAATTTTGTCGAAGTCGGAGAAAATTGTCTGGAGGCCCGCACAGCCAACAAGAAGCAGAGACGAAGGAGCAAAAGAAGTGGAAGAAGAGAAGGCTCACCTGCCCGCCTTCTACGATTCGACCGACGAGCTTTTCGCGAGAAAAGCTCCAGATCCGTATCGGTGCTAGGAGTGGGAAAATTCGTCTGATTACGAAACGCCATCGTTGATATTCCTCCGCGAATTTTTCCCTGTGCGCGAATAAAACGCGAGCCGACTTTGTACACTTTCCGCGTTTTCGTCTCCCCAGCCCACGTTTCCTTTGTATTATTTAATTTTTTCTACTTAATTGAGCCACATTACGCCCGATGACGATCCGAATGTAAAAATTTAAGATTTCCTGTGTAGACAGGAAGCGATTCGAGTCGCGGCTCGTTCTGGTTAATTCTCCCGGCGCGGTTTTATATGGGCGGATAATTGTTAAGCAGTATTGTTATGCTCGTAACGCTCCATTAATTTCAGATTAATCACTCTATTATGTGCACATAATCGTGTGCGTGTTCTTTATGTGCAGCTTTAATTTGTGTACCGATACCGTCTTTAGTTATTTCGTAACGGCGTTGTTTAGTGTGCGACGTGTTATTGTCGTAAAACATTGGTAGAGCTTGTTAATATGAGCTTTCGTATATAAAATATTAATTTGGATAAATATTGAACAGACGGATTATTCGTATACTCGATCAATCTATTAAATTCTCTCCAATCAAAATAAACTGTGGTTATATAAATATAGAATGATAAACATAATAAGACAAACAAAATATTTTCATTTCCATTGCTTGAATGATTCATTCACAATCCTTGAGATTATCTTAGTCATTATCTTAATATAAAATTAGACGCTACACTTTTTCACGAAAACCGTAACCTGTCAACATCTTCAGTCGGATTTAAATAAACAACCGCGACCACTTAATATTTTAACGCGGGTAACTGATGTAGGAATCGCGCGCGAGATCGGGCACAAGTTTGACGTGCACAAACTCGCTTCTGCACAGATCCCCGGCAAATTTGCATAGAGCCACTTTCGCGGACGATCCTCCGCATCCACCAAAACCGACAAACTTGCCTCCTCGGCGACGTCTAGCAGGCTTTTGCAGGTGAAGCCGACAGAATACGTGATGTGCCTATCTATAACACGACCCTCCTACCAGCCTTCCCTCCCTTTCCGAGTCGCTCTGTTATTGAGTTTAGATTATCCTACACAATCTGTAACAAGTTTGCCGGCGCCTCGATGATTATACTATTAACAAGTCGACGGATTACCACGTGGCCGCCCAAGTATTCCACGTCGCCTCTTTGATCAAACTTTATTGGTCGTCGAGTGGGCGGCGCCGCGACATCTTCCCCTCGCTCAAGACGATCCCTTAATTATTGCTCGGAGGCTTTAAGCGCTAATTATGCTCTTCGGAGGAATCTCGGGTTGAAGAAGTCGAAGAAGTGCCGGGTCAAAGGCGATGTACAGGAGTTGCGCCGGTAGACAAACTTGCTAATGATCCGTTCGTATAATAATGATGCAGGTCGTAAATCGGAATCGCTTTAGCATTTCATACAATCGCTTTATTATTCGCTATCCGCGATACATAAATCAGTGGTTTAAGAATACGCTTTGTGTATTTTATACGGTGACAGTTCACGTTGACATTTTGTGCTGGCGCCAAAGGTCGAATTCGATATCGTTTATTTTTAAAGGAGCATATCAGGTTTTTAGTAATTTTCTGTGATAATCTTTCATTTAAAATGTTCAAATTCATTTCCTTTATAAAATAACAAAAAATGTATTCATCGAAAATCTTTCAGATAAAATCACTTTCTCGAGATAAGTGCCTCCTACGCATAGTCGAAAATATACATACATTCAACGGTAAACAGCGATAATAAAGTGAGTGCCTGGTGCAGTTTGAGAGTTCTTCATTTGCTCGCATATATTACGTTACCAGAGGTGCACCTTTGAGAGCAACCATCCCCGCTCCGGTGAATACTTGGCGGAATTTCTCACTTCGCCTCATGCATATATGCATATTGATCGTTTTAAGCGATTTTCACGTACACGACAGCTAAATTTGAATTTATCCCGCGCATTCGAAATTCATAAAAAAAACAGTGGCCGACTACGACATTTCGCACGAAAGCCGGCAGGCCGTAATACTAGCTGGTCGAAACAAGCGGTCGGCAATTAAACGGAGAAAAAGGCCATTGTTGAACTTTTGTTCGCCGTCATAAACCGCCCACTCTCCGCCCACCAGAGGCCTCCGTGGGCTGGAGCTTTCACGGCGTTGAGCAGCCGGAATATCGGGTAATTTGTTTACGTTGTAACAACTTCTTCGCCTCGGTCTCGGCTAATTTAATTTCTGGTGACAATCAGGAATTATCTCCCGCAGCCGGCTGGTTGTCGCGATAGCCCTGCCAGGAAACTCTAGACCTCTTTCGGATTTGATTACCGTCTGTAGGGAAAGAAGGATGCTCTCCTTGTTTGCTTGTTTCCTGCAGAGGATACACAACTCTCTCTCTCTCTCTAGCTCTGGTGGTGCTGTTCAAATATAAAAAAAGCTGGCCACTAGTTTGTGTACCCGCTGGTCGTGTAAATTCCACGTAGTCGGACGAATATATCACATTCTATACAAAAAAATACTTACTAATGAAATAAATGATTTTTCAAATATTTTCTTTATTGAAAAAAAGTGAACGTTTAACAAAAAAATTTAATGATAATTTTTCTATATGTGCATCCCTGTTTTTGTTTTTATACTGGCTCAAAAGAATAATCGAAGAAATAATAAAGGTACATGATTTGAAAATATAAACTATATTTTTCCGATAAATTTCCTGTATATATACTGGTCGTCTTGCCGAACAACCTAAGTCCTGTATCAAAGTTATCGGGATTCGAAAGGAAAAGGCGCGCCGGATGTCGGCATCAATATCGCATCTCGCAACACTCGGGGGACAACCATAATTGAAAATCAATAGGCACAAACATCAACGACACACCAAGCAAAACCGGCGCATCTGATACGAAACGATCCAACATGCTACCTCACTAAAAAAAAACTGACAGAACCTTCGAAACGACACCGTAAAAGTATATGAAACATTTTTCGGACTTATCGGGGAAACGCACAGGAATCCGATGACGATATTGGAATAGATACACAGTAATTAACCGGTTGGTGTTTCTTGGAGCAGGGACACGTTTCGGAATCGGTTACACCCCGAGTCATTATATGTTTGCCGAGCAGTTTCCAGTTAACCGGATCCCGACCAGGTCGGTTTCGGGAGATCCTTTGAGGCGTTCGTTAGTATTCAACACGGCTTTATATATCATTCCCGTGCAAACACACGCGTGTATGTGTTTATTCAGCGGATGCAATATCTATCCGCTGCCGACTTCAATATTAAACACATTTACGGATTGAATACTAATATGCATTTCTCAGATGCCACCCTGACGCACCGGGAAAATTTTGCGCAGTGATGTGTTAAGATTTCCATTGGGTGTTGGTTATTTTTTTCACGTATGGAGTGTCTATATTCTATATAATATTTTAATTTTATTACGTGGTAGTTATTATAAATCATATTAAATTAAGTTCTAACGAAATATTTTTTAAAACGACCACCTTGTGCTGAGTAAAATTTTAAAACTTTTTTTTAACGTTTTTCATGTTACACACATAAAACATTAAAATATTTCACTACTTTTGCATAATTATTATACTGTTATTTAGTTTTTTTTTTCATTTTTATTAAATATTTTAAATCTATTTTGTCACTAACAATAAGCTTTGTAAAATAATCTGTAGTTTTGCTGCAAAAAAAATTTTTTCAATTTTAAATACCAGATTATAATTGATTAAAATGAAATTACGTATTTTATAACGAATTTAAATTAGTAAAAAAACATTTTAAGTATCCTATATAAACAAAATGATAATAATTCGAACTCCAAAAAAAAATAAAAACGTTTTGAATATTGAATGACTGATACGTTCATTTAGCACTCAGCAAAACGTATGAAACGTTATTGAATTCTCGTATTAATTCAATGATTTCCAAAACACGAAATAGCTTTAGAGACAGACTGCCGAGCTGTCAAACGGATGATATGTTAATCTAGTTCAAAAGGTAAAACGTGTATAAATATAAGCGAGCCGACACCAATTCGCTCAGTCAATAAATCGCAAACTTCTCTCTTTTTTCCGTTTTTCATTTTCCCATCGTTCAGACGCGAAATGCGCAAAAAGCCGTGGCGCAAAATCGACATTAAAAACGGAAAGGGTTAAAAATTGGAAAATAAAATTAGAAAAAAAATCCCGCCTAGTAGAATATATTCCCCGCAAACAGTGGGCGAAGGGAATGCGTGTTAACGGATCGTATTCACGCGAACAAACTTCACGAGCACGCGATCCGTTTTCGCGTTTTCTTAATAAATTAAACAACCCCGTACCATCGCGTACGTAGACGTGTGTTTATTTGTAGGTGTTTGCGAAACTCAAAGTTATTAACTTCACAAAACGGGAATCGATTCGAATTAAACTGCAAAAACGGCGCGAGCCCGATACAGTCCCGAAACTAGCCCGGGATTTATACGGGGAAAAGTTGTTGCGGCGTTAAGGGATGTTTGGGGTCCTTCAGACCGTGTTCTTCAGACCGCGACGCACCCAATACTCCATAAACAACACCTGATGAATATATAAATCAGGGTGAATGGCTAAAGCCCACGCGTCTAACAAACGACCACCGTTTATCATCAAATCTTGAATATTTTATGACGCGAGCCACGTCTTCAGCCGGTGCGCTCTCTCATTCTCTTGCTGGCTATATACTTCGAGCGAATTCCTTTTTCGAAAAAAAAATGTTAAGAAACAACGTTTTGTGGTAGTAAATTTTCGTCAATGTTGAACTATTGTTTTTGCTTTTACAACCGGTCCATTTAATATTTATGAAAACGTGTATATGTACATATTCTTTGTATAGTATGCATGATGTGTATCTGAAAAATATTTGTTGCTTCACATAAAAAAGAAATCGTTTTTTTTATATATTTTCGATTATCATATTTTACTGTAAGGTTTTGTATGAAAAAGTATTACGAAATAAAAAATAAATAAATTAAACCATGAAATTTATATGTAATTTCAAAAATAAATAACCTGATGAACTTAGTTTCGGTAGCCGCGGTTAAATATTAATCACCCTTAATACCACATATGAGCACACGACCATAAATTTAATCGAAACTACATTCCGCAACAGCCGATAGCCGCACAAGACAAACTAGTCCCTTTGAATGGCTACACAGCTCCGACCTGCCGAATTTCCTCTTCAAAGGCCATTACACGTTAGTTACGTACAAACTAGACTAGGTATAGTTAAATGTAACCCATTCGAAGCCACTTGTTACAATTTTCTCGACTCGATACGGCAACACGCGCCCCACGCTCGCAGTAATGCCTGCGGTCTCCTTTAACGCTGGAAAAGCACTAAACTGTATGTATACGTACGACTGCGAACAATTTACAATGGAAAGCTGTTATATTTATTGCGGCAGCCACTCGAGGTGAGCGTTACCTTGTTATACCGGCGGGGGAGTTTTCCGTACACCGTAATCCCGGAGCACGGAGCCTGGCTCTCAATGGCTCTCGGGTCCGGAAAAGTTTCCCTGCCCGGGAGCAAACTTACACTTTCGTCTCCGGTTCCGCTGATGAGTGTAACTTAAACGTTCAACAATTGCCAGTTAAGGCGTTTGATGCTTTTCGTGATCGTTCGCCGTTTGGTGTTGGGTCGATTGAGGTTTTGAGGTGTTGCGACGAAATTTATATATCGATTGTTTGTGTTCGAGTTTGATATGTTAATTGAGTTTGAAGGAAATTTGTCACAGTTCTGTAAGCGAGATAATTTAGTGAAAATTTTTGATCGTGCCGCATCAAGTTAATTTGGAAAGTCTTTCGCGGTATTAATTCGTATATCTCGGTACAGCGAGCGAAAACACGCATCGCTAAGAACTTTTCCTTGAAAGTTCGCATCGTCAGTCGTAAATCAGCCAATAAAACGTTGAACCAGCACGATAACGAGAATAAACAATACAAGCTCCTTTACCCCGAAGTACGTCGGCGTATTTACGCGTCGTGATTCGCGACTATTAAAAAAACTCAAGTGATAAAAAACTCTCAATAATACCTTTTTTTCCGAACGCTCGTTAATATTTACGCTCACGGGATTTTAACGGCGGCCGTTCACGGAACTTTCCATATCCGAGCGAGCTTTCCGCCGTCCGATCCGTCGCCGAGAAATCCGAAAGTTTTTCCGCTTTCGAGCTTTCGATTTTCGCCCACGCCTACGCGCCCCGACCGTGGGCGGGATAATCCGCAAGAAAGCCCACCGCGAATAATCGAGCGCCCACCCCGCCCATACACAATATATTTCAGAAGCACAATTCGGCCGTATTACCCAGAATGAATGTGCGTCGCGTCGTATTAGTCGGGCCCTGGGAAGTTTTGCTGTGTCCATACATACTGATGACCGGCGTCCGTCCGTGACCTGGGTCTCGGAGCACCACCTGCTCGAAGATGGGCGGGTGGCCATCCCGCCCCCTCGGTGGAAAAGTGTCGGAATTCGAGGCTCCCCCACCGAAATCGCTCGTCGTCCCGCAGTTTTCAGGCTTCGTAAGTTTTCCGAGGCGTTTTCCGGACGGGATGGCGTTTTCCTCTTGTAGAATTTTTATAACGCGCATTATACCTCGGAGGCGACGCCAACTTTTTACATATTACGACGGTAATGTCGCCATCGCGGGCTGGGGTCAAAGCGCGTACGCTGCTTCGGAAGGATATCAACTATGGATTTAAAAAATCTCGGCCTTAGAAGTTTTCTTGCCTAATGCGTTACCTTTTTTATCTCTGCCTTCGCTTTTTTTTTTTCGGTGTGCGGTGGAAAAACTTAAATTTTCGAAGCAAACTTGTTAAATATTACAATCTCGACGACCTTATTTTTAAATTAGTTTTTTAATAGCACACAATAAAACAATAAATTTTCAGCTTTTTTCCTCATACACACAGATTTTTCTTACGATATGAGTTATGGTTTATGGCCTCGTATTATCGTTTACGATTCCTAGTTATGTATAATTTTCAATCCAAATTGATACCGCCGCATATTTTAATTTTAACTTTCGGATTTTATTTTTAAACTTGAAACGAGGCGACGCGATAACGTTTGATCGATCGCGACAATTTTCAGAGAAAAAGGCGACATTTTTGTGGGTGATATCGATCAAAAGAATGTATGTTTGTTGGCGTTTATCAAACCAATGTCTTCCTCTTTGTGATTGAGGGGGTTCCGGCTCGGTGAGTTCACCTCCCGTCTGAGCGAACTAAAATAAAATTGAATCGAACGAAAACAGAAAAAAAACGGACTCTGTTCGCTTAAAGTATAAAGATATAAACAGATAAAATACCTAGACTTTTATATAAATTCGTACAGTGGGAGGGTCTTTTCGAGCGTCGTATAAAAAACGAAACGGAAAACTTTTGCGCAATCAAGGTTAATGCTCGCATAACAATTTTGTAATAATACACTTTGATTTAACTGTCACATAAATACTGAAACTCATTACTTAGAAACCCAGTCGTATGTATAATTTAATTTGCAAATTCGGGTATTTATTTTATTTTATTAACAAACGACGTACATTTTTTTCTTATTTACAAATAGATCCGAACCAAATGAAATATTCGTATTATATTTAAATAATTATTTTTATATTCAACCGATACAATGTCTAGGTTTTTTCAATGTCATAAAAATTCAAGTATTTTTAAAAATAGTAAATACGATGAATAAAATTCGATTCATTATACTACCAACTTCGCCAATGTCACTAAATATAACATTCAAATTCATTTTCATATTACTAAAAAGCTTAAAAACATACAACGACTTGATCATACAAAATATGAGATAATTGAGAGCTAGTTGCAAGTCTAACGACAAGGACATCCTTTTTAATTTACAACGATACAATTAACGCAGCGTAGACGGGGGCGAAGGGGGCGAGGCGAAGGGGCACCTACCCCCGTAATACATATTTATGTCGACGCGAGGGGGAAAGGGAGATAACAAATTATGTAAGTTTGTTTACCTTACCCCCAGCAAGTTCACGATCGGCGTGACACGCATTCGGGATAAGGACGGGGGCGCGGCCCTAGGGCGCCGCCCTTGGGGGCCCCGACACCTCGCCCCGCCACCCCCCGCGGACGCCCCCGCACACGCCGGCTCTGTACAATTAATTAATGGCTTTAATTAGCGCTTACCCAGTTTATGAACGGGAAAAGTCCGCGAGCTCGCGCCGCCCCGCTTTATTAATTGAGGGGCACCGAATCAAAAGTCGCAATCTGCGCCGGTTGGATGTGCGACGGATTTAGAGTTGGAATTGAGGTTGGGTTATTTTTGGGATTGTTCACTTAGCGAAGGCTGTTTGGAGGGTATTGAATTTGTTTGTGTTTGAGTATGAATAATATACTGATGTGGTGAAATATTGGATTTTTTTTCTATAAATAAATTCTTCTTTTACATCGTTTTTCACTTATAGATACGTCATGTACTTGTTTTGCTTTGCTTTGATTAATCATTGGAAACGTTTCTATGGGATACCACGAGAAAGTTCTTTTCACGCCTCCCAGTGCAATATTTATATTGTTGAAATAAACTCAGTTGGTTTAAAAATTGTATGGATTTAAACGAGAACGTGAAATTTATTCAAATTATTTTCAGTGACATATTTCATATGAATCTTATTTATTCATATTAAATTAAATTTGAAATTTATCCACAACTATTAAAAAAGAAATAATTGTTCAACAATTATGCTAGTTAATTAAATATTGTTGCAAAAATATAATGCATCAATTGAGCTATTCATAATTTATATGAAAACTTTTCCAAAAATAATATCACACTCTTCCGAAGTAAGAAAAAAATAATAGAAAGAATCATTGATTTTTTTCATAATATAATCTGAATAAATTTTTATTTTCTTCAATACGAATCAAGCAAAGTTTGTGAGTTTTAGCACAGCAACCCTCAATTGTGTTATTAGACATTTGTGTTAAGGTTCCGAAAGATACGAAAGTATTGACGATTCGCGATGAAGCGGGGGTCGAAACTGTTTCATGGTTAATTGAAATTAACGTCGGCGGCGACAGATTGAAATTTACTGTAGCTGGGGTGTGGGCCAGGCCACTTTCGCGAATCGAAAGTTCCGAGCAAATTAGATTCGAGCCGCTCTTCCGCGAAACTCGATTACGCATTGTGCTCTATATATCTGCACAGACACTCGTATAAATAATACGGATCCGCGGTGAAAATACGCTCGGATGTCCGATTCGGCGTAAACAATGCGCTAATTAAGGTAGCCGCTAATCAACTTTTGAACTTTTCGTACGGAAAATCGGTGTTTATTGCTAGCGTTGGTTGTTTTCGAATTTGCGCAAGTCCGCCTGAGATGACAATATGAAGGAAGTAGACGATTTCGTTTCGAGAAAATTTGCAGAAAATCCGATTTGAATGCTCGTTTTTGTCCGTCTACGTTCGGAATATGAATTTCCGCTTATTTTCACAACTTAAATTGAAAATGGCAAATAGGAAAAATGTTACGAAGTTCACAAATTGTACTTTGATCTTTAACATATAACAGTACCGAGGTGAAAAAATTTAAAGCATTTTTGAATTCCGCGACTAATTTTAAATAAGTGCTTTCTGTGCCAATTAACGCAACGAATCGCGCACGCAAACTCGGATAATTTTGAACACTTACTAATGGTTACTTACAATGTTTTAAGAACACGTGTAACATCATACCTCGGCGAATAATAAATCGATGAAGACGTAAATCATTTGGCTCGCCATGAAGAAGCGTGCTCGGTTCAAATTCGAAATCGTGTGTTTTTGGCGCGCTCGAACGCGTCACCATCATTCTTCATTATTCGCACACGATCGCGCCAATTTTCCAGCGTGGAAACATGTAGGATATTCAAATATGCAACATGAAATATTACAAAATAATAAAACAGGACCTGTCTATTTTATGGCGAAATAACAGAACACCGCTCGAGCTGTGTGAACTCAACATTTTCATACGACCTTCGTATGAGAAAATCGCCTTGTTTGGATCGATCAATGATATCACCACTATTGAAATCAAGCCATAAACAATAAAGAAATGATTTAAGCTTCAATAAAATGTTATGCGGAAGGTAAAATCGGAAGGTTTAAGGTTGTTTCTAGGATGACGTCACGCAGCACATCGTAAACGACACGCAAATGGCGGTCGCATAATTATTGCCCCATTAAAAAGTACAGAGTGTTTCGGTGAAAGGCACGCGATCGAGACTAGACCTGCAAATCCATCAAAGTCTGCGAAAAATCGACCTCTTGTTCTGTGTCACCGTTGTCGAGAAGTTTTTTCATATTATAGTAGACTAGGTTTTTCATATTATAATAATAGCTTGTTCAATGCGTCATAATTATATAGAATTTTGAAGTGTTATCGTCGATTTTTTTGTTTCGACTAACTTTTCCTTATACGTATTTAAATTGCTATTGAACAACCATACGCTTTGACCTTTATTAACATTTAAATGCATAATGCATTTTTTTCAATAATAAGCAGTTTCTAAATCAATGCACATATATGTATATTATTAAAAATGACATAGTTTTTATCAAATAATCAAGATATTATTGATTGTTATGATATCTAACATAAAAAAAAAATCTTTCGATCTTAAAAAATTGAATGTTGCAATACGGAATGTCAAAATATTAACATTTCAGATATGATACAAATATATTTGATCTCTACAAATACATAGTTGTACAAAACTATAATCTTTATTAAATTTGTTTTCTTTTTAGTTTTATAAAACTATCAAATAAGCTTGACAGATGTCTCTATTATAAATATACTAACCAAAATTCAAAGAACCATTTCATCCTACAACACTAAAAATAAAACACAATACTTAAAAATATATCATTTCAATTTTAGAAATACGTCTCATCGACATACGAAAAGTATAAAAGACTCGACCGTTGTCAAACCTACGCTCGTACACACACGCACATAAATTCCAATATATCATTTCGAAAAATTTCAGCGGTCACCATAATTTTTACATTCCCTGAAAAAATCTAACACACGGAAACCCACAATAACCGCACTTTGAGAGATCGCCATCATCCGAAGCGCGATAATTCGCGCCCGAGCGACAGCCTGAATTATGGCCGCGGCTAACAGGTTGAACTCGGCGATCAATCCGACCCGGGAAAACGCGAAACACGTCGCGCACACACACACAATATAATAGATAATAAAAGGATAGGAAAAGGCGAAAAAAACCGGCGGGGAAAAAGAGCACATCGGACGCGTAATGAACGCCGCGGAAATTATTTTCGGAAAGGGGCGAATATTCGCGTCACGTCACCGGAACGGAACCGCGGGAAAAGCCTCCGTGTGTAAGCGTATCACGTAAATATGAAAAAAGGCGTATCGCGTTCGTTGGTTCGATATCGGTGTGTGTGTGTGTGTTGTGTTGTGGATGTGCTTCTCAATCGTTTGTGTCTCTAATGGAGGCTTTTTGAGGACGAGATCGCGTTGCAGGATGTGTTCGTTCGATGTGAAATTTTAAAGGGTTTTTTTTATTATGGGAAGGATGACTCAATATATATATGGACTTTTGATTTATAATTTTAAATGGGTCAATTTATATTTTATCGTCATCGTGTGTAATCGTTTGCCGTTCGATATTGAATGAAGGCCTCTTCGGCCCTCTTCAATTCCTGTCAATCTTGAGTGACTCTCATCCAGTGTGCTTCATACTTTTTTCTCATCTTTCGTCCAGTCTCTTCCTTGCTTTCTTTAGTTGTTTACCGAACATGGTATTTATTTCAACATATTGATAAAGGAAACTCTTGTGGTAATTTAATAATTGCCACAAGAGTTTCCTTTATCAATAAAAAAATAAAAAATGCCGAAAATTAAATCATTGAATAATTTCAATAAATTTATTTTCGGTGAAAGTGATCATAATAGATAAATATTCACTTATTACGAATATAATTAGTATATAAAATATGACTATTATAAAATTGCAAACTAATTATGTGATTTTTTTCATTTCTCCAAATAAATGAATAATTAATTAAATATGCTGATGAAAATCATTTTAATCTCATTCAAAATCAATCTGATAATATTCTGCCAATTGAAAATTCCGTTTTTTAGTTTAAATATAATTATATTTCTTTATTTAATATATAAAAATATTTTTCGCAAATCGCGCTTTGGAAACCACTACGACTACGCGGAGGCCTATGAAAAAGCGTGCACGCGTGAAATTCGTAATTTTTCAAATTTTCGCGCGGCGCGGCCGTCAACTCTCTCGGAGTCGAGTGCGTCTGAATTTGATTCGGTGACATCACGTTAAGTACACGAATGAGGAAATCCTAATTTAGATTATTATTGCGAACGGTGTCGCCGCGCGGCTATGACGGAATCCGTTCTGTATGCAGATCGTCGACGTCGTATAATTTTCGCATTATTCGAGCTGCGAGACGGCGACCGAAGAAAAGTTTTTTAGAATTTCAAATATTTTCGTACCTTGAAATGCGCCGAGTTCGTCTTGGAGTGAGCTCTGGGTGTGTTCGTGAGAGTTGTGCATTGTAGATAAGGGTATATGCTGGTTTAAATTTATGGTGAGTGTTCGGAAAATCGATTGATGATCTGCTTGAATTTTTTATGGAATAATTTAATGGTCTTTGTATGCTAATATTGTTAAGAACAGTGAGAAAAGTGAACAATATTGTCTTGAGTAAAATGTGCAGAACTTTTAAGTTTAATTAGAGAGTCTGCTTTGAAATGTCTTGATAAGAATTCTTCTCGAACTTAGTCTAAGTTGTCTCATCTCGTTTATAAATAAACTATTTTCTCAGAGAAAATAAATAAGATAAAGACTTGTCGTTATGTAAAATTAAGAATTTCCTTGATTTTCGAGATAAATATTCGGCATATTTTCTAATGAGAAAATAATTTACAAACACGTGCCGTTCAGATTATGAATAATTTCTGAAAGCCGATAACATCAAAGATTGTTTTGATTTCATAACACAAACTAAGTATAATAAATATTATAATACATATTTTTGAACAATAGTTTTTATTATCGAATTCAATATTTATTCGCGCATAGAATTGATTGATTTATAACGCCCGCAAAATGTTTTATCGCATTGCATATACAGATTGATTGTGGGTCGGCAGCGTCCGCTTATTTTGTTTTTTGGACAGGTTTTCGTTAAACAAAAACTTTATCAATTACGCCATGTTTTCGAACTCGCACAAAACACTCGAATATCGCCGATTCGGCGCTGAAAAGCCCTCGCATACACGCCACCGGTACGAAAACACATATTTATGTAAGGGCAATTTTAGAAATGGGAAAGTTTCAATTCGGTTTTTATTGCCGAGCGCGGTACGTTTATCGTCATTATTTCTACTTCGGTAATAACACGGCCGCACAATTCCGTCGAGTGAACACCCTGACCGACATAATAATGCAGCATATTCCCTTTTGTGATACGTCACGCGATTCTCTAGAACGCTTTCCAGTTTTCAGCGGTCGTTAATTTCTTCGTTTTTCGCGTTGTGTACGTAGTGTAAGCGCAAAAGTTGGACCGAATTTTACGGACGTGCGCCCCATCCCCGACGGCGGTATTCAATTACCAAACAAACACATAAACTGTGCGATTCAAAAGTTTGCATTCGGTTTTCCTGGCTGTGTTGCGAGACCGTTTCCAAGGCTTTAAAACACATTTTCGTGCACGATCGCGAAGACCAGATACTGTTAACGTTTCCAGCCGGAGTCAACCCCGACGCGTTATTGCGATTCGTGATTTATCGAAGTGCTAGAAACATGAATTTCGCAGCTGTAAAATAATTTTATTGCCCATTTCAGACATTATTAAAAACTTTCTGTGTATTCGCTGTGTTCGCTTCGATGTTTACATTTACATACGGCTGTATATTCTATGGTGTAAAAAAACTCGCTTGTCTTTTTTTCTATGCATAAATTTCGGCAAGTGAAAAAAGTCTATTATAAATATTTTGGTTGCATCTTGTCCACTCATCGGATTGCTATCGCATAATGACATCATCGTTGCGAAACCAGTATTATTTTTTTCGAATAAAGCCTTAAAAGCAACTGATCGCCTGTTAAGTAATATTTAAAGTCACGCAAATGAGAGAGATAATATGAAAGTATGCTCGGTAATGTCGGGGCGAAACGTTATCGCGGTATGCAACGGGTTACGGGTCGAATACATTCAGAAAATTTTATAATAGCTATTCGTAGAAGCGAAACGTGCAGTATTTTGTACACAGTCTACCAAGATAATGTCCCGAATATATAAATAAAAATATTATATTAAAGACTGCACTGAAGCGACAACAGGCTCGGGGCTCGCATCAATCATTATGTAGGTTAAAACAACGTGCCGTTTTCGTTTTCGGTGAAAATTCTTGTTATTTTACATAAACACATCGCTCTGCGGATAGACGAAAGTGTCGAGAGACACTCGGAAGAGTTTCAGCTATATATCATGCTGATTTCTGGAACGCTGCATCGTGATGAGGTCACGAAGAAAAGTAAAAGAAAACGATTCTAAACGTACTAGCGCGCAATGCGACAAGCGAATGCAGATACTGGATCTTTTAGTAAAACAAAATACAAGAAACAGTTTATTTTTTGTATGCGTTATACGTACAGAGGTCTTTGCAATAAAATAAATTCCCTATTTAAGAGCAAGTAAGCGATATTGCCCGTAATTTTGTTCAAGTTACATTCATCGCTTTCGGCGAATTTTTTTCATGTTTTATTACGGGAAGCTTCTGCCGTTGACACGAATAGATATAATGTATTTCACAGTTGCGGTTTTCCTTCGTTTTTTTTCCACGTATTTTTCCTCTTTTGAAACGCGTTTAAAATCCTCATAATACTTATGCCTTCATTTATACGGAATGATAAATGTCGTCTACAATAAGGAAACACAACGTTTATTTACTGTGCGCTGTGCTTAAAATCGTCTGTATGAAATTCGAAAATAAATTTCGTCCTTTTGCTCTATTACGTTTCGTAAAATATTCATTATTCGTTTGTTCAACTAATGATCTGCCTTCTCGAGGATGCTTAATAGTTTTTCAGTTCCCTTTACAAATACAACGCTAAAATGAAATTAATTGAATTTTCAAATATTATTCAGTCCGAATAATATAATACAATCGTTAATTATTTCCCAATAAATAACTTCCGAAATTGTCAAACTACTAATCTGGTTTGATCCGATATTATGCCTCGCTACGTCGATATTGTTTACAAAGTTCTCATCAAATTGTGTGTAACCACGGGATGCATAGGCGGATATCGACTCGAACGCAGCCCAAGTTGGACGGAGCAATCGCGTCTACGGTGTGGTTCAGAGATCCAGACGAGTTAAAATAACTGGATGTGACCGCGATAACAACTCGGTTAGGTGGCTGAACTAAAGCAGATTATACCGTGCTTCACCCTGGGGAGGAGGCGGATGAAGAGACCATCTACCCCAGCTCGGCTCGCAGACGGACACAGAAGTTGCTCTTGCGAGCTGGAATCCGCAACCTTCCGGAGCAGACGTCTCATTTGAGTCGAAAACAAACGCCTATTATATTACAATCCACCGATTCCGCTGGAAAATCGGGATTTGGCCATATTTTGCGCCGCGGAGAAAAACTCTATACTCGAGAGTGCTCGGTGTTGAGTTTGACATCGTGTCTTCGTCCCGTCCCTCGGGAGACCTCTATGGCGACATTTCCGTAGTAAATCTGCGCGACCTTATCACTGATAGTCTGAAAACAATGGAGTCCCAGCAGCGAGACGAAAGTTTTGAATGAAAACAAATGGACGCGAGCACAAGAGACGCTTACGTCTTACAAGTATCATCTTATGTGTGTGTGTATACGAACCATTTTCTACATTCGCCCGGCACACATGTATAAGCTCGGGTATCTCCATTCATAATAATGGACTGAAATATAAGATAGAACGATTTGCCCTGTAAAAATAGAGGAATCGAACGCGCATTCCGTAGTAAAGGAAAGCGTCATATTTATAACTGACATGCATAACACGTATATGAGTGGCTCACATCTTTTAACGCGTTTATTTTCTATCGTTGTTTCAGATGCCAGAAAACCGCTGAATTCTTTCTTCGCTCTTCGCATCTGCATTCCAAGGTAAGTTGCTTGATCTCGCAACGGTTCTATTTTGCGGAATTTCTCAAGGGTGGCCGCGACGAATCTCACTCGTCATGCGAATGAAATATGACATTTCATGAAATAAAAACCGTGTGACTTTAAATTGCATCGTTTATAAATGTGAATGTACTTTTCATATGAAGCTTTCATTTGATTTTCACTCACAATCAGTGAAACATACGATGTTTATTTTTCTGATACAAAACAAATCATTTTTCTTTTCTCCGTTTCAATAACTATGTATGATGTCTATAAAAAAACATATTTTTACAATTACAAATGGGGACAATTTAAACGTGCATTTTATAAAATAAATGGGCATTTATCCTGAGCATTTAATAAAATTATAGTGCATTAAAATAAACAATGTGGGTCTTTTTGCACGAGCATATGTGTGTATTCGAAAAAATATTTTGATCATTGAAAAAATATCTTTACCTTAAAACGAATAAAACGTGCACTAGAATAAATATATGCTATAATAAATAAAGGATCGGGAATGCCGTAAACGCAAATATGGCAAAATACCAACCGCACGACCATTATTCACAACTTTCATAATAGAATCAGAATGGTCCGAATTATTAAAATGTGATTAAAATTAAATTAAATTAAAATTTTAACAAAAGGAATTTTGACAGGAACAGTTGACATTTGTATAAAGGAAGACTTTACTCTGACGACATTGCCACCTCTCGATCATTTTAATGTTTTTTTTCTATTGATAATTTATTTTTTTTAATGTTCACATTATAATGCTAAAACATTTTTTTCATTACACACTACGAATAAAATTATGCTCAATATTAGATTCTTTAATGCACCAGAAATAATGCACATAGTATATTTATCCAATGCACAAATAATTCGTTTTAAGGGACAACGTATACTTTTTAATTACATGTTTAATCGCACCCATTACAAATTAGCGGTTACTCTTATTTTAAAAATAAACAAACCTTGTCTATTTAAATTTTGAACAAAATTATCCCAACAGTATATTTTAATGACAAACACCGCAGAAACCAAACGAAACGTACTAATCCACAACGTCGAACTCAATCTGTTAACATTAACGACATCGCGTGCCTAATTACAAATAAAATGATGCTCAATACTACATATATTCTTTAATTCATTAGAAATAATGCACATCGTATATTATTCTAATGCGCAAACAATTCGTTTTAAGGCAAAATGAATAGTATTATTTTTCAATGCACAGTTAAATCTCACCCATTCCAAATTAGCAATTACTCTTATTTTAAAAATAAACAAATCGTGTATGTATATTTAAATACAAACTGAACAAAATTATCCCACCAGTATATTTTAATGAAAAACGCCGCAGAAACCAAACGAAACGTACTAATTCACAACGTCGAACTCAATCCGTTAACAATTTAACATTAACGACATCGCGCGTCTAATTACAAATAAAATGATGCTCAATACTAGATTCTTTAATGCATACCGTATATTAATCCAATGCGCAAACAATTTGTTTTAAGGCAAAATGAATAATATTATTTTTCAATACACAGTTAAATCTCATCCATTACAAATTAAGGATTACTCTTATTTTGAAAAAAAAAAAACAAACCTTATCTATTTAAATATAAATTTAGAACAAAATCATCCCAACAGTACATTTTAATGACAAACACCGCAGAACCAAACGAAACGTACTAATCCACAACGTTGAACTCAATCCGTTAACAATTTAACATTAACGACATCGCGCGTCTAATTACAAATAAAATGATGCTCAATACTAGATTCTTTAATGCATACAGTATATTAATCCAATGCGCAAATAATTCATTTTAAGGCAAAATGAATAATATTATTTTTCAATACACAGTTAAATCGCACCAATTACAAATTAAGGATTACTCTTATTTTGAAAAAAAAAAAAACAAACCTTATCTATTTAAATATAAATTTAGAACAAAATCATCCCAACAGTACATTTTAATGACAAACACCGCAGAACCAAACGAAACGTACTAATCCACAACGTCGAACTCAATCCGTTAACATTAACGACACCGCGCGCCTAATTGACACTCAAATTTCAACCCCGCCCCCCCCCCCAACAACACAAACACGACGCATTCGACACGCGCCATATTTACACCATCGAACCATATTAACCACGTCTTCGACACGGCGACGCCAACTGACGGATCGGCGTCGACGGCGCGCACAATTAGCCCTCGCGGAAGCAGGTCGGGCGCTGCGCCCCCGGGCCCCCCCCGCGCCCCCACCCCCCCTGGGCCCCCGTCGGCCCCCGTGTCCGGTGATGGATGAGTCGCGGGCGTCGCCATTAATTACGGCGCGGCCACCTGTCCGACGGGAGAATGTCCGGCCGCTTCCGTGTTTGATAGCCGGCACCCGTAATGAATGCCGTCCGGCGACGAGGAAAAACTGCCGGGTTTCCTTGCGGGTTGCATGCGGGAAATGTCGGGTTGTGTCGTTTGGGCGTTTCGGCCGGAAGGGTTGTCCGGTTTGGGCGCTTGATGAGGAATTTTGGGGGGAGGGTGGTGGATTTTTGTTGGTGATGCTCGGGGAGGGTGATTGTTGATGGGTTGGTGTTTTGGCGATTTTGGATGTGTGAAGTGTCTGATTTAGGGCTTGTAATTTATTGTCATATTTCAATTACCGGTAAACGTTAAATTATTTTTTCTATTACCGGTTTACCGGTTACATACCGGTAAATAAAAAAATAGACGTATGTAGATTAAATGATAAAAGTATAACTGTACATGGCTACTTTTACTAAAAACTACTCCTTGATTGATACCTAAATATTTTCAAACACGTTATAGATGAATAATGTCATATAAATCTATACATATATTTTATATGTAACTTTCAGTGATAAAACTAAAATAAATAATTACTACTCCACCCCAGGTTTGCAAAACCCGCCCCTCACACTCATAAAAGTACCCTTTCAATTTTTTTCGCAATAATCTTATGTTATAATATGCCTACAAGTATATCTGTCCTTAATTCACGATAAAATCTTTTTCGGTAATTGCCGATAAATTTCCTAATTTACCGGTAATTACCGATGGTACGTTTTTGGCTATTTACCGGTGAACCGGTAATGCAAGCCCTAGTCTGATTTGTGTTGAGTGTTTTGATTGGAAGCATGTTTCAATAGTTGCGTTAATAGTTTATAAATATTATGTAGTAAAAAAGTTGTATGGGTTTGGTTTTGTTGGAGCTTTGAGTGCGTATTGTTGATGGATGTTAAGTTGGTGTTTTAATGATTTTGAATATGTGAAGTGTATTCAGTTTTTTTTATTGAAAACATACTACAATAGTTTTCATGTTGAATGAAAAGTTTAATGACTGCTTAATTTGATTCTATGATTCGTTGAAATTTGTCGACGATCAATCAATTAAAATAATTAATAAAATAAGATTTTTTTTCATAATATCACAAAGACGGTTATTAATTAATTCTTAATTTTATAAATTCATATTACATTAAAAAACTAGCAACAATTTAAGATGTTTATTCAGATCAAGTTAAAATTATTAATTACATAATTTTCTTTTATCCAAATTAAAAAAATGTCTTGAGAAAATCATGGTGGTCAATTAGCTTTATTTCGCAGCACTTAAAACCGTTTAAACTAATTAGTGCCTAACTGGCTGGTCCAGGGATACCGGCGTAAAATTGGATGTATGTAACGAGCGGAATCGTGGTGCTTCTTCTACGTAATCCGACGTGTTCCGGTCGTTTCTGTTTTCCGCGTGTCCGCCGTCGGAAAGCTGTACATTTTGGATGTTTGTGTGGGTGAATTTAACGATAAATGCAAATTAAGCTTTTGTTAGTATTGTCAGATAACAAACTAGGCCGGTTCTGTTACGTTGATGTTCCGTGCGGCGTATGCAAAACGTAGCAAGTTCGTTATTCTCTTGGTAATACTTCAATGTTGAGTTGAGTGCATTTGCAGCAAAGCGATCTAAGCAGGGTGCATCTATCTTGATGTCCAATTCGTGTCAAGGTCTTCAATTTATTGCTTCGAATTAAATCGTTTGGTTCTTTCAGTCTGAATTAGTTTTGTTACAGTTTCCCGCTTGTTTAAAAAATGTTCGTTCTCGTTCAGCTATGGTGAAAATAATTGGGCGATTAGTTTTTATTATGATCAAATGTCAAGTGTGAATAGATGACTCATTAAAAAGGTTATTATACAAAGTCGAAAGAATTTAAATATGTTTTTATTATTTTCTTCTATCCAAATAATTTACTCGTGAGCTTAATCGCGTGATAATATTCAACATCATCAAGGAGTTACGTGCGATCGTATAATAAAATAAAAAAACGATGATTCCGCTTGCGAAAATAGTTTCGAATTCGATAAATTTACTTTTCACAACATTCGTATAAATAGTTCGCTAAAAAGTGAAACCCACCTGCGACTGTTCTTAAAATTAATTTATTTTGTATATGAAAATAAAAAAATACGGCGAAGCAACAGATTGATATACGACGAATGCTTTTTTCGTTCGTTCTCCCGGTTACGAGGCCCGACACCTTTATTCAAATTTATGGCGGTCGGTGCCGTTTGCGAATACACGTAACGATCGCGAATTTTCCAATTTTTCCGACATTTTCGAAATTGAATTTTTTCGCGCGCTCGCGCTTTAACGAAATGTTTCATCTCTCCGTTTGGTGTTTATGTTTCGCATTATGTATACTCCCTGAGGAGTCCTTTGAACTAAATTAACGGTATTGGATCGAAACTCTGAAGTGTTTATCGTTATTTTAGAAATATATCATAAGTAAATCTACTTAATCATATGTAAATTACATCAGTTAAATTGCATCTAATTTTATTCGTCGCTTTAAGCGTACGTGCATCATTTCAGCCTGAAACGCTTCCAGGCAACGCTATTTTTGTACGAAGTGAAGCAAAGTTTACAGATGTTACGGTCGCTGTCATATTCTTTTTTGTCTCCTCGTTAGATGCCATTGCAAATTACCCGCGGTACAATCTCACTCTCTTTCTTTCATCTCTTGACTTTCTGCTTTTTTTAACGTCAGTATTACGCGCTGATGCCAAAGTACTCTAATTTTAGGGACGAGAATCCGACACATTTTTTGTAGCCACTAAAGGTTTCAGCTCTCAATTATTCACTTCCCTCACACGCTGTAATGCGAAATGGAAATACACGATTCGTTTGATAAAAAATATGCGAAATTAGATTTTATTCAGAGATAAATTTGATTATCTAGGGCAGATAGTAAATATATTTTTTTTAATTATCAAAAAAAATAATTTATAATATTTAAGGCGATGGCAATTAAGTGGTCATAATATCAAGTGACGCGGTTTATTTTTCAATGACGAGGGTTAGCCGCTCTCGCGTTCCTAAGGCTAGGATTTCGCACTCAAAATTTTCGACAAAAAGTCCTACAAACGTACTACAATTACGCGCCTACATTTTAAAATAAATCCGGGGCAATAAATCCGCTTATTCCGAGAAGTCGTTAATATTTATCGCCCGTCCGTCACACGAATGTTTCGCAAAAGATGCGACCGACAAGAGAGGATTCATTCGGTGGCCGGCGCATATTTTTGCCCCGATTGCACAAGCCGACTTTTCCATCTAGCCGCGGCTGCTATCTTTTTGAAATATGACACTTAATAAATTAACAACGTTCGTGCTGAAAAGCGCGATGCGTTTTTCGTATGAAAAAGCTCCCGAGAGCGAAAAAGCTCGCTCGAACGATTGCGGCCGAACGTGAAAAATGTCCGACTTTGCGCGGCGCGCCAGTGATCGAGCGTTCTGGCTTAGTGTGTATAAACACTTATTAATTTCAACACGGAACTAGACTTTTCTATTTGATCTAATGAATGCTTTTGGTTAGTTTGTGTTATATTCACTTGAATTATTTCTGAATCCGAGCGTGTTGTATGTGTTTGTCCCCAAAATATATTTCATACGTCAGTTTGATTTAAAATCATTTTTTTTATTTTCTATAATAATACCGTGCATGTATACAATTATTATTCATTATTTATTTGATCGAAGTTCTAATGGTTCTTTTGTGTTGTTTTAATACAATGCCTCGGGATTTACTGAAGTCATTCGACACAATGTGCATATTCCGTGAGTGTCGGCACAATGGATACGAATACGACGCGACTACACCATTTAGTATTACCTGAATCGTTACGATAACTGCATTGAATTAAATTTGTTTCAATGAGGATTTTATTGTGTTGGTTTATAGTTATTGCGGCGTTTAAGTGTCTTCGAGCACGACTCTTCCAACTCGCGCGATCCTCGACACTTAATATACGATATCCATTCGCTCCGTGTATATTATTGTGAAACATTTTTCCTTTATTACGTCGGTCATGACAGAAACGAAAGTAGATTTCCATGATTTATTTTATCGTTCAAAATTTTGGCAGCGATGCGAAAGAAACCGTCTATTTTAAATAATAAACGAAAGCTCCGCTGCACCGCCATTATGCCGCATTAGCGCACCGTTTTGAAAACTGCAAACGCGCCCGAACCGTAAATCCGAATTTAATTAATAGCCACGAGTCTGAAACGTATTAAAATTAAAAAAAGGACACGAACCACCGTTTAGGAAGGCCTGCCCGGGGCAAAAGAAAACAACAGGTGCGCCGCATTCCGCGTCCAATATTAATATCCGGGATTAGAGAGACATGCGCGACACTCGCCGCCGCCGCATTCATTTTCCGCGCACGGTGCAACAAATGCTATTTCTGCAGCCGAAGAGCGAATCTCGCGCACTGCGACGGCCATATTTCGCGAAAATTACGCGCTGGGTATGGCGCCGCCATACTGCAAAGCTATCGTGCGGTGCCTATCGCTGGGATGGCGTTATTTCAGGCGGGACGTTGAGGAGCGGGTGGTTGTGGTCTTTGTTTTCTGTGTGGTTGGTGAATGGGTTTTGGGTGTTGTGTTTTTGAAAAAAAATTTGTGTTGGCTTCTTGTTTTAGGTGTAAGTGGTGAATCGTTGGGTGTTGAATGGTGTTTTTGATAAATGGGATCGGTTAATGTATTGTTGGTTTAATTTGATTAGAAATGGCTTCAATAGGTAGTGATAATATCCGGAAAGCTTTATTTTTCATGTATTATCATATAACATACTTGAAAAACATTTTCGAAGTCACGAGCCGCCCCTGGTTATATGATTATGGTAGTTAAAAAAATATTTTCCTTTAACGCTATATGAATCAATGTCACAAAACAATAAAACTATAAAAAATTTATGAAAGGAAATAAGAGTATTTTTTATATGAGATAACGGTATGATGTTCAATTAAATATGATGAAACGCTTTGATTGCATAATTAATAAACATTTGTCTTTCGAAATTCGATGTGTACATGTTTTCATGCGTTCAATCGAACATTCTGTTTATTTGAACTATTCAAATATTGAAATACGATCTAATTAATTTCTAAACAAAACACACCAATCGAAGCGCATCAAGCTTATAATATTTACCAAACGAACTCGACTACGAGACAATTTCCCACGTCGTAAAAACTAAACAAACACCCACCCAAACCGGACACCATCGATTTTACAAAAACGCACCCATCCAACGGCAAAACCACCCGCCGATAAGGCCATCGAGTACGGGCGCACGCACGCCTTCCAGATATTGCCGGGCGACTGATATTGCGGCCAAGTTTGTCTCTCCCGGTCGCCCATTTCGCAGTAATTGCTTTTCATAGCAGAACCGATACTCGTCGCCCATGGGCGGGAAGGACGGGACTCCCTCAGCCGTTTAATACTACCCAAATTGCTCGGGTGTGTTGGGGGTGGGCGGCGTTCCGCCCCCTCGACGTTCATAATGATAACGCTCATAATCGCAAGCCGGCTCGCTTCTCTCTCTCTCTCTCTCTCTCGTTTTCAATAATGTCTCCTCGGGCTGTGGCTGTTTTCTGTTCCTTTTGCGTTTTTATTCGACTTTTTTCCCGCGTTGTCGGGTGGTGAAATCTTCAATAATGGCGTTTTCGATACGGCGATTGAATATTGAGGCTTATTAACGACGAATGAATGTTCGAAATGAGCTCCGAGTTCGTTGACTTTTGGAATAAAATTCGGCAATGTGTGTTGTCGATAATGTGTTCGTTTCGATTTAATTAAACGTGATATGTGGAGTCGTTATATCCATCGCTAGTTGATCCGAAAACATCCGACTTATATTATCTAATAGAATTTTAACGAGGTCGTAAAAATATATTAAACATATTTTACGACGGATCTAAAATAATATCTACTTATCATAAAAATTCTCCTTGAAAAATAGTATTTATTTTTCGGGATCGAAATAAATAAAAAACGATGATGTCGCATAAAATTGCGACATGGGCCATTATCCGAGTGCGCACATACGCCCGGCTACGAACAAAGCCCGGGCCAGGAAGTAGTTGTCCGCAGTTTGGCGATGCGCGTGCTTTTTGTCGAACCACTTCCGGTCCAGCCAGCCGCTCCTCCGCTACCACTTCCGCCGCTAAACAACACCGCCAGAGCCTCCCAAGGGATGCTCGTTGCGATGTGGGTGAAAAACAAAGGGCCACGGAGGGTTTTTTGCGATTTTATTCGCGAGCTCGAATACCGTTTCCGCAGGACAATGCGTTTTGTGTTGGTCGAAATTTTTGTGTTTTTAAAAATTTCGGTTGATTAATTGTATGGAAAATATATTCGATTGTTTGGGGTTGGGTTGTGCTGGTTTGGGTGAGTGTGTGCGTTTTATTTCGATTGTCATATTGTTCGGGTGATCTGTATTTATGTATAATGATTGTTAGTCGCTGGGAAATTATCGAGTTTTCGCAACGCTACGTTCAATGGCGCTGCTGCAAAATATTGTGAGATAATACCGACGTCCGCAAATCCTTTAAGATATGATAACAATCCTTTCGCGCCGAATTTCACTTCAGCCCTCCCACGTTCCCTTGGGAAATCGTTCTCGATGCGGAGTCGTTTCAACTTTTCCCCTCAAAATATTTAAAAAAAAAACTTCATCTCTTGCCGGTTTAATCCGTTCTTGCAAAAATAATTAACTTTAAGGTCGACCTCTAACTAATTGTTTCAATCTCGTTTCCCTTTTTCGGTCGGATACTCGCTGCTTAAATTCTTGTTAACTCCAAATTATCCGTTCAGCTAACAAAACCAACTTAGGTCAATTTTTTCACCCTTGTATAGTCGATTAATGCGCATTTTCACCTTTGCGCTCTTTATTTTTTTCCGAGACTTTTATCAACTTCTTTGTTTCAATATTTCCAAATTTTGTATATTTTCAACGTATTCCGAGCACATACAATTCTAAATTTATTTCAATTTTGTATTCAGTGTGTAACGCAGAAGATACGTCCGTACTTAAAAAAAGTCGACATCGTTTTTCAACGCGAATTCTATTGAAGAAAAAAGCTCTCTTACGAGTTATTTTCAACTCAATTTATCCCAAAATTGCTGAAATACGACGCGGTCCTTTTATCCGCGCACCCTTTCACTTGCGTTCGATAAACACGCGTTCAAAATGTCGATTGTATTATTGTATGAAGAGCAAAAAAAATTGTGATGATATAAATTTTATCCTTTTGTGCTCGGTGAGGGGCGACTTAGCAACCTTATTGATAGTGTACGCGTTTTTTTTTCCTTCTTCTCGGCTCTCTTTTTCTCTGTATTCTGGCTCCTATTGAAAAACCCACCCTTTTCTTCGGCGGGGCATGTTTCTTTTATTCAAAGCTTTTTAGCGCACTTTCTTCGCGGGACTTCTGTCTGATAACAGTGTGCTAGCGTCCCGTGTCCCTGCGGCCTCACATTTTCGCGTTAGCCATAACTGAAAAGCAACAAACCCGCCCTTATCCAGAAGCCGACACTATACAGAATAGACCAGCTCCATCCAGGACGATGTATTTATTTTTTGACGCCGCCAGATTTATCGGATCCTCGTGACATTCGTACGTTTCAGCTGAAAAACACTAAATTTAGAAGGACGTCGAGCTTACCCCGTTTCGGGATGTGCCCGCGTGCTGGGGTCATTCGTCATCGCTGATTTATTTCATGTTCAAAAATTGCGCTTCGCATTTATTTTTTTTCGTCGCTCTTCATTTCTGATAATTTTGGCTCGGGGGTATTTTTTTCGTCGAAATTGTCACGATTTGTGTTAGAAAACGCAGAAACGCGGCAAAGACACATTAATTTTGAACGCAAACGTGCGTCATTCGCTCAAAGTTATTTCTCAATTAACGTTTCGAATATTATGTGGTCTTGACACATTTGTGTATTTTACACGTACTTTTGCGTTTATTTTTATTCGATATCCGTAAATTCGGATGCAACATATTAAACGAACATCACTAACAGTTTTATTGTTTACGTCTGTATAAATCGACTATTTTATTACATGAAACATAATTTATTTATTTTCGTATTATTTTAACGCGTTTGTTCTTGTAATTGCATGAAAATTATCATTAAATAAATCAAAATATTTTATTTATAATCGTTGAATAAATTGTATAATGATGACAGAATTAATAACAACGTAATCAACGCGATTCACAAAATTTCAGTTATCATTTTATTAAATTAAAATCTTCGCAAACAATAAGACTGTTTTCAAGTAATCATGTAATATAATTGATTAAAATAATATTGTGTGTTACGTCATGAAAGCTCGAAATTTCCCCGTCGACCATAATTATCGGTATCAAAACGGCACGCACACTCGCAAAAGCAAAGCGTACACGTTTTGCTCGCGTTATTTTAACAACGACCAGATAAGATAATAGTAATTGTAGTAGATTTACGGGTCACATAAAGCGAACAGACCGTCTTTAATTAAACCTTTCCCGGTTAAGAGTGGTCGTGCGCGCGTTCGGTACGTTTCTCTCGCCGGCAACGGAACTTCCTCGCTCTCTTAATTTTCTCGCTTTTCCACCGCTGAAATTTCGCCATATACACTTATATACGAATCGGATAAGAGTATTTCCACGATCGGAGAATTAACGTGTCGTATCCGATCGACGTTTGACCGTAGCCGATGTCACGGGATCCGCGCGAGTGACAGCCCGAATCAACGTAGATAGACGTGATTGGCAAAATATATATGGCTGATGGCCAATGACGTACACTGATGGGATGGACATGATTCGATATGTGGGTCCTTTGGGTGCGAATGGGGAATGGCTTGTTGTTGCATCGCAGATTGCTCCTTTTTCGCGTGTCCTGCTTTGTCTGGACGGTGGTGTTGCGGTTCGCTCCATTTATTTTTTAGCGGTGTTACATCAGACGCCACGGTTGGCCGAGTTCAGCCTTCGCAGTAAAAATAGCAAATTCCGAGGAAGTAATGGAATTAACCGCGACGCAACGTCTGCGCAGTTCCATACAGCGGTCACCAACCCGATACGGACGTGTATGTGCCGTGAGATTTATTCGTTTTGTTGTTTGAGTGTTGAGATGTGTTTTTTTTTAAATACAATAAAAAAATTGTAATTGCAACTTCTGGTTAGTTTATGCGCTTTTGATTCGTGCTAAAATGTAAGGTTTGTTCTTGTGTACTTGGGGAATATTATGTTTCATTTTAATTGAATTGCGTATAAAATTTAATAAGTTTCACACTCACACAACCATTATACATAATATTTCCCCCAACGTATCTCAAATAGCATGAAATGAGAAACCGCAAAACTACATTCAATAAACAAAATCTCGAATCTAAAAATACATTTTATGCACCGAATATAATTAAAATGTGCATAAATTTAGCACTCTGTTAAAATACACTTATCGCATTTTCCGATCTCATATATAATATTGTTGGCCGTGTAAACGATCTCGAGATGTTTCAATTTGTAACGAAACGAATAAATTTCCATATCATTCATATAATACGATGATTTTTCAAAATTTTTCATAACAATCAGTTTCAAACACTATTTTTCTATTAATTTACCTAATGCACCCGACACGAAAGAAGA
The DNA here is from genome assembly GCA_009617725.1 of Hydropsyche tenuis. Lineage (NCBI taxonomy): Eukaryota > Metazoa > Arthropoda > Insecta > Trichoptera > Hydropsychidae > Hydropsyche > Hydropsyche tenuis. The sequence continues at coordinate 1,866,289 of VTON01000036.1, forward strand.
CACCGCAGCCACCAAAGAAAGCCTCGCTCCTCGTTCAAATTAACTATGAACACGTAGAGGAAAGCACACGACACAACAACGGCGCCCCCAGACGGCTGCGCCCCCATGGGGCGGAGCACCCCACGTAAATAACGTGGAATAATCCGCGCGCGCACCTGCACGCCTCGTGTTGTTATAAATTCGACTAAAGCTGCACCTAATTTGACTCCGGCGCCGTGTAACACTATTATCGTGGCCGCTGCCGCTTTAATGGGTCGCGAATTCGCCACTGCTTCGAATTATTTGTGTCGTTCCCTCGTGTGGGAGGTGAATCGCTTTAGTGGTGTGGAGGTGTTCTTGGATGCTGGCTTGATGGGGGTGGGTTGTTTGTTTTTGGGAGATTCGAGCGGTGAAGGTTTTCGGTGGGTTTTGATGAGTTGTTTGTTTTTGTACTGATAGGAAAGGTTGATTGGTTTGAAAAAGTGTTTTGATGGATGTGAGTTGTTTTAATCGGTGTAGAAGATGTGTGGAGGAAATTGGATGAGAGTGAATCAAAGTAGATGGGAGTGAAGTTACCGTATTGGATATAACAACGATGCAATAGAGCATCTGTTTGTATAGTGATGTAAAAATTCGATTGGGATGGTTGTTTGTTTTAGGAGATTTGTGCGGTTCAGTTTTTGTGGATTTTGATGAGTTTTTATAGTAATTCGGAAGATTGATAGATTTGAAAAAGTGTTTTGATGGATGTGAATGTGTTTTAATTGGTGTAGAAGGTATGTGGAGGAAATTGAGATTGAATCAAGAAGGAGAAATATTGGAGGGGTCTTCATATATCAGGGACGTCATTTCAGATTTTTCCAAGGGGGGGCAGGTCAAAAATTATTAGACGCTTTTCAAAATTATTCGAACCCCAAAAATTTTTTCACTAAAAAAAGGTCAACACTTTTTAAAATTATTCGAACCCCAAAACTTTAGAAGGGGAGCAACTGCCCCCCATGCCCCCCCCCCCAATGATGTTCCTATAATATAGCATTGTATATTATGTAATAATGATGCAATATAGCGTCTATTATGTATTGTTTTGTATAGTGATGTAAGGATTTGATTAAGTCGAAGTTGTGATGTCGTCATAAAGACAAATATAATAAATGAGCCGGTGGAATTCTGCTTTCAATAGTCTTGATGTAAATTTAGATTATTACTATAAATATCAACGAAGGAACTTAATATAATATTAAGTAGAACGCGTATAATAAACAGAATGAAGTGTTTCTGTTTTCTCAATGTGTTTAACGATATCGAATCGATTTTTATTAAAATTATAATATAAATTTCATCAAATATAATAAGCAAATTAATTAATTTTTAAAAATTTCAATTCAATTTCTCTTTTTCAAATATAATTGAGAACAACAAATTGACATCGACAAAAACTATCAATTTTTCTGCGTCTTCATGACAATTGAAAAATGATTTGGAGAAAGAGATCCATAAGTCGTCTCCGCTTAAAAAATACTCAATTTGCATATTTTCTAATGAGACACAGAGAGAAAAAGTCATTGAATATATCAAAATAGTTTGACGTGTTTTGCTTTGAAGTTGAACGACAGTTATGTTTCCATCGCGACATTCGTTGCTATTAATCATTTCGCATCTTCTGTTGCGCCGTTTTGGCATGTAGATGCACAATTATTATGTTTGTAAATATTCTAAAAGTAGTTTGAGGTTGATGCATAGCTATTTTACTATCGAGCAGTTGATATTGGCATCCTCAATCTAGATGTTTTGATTAAAATTTATTGTTTGGTCAATCAAGTAAATAATTTCATTTTATTTGTTTAGGAATTTTAATATTAAAACGTATTTTTTTCAATTTAAATAATAAATTTTTCGTATTGGAGCTTTCTTAAAATTTATGCGCAAAGATTTCAAAATATTTACCGAATGTCAAATTGTAATTTGAATCTTTTGCTAACGTGTGGATTTAAATATTCAGAAAATTTAAAATTTTTCGTATTTCGAAAAGGCTGAAAATAGAAAATGCAAGTGAAATTCTTCGACAAATTTAAAAATCTGTATTCGCACCTGCTACACTTTCCAAATTTTATTTTTTATTTTACTTAAAATGGTTTCCATATTTTACATCGATAATGAAATTTCAAAAGAAGACACGTTCGCAGAAATAAATTGCATTACCTCTTTCACAATATTTCACCGTAGAAAAACATCGAATGGAATATTTTCATGTTTAGTGCACACAATAGATTTCCGAACACACCGACACTGCAAACGCTCAATATTCTGTCTGCAACCAAACAAACATGGCTGAAAATTTTCAAGGGTCCAACAACGCCAGGGAAAAGTTTCGTCCTCGCATCTACTTTACAATTCTCAAAGTGGATTTCGATTACCGAACGCGTAACAACGTACATGGTGTCAAAACGGCATCGCCGAAGCGTCCTCTGCCTCACCAAAGACGGTGTTAATGGAAAAGAAGAAGCCGCAACGTCTCGGCTATATTAAATTCGCGTTATGTGTTTAGTTTGCGGATAACTCGACCCGTCCGAGTACGAGTAATCCTCAATTGAAATTCAAAGCGCGGCTGTCACGGCCAGGTTAAAAGCTGGCTGTTTTTGTGCTAGCTCGGCGCTTCCCCGAATGAGCTTTTGCATTTGAAATAAGGCGGCTCGAACGAATCGGCCACAACAGCGGCCGGAGGGGGAAATAAAACAATGCGGGAGAAAAAATCTTATCTAATTTCGCAGTTTTACGAGCCGGGGAAACTCGTTAATTTGAGGACTAGCAGACGCCACTTTATAAATATTAAGTGTCTGTTCGCGTTGTTCGGCGTCGTCTTGACTCGTACTCTGAGTGTATACTACAGCCCGCTTGTGGACTATAATGGTGCAGCGATCTTCAAACTTTCCAAAGACAATCTTTTCTATATTATACTAAACCATATTATTTTTTATATCTTTAAAACTCTATGATGCTATAGATATTGAAAAATCTCCTTCTCCGACGTTTTCTTCATAACTTACAAGAGTAGCAACCTTCTAATTCTTCTATCTTTCTATAATATTTGAAAATCATCAACTATTTTACTTTTATCTAATATATAAATAATACAATGTATGATGTAACAACTATTTTTTCCGAAAATTACAATTCTCCGTTTTTATTCCCCCATTTTGGTGGTCTCAGATTAACGCGTATAAAAATCGCGTTAATTAAAAAAAGCGACGAGAGCCGCTCCTCGTAAATATTGAAAACGTTTTCCTCATCGCACATTATAGTCGAAAGTCTCCGATGCAAGTACCCATCGCATGCACGGACACGTACTTACATTTATACAATTGGCCTTTTATAATGTATTCCGCACGTTGTGTAATATAGCGTTTTACCCTGCAACCCCCGCGTGAACGTAGCGCTTTCCTGGTCATACCTAATGGAGGTTTTAGCATTTCTACACACCCCATGGCTGGCCGAGGTGAATATTAGAATTATTCATACGGACTTCCTCTATTAAATCTTTGAATATATTGTTGCGTATTGTGCACATAACAATCCGCTGAAATCTTATAACATTCATAATTTATTATTTCGGCACACACCGCGGGTAAATAACGCGTTGCTGAATACGCATATGACCACGGAACGATATTTCGTGAAATAAACACTCAATCCTCTTTTTACACGGTTCAAGGAAGAAGAATCGATATTTTTTTTACACAGTTTTTTCACTTTAGCATGGTATATAAAAACAATTGTATTATTATGCCGCAATGGTAAAATTCGATGCAAGTATAATTATATGTATGTAATTATAGTTATTAAATAAAAAATTGCGATGTTTTTTGATAATTTTATTTGTTAAATTTTTTGTACATTACACATTTTTTATAAAGTAAATTCGAATGAAAGTTCTATCTAATTATATTGATGGAACCTATTTCCAATTTGTATATGGTCACCGTATATTTTTTTCAAACGGTAGTCTCTAAAAAATATCCTTCGTCTAAAAAGAGGATTGGGTGTATATTGATTTATTTATTAATCAACTGTACTAGTTTTTGACTAAATCAAATATCTATAAAAAAACTTATTATACTGTAGATATAGTGGACATTTTTATATTACATAATATCCTATTCCAAATGTTTGCGCAAAATCTCGAATAATTGGGGTGAATATTTATGACGCCAAATGTGTCCGAGCCGACGTCCAAAAGCATTTTTCGTTATGTAAAAGGCGATATTCCCAAGAGACTCGCGAAGCGTTATGTGACACGCAATTTATCGTTCTTTTTTTTTAAATTTAAACGTTATCAGATCTCGGCCGAAAAGCGTGTGCCAAAAGTGTGCGAATGTGAGGAGTTCTCGCCGCCGCGGCCCGCGCACAAATCATGCGAATTTTACAGAAACAAAACCCATAAAAGAAAATTACAATGAAATATGAAGACAGCACAGCGGCGGGCTTATTTAGGCGATCGCAAGCCACCGTAATGGCCCGCGCGCACCTACTTACCCACTGTGTCTGCTCTAAATGAAGTACTGCTTCTGCTTCCCTCTTAATTCGCTTACTCGTTTTTTTTTTTTACGATTATTTTCATTTTAAATATCTTCACTTCGTTAAGCCGGGAGAAGGGCTCTCGAATAAATCCTTTTTTAAACTCGTATTTCGCAAATTCGCTACGCTGCGCGTTCTATAATGCTCACTTTTATACCCCGGCGACAGTTCATCCCGCGACGTTTTGGGGACAATCGGATAACTTGGGATTTATACATTTTGTGTGTACTTTGTGTATTTAGAATGCGTGTATCGTACGGAGATGTTTATTTATTTGTGTTGTGTTTTTAAAACGGATAAATCATGCGAAAATTTGACCTTTCGTTTTTTGCGCAAATTCGAATCTTTAAATGGCATCGGTTATAAAAAGATTGTTTGTAAATATCTAAATATGGCTTTACGTTTATACGTCGGGTGATTGAAATAAAATACAATCTCTTCTTTCTAGTTGTTGTTTTATTTTTAAGATTATCCCTTTTATAAAAAAATAAACTGATCTGAAAAAACTCTCATACTGACAAATACATAGATAATACTATTTTTATTTCAATACAATATACCCTTGATTATCTGACTGCGGATTATCCGGTTCGCGAATTATCCATGCCTAAAATACATTCAATCAATTTTTTAAATTTAATTACGAAACAAACCACCTGATGCAATAATGTGTTGTATATTTTGTTTGGATAAATATTTTCTTGTAATATAATATTTATGTTATTTTATAAATTTATTAAATAAAATCGGCAGTATTTAACCTCTGTTTTGAAGTTGTCATCGGCGCGACAGCCAAAATATGACAGAATTTGTTCAAATTTTTCATTTAATTTATACTTTTTGTCACAAATGTGGTCCTTACCCGTATTTTTTAACCTTTTTTCGTTTATTCATGCCCACCTCCTCAGCATTAGCCCAGATAATCGAGAGAACACTACACGTTAAAATAAATAAAATAAAAAGAAGTTTCAGCCATCATAGAACGATCACGATCGCTTTTACAACATTTTTTTTACATCACTGAAAAAGAAGCATCTTTAATCTCGCCAGAGTTAACTCCGAACTGATTGCCGTCTTTACACAGCAAAGCTAATGTACTCCACGGGCAGCAAAACGAACGCGACGATAGAGTGCACTGCGCCTTTTCCCAACTCGAACAAACTCGAAATCCGACTCTCTCATACATTTCGGTCACGTCCCGCGAACGAATCGTGGAAAAATCGGATACCGCATAAGAATGCATTGCACACCAGAAAAGAACACGGCGCAATCTAGATTCGGCCGACGTACGAAAATTCGAAACTGCGCAATTCTGGCGGCCATAGGCTGTCTGCTTTTGCCGTTCTGCTCTGTGCTTGCTGCTGTGGTCTTTGGCTAATTGGAGTGGGAATTATAAATGGATGACGGCCGGCTCATTCGTCTTATAAATATGTAACGTTGAACGTTCGGGGCGACGTCCACGACGAGATGACGGGAACAATGCAGGTGGGACGTTGAGTCGGGTGACTGTGATTCATTGTTCGGTGGATGGATTTTTAGTTGTGTTGGTTGGGTTTTATTGAATGTGTGTGTATTTGGGTCATTTGTTCTATATTTATGAATTGTTTTTGTTTTATATTTGGAACGGGAGATTATAGAGTAATTAGATTTCTGCACTTTAGAATTAGGGGATTTAATGAGAGAGGGTGAAATGTTTATAAAATGTTATATAAAATATTTCATTTTATTTTTAAGAAATAATTTTATAAAATATCATTTGATTTTTAATGGTTTTGGCCTTAATGAATACACCGGTTCTCACAGATCAGTGAAGCTAAACGACAATTGTTACGGTATATACGTATGTCCATACCGTTTGATCTGACAATGAGACCATTTAGCAAGAGATGATTTTTAGTATTTAAACTCTTTCAAAAAATTATCTTCCCATTGTTTCTATGCGATAAGAATGCGAAGAAAAACTTCTGAACTTCCAATCAATATCTGAAAAACCTTCCCCTACGGTAAACATTGTATTTTTTTTTTTTTTGTTCCTTATCTGGTGATCCTGACATAGGTAACCACTTCTTCAATGATTGTCATAAGAAATGGTAACTGACGTGGTTTCCCGTTGCCTTCTTCAGTGACATGATGTATGAGAGAGAGAGAAGGAGGACCAACCCAAACACGCGACATGTTTCTTATGAAAAAAATATTTTGATCAATCAAATTTACATGAAATGAGAAAATTTTATTTCAACATAAGACACAATCCGATTTTCACGATTAGACGGATGCGCACCCGACGCTCGGCAAGCAGGCAGTATACGGTCTGGTGTCCACGAGGGTTGATAGCCGAGGTGCAGGTTCTATTATCTGAACGAGAGCGCGGAGACTCAGCGCCGTAATGTTAATAACGTGCCACAACTCACCCTGATTTATATGCGGCTGTTAGCAGACGCCCGCCTCTTCACGACCGACACCACCCCACCCACCAAAACACCACAAAACCACCCCATCTAGCCAGTCTTCCCGCTGGAACGACCCCCCAACGCCACCCCCTGCATCCACGTCTTGTCGCCAAAGTGCACTTAAATTATATTTAGGCTGCCCCCGTGCACACGAGGTGCACTAATAAACGTCACCTCGCATTATGCTGAAACGGCGGGTTTCTTTTTATCGGGGAAGCGCGGATCCGCCGTTTTCGCCGGGATGATTTGTGCGAAATTTTAACGCGCGGATTAGCGCCGTTTTCGTGCGGGATTATCGCGGATTATGGGTGTTATGTTGGGTTCGAATTGAAGCGATTAGTTATTAATTGGAAATTTAGAGATAGGAAATTATCGCGTGATCGAAATTTTAATTGAATATCGATAAATAGAAATATGTTGGATTGGTGAATTTAGTTTTTCTTTTATGATAAATTGTGTGAGTTTCTTTAAGTATCTCGAGGAGTGCATGAAAAAATTTATATGAATTTTGTCTCATTGACTGGTGTTTATATTAATTTAAAAAAAAATTCTTATACAAGAATATTATTTAGGGCAATGAAAAAGATCATATTATATATTGGTTTCAAGAAATTTAAAAAGTAATCATTAAAATTAAATGTCAGTTTTAATATTTGATCGACGGAACGACTCATCAGACACATATTAAGATACTAGTCTATAAATGTCATCATTTTCGACATACACCCAATCCTCTTTTTGCCCGGTTCCGAATTTATTTTTTTCGAACCGATTATTTTTTTCCAAAAAATAAAAATAAATAAAAATAATATTATTATGTATAAAAATAAATAAAAATAATATTATTATGCCACAATAGTAAAATTAGGTGCAGGCTACAATTATAGTTAATAAATAAATAAAAAATTATGATTTTTCACTTTAACACTATTTAAAAATAAATAAAAATATGATAATAGCATTATGCCACAATAGTAAAATTAGGTGCAGGCTGCAATTATAGTTATTACATAAAAATTTTCAATGTTTTTTGACGATTTCACGTGACGAAGTTTTTCCACATTGCACGATTTTTATAAAGTATATTTACATGGAACTTCCTTCCAAATATACTGATGGAACCTATCTTCAATTTTTATATGGTCACCATTTTTTTTGCTCGGTAAGTAGTCTCTGGAACGTATCCCCTGTATAAAAAGAGAATTGGATGTATATTATTTCAATCACAACTTAATTTTCCATAAATTTTCTTGAAAAATATTTCGAAATATAAATCAACCATTATTTTAATTCCGAATGACTTATCTCAGTTATCTGCCATTACAAGCTTATAACAAGTCACTCTCTCGTGCACAATTTCGAGCGATCAACCATAACAGAGACCAGTTCTTATCCTAAACTTAGCAATACAGAACAATCACGAAAGAGCCACGTTCGAAACAAAGCACCTCAAACGCCGACAAAACAAGAAAAGTCTCGGGTCGGGGTTCATTATTGGTCGCGCGGTTCATCACTGGCGAGCCACTCTTTTGCGGTGGTATGGGGCGGACAACGCCGTCATCTGGCCGCCGTCGAAGGGCCGAAGGGATGCCATCTGAGGGCGGAAAAGAGGGCGGAAAAGAGGGTGGAAAAGGAGGCGGACGAGTTCCAGGGGGTGGGCGGGGTGGGCTCACTTTGCGCGCCAGACTTAAGCGTTCATCGGTTTCTTATTAAACGCGGTCAGGCGTCGGGAACTTGTTGTGGTTTGGGTGTTTATGAGGTTTTTTATTGGTTTGGGTGGGGTGAGGTTTTATTTTTGGTCGGTTTGTTCGCTAATTGAGGAAATGTCTCTTTGTTGGGTGAAAAATGCGGTGATTCGTTTGAATTGTATGATCCAGTTTTGTAATTGGATAATTTTGTTATGGTGAGGTGCGATGTGTGAATAAATTGGGAGTGTGTGTTGAGCTTTATTGTGTTTGATATAGTTTGACATTGATGATGTTTTATCATTTGTGATTATTTCGTGGATAATGTTATGAAATAAATTCACCGTGAAAATTATACGTTGGAAAATCGAATGTCATTTTTTCATCAACCTAGATTTTTTTTCTAAAAAACTCTTGTATAAACACGTTCAATAAAAATCTATAAAAAAACTAAAATATACAGAAAATTCGAAATGTGCAATACTTCGGCTATGCAAACTGTGCATTTACAGACAACCTTCACTCCACGGACGAACACACCGACCGTGGCCATCATACGAACGACAATCCACACAAAACCTTACCTAACACCGACGAAAACGGTTTCCAATCGCTGTCGTATTATTCGCCGTCGGCTACCGTTCCATTTCCATGCCGGCGAAGAGCGGAGGGTGAACGAAAACCCACCCCCGCTTTCAACCCCGACGAAGAAGATCGCGGGCGAATAATTGCCGCATGCCGGGCATTTTTCCATCGCTCCCCGCAGAAATAATTAAACGCCCCTGAAGCCGCTCCTGCGGAACACCCGGTACTTACAGCGAATTCCGATTTACCAGCCTCCTCCTCCTTCGCGTCGTTTCCATCCACTTCTCTCTCTATATAAGGACATAAACAAAACTCGGCTCTGGAGCACCAATACTAGGCTGGCCGACGTCACTATTGTATGCATGGTTGCTAATTTTTGTTTCCGTTCAGTTCTCACGCACGATAGTGTGCGCTCGCTGTTTAATTCGAATATTAATGTATTCCGTTTTTAATTAAATATGTCGGGAAAAAATTGAGATACTTTTATTGCACGTTTGCAAAATATAAAAAAAAATGGAAAGCAGTCGGCTCGTGCATATAAAATTTACAACCTCGCCAAGGGCCATTTTACGACCAAAATTTTATTGAAGTACATGCGATACCCACTTTTTATTTTGTAGTGAATGTAAAAATACGTTTTTGTACATGTTTCGCAATTTGAATATGGGACGGAAATAATATATTTAATAATTTTGCAATGCCAAAAACTATCAATAAACACTTGCCGAATATAATTTCCACTCTTTCTCATTTGTACAAATAAATTTCAACACAAATCTAAATTGCAGACTCATTAAGCGACCAGACAACACCTAAATTTATCTGAAACCGCATCGCATTATCGGGTTTAGCCAACCGACCTCAAATTCAACGACCGTTTTCACAATATTTTATAGGAAACTGTAGCAGTGCACAAAGTGCATCGTTAAAGCGCGAACTGCGAAAGGTCTGAAACGGGTCCCGTTTCGGTCTGCGAATCCGTCCTGAAACAAAAAGGTGTCTGGTGTGGTCCGCGCTCGCTGACCGTGAACTGACTTACGGAATGGCCTGCTTGTTTCCCGGGCAACACGAAAACGCTCAATTATTCACAATGGGGATTTTCAGGGGCCCCTTTCGCTCCGAAACCGCAATCTAATACTGAAAATTTGGCCGCAACCACCCCGCGAGAGTTTGAACCGAGTGACCCGCTTACAAAGGTCCCGAACCCGAACCAATAAATTAAAGTTAATAAATAACAACTTCACCTGGCCGTATACTTTCGATGTTTCGTGTTTGTGTGTGTGTTTGTTCGCCCGTACGTGCTCGAGAGTCGGGTCGTTTGCGTTTTCGAAAGGAAGATTCGAACTGTCGTTATTTATGAATCGGTCCTAGATGAGATATTGAAATGTCACGGAAACGAATGAAACACGCGAATTGTGTAAAAAACGAGAGTTGCAACGGAGCTTAATCAATATTTTATAAATCGTTTCGGTGGAAACAAAACAGCGCGTATCCATCATCGCGCTGGAGTGAATATATCACGCTGAGTATTATATTGTACGTGAATTATGGATATTTGTAAGCGACTTGGAAAAATTAACGTGCGAAAGTTTCGCCGATTTTGAATAATTAGCGGGCTATGTCTTAATTTTAATGTTTAATTTCCCCGGTTTTCTTTCGATATGCTAATTTCGGGCAATTTATGGCTAGTCGTTGTATTGCGTCCATTAAAAATTCATCAGATAGCGAATCAAATTGTAATTTTAATGATTTACTAACACTATCACTTTCGTTGTACGTGTTTTGCATAAAATTATTTTATCTAATAATATATTTTTTATTGTTTCAGGTATGTAACATCCATGAATCTGAACCATCACGACACTATACGGTATAATTTAATTTCTCTAATTGCATCCACAAATTTTCGGATAAACCCGATGTAACACAAAATTGCCAATTTGCTTGATATTATCACACAACACAGTGCATTTGCAGCGGATATAACACCAGTCAATGCAAGTTAAACACGTCGAAAACCCCCGCTTTTGAGGTCATTTTGCACACATTGTGCGCACAACTCTCGCTCTCGCTAATTTGAAATATTGACCGAATTTAATAATTGATATTCGCGAACGCGAACGGGAGAGGTAGCGCGCGCGAGTTCGGCAATTTCGCGTGTTTCAACATTATAAATAACACTTTTAGGAATATACGTTCCGGCGCTGCGAAAGTTTGCAAGATTATTCCGAATAAATTTACACAAATAATAATATCTAGCTCGTTACGATATCCGCAACGTATAGAAATTTAAATTGTATAATTTACTATTACACCGCGCACGCTGCTCACTCCCCCGCGTTCTGCTTAGAATATAGAGGACGGTCGAGGGGGGTAATTTATTTTATTTCGTGCTCGCTCATTTCAAACAAATTCAAATCTTCCGCAAGTCACTTAATTTAACTTATGGGCCGCGGAAATGTGAGAAAGTTTCGAAATTTCGATAAATTAAGCGCACTCTGAAATTTGACCCGATTCCGCGGAAAAAATCGCCAACATAAATCACTTTTTTGATAGTGTCGCTTTTCGAACGGTCCGCGAATTTGTTGCTATTCTACACGAAAATCTTCGATTGCGAAAAATTGAAAACAATTCCAATAAATCTCGTGACGGATAAGAGCGGTGTGGGGCACGATTTTATAAAACTGGGTTAATTTATACGTAACTTTCGAGCTTTATTCGTATGAAAATACATAAATTTTCCTCTTGATATCCGAGCGCGCATTCCTTTGATCTTGAATTTGTTATTTAGTTCGGTATTTATAGATAAGAAAATGCTTTATTTTATATTTCTTTAATCCAATTTTTTGAAAAACGATTCGTGTGGTCCGAGGCGCATCGACCGCTTGCACACATTAACATTACAATTGTGTGCACCGGTTTTAACAGTTTACCCAGCAACAGCTCTAAACTGCTTTCTCTCGGCTTCTTCATTGTCCTGTGGCGGAGTTTGGAACGTCACGGCGTCTAAACGCTACCTTTTTGCAACGTTGGTTAGAGCCCGCAGTCTGGCCGCATTCTACCATAGCCGCACGTTTTGCTGCATTTTTTTAGTATATTTTTTTTACATTTTCAGAGTCCTTGTCTGGCTCGGAACGCGTCCTCATTATAAAATTTACAGAGTTAATTAACCCGCCTTTTAAATGCGTTTTTTATAACGACGTCGTATTTTTTGTTAATGCGATTTCGACGCGCGGTTCTCTCGTCTCGTTCCGACTTATCATGCATTCGCGATTTTGTTTTATTTCGTTTCTATACTCCGACTGATCGGCTGATATCTTCTTGAGTGTGCTGATGGACATACTGCGTCTTAAAATAATTGGGTATAAGTTAAATTTCGAATAGATCTTAGACGTTTCCTGAATGTTTGTCTGTTACTTGTGTTTCTCGAGATATTTAGACGGATGTTTTTATTTCTTCCGCCGCTGACGGGGCGTATAAAATCACTGTTGATTACGAAACATTTTTACCGTCGTTGATTCTATAGATAAGTTTCCTTATAAAATAAAAACTTTCAGATGAAATTTAACACGTCGAGAAACTTTGACTCTCTAGCACATTTCCGAGCGAAAACATTCATGAATAAATCACGCTCCCGCGCAGCTTTTGCGCCGCGAACGTCCGCCGGTTGATACGAAAAGTTCGTTGCGAACTATGACGTGAATAAAATCGCTATATTTTTTTCGGCGCGAAGGAGGCCCGATGCAAAGACAAAGGAGAATCCGTACCATCCATTCGATGAAAACGGATAACCCATTTTTCGAACGAACTTCCAATACGCTGAAACAAGAGTAATGACTACGAAAAATTTTGCTGAATCGTTTCTGAGAATTTTTCAAAAACCGCAATTATATATCTAACCACCCACTTTATATAATTATGTGCTTCGTTTCATTTCATTGACAATTTCGATTGAAAACAAAATTGCCAACGCCGAAGCAATCGGAAACGCGAAAAGGTCGCAAAACACACGCTCGGGCGGAAGCAGGGAACCGCCCTTCGGAATAAGGGTTCATAAATCGATCCTGGATCGCGATAACTCCCCCGCATAATAATATAATCTATTATCGGGTTCTCTTCTGGTTTATTTATGCGTCGGGTCGCGGTCCACTTCGCGCCGACCGATCACCTGCCAATTTGCCGCAGGAAGGGCTCCGCGTCAAAGTGCTCCTCATCCGGTTAACAATTCCTCATTATTGCCGACGATTTATAACCATCGACGTGGTGTAGGTCGATTTATTATGTTGCCGAGCTGTGTACGCAGATCTGGATGTGCGTGCGTGTCGAAAATGTGTCCGGGTCGCGTATTAGGATTGATTGTTCGGCGGATAATTGATTTGTCAGATTAATATTAATCTAAAGCGGATTTTCATGGTTCGTTTATTTTCAAAGGTTAATTTTGTGTTTTAAATTTTTTGAAATATTCGATAATTTATTTAATACATTTTATTTTTTTTAGTTTATAAATTGATCTTTTTTTTTTTTTTATTTATGTACACACAAATACAATTTATACAATTAATTTTATAATGATGTTTCATATATTATTTTAAAAAATTATTATATAAAATCAACGGTTTCTAACCTCTATCTTGGAGCTATCATTGGCCTGACAGCGAATTTTGACTAAATTTTCAATAATTGTAACATGTTTAATTTAACCGACTAACAACTACAAAATCGTTTTCGAATGGCATGGGGGGACGAATGAGTAGAAAAAATAAATTGCACGATCATGTTATTAGTTTTAAAAAAAAATTGATAATACTAGTAAGGACCAATGATGTGTATTATTATTTCGAGATTTATGCCATGTAGGGCCAACGGTCCCGTCTTTTCTGTTAAACTGGTGTCGTAGTGATTGCAGTGGTCAGCAAGGACACAGTCTGCTCAGCCCCTACTTCGTCTGCCTCACTGGTTGCTATTGTGATATGCTTAGTGGACAGCGACCACAGGATCTAACCCATAAACATACGTACCATTGACTTGTGAGCCTCTTCCGTTGGTAGGAGATGGATTGGCTTTTTTGTTACCTGTCCCTAATCAATTCGACTTGGGCTAGCGCAATAAGGCGCAATATAGCCTAGCCACATTAGTTGATAAGACCTTTTCCTGCTGTGGATAACTAATAGGTTGCTGATGATGATGATAATGGATGTTGTGACGTTTTTAATATCGCATATCCTCTCATGTATATAATTTATCGAAATCCTGTCTATTTATATCATATTACCATCGATATTTATGTGCATATAAACTCGAATGTTATGATTGAATATTCCGCTTATCCCCAATTATTTAGCAATTTAAATGTCAATTTTCGATCATGCACATACCGTCGATTGTATCCCGCGCGTTAACAGTACCGCGGGATTGCACTTCGTTTGAATATATCACAATGGCCAGCGTAATGAAACAATATCGATTTCGTTGAACTTCGCAATGGTTGAAATTACATACGATTTTCCCCATATCGACTTTCTGCATGCGCAACTACCGCAAATGCGACGCCGCAGAACGCCAAGTCGCAACACCGCAACACAGACGGACGTCGCAATAATTAATTTCCAGCAGACCGCCGATCGGATTGTTAATTTTCAGCTGAATTTTATTTGTAGATCGTATCGCGCTCCGATTATATTTTATTTCATAAATCGCGACGAATTGATACGACCGCACGCCGATCGAGCGGAGCCGATTTCGAATAGTGCGGGCGCATTTTAGTCTGTTTATGTGTTTTTTTCGTTTTATTCGCGTGTTCGCTGTTTCGAATTGTTTTTTCATCAAATCATGCGATTTAAATTGAACGATATTTCATTGGTGCGTAGCCGGGTGCAATCAATCTTAACCGGTCGAAACTGACCGAGCTCGCGTCCGACGAATCTATCGGAAATTCGGACCGTCAAAATGGATGATTCGATTTGAAAAAATCGATTCGGTGCTCTTGTTTTATGCATAATTGGAGATGTCCGTATAATTTTTGTATAATCATTATAATATAGGAAGTATTGGTGTGTATATAATATTTTGTTTTTGATTGAGATTGAGTGCATTTGTTAAAAAAATATATTTGCGCAAAAATTAATTTCGCTTATTTGGTTAGCAATTATTTATTTTCAAAAGAACTTTCACCAAAATAAATACACTTTTCAATTGAATTTAATTATGCGTCTCACTTTTCGAATAAATTAATCATCTCTTAGTTTGTATAATGCGATCATGGGTAAAGAATTTAATTTTTATGGGATTTATGATTGCTTTCCTCTTATGAATCACGCATACTCGAATGCATTTTTCAAGAGCTTTCAATATTTGTGATTCGATTTAAACAAATTGATGAGTCATCCGAGAAAACGATATGATATATGTAATCGACTAGAAATGGCAAAATCTAATATGAAATTTCAAAATCAGACTCAAATAAAAATAAATTTCAATACACAATTGTATCGATACAAAAATCATACCCTTCTTTTCGATTTCGATTTGCGCCCTGACTTGCGAAACACCCACACCAAAAGCCGACCATATCGATTCGCAGCTATCTAAAACCTTCGATCCCGCCCCGGCGAACTTTACCCGCTAGTTAATTCGATCCATACGTGGCGGCAATCGAGCGCGGCTGCCGTTTTACGGCGGCAATTAGGCGGAAGTCGCAGGGAAAACACCAATTCATACAGGAAATGCATTATTGGGCGGGGGCGGGACCTCTCAGCGAGGTCCGACCGAAACGAGGGCGGCTCCTTTCCCGTGAAGATGGTATCGTTTCCCGCCTATTGTGTCCGTTATCAGCTCCGTACCGCTCGACAATGGACGCCTCGCAGCTAGACCTCCTTCATTGTGCGAGCTCGGTCCGTCTTATTGTTTCTCATCCCTCTCTCGGTTATAAAAAAAAAACACATTTCTTCGTATAATTGTTCCTCGTTAATATTTTCATCACTTTCGCCGGGGCGAGCGGAACTCCGGTTGTATTAAATCTGCTCGGTAATTATTTTTTTTGTTCGCTTGACACGTATAATAAATGTCCTTGCATAATCTGGAGTAGGTGGGCTATTAATTTAATTATATTATAAAGTGGATTTAATAAAAGAATTTTGTTTGTTTCTGAGTGAAAATATCTTTTTCATTGTAAACGTGTCGGAATATTATATTATATTATAGCAGAAAGGGAAAAAAATCGTTTTTTCTTAATTGAACAATTGATACACAATGATATGAATCATAAAAATTATTCATTGAATAATAAAGAAATTCTCGTTTACGTCATGTTTTTTAACAAACCACAATGAGATAATCGAATGATAAAACGATACTCATTTCGTGACACTACAATTTTTGCAATATTACTTCTATTACATTTATATACATGACGGCACAATTTGTATGATTTAAAAACAGTGATTTGCAATTGATATTTAACACGAGGTTATTACATATGCGTCGCATAGAAAATCCCTTGCCCTTCATTAACCTCCTATTGTTTCGTTTATGGAATATGACCCGCATTATATTCAATTAACGCATTTCGAATCGTACATGTAAAAAAGCATTCAAGTGCACATAACGATCTCACAAAAGTGCAATTATAAATGTTAATCGAGTACGCCGTCTCGTCGAATACGGCATCGAACGCACAACATGACCGTTTTCGGAAGTCGTCTTTGCGAACATATAAATACATAAATATCGAGAAGCGAGCGCCAGCTTAGCCGATTGTCTCGAATTCATCTTTCCCAATTTGGCAAATTGAATGTCTTAATTAAGCGCGTCGTCACCTCTCATTAACGCGTCGATTTTCCCGGCGTCAACTAGGCGACTCGCTCTTTACCGCCTTGAAAATGAATATCAATCGATACGATACGCCGCAATTTTTCCAGACAGATAAATATTGATGTATTGCGACCCAGTTTGTGGTAGTTTGCGCATTGTTATTCGATCCGTGGTCAACGGGTGTAACCGTAGAAGCTGTAGACGTAGACCGAGGCGGCGCCTAGCCACCTATGCATGGCGGCGCCGTTCTGGCGTCTTTTGTTTGAATTCTAAATTAAATTATCCTCGTCGGTATTGCCGGTTAATGTGTATGTCTCAATCTGCGGTCGGGTGTTATGATATGGTGTTTGGTGGGGTTGCGGTTTTCGTAGGTGGGATGGAGTCTATGGATGGTCTAGGCTTCGCGGAATTGATGGCTTATCGATTTTGTTGGAGTCGTTTCTTTATGTTTGTACTGAATATTTTAATGGATGTTTGAGTGCGTTTCGCTAACTTAATCTGCTCGGTTTAAAGAGAGTTGGGTTAACGATAATGATGACTATGATTGATTTGGATGCTTGTGAAGGCGACAGCTTCTCCGTGGTTTATGATATTGATTGATTCTATATAAGATTTATAACCATTAATTATGATCGAGAAGATTTTCTATTCAAAAAGGAATTATTTACATGTCATTTAATATTTTGTGGTGTTATCGTTGAAAAATATTAAAAATTATTATATTTTCATAGACGATAGAGTACGATTTCATGTAGTGAGTCTAATGCGCCGTTTTATATAGATGAAATTGAACATTTCACATTATAATCGTTTCGTATTAAAGCCTCTAATAAGTATAGAACGAGACATTGGAGATAATTTGATAGCATCGTTATACTTTTTTTCGCTAGATCTCGTCGCGATTAAAAGTCCAATAAAACTAATTGCGAACTTTAAGCGCCGATTCGTGACGATCGTTAATTCTTACGACACATTAAATAAAAACCAAAGGCGTAAATATTACTGGAATACCTTTGAGTGTCTGATTTCGTTACGTAATCCGATTTTTCGCTAATTCAGTCACTTTCGAGAGAGCTTTTCGCGACACGTTTTCAAACGACTGTCATCACAGCTGAGTAAGTAACGAGTCGTTCTACGTAAGTGCACTACAAGCGGTATGGCAAAAGTGCAGTACAACAATGCACAAAGTCCCGCACGCGAGTGCTCTAAAAACTTACAAAAAAAGCTCGTGTTTTATTTGAAAAGCAAGCTTTAATTCACATACGTTAACACAACTGCAATAGTGCCGAAAAAACGAAAAAATTCGCGGAAAATTCCATTAGCACTGCGCGCTTTTTTTTCGTCCGTTTTGTACCGCCACCGAACAAAAGTTTACCGCTCAAAAATAGGTTGTAAATATTTGGAATTGTTGTGCTGCACGTTTTGCATATTTATGAAAGTGTGAAAACTTGCATCAAACGGCCGCGCTTTTATTCGATACATATTTTTCAACGTATCGATTATAGTCCACACAATATTTCGCGCGATGTTCTCATCGTTGGATACACATAATATTTTATTTCGCACGTTTTATTTTCACCGGCGGCCAAGTTCGAAAAACGGCCACAAAAATATGCAACGGCTGATCTTTCGCTCCCAAAGTGCACACACAAATTTAATAACGGCCCGTTCGAGTTTCCGACTTTTACGGGCACTCGAAAACTTCACAAATTGTACACCGTTTCCGTTTTATAACTCTTCAAAGTGATGTACCTGTAACCGGAGCTAGAAATCGCGATAGATCGTATTTTCATATTTCCACTAAGCACACGGATCATAAGAGAATGCACTTGGAGCAGAATTCGAAGCTTGTGTTAAGTTCTGGCTGAACATAACGTAGCGAGCGAGCGAATCCGGGAATTGTTACAGATACAAGTTTCCGTTTCAACGGCGGAATCGTGCATACACAGATAGACGTAATTTATACCTTAGTACACACATTTCATAATGCTAATAACGCGGTAGATCGGTGTCGCGTTCGCCGTAACATTTAGCATTTCAGTCGGCGGTCGACCCACTTATGCAGACGAAAAAAATCCTCAGACGACCGACCGACCAACCGGTCGATGACTCTCGCAGAACTTGCCATTTATGTACAGACGACTCTTGCTGCAATCGATTCTCGGTACAATGATCTCATCTTTGATAATTCGTCTTTAAACTTGCGCCCATATATGACCCGCCGGTAATGCTTTTGCGAATGTAAAAAGTCGTGTGCATGTGTAATGTCGAATAGTTTTTTTGTGCGCTTTGAAATGTTTACATTGAATTTGCATCATGTTATATATGGAATAATTAATCAATAAGGTCAATGATGTAATTCAATAACATGCGCTTTTATTTCGTTTCGTAAAAATATCCGTCTGCATACATAAAATATGTTGGCATCGTGAAAAATCAACGTCCATTAATTCTCGTGCAAAAACTGGTCTGTTAGATTTTCATACAACGACGCTCTCCTTATGAAATCTATCTTGTATCGATATTTGTATCCGTCGGTTAATCGTGTCGAATTTTTTCCTTGCATAAAAATAAAAATAGAATTAGACTCACGAATTTTTGTAATAGGACCGCAATAACTCTCGTTTTATTTCGGTACCGATGCGAAGTTCGAAATGAAATTCGATTCGATTCGATGCTCGAACATGGGCAAAAGTACGTGTAAGTATAAGCTCGTATAATACAAACTCCCGTACGCTCAGTGCAGATGTTTTTAAAGTTTCGTGATAGAGGATCGTATTAAACGCTCGATTTCCCTTCGTCGGTTTTGTATCCTGCTATAAGTTACGTGCCCGAGAAACCCAATTATCCTTATGCACCGTCAATGATTATTACATTAATGCTTCGAAAATTCATTCGCCACAGTCACATACCTAAAATGGAAAATTAAATTCGAAATATGAAACTTTGTAGATACGTATACGTGCACTATTCGCACGGAACGTCGTACTATTTTATTAGACGGCCAGTTTCTCAGACCGGCGTCTAGGAAAAACCCATATAGCAATAAATTTAATGTTGCGTATAATTTTACTGGAAAAGGCGACCGCATATACCCCGACGGCGGAGTGTGATTCCGTGTGTAAAATGATATATCCCGCGATCGAATATACGTGAAAATACATAGGTATACTGTTAAAAAAAATAAAAGAAAGAAACCGTGTGCGGGCATAAAAAGGAATTAACTTCCACAAATTGCATATTTATACGTCAAAGCCGCCTCGGTGCCGGGTTACAAATTCATTACCCATATTGCCGTGGGTAGCGGAGCCTGAAACCCCCAGGTCTCCTGTCCAATTATGTATATAAGTATTTTTAATAATTCAACGGTCTAATTGGCCTAATAGCGCGATAATTAGTAAAACGGCTTACTTTTTTTCGGAGTTAACGTCATAAAAAACGTGCGAGATAAAGTGCGCGGGTTGTTTTCGGATGCGTCTACAATCTCTAGTCGTGCGATTGTTTTATGAAAAATGTATGGTAGAAAATTCATTTTATTTGTCGCTATCTAAATGAATAAAATTAGTTTAATTTAAATATTTATGCAATGAGCTTCCGTTTAGATTTTTTTTAATGAATCAAGTGTGATGCTATAATTTTCATAAAATATCTTCGTAAATCAGGTAATTTTTACAGTTGAGTCAAGAATAATTAATGTTGGTTTCATTGTATTTTTATGCGAAAAATCATAATTTTTTAAATGCATATAGCATTAAATAATATAATATATGCGTTGTATATTTAATGCTTTTGATTTTTATTAGAGGATAAAATTCAATCGAAATTGTTTTCAACATCATAAAGTTCTAGTTTCTTATGAATAAATTCTAAAATTAATATTACCGATTTTTGCATAAAGCATGCTATTCATTAATCTTAATTATAATATATTAATTATTTTAATTGAATATTATAATTAGACAATGTGTAATGAATTCTTTTCGAAATGGATCATAAACTTTTGAAGATATACTTAAAACTTAAAAGTATATAATTACAAATTTTTCCACCGGCACGATAAATGAAGCAAACCACGCGCGCACGAGCCGCAATCGAATATAGAACTCGACACCGAACATCGCAATAAATCAACTTTTGAATTCGTACATACGCAGCTTAATTGCAACGAAATTAAAAATCGTGCATTTTCATTGCGCAACATTATGTGCATATAAAAATACGCGATGCGGCGCAACACGAACACGCGAACAAAATAAATCGGAACAACGCGAGCGCATATGTTTTATTCAGTTACGTGCCATATAAAAATGGCCGATCGTCGACATCTGCCGGCTCTCATTGTCGTTCCTTATTTATGGACATCTCACGACGAAATATAATAGGCTCGAAAAGAAGAGTCGGATTCGCATGACGATCGCCGAACCGATGACCCCGCCGATGACTATACATCATGTCCAATCAGCGCGATATTATATCGCCGCGATAAAAGGAGGCTTTCGCCATATGCCACCTTTCCTCCGGTGTCTATAAATGGGCGAATTCGCCTTTCGCAAGATGTCAAAACGGTCCAAAACGGCGTCGGAAAAAAACACAATACCGTCTGGTGCGACTTTCTCTATGCGCTCGCTAATTGAATGGCTTTTGACAGTCGTCGATATGTTGACGCTCCGAGGCGAAGACGTTGATTGTTAAGGCTCGTTGTGTATGCATACTGATGGCCTTGGGCCTGAAGTCGCGAAGTGGTTCATGAAAAATGCACGTTCACATCGAAAGCGGTTTTTTTTTTGTTGTTGTGAATATTTAGCCTATTGTTTGCGGCTATTGTGTTCGTCGGAGACCGCAAGTCGATTGTTCTGAAATGCATAGTTTAAACTCCAAAAATTAATGCGGATTCGGTTGATTCCGTAAATAGTGTGTGTTGCATGTTTTAGTTGGTAATGATGTCGTATGAATTTTGCAGAAATGCAAAATAATTTTAAATTAAAGATGAAAAATGAAAAATGTGGAGATCCTGAATGATACGAAAGTACGGAATTGCTCAAGACGATAGTGAGGAGAAAGCTTGAATGCTTCAGAGATATAATGAGCAAAGATAAGTACAGTACTCTACCAACTGGATATCAAAAGAAAGACACTGGCAGACGCGAACTTGACGGGCAAAGTAGCTGCAAATCAAAAATTTTGAAAATCAATCCTGCCAAAACACTAAAAAATATGCGCATAATTTATCATATGTTGGCCGCTAAAATGAGAATCGCTTAAAACGATTGCCAACTCAAATAAAACAGCCGCACATAAATATATAATCGATAGAGCAAATCGGCGATTGAGATTTATGTCGTCGATCGACTCGACAACCATAAAACACAATACAGCATACGATTTTTCGACATAATACACCCGGCACCGTTTGCCAAGTTGTGCAATCCCATCATAAAGCACACGCCTAATCGGACGATCTAAATTCACTCCATTGTGTGCAACCTCAATCAGGCTAACAGTCGGATCGACCAAACCGCAAATTTGGAAATCAAAGCCCCTCGCAAAGCTAACAAGGAGCCACGTGACAGGTGCACGGCAGCACGTGGCCACCTACGACCGCCAACAACTGGCGCTTAACAATCGTCAGATTTTTCGCCACACTAGACCGGTCTCCAGCATGGCAACCGGCATTTCGCTGAACAGCATCTTCCTGCAGACGCATAACTCACTCCGAGCTGACTAATGCGTCCCCTGACATCAAATCAGGGCTGCGAAAGTTTCGATTCGATATCTCAAAATTGATAATGATAGTTTTTTCAGTATTGCAAAATCGCTATTAATTTGAACTTTAAATTTATCGAATAGTATTGACTTGGTCGTTTTTAGTGTATCAGAAAAAGATTATTTCATCATTCATTATTAAATTTAGCTAATATTATAGTAAAAATATCTCTTGATACCAGTGAAAATTTGAGCGTATTCACTAAAGGTGAGGTTTTATGGTGAACGTAAAAGCTATTTCAGATGCTTACTCTTACCATGGAATCTCATTCAAACTCTCAACGAACATAATACTGAAACTAGTTCTTATTATACGATTAACAGAACACGATTACATATGTATTTATCTGCTGACCATATAGTCCGGGGAATAAAGACAAAATAAAGTGACATAAGTGAAAGTGGTCAGTGAAATAAGTAGATATTTCACAGCACTGATAATAATACCACATAAACTAGATTCCAAAAGATTTATAATCGAATTAATTATTTTTTAGTAAGTTATTCTGTTTACAAATTAAAACATTTTCTTAGAATTTTTTTAACTCTCTACGTACATTCCGCTGAGGGTTGCATATAAAATACTACCAATTCTGTTAATCGAAATATCTCCAAAACGGTTACTCTTACGATTTTTTTGTAAAAAAAAATTTATCTACAAATTTGACTTTCAATATTTTTCTGTACAAGTGAAAATTAACGAGATATTTACGAAAACCCGTTTTCAGTAACCTTCGACCACACATAAAATTTTACACTGACGTCTAATCGACAGGGAGGTTTTGCTATATTGTTAAGAATCGAAATATCAAACTTCATACCAAAATTCAGTTAGTTACCAATTTTCGCAAAACAATATGTCTTTATCCCCCGGACTAATATCACATGTCTAATTACATTGTTACCATTGACAAGGATCAAGAGTTGCAATTCAATACTTATTTTCACGTATCCGATTCCAAATGCACAACCCTGATCAACCGCCTACCACCCACCAGTCCACCCACTCGCGGATCCTGACGCCCACACACGTGCGCACACATAATAGTCATTGTGGACATGCACGTGTAAAAGCTGCATAGGTGCGCTCGTATGCAACGATGCGACTAATTGACGGACGCATTTGATCGAGGTCCGCCTGGATGCCCACGCAATGGCGAACGTAACGTGTGTGTCTGTGGACGGAGGCGTTTAAACGATTAAAGCATCATTATTGGATTAATGATTGTCGCTCAGGCGTCTGCTGATGGTTTATGGTGATAGCCGAAGACAATGCGGGGTGATGCAAGCGGAAAATGGATCATGTTTGGGCGTTTTTTGTCAATTTGTGTGTTTTGCCATTTGGTCAATGTCGTTCGATTCGTTTTCGAAGTCTGAGAAATAACGCTGCATATTATAGATCATATTTTGATGAATATATTTGAATTCAATTTATTTTAACAATAAGTGTTATATGATCGTTAAAATCGTTTTAGAAATACTAAACCCTTTTCAAGAAATTCAAGACAATAATAGAAGAGTACAATAGAATACGACTAATAATTATAAAATCACCCACGACGCAGTCTCTATTAAAATTTTAAATTAAACAGTGACATTTGAGCCGTTCAGTGCACAGACTGATTAACTCCACTTTTAGAAAAATCTTGAATTTAAGTGTTAAAGCACTTGGTATAGTCATAACTATTTATGTTTAAAATAACTTTCCTGAATAATGAAGATTAACATAAAAAAACGACAAATATTTTTTGGCCATTGAATAATAAATAATTTATTTCAGGGCCATTTTGATTCATTCCATACTCTAATATAAATCATTGCAAAAACCTTGTTTCATCGATTTTCTCAATATTTTGTTTTATGGAGTTAGTCATTGTGTGCACTGAACGGCTCATTTATTAAATTGATATCAGAAAGCATTAAAATAATCCCGATACTGAAGACGAACTCTCATCACACAGATTATTATTCACTTTCGTCTCCATTGTATCCGCCGCACTCAACCAAGCCCGTATAGTAATACCATTTTCGAACCGGCACAACATGCAAACGCCATCCCATAAATACCGACCTACACCATCAACCTAGTCGCAAAGGCCGTCGATCGTGACGTATGTCCGAGCGGCGCAATGAACGACAAAGCACCGCCGTAAAAGCCGCCTCAAAGCTCGCACGAAGACCGGAAAAGCTCCGGTCGGCAAACGAGACTCGGCCATGTCATTTTTCCGCGCCGGGACATCCTCTGGAGTGCAATCGAAAGCGTGCCTAACTGCTTTAACACGTTCGCTCAATTAATTATACCTGACGACTCATTAAGGGCGCTCCAGTACGCCCGGTTGGCGACCGGCTCGAATGCACTCGTCCGATTTTCAGTGGAACTTTTTCAAGGGGATGCTGAAAAATGACCGGTTGAAGCTGGTAGTGCAGCGTGACTAAATATAACTTTGCTAGAGTCGCGTCGAAGGTTTTTTTTTATAAATTGAATTGTATGAGTCCTCTGGGATTTTACGTGATTAAAGTTATCTGCGGGTTTAATGTTCGATTTGTATTTTATGAAAAGAAAATGTTTTAAATTGATGATATTACATTGCTTTTGACAATATGGATGGAACTTTTTCGTTTAATATGTTAAGATGAAAGGAAATCTTAAGTATTTTAAAAAAGAATAAATCATGTATCGAATGATCACAGGTTAACGGTACTTGATCTCATCGATCTTCTGACCGTACCACATGTTGCTTAACTTCGGTAATCCATGAAAACCGGTATGTTTATCAAGGTTAAACCAGTGACTTTATTCTATATATATATTTCCACAACGTGTGCGTGACATTTTTGAAGACAGCTGCATTTTATGATAACATCTTGAAGTTAAAAAATTATCTAAAGACATTCCATAAAATATTCGAGTTATAAAAGATATTCATCTCGGAATTCTTTCATAATAATTATTTTTTCATTCAATTACGGAAATAAACCAATTTGAGAAAACTCTCTAATTATGTTATGTTTCACTACGTTAAAATCGCGACTTTCGGGTGCCGACGACTATATCGCGGCACCGCCATCTGCGGATTAATTATCTGCACATCCTCGATTTATGCCCGGGGCGAAATTTATAATCGTATTTTCCTCACTTAACAAGGGTGGATTAATAGCTGTAATAAATACGTGTGCGGTTTTCCAAGCACTAAAAGCTCGGACGATATTTTTAGACCGTAAGTTTCGGGCCGGCGCCGCGCGTACAACACCGACGCCTTTAAAAACGGCCCGTTCCAGCGGGATAATAGTGAATATATTCACACATATACATATATATACAACGTAGCATCGGGATCGTTGCGGCGGAATGATCGCCGTAAATCAGGCCAAGCTAACAATTACTACGAAATAAGGCGGTAGCCGATATGTGCAAGTTGGGCGAGCCTAATGGCGCGTGCACTGAAATACGCGCATTGCAACTGCAGCCTATAAAACGGCACTAGAGATGCACTTTGCACATACTGTATGGGCATGGTGTATGGGCACGGGATCGGCCCGTACTATAAATCCCAATGAAAGTTTGTACAGGTTTTGCACTCGCATATCTTCTGTTCTTCGCACGCGAATAGCTATTCGCTTTCGCGGTCGGCTGGGCTTCGCCATTGATTGGGAATTTGGGTGTCGGGTTTGGGTTCGGTTTGGGGGCGCTTTTTGTGTGGAGCGATTCGGTAATGTTTTTCTAAAATGTTTAAGTAATAAAGAAATTGTATAAATGGGTCGGCGCGTGTTTGTTAATTAAATTTTGGCAATCAACGGTTATAATAAAAATCAGGCTAAATTGTTTATTCAACTCGTGTATGGCACGCGCTCGTTTCTCATTAACGCATTTTATGCGGTGTGTAAAATGATAAAAAATTATATTTGTAAATTTGATGTGTACGTGTAAACAACACTTTCCACTCTCTTTTTAATTGAGTGAGTATTTTCGCCTTCGAGTAACCAAACGAGCGAAATCATATTTCGGAGTGCTCGGAGAAAGTTTTGGTTGAAGTTTAAATTTGCAAATCGTACTATCTTCAATAGTTACGTCGAAAGTTTTGAGAAAATGTTCTAAATTTTCCAACAATGTTTTGGAAATTTTCGACGATACGTATTATTTAATTAATTATCGTTAAAACAAATAATAAATTCGAAGATAAATTTATAACATTGCAGTACGTCGTACAGTTTGTGCTTTAATAAACGATATTGGATACACGAAGCACTGTGTATTGGTATCGTTTCCTATGAGGATGTAAGTGTTGCTTTATTGCAGTCTGCCTGAAAATCTTTTATTGAGTTCACAAAGAGGAAAGCAACTTGTTTACAGACGACTTTACAAAGATTTTCCACTGAGACTTCGGTCAAGATAGAAATATGCGGTGCCCGCAAAGGACGTCATTTCGCGAAGATATCGCCCATTCAAAGGATGCGGAAAAGAAAATCCTTTTTATCAGCGTAACGTAGAATGTGCATAATACACGTGTATAGGGCATCCTGAGCGACGCTTTATGATTCCGAATCGTATGCAAACACGATGTACGAGAAACATGGGATTATCCTCGGTAGACATGGCAGATACCATTAGCCAGAGTAGATGCAGGTGTAGTAATGGTCGAGGCTAGACAACCAAATTAAAAGCATTACTTTCAACGCCAACGTTCATGCGGCGAGAACATTGAACTAAATATTGTGAATATATAATAATATTTAAATTTTTAATAAGTACATTATTAGTTTTTTTTTTTAAATATGTATCCATGGCTTTTAAATTGTGTCAAAATAATTTTAATCGTATTATAAAATTTGAATAAAGGGTGGGTGTGAAAGGCGGAGTTCACAAAAATAAACCACTCGAGTAATCTATGCGCGCTTAGAATCATTGGGAAATCACCGAAATTTCGAAACATTTCAGCTGACACACATCCAAGATCTTAGCGCGACAATTTCGTTTCTAATTACGCCAGTGAATCGCGTCAAATTAGTTTAGCACACATCATTAGCAGTGATTAAGACGAGCTAGTATGCTTCTACGGCGCCGACGAACCCACCCCCCTCCTCAATACAAGCGCCAAGCAAATTGCCAAATCGAGTGATGAAAAATTAATGTATGGATGTGCATTTGCCATCGATGAATATATCATACATGAAAACATAAGTAATTATGTATAATACTCGTATATCTCTATACACTTGGGTCTGTTTTATGTAGATTTTTTTTAATGCGATTTCGAAGTTATGCGGTTCAAATATAATGGAACCTATCCCTCATTTTTCTATAGAGAATAAAGCTTTGTTTATGCGAATGCGCATAAAAAAATCTAAAATGAACACTAGTGCAAGTTATAATAATTAAAGTGTGAGTGTGTATAGGGCGATGGGCGAATGGAATTGTTTTTAAATCTGGCAATTCGCATCCTCGAATTTGAATTCTTTCTTCTTTTTCTCTTCTTGAATTTGAATGCCGATTATTATCGTTTAGTAATGATTATATGTTCATAAATATGTATGCTGACTGATTTTTAATACGATTTTTGGTACATTCTATCATATTGACTTGAATTTATGCATTTTTTTTAAATAATGGAACCTAACTCTCAGTTTTTTTTCGCAGCTCAAGTCTTTTTTATACGAACGTATCTATCACATAAAAACAGACCCAAGTATATATTATATTATATCTATATTTTCTTCAATCCAACATTTTTTATTCGCGTACTTAATATACATTGAACGATAACTCAACTCGATACTTCTCAAAAAAATCATGTAGTTCCATACGAAACCACCATTAACACTGCCTAAAAAAAAAAACCCGCAGAATTTCCCAGAAAATCCCTCTGTCGGGAACCTGCGCGAAGAAGCCTCTGGCCGCGTTCCAACGCCGGGTCGGAGGATACTTTGGCGTGGGCATCCCGCCGTAATAACAGAAGAATTGTCGCTCGTATACATATTCATTTGGCGGCTGCTATGGGGAAAAATCGGGAAATTTACGAGCCCGGCCAGAGGCGACGCACCGTCGCACCGCGGCCCCAGACGGCCTCGTTCCTTCGCGAACTGTGCTTGCGGATCGTAAAATGCGAAATTGCCCTCGTCGGGCTGGTCTAGGCGACCTTGGAACTTTTATTGGTCGGCTCTTGTGCGGATCTGCTGAAATTATACGCAACAATTGCCACGAGGCCGTTTGCGAGGCGGTAAAACTTAATCTGCCATAGGGCTTATCTCGGCGACGCTCGTGGGCGCCAATATTGTAATGTGTTCGGGTGAAGGGTGATAAATTGTTTTTGGAAGCTGGTCCGCTATCGGATATGACGCTGTAGGGTCAATTTTGCTAATGTAGGTCTTTTTGGGTGAAATAAAAATTTTGGGGACTATAAAATTGTTCATTTGGGTTTTTATGGTTTTTGCTATTTGGGTTGTTTTTGTATATAAAATAATGTACTGAGTAGCTTTGTGATATTTATTTTTGAAAGTATGCTACTGTAACTGAAATTTTTTAGTAAAGTCTTTGCTTGTTTGTGTTTGAAAAATAGTTCTCTGTGGTCTGTGTGCTTTGTGTCTTGCGACTGCTTTTCATTAGTGGTGATAGGATTTATTTATTTTTTTCTGAAAAAACGTTACAAGATTCTTTTATCATTACGAATGTCTTTGAAGTCAAAAGGATATGAAATATTTTCGCTAGTGTTTCCCAACATATTCGTCCAAAAACAAAATAAAATGAAAAAAGTCCCTCGGATATACAATAATTCGCTCCATTCGTTCAATATAAACATTTTCGCTCTGCCGCAATCTTATTGTATTGCACCATTTTTTTATATCAAACGCACCGAAAAAAAAACCAACAATATTTCTCAATAAACCGTCGGATATTGGAAAACAGAAACTTTATATCCGCAAAACAAACTTTCGTTGAAAAATGTCGGAACGAAATTAAAATCGGAACTTATTTAATTTCACGTAACTTAACAGTCTTCGGGTGAACGTTCTTTGAATAAAATCAAACGGCGGTAAAGTTTTCGAAGAAAACTCAACAATTAAATTCCTACCGTCGATATTCAACTATATATTTAAAAAAAAATTATATCCCCTAATCAAACCGACAATACATAACCATCAATCAATAGACGCTCTCGTAAAATCATAACGACTAGTTTCAATTTTAACGACCATACCCACCATCACACAACAATAAATTACAGTTTTGACTCAATTCATATTTCATCGAATGCGACCATTAAATTACGACGCGCCGCGCGGGCAATACGCTCGACATATCCGGCGCCATTTAAACGGGGCGCGGGCTCGGAAAATTCAGCAGCTGAAAAGCTCCTCTTTTTTTCATCCCACCGGCACTTTCGACGACAATAATCCGAACCGCCGACTCGGAGCCGGTCCCCGAGCGGCTAAAGTGTGGAAGCTGTGGTGCTTTTATACCGGCGGCTGTTTCCGGAGCTGTATCCGAGCCGCGGTGAACTTTAACAGTTATCAACAAACTGCGGCCACCGTGGTGGGTGGTGAGGGGGTAGGGTGGTGGGGGGGTGCCATAGGGGTGGGTCGCTATAATAACCGAGGGCACCCTACACAAATTGTTCCCATTCATGTTCGTGTATAGTCAAAGCGATAAAAATACGCGTTATTTAATTCGGTCGGGCGCGCTGAATATTGTCGTTCCGGCGCTGCTAATTTCGAGTGTCTGAAAGTCGTGTTCGTTTAATCGTAATTTGCAAAGGTCGAAGTAGTTAATTGGTTGCGTTAAAATGTGTTTGTTATGTGAAACTGGATCATATAAACACGCACTGTTGAATTAATATCATTTGAAAGGGATGGTTTTTTAATATTCATTCACGAAAAAATATACAAATTTTTAATACTTTTTACATATCTCATCTTGTACTGATAATTACAATATATAGATTGCATATTTTGATATTAAATTTAAATTTAAATTTATTTTCTTTTGCAATGTCCGTAAAACTGATGCCGTCGAGTAGATGCAAATAACTAATTATAATCGTATCGGTGTCATCCGATCGTTTTAACGGCCGAAACATAAATTTCGTCGGCGTCGCTTAAGCTTGGCCATAAATATATTTGCGCCCGGGGGAAAAACTGCACGTCGTTTTTAAATTAATCCTAGAGGATGCGATAACGATGCGCTCGCTAGTTCAAATTCCAGCACTATCATGGAAATTCGATATAATATATTCGTTAAATCAAAATTTTATTTTTATTAATATCATACTACGTTCTAATTGAATTTTCCATACTTCGTTCATAATTTATTGCTGGAAAAATTGTTTGATTTTGTGTTATGAACGTATTATGCTTGTTCATGGTGACGAGTTGAGTTTTCCACTTGTTCATTACTTTGATGACGCGCTTCGTATGGCTGCATCGGATGAAAATGAAAAATGGTTTTCATTAAACGACGCGCATAGGGAAGTTGAAAAAAAAATCAGTTGCGGTTTACGATTATAAGTGAAAGAGCCAGCAAAGCCCTTTGAGATCTTTGAAACTGTTATAAAAAAAGACATATCCTCCGTTGATGTTTATCCCGACGTTCGCACACACGTTGCCTTTAAAATATCCCCTAAGTAATATTTTATGAAAGTGCTATTTTGAACGGGATAAAGTTTTTGTTTAAGGTTTCAACTAAAAGCATACTGTTGTTCGTGTATTTTCCGCGTACAAATTATTCTAAAATATGATTCTTTAAATTGAATTTCTAGATACCGTGCACGAATTCGACATATTATTGACTCGGCATATCCAAACTTAGAAAGCAAATATATGTTCATCTGCATTACGTTTATAGCAAAAAATCGATGCGAAACCATATACAGAAATCTAAATACGAATCAGACGGAAAATTATTTTCAAAAACAATATAAAATTTCAAAAACGAATAAATTTTCGCATATGTGAAGATGCACCAAACGACGACCGTAATACGTGTCTGATCCTTCGAGTTCCATTTAACAGCAGCATTTATGAGCGCAGTCTGAAAAAAATTGAGTGTTATTCCCGCTCGTATAAACTAGAAAAAAAGCGGAATGGACTGAAAAGGGAACGGTGTCGCCGGCGCGCGTGCGAAAGCATTCAAAGGTGAAAATAAAAGGGAAGTGCCGCGTGAGGCCGTCTCTGTTCTTATCCCAGAACACCAACCAGCCAGGGGTGACAAAGGGACGTGGAAAAAGATCAAAAAGGGTGCCGCTGAAAGTGCGGCAGCAACTCTGTCTGAAAGCGGAGCTGGAGGACCCCACCTGTATGTCGCTCTCAACTGAAACTGCTCTGTCTCTCCTCCTAACAGTTTTCTTCTTTTCGGCTAAAAACGGTGACGAGTGTAAAAAAATCAACTTTTTTTTTTTTTTCTGCTGTTTATTCTTTCTACTTCGTGGTTTTCTAGTTTTAAAAGTTTTGGTGTATTTCTTTTTTATTATTTGAATTAAATTTCGTTGTTTCTGTATATGGATGTTTTGTATGAAACATTTTTGTTATTGTATTGATTTTTTTCATATTTTTAATTATCACTTATACTTGATCAACACTCTTTTTTACAATCATTTATTCAATGATAAGAAATGCCTACTAACTTTTTTTAATATTATATATACTTTTGACAAATCTAATAATACAATATTATTCATATTTTTAAATCTATCAAACTTTTATCCACAAAACTGGTGCAGTAAAACTGTATGGATAAAAAATTTACAATCTAACTTTAGTAGAATTTTAATCAAGCGATGCTTCACATCGAAGTATCGTATATGAAAGTAATATCAAACTAGTTTAGCGCACCGCACAATAATGAAGGAAAAAGCAAAATATAATCTCAAATAAAATGAAAAAGAATAATTTCGTTCTATATTTTTATTTATACGGGCCTGAAAAGGACTCGTTTTTAACACGTATTTCGAATTATCAGCGGCCGACTGCTCGCTCGCGTGCGATTCAGTGTCGCAAAATAAAATCCGTTTATTCGTTTATTTGGTGCCGAAAAAAAAACGGTTGTAATCCGTACGCCACAAGTGAAATACACCCCTTACGATAACAACCCCGACGGGTAATGAATCTTTATCACCTGCGAAAACAAGCTCCCATACCGACCGGTCTGGTGGTGCTGCTCTCAACCATGCCACCATTATCGTCCGACGAAAACAATATAGACGGATTATTCTTTTTTATATATATACCGTAACCGGGTATAATATTATGCTGAGGTATTTTTTTTTTCTTTTTATATATTTATCATTTTTGTATTTTCGTGAAAAATCATTTTCAGTATTTCAAACGGTCACTTTCCCGCTGTGAACATTTTTCATCGCGCGAGTCACAACAGAAATGCGGTCGTTAACAATAACTCATATTTATCGCGTACATATAATTTTAATTAGATTAACCGAAATCACGATTGTGTTTATTATACGAATTGAATTCGATGTTTTCGTTTGTATCAAATGTTCTCGACGCCTATTACGATCCCTTGTTGGGTGTTACCAGATAGCCTCGATAGCTCCACAGTAAGCACAAAGAGCTAGTAAGCTTCTGGAATTAGTCGTTAATGGAAAATGAGGGGAGGTGGCTGACCATTTACTTTACCTGCTCTAATATATGCAGCCAATAACTTCCCATCAAGAGTCTTGTATTCTCGACGTCGTACATTATTTCATTAAACGAGGCTCTCCGCCTACGTGCGAAAAAGCCACCCGGCTTTTAAAATTCGAGAGCACATCTCATTCGAAAAAAAAATAATAATGTACACGCGCCCGAGTGTACGTGTATAATATATTCACATTCGAAAGTGTTGCGAAACGTAACGGCGGCGCCCGTAAAAATTCAATTTCGGCGCGGCGAGAATTCAAGAAATGCACACCTGGCCGGCGTACCTCTATCTCTGTCGGAAGATTTGTGAAACAAAACGTGGAGTAATTCAAGGAAATTGGAGTTTCCCTCGCTTTCAGGCTCGCGAGGCTCGGGCGGGGGCGGAGGCTGGGGCCCGGGGGCGCCGCCCTCGCGTGATTCATGGGGCCCAAACGCCCGAGGGCCCCTGACTCTCACACTCCGCCTCTGGAAACAATATCGCCAATATCATACATTACACGCCTCGCACTCTGGGTGGCTTTTGTGCAACACCTTTACTTTGTACCTTATGTATTTGCAATAACTCAGACTCTATAATAACCCCGCTTTATCCTTCATCAGCTCGCCGGGGCGAACTCTCGCGTCGTAGACATGGAAAATGGGCATGCACGAAATTACTTCGGAGTTCGTTGAAAAATTGTGCGACGCTATATCGAATATAGATTTGATTAAATTTTTTATTCTATTTATACGTTCGATCATTTCTTATAAACAAAATTCGAAAATGAGCAGCGTTCATAACGCGAAATACGTGGATAAAGATTTCCGATAAATTTCGACTACTTCTAGAAAAACAAGCACGTTTTCGTAGAATGTTTCGTAATCTTGCGTTGTTTTTTCTCCAACGTCGATTTTCTTCGGCGTATTTACAAGCATCACGAACGATGAAAATCTCGCGCGCGGTTAACGTCATAACTTTTTGATCTCGAACCTCGGCGAGCGCTTTTTATAGCTAAACTTGAAACTCAGATATGATACTCGTCCAGTTTTTACGACCACCCCTACCGACGACTAGAACACACCACTAAAATCCCGCGGAGAAAGTTCCCAGAAAGTGCGAGCTATCTCGGATTACGAGCCGGCTCCAGCTCGAGGAGTCGCTCCTAACGAGCCTCCGTATACGTTCCTACGTATAATTAGGGCTGTTGCAGGTCTATGAAAAATGGAAGCTTGATAAATGTAACCGTTTTGCCAAGGTTATTGAAAACGTCATGCGAAATTAGCTGAATGGGATTGTACGTGGATATGATGTCATCCGTGCGAAACGTTTACGCGAAGTTTATTTTCGTTCGTACTTTCAAAATGATATCATTTTTGTATAATGAACGTCATTTGGCTGCCATATGTGATAGCATCTTTATATTTAGACTATTTTTAAATCTTACTGCACTTCTACGACTTGCTTAATCAAACCATTTTTTAGATTGCATAAAAAATAACATCTGCGGTTTCATACAGTTGGGTGAGCAAACAACTGGTCGAATCGAAAAAAAATATTTTTCTATGTCCTTTATTACTAAAATTCCATTCTTAAATTTAAATATGACGTCGATTTTTATATTATACATCCTCCTTTCCAAATTTTTCATCTAGTATCCCTAACCATGATCTAAAAACAGATATTTTTTTATACTTAATCCCTCCTCAACTTACATAAAAGTTAGCCAACCAACTCAAAACCTGTCTCAAATCCTAGAAAGTCCTTCTAAACACAATCCATTCGGCGACCCTGCGCGTGACGCGAAACGACGGTAACTAACAACGCTTCGGGAAACGCTTTGGCAATATTCGCGAGTGAAGACTCGCTTTATTAGTCCGCATAAATATCAGGCAAAAAACGCACCGCGACCCCTCGGAAGGCCATAAACAACTCACTTGTTCGCGCCGTCGCTCGATCCCATTAAACGGGTCGTAAACATCGCAACAATGCGTCGCTTGCTTCGCGCATAATCGCGACATTTCGCATACTTTCACCGTAAAAGTGAAATACCATCAGAGCATTTAGGATGAGCTCGGTGGGAAGGTGCTTTTCAAATACGTGAGTGTGTGTGGGTTGAAGGTGCGCGGTATTAAATCAAAATGCGCAATCCGGTGCTTTGAATCGGGTTGGAGGTGGTTGTTAAATATTTTTTATGATTGTTAGTAAATTTTGGTTTTAGAGAGCGTAAAATTTTTTGGATGGATGAGTCTTTAGATCGGAGTAGGGATGGTGGAATTATGGTGAAATGTTGTACGATTGTTTATAAGTATGTTACGAAAAAAATAATATGAATTAAAAATCTGTCAATATTTTGTTTTGATTTGTAAGAAAAGATTGATAGTTTTTATTCTATAATCCTTTGTTATTGATGTGACGGATTTTCAACCGTTACAAATGTCAATCGGCCTCGGAAATATCGTTGTTTCTTAATAAATAGTATGTCCTAACAATACACATTCATTTTGAATTTATCTGATACTTTGTAATTAAATATATTCTCATTTAATCTTTTAAAACAGTTAGCAAACAATTCGTATACCACATTACGATTTATCGTCTACATTGAAGAAGTGTTCGTATAGAAATTTCTCGAAATAACCTTATCATTCCTACACATTAGTCGTCTTATCTTAAATACGTATAACTAATCTTAAACACTGACAAGATTACGAAAAGTTAAATGTATTTATATACATTCATGAATGGGTGTGTTGCTAATGTATATATTTTATTTAGGAAATTATTTGAAACTTTAGCTCGGAAAATAATCAATTTGTAAATTTGAACCAAATACGCTTTTATTGTTAGTATAGAAATTTATGTCTCAACTTAAAAACTTCAGTATGAGATTTTAAAGGTGTATTAAATGCACCTAAAGCTTTGAAACGTTAAAAAAACACTTTCTTATGCAATGTATGCAATGTGCAATGTTCCTCTTTCATTGTCGTTGTGCACAGTTGCGTCCTGAATTTCAATAGAAGTAATGGTCGGTGCACCATTGTATGCACCACTGTTATTAAATTATTTATTAAAACCCAATCTGTTAAATTTACGTATCTAGCATTTTGCAGAATAGAAGAAAAATATAATTTGTATCAAATTAATTCTAGAATTTTAGTTTTTAAAATGGATCATGGCTCTGCAAACTCTTTTCTTATTGAGTGACTAAAAATAAATCAATATATGCTCCACTTTACATACTACTTTCAACCCCAATTTTTAACACTACTTCCCACTCCTCTAACATCCCCTAAAATCAACAGTATGCACTTAAAAAGAAAATTATTTTGAAATAAAATTGAATGATTACTGAGTTTAATGGTAATTTAAATTGCAAGGATAATTATATTATTCTTTTATTTTAAATCCTCTTATAGTTCGAGACTGATATTGGTTCTTACTCATTGCTTTTATTCAAATAAAATTTAATATCGCATTTAACGATCTTCGTTCGCATTTCTCACAACATTTATAGCAACGATTATTAATTCACCACTAGCGCAATTCGCTACAATAAAAGTACAGTGAATGTAGAGAAAATTCCTTACTGTGTTACAATGTTTGGAATGCGCGAACGCTGTTTTGTAATTTAATTTTTAACAATATGCCTCACTTGCTTTGTTTCTGATTCATACAGTTTATTTTTTGATTAAATAATTTTTGCGGTTCGTGTTGATAATGTTGGTAATTGATAATTTCCATTAAAAATTTAACCTAAATAAATTTGAATACGTATTATTTTTGAATCTATAAATATTCATCCGAACCGTTTCTCGACATTGACGATATTACTCCCCGATGGACGTTTCAGAATTTTATGAGGCGTTATACTCTGAAATAGCGATGAAGAGATGCTTATAGTATTATTTATACCCAGGACGGTTATTACAATACTTTATTTCGAATAATGTACAAGTAAATTGCTTACCAAATTGGCAATAAAAGAGATAAACTAAAAAGCGAATTCTTCGAACATCAAGTCTTTTGCTATAGAACTAGCGCGTGTGATTTTTTCCTATGAAAAATGAAAACATCCCACTTGTGGCGTCGACAAAACAATGTGTGACATACGTGATATTCATAAAAGGTACAAAAAAACGATAGTATACTCAGTAAATCGCAATGTGCACAAAAGTATCGTGTAACATGCAAACGTGTGAGTAATATCATATCACGAAAGCGTAGACTCATTTATGAACCAGATAAAAACAAAATTTAATCGACTAATATGACACACAATACAAGCAACCTTTTATAGAGCAGTTTTGTTTACAATTTGATAAAATATTTATTCTATTTTTTTAGTGGTCTGTGGTATTTAAATTCTCCTTTATGCAACGATAAAAACATCCAATGATTCATCTTCTGTTATTTCATTATACGTATATTTAAACACACTGATTCCATTGATGACATTTAACTGACAAAAATCAAAATGAAATTTCATTTTGAAAAAACACAAAAATCTTTTTAAATGCCACTCTTTTGAAAGCTCCTCCGAATGCAATGCGGTACGAGAAAAAGAACAACAAAGGCGAAAAGTGACACGTCGCCACCGACACAGAAATAGCCGACGTTCGAAGGGAATTCCTCGGATGCATTTCGCTCGTAAGCCACGTGCTGCTCTTGCTGGCCCTGCCACCAGAACGGGGAATGTGCAATTAATCGGCTAATCGACGTCGATGCAACAATGCAGGCCGTGATTGATTGCCGATGACACCTGCGACCGACACGCACCAAAAACAAAACGAGCTCGCCAGAAAGAATTCTGGCCATCGTACTAGTGCAAGCTGCTCAATGGGCATCGTTCTGAAAAACGGGCAGTTGGATCTGAAACGACTAATTGACCCATCAGTACAGAATTCGCTGTCGATTAACAACGATTCATTGATGCTCGAGGACGAAACTAGGCCTGGATCAGCGAGACGGCGAGTAATGGGATTGTTGCGAAATGAGGCTTAACATGATGTACATACACATAGGGGTTCAAATAAATGTGATAAAAATAACAATGTTGTGTTGTGTTATAAGATACATCGCTTGATTGATCTCTCCATTGAGTCCATACGGATGGCATGTTATTTTGTTTTTCGAATGTTTGTGCGTGTACAAATTTAAAGCTGAACTGTGTACCGCCAAAAAATAAACGGATGACGTCACTGGCGGCCGTTATAAGACACGTGGGCGCCAAAAATGACGAAAGTCAAGAGCGCTATTTAAAGACGCGAACAATTGCAACAGATCCGAATACGAATGCTAGAGTTTTCGAAAAGTCTGTCGGCGCAGAAAAGTGCATTTGACGTGACGTGCAGACGATTCGTATAACGTTTTTTGTTTGTCCCTTCTGTTGACAAATGCGGCAAAAACAGACCTCCTCACAATGACTGATTGTCCTCTGTGTACGTACGATGCTAGGAAATGCGGATCGTCGTGAAAAACAATACCATTTTATATACCGATATGAATCCGAGTATTTCGTATGAATTTTTTCGAACGATGCGTCGTTTCCATCATGACATCCAAGGTGATTATGGTTGGGAGCGTACGCTATTTATCATAGATCAAGGGGTCAATTAAAAATTACGGGGACCCTCTTCCATTCACGTCACCCCGAGTGGTCTACATACGAATTCCATAGCGTATGAATTTTTTCTGCTTAATTCAATGTTATATGAGCAGACACGCCCTTTTTGCCATTAACTTACACGCCCTCAAAACTAACATAATAATGTTTCATGTATCTATGCGTAATATTTCATACGGCGGCAAATAATGGCGGAGGGTTTTTTGTGCGTCGTTATTCGAAAAAAGTCTTCGCATAAATGTAATTTCGGTGAGAAATCTTATTCGAAGTATTTGCTTTTTTCATGAATTCACTATTTACATTGTACATTTTTATCGCGTAACCGGTCTCGGGCAGGTGTGACAGATATAAAATGCCTTTCGGTCATACGTTTTACAAAGCGAGGGTGTCGTGTCGTAAAAAATATTGAACGAATAAAGCGTTTTATATGGGGTACGAATAATTAAGCGAAAAACATAATTAAAGCGCCGTTTATTTCGGTCGTAATAACGAAACCGACTAGCGATACGTTATTGTTAAAGCTAATTATTTTATATTCTTTTTCATAATTAATTTCGGTCTCGGCGGCGCGGTGTGAAAACTTTTTTCATTTATTTTCAGTAATTAATTTAATTTTCATTCCAAAAACGCGAATCGGTTTTTTCGAATAGATTCGCGCGCGAATTTTCAGCGAAGTAAAACGCCGAAAAATTTGAATTTGAAAATGTCGAAACGGAACACGAAACACGATAAAGCAATTAGGCCGCGGCCATTGTGACGGCAGCCACTGGAGAATCGATAACTTCCCGATGTGGCCGCTGGAGGGCGGCTCGAACGATAGACGCCAACCTTGCACGCGCGTCGAACACCACACTAACACGATATTTTCAAATATTCACATTATTTCGAAACAATATCGATATATTATATTTATGTATTATTTTTAAAATATCGATGTGATAACGTATTAGATTCTTATGGGAATATAATAGAAATTTTTAATTATGTGTTTAATTTCTTATTGGATTCTTGTTGAATTTTTCATGTTTAGAAAAAATAATAAAGATGCGATTTAATTGTGTATTAGAAAAATAACGATGTGCATTATTTCTGGCGCATTAAAGAATCTCGTATTGAGCATTGTTTTATTCATAGTGGGTAATAAAAAAATTGTGCAGTATAAAGTGAGCAATAAAAAAATATGAAATTTGTAATAAAATGAATAGTTTGTTCATTAAAATGATAGATAGGTAACAACACCGCCAATGTAAATTCAATACAAAAATAATACAATACAACTGTCTACTACATTTCAACAATTTGGTCCATTTTTTAATCAACGTCGATTATATTAAAAAAATAATGAATAACAGTCGGTATTTCACCCCATTCTAACACACGTTTATTAATAATTTTTCTACTTCACACATTTTAACCCTCATACAAAACACACACACGACATTTTAAAGCACACCAACTTCATTCAACGCACATCCATTTCACCCAAACAACAACAATCGCACACCGAAAACGTGCGCGCGCCATTTCGAAAACGCGTGCACCGCGCGCGCTTTCCGACGCCCGTGCAAGTTGCGCGCCCGTTTCCACGCAGTCAGCTGCTGCCTTAGCCTCGCGCCGCTTGTTGTTCGCTTTCGGTGTTTTCTGTTGTTTGTTGCTGGAGCGCGGGCCCCCGGCGCACGCAGCCCCCATCCACATTACACATGTGCCGGACGCTGCGATCCCCGAGAGCCCCCGCCGCCTCCGACCACAGCCTCGACCAGGTACCGGAGCCCTATGTATCGACATAACCTCAAAGCGCGCGGGGCGGGGCTAGGGGGGCGCACGCGGCCGCCCACGCCCTCCGGCGACGCGCCGCTTTCGACATACAAATTTTTTGATGATTCAGTCTTGTTTGAATGCTTTTTTGGCCCTTTCGGCGGGTGACCGGTTCGCGGATCGATCTCTGGATAGTCGAGGGAAAATGGACGCGGCGTTGTGCGCACGTCCCGTCGCGGTGGTGGCCGTTTCGTGTTTACTACGGTTTGTTGACGGGTGTGTTTTCGCTTTTGCTGTGCTGGGTTTTGGTTTTTTGAAAGGCTCTTGTAGGTTGCGCGTTGATGTTTTTTGGGAAATTCGCTTTCGTTTGGTTGCGTTCGCGTAATCTCGATTCACTTTCTGCACAAAATAGTGAAAATCGACGCTTTTCATTTTTTATACGCGAACTTTCTGTTGTTGGATACAATTCGTTTGTTGTAATGAGAGCGTCTAATTTTTTTTTGTGACGATGTTATGACATAATTTTCGCGATTGTATCGTAGTGGTTATGACGACGAATATTTTGATACTGCGATAGTATGCGAAATTGAACGAACTCGTTTTATATATTGAAGAAAAAAATTATACAAATGTAATGCGATACACTAATCGAATTTCAAATTACAAATTACCATTTTACAGGAACAGCGCAACATGCAAATCACGTGAATGCAATTCGACACGCATCAACAGACCTAGACACACAGACATTAAGCCTCTCATAAACTATTCACTTAATATCTTCAGACACGTCAGTCGGGTTTCTGAAAACCCGGGTTTCCAAAACCCGTCGGGTCTGGGTCCAATATTTTAGAAATCTACGGGTCCGGGTCGAAAATCAAATATGTTAAAAACAACCGATATGTGTATAGGCAATATGGTGCTATCCGATTTCTGAATGTGTTGTATGAACATCTTGACTTGTTTTAAATGAATTGATCCATTTTGTTTTGTATAAATGAGTCTATTCATTAACTGACAATATTTTATTTTTATTTTCGGTGAATTTTCTGTAGGTTACCGAAAAAATGTATTAAGCTGTGTTTAAATTCGAAAATTCAAAATATTGCAGACGGTAATAAAAATCACTGGGGTATTTACATATGCACTTTCGTACATACACATTTCGAAAATTGCCATACATGACAATACATGACGAATTTTGAAAATGCATTGTATTTTCGGAAATGTGTACGTGTGCCTATGTATGCCCCATAGAATTTAATAACCGACAGCGATGTTCTGAAAAATAAAATAAAAGCAAAACATTATTTATGTGTACAAATAACGTTTTACGTACTTTACAAGACAAGAAAGTTGAAATTACTGCTTTGAATAAGATTTCTTGTTAGAAACGTGATGAACCGATGATGACCGATTCCCTCTATTATAAAAATTTAAATTCTAGGTATCCGGACTCATCGGTTTTCGGGTCCGAGTTTTAGGTCCATTACCCGTCGAGTCCAGAAACCCTAGACACGCGTGAACACGTGGAACATCTAATCCTCAACTTCAGCCATGTATGGCGCTTCGCATGCGACGTATCGTTGCAAATAATTTTTCAGCTTTATTATGTGTCGGTGTTACCATGGAGCCCCCTGGGGTGCAAGATGTTGGCGTGTCGGCAATGTTGGACGCCATAAAAAAAAAATCTTTAAGCTGATTAATACGAGGGGCGGCCATACGGAACCGCCGGCTCGTGCGCGCCAGTTCGCAGATTTTAATTGTATAAATTATAAAGCCGGTGCTACACACACGTACAGGCCGGATATGACAAAACGTCGGTTTCGGTTCAGCCTTAGAGCCTGGACGATGGCTGGTGGTAGTGTGGCGTTTCGAAATGCTGGATTCGCGGTGGCTTTGGGTGCTTGGTTAGTTGGTGCGCGATAGTCGCGAGTCGAGTGTCGGATCGGAATTGAAGAGGTGATGGTGATGTTTTTCGAGAATATCGCTGTTAATCGTTTCGGATTGAAAGAATAAGAGTCGATCGAATACTATACTCTCGATTGTCTGTGCCTGAAGTATATTCGATTCGTTTTTTAAATTTAATTAAATTGTTGCATTTTTGAATAAGTACTCGTTGCTGGTGCGACATAGGAAACAAACGGTGTGATGTAATAATGCGTTGTAGTTTTCGTTTAGAAGTTGAACTTCGTTTAATGCGCTGTGAGCAGATTTTGACGGGAAATCTTTATGTTTTTGTGAAAATTTTATTTCTCCTTATGCTTTTGAGTGCATTACATACGAACCCTTGTTTGTGTAAGTGATATAAGTCCTTTTATGTATTTATATTGTAGGATATTTAAAAGTTTGCGTCTGCATAAGTATAAAAATATTGGCACCGGTAAAAATGTATTGTCAAATGTTAAAGTCTATTTTGAAAAAATATTTAAGAAAATAATAATTTTTTTGCTATAATGGGCTTATATCATTTTCAATAATAAGAAATAATGATAATTATAATGAATAGAAAAGAATGGTATCTAACCAAAACAAAAATTGACCTTTGGTTCCAAAAACGGACTTATATCACTTTCAAAAAATGAAACGAAAAAAACTAGTTTTGATCATCCGTGCCGTCCTCCCCGGTTAACACGAGTAATCGAGAGTATACTATATTATTGAAGCTATTTTTTATCCACTTATTGTTATTGATAGTCTTCAATGACATTAAAATGTTAAATGCATCTCAATTGTATTATAAATCGAAATATCACAATTTGAATTTTCCGAATCAAAGTTTAGCACAATTTGCATCGGACGTGTAAGCGCAAACTCGACGCCGAATCGGTCGGTGGCATGTCGAAATTGAGTTGGTGCAGTGGACGCGTTCAGCTGAGAAAGTGGATTACATATCGTTAAACCCCTTTGTGTCCGAGTTATCGATTTCGATATGCACTCATCTTCAGGGGTGACCAAACCGAACGGCCCTTTCTAGTGTCTCTGTGTCGTCGCCGCTCCATAATTGATTCGGATAGTGGATATTCGTAGGAGTATTGTGTATTATTGAGTGTGCCGGAATCGAATCGATATCGAGGCATTGTGCATGTTCTGGCTTCTAGCAGTTTGTAAACTTTCTCTTTTGACGTTCTCCACCGGCTCTGCTCCCACGACAGGTCGATGCAGACTTGAACTTTGCACGTATTGTAAATTATCTGCATGTGCACGGAACGGTCATGTAGCACGATGCATCGCTTTTTAGTCGTGTCCATTCTTGAATCGCCCGCCGCCTCCGTTTTCCGACCGTTTTGCATTTGGGAAGGTCGAATGAAGTCATTTTCCATTGTTTATGGATTCAGTCAAAATCACGCTTCTGACCATTTTTTCACGCAACCTTTTATGCTCTCGGAAGACCTTGGTTTTTACGTGTCAAAAACGTCACGCCGTACAAAAACATGCCATTGAAAAGATTACGTGTTTTTCTCATTAAACAACAGTTTCCTTTTTTGTTAAAATGTACACACGCGCATGTAAACAGTATCAATACGGCTGGTTGTTGAGTTTTTCTTATTACAGTTGTTTAATTAACTAATTGTCTTTTACGGAGTAAAAGTTATCAATTTCTGATTGTGGCGCATCCTCGTTAGTCAGCTAATTTGGTGTATCCATGTTTTGTTAACACTTCAACGTTGTTAGTTTAAGCAGCGATACGAATTTCGCGCATTGTTTATAATTGAACGTATACAGAGATAGACAATAGGAATAACCAAGAACGCGACTGTCGAGATAAATAAATATACAATCCTAGTCTTGCGTGGATAATGTACAATATTGTTCAACGGTGGAAAAGCGTATGCAAGACAAATTATGTACGAGTTGGAATACCCGTTTGGAACTTTTATTTTAAACTGAACTAATGTAAGTCGAATTTCCGGGGCAGTTAATACCAGAAATTCCTAAATATACGGGCGACTCCGTTGGGATGCGAGTACGTTCCTGAAAACGCGGTC
Organism: Hydropsyche tenuis; assembly: GCA_009617725.1. Classification (NCBI taxonomy): domain Eukaryota; kingdom Metazoa; phylum Arthropoda; class Insecta; order Trichoptera; family Hydropsychidae; genus Hydropsyche; species Hydropsyche tenuis. The sequence continues at coordinate 1,911,105 of VTON01000036.1, forward strand.
GAACACGGTTTCCCTATAAACTCGCATTCCATAAATAAGTGGTGTCCCAACTTTTTCTGACGTCGTACTTTAGACTTTTATTCATATATAAAATTATATTAAATCTTGTTTATCGCCGGTTGAGTTTAGCAATTCCAATGTGCGCTTTCTAGGTTTTTATTATCTTTAGTGTTCTTACTTTGTAGAGTTTCATCTCTCATTTTTACGTAGCGCAGGGAAAAAATGCACTTTTGTCATTTTGCATCTCATTACTCCTCTCGCATAATATTTCCCACTAGGCCCGTGAAAAGCTCCTGTGGTTCAGTTAGGGGTCCACCACACGCTATAAACAACGTCAATGGGACACCGAGGCCTACGCTCTTGGCAATTTTCTCCCTACGAATACCATTGAGAACGTTTGCAGCGCTCCGAACATTGTTTACCCTCGTTTCAGCCACAACTGCTTTTCCTCGTGCGTATATTCGATAGCCCTTTTTTTCTCATTCGCTTTATGGAATAATAACATACTTTTGTGAATATTTTCCCTCTATTCCTTATTATACACTCGATCAACTATGCATATGATAAAAAAAAATTTCGATTATATGAAAAGCGAACAATGATGCTTTTTCGTTCTATTTCGCTACATATTAAAGATTTCTTTCCGTTTGCCTTTTTTCGTGAAGCGCTTCTCAGAAATCAAAGCGATCTTTTTCTTTTCATTCGACTTTACGCCATTTTTCACAATTCAAAGCGGTCAAAGGATGAATACCTCGATTGGTTGACGGCGACACGGTATCCATTCCATTGGTAGACGTCGGTCTCACCTTTGACGGATTTCTTCTTTCTCCTCCTCTCACTATACCTACGCATTCGCGCCAAGTCCATTGTTCGCCCTTTCGTGGGGCTGTGCTCTGCTCAAAAATTTCGCTCGTTAATATGCGCCATTATACACGACGTCGTTCCCGCCATTATGGTGTAAAGTGGCGCATTCATTATTTCATATCGCCGTCAAAAGATCTTCACCCCTTCGTGTGAGGGCTTTCAATGAGCAGCACCCACTTCATAAAGTCACGTGTCCCACGTGCACTACACGTTCTTCCTTTGCGCTAGTTTATTCTTAAACTATTCTTCGTGTAAACGGAAACTAGAGAGACGAACACCTCGTTTGCTGCCCCGTTCATCCCCATTTTGCATTCCAAAATGCAATTGAAACGAGATAGGATAAAAACGGGAGAACTTTGAAAAACTCTAATATGATTAGACAATCGACGCTGTTCGCCAATCCTTCCGTAATTTAGTAGCTGATAAATCGGGGTTACGGTTAAACCATTTGTTCGTTCGCTACTATCGGTTTTGAATTGGCAATTTATTGAGCACGGCGTATTTCCTGACTAGCGCAACCCTTCCCTATCCCCTTTTATTTTCACTCCTGATTAAAGCTACCAGCAATTTCTGTTTTAAATACCAGAAAAAAATCATCAATCTCGACCAATCTTAAAACATTCAAACAAAATGCAATCACTGAAAAAAAATTTCAATAAAAACCCCACATATTCAACCGCCGTTAATTAAATTTGCAAAGCGACGACGTACACGACAGCACCAATTGTTTCCGCCAAATCGGTCGTGTTTTTTTTTTATCGTCGCGATAATATGTAATCCCATGAACCCGACGATGTTTTGTCAACCCTCTTATGAATATTCAGGTGGTCGGTTATTGGAGGCGTTCGCTCCGGACGGGACAGGGGACAGGGATGAAAAGGGGGCCCCGAGCAGAGGGCGTCGGCCCCTCTGCGCCCCCATCGCCGATCGTATCGTTCGCTGGTCACAATCGTGTCAAATGAGTCGCAAATCAAACACTCATCCCCCCAGCACTGTGTTTCCTAGACGGTCTCTCGCCACGTCAAAGTTCGTCCAATGCAAATATTGTCGCATTAATCAATACGTCGGCAATCTGTACGTCGGTTGGGATTGACGCCGTACTGCTTCATCGCGCGTTATCTATACGTTGACTAATCTGTTGACGATGGTCTCGGATTTCATTTAGAGTTACGAAGCGGATCAATATTCGACGGAGGTTTGTTGTGGATAGGTCTGAAACGGATTGTGCTTGATATTGAATGTTTGGTCCAATTAGTATTCGATTGTGGTGAAAATGTATAAAAAATGGCTTGGTTTTTGTATTGTTAATAGAGTTTGGTTTTAATTGTTTTATTTTTGGTGTGAATAAAATCACTGACAATAGGTGAGTGTTACAAAAAGTAGGAACGTGAATGTTGCCTCGCACGTGCACGGGGCTTGTAAATGACTTGCACTTTCTAAGTCACTTGGGTGGCTTCTTGTATGGCATCCCCCCGGATACAGATTCTTCGATACCTCACTTCCCATTTTTTTCGTGTTCCTATTTCAATATATACAATTATAAGTAAGTTAAGCCTGTTAATTAAATTTGTTGTTAGTATCGGATGACTATATAAAAATCAACGGTATGGCAGTTAGTGAACAACCAGTGCGTGCCATTTAACGTTTACGATTAATTCAATTAATAAAGTATTAAATTTATTTTAAAGACGCAGCCAAGCTAGAAGATATTTTAGTTCGTATACTTGTTCATAATATACTGAAATCTGGTTTTCAAGTTTAATGTTGAAAAATAAATGTTTTTCTGTCATCACTTAAATGTATTATTATAATAAAACTACTACTGAATATTTTAGTTCAGTTCACGATAGTATAGAAATTTGATTTTTCATCAAAAAATTTCATTGGGTGTTATTTTATACTCCGTTCGTTCACTCAGTTTTCGCTTATTAGTATCGCAATTGATATTTTTGAAATTTAACCTATTATATTTTATATCGTGTGAAGCGCGTCTAATATAAATTATCATTTCGAATTCGACCCGAAAATTGCTCGAGTACTTATTCATATTACTCAATTTTAGCTTTTTCACACGAAAAAATCTAAATATTATATATCTCAATTCAAAACTAAATAGAAAATTCTCATCCGAAATAGGCTAAGGAAAAACATTCATACGAATTTTCATCCTATTGAGCTTAATTCCATCGGATCGTTATGGACGCGTTTCAAAGCTGCTTTCACCTTGTCTACGAGAGGCACGTCCATAATGGCTTAACACCGACTCCGATGCAAAGTTTAAATTGGAAACGGCCCGGCCAGTTTTTCGCCAACGCCGGCGGTAGTCGGAAGATTAACATCATCCGCCCGGCAGACGCGAAGCAGCGGCCATTTGTTCTCGGCAATTTGCCGCCATATCGTTCGTACCTACGTACCGAAGAACAGTGCTCGAAGCAAGCAGGAGGACGCTCTTCTTCTTCGCCTTGACCGAATTATCTAGCCGTTTATCTCGACAATAAATTTTCTTAAGGATAAGCGCGCAATGCCGGATCGATATGCGGAATGGTGCGGAATCGAAATCTTCCGCTTGTATCTCGGAGTAATTTTTTTTTAGCCGGTTCCGCTGAGAAATCTCATTTCGTCGCGACTGATCCCGGTCGATCTATAGAGAAGGATTGTCGTGTAATGAAAGTGGTTTTTGATTTGTTTTCGTATTTTGCTAATCTTTTGTATAGCGTTCTGATCTGAATCGTCTTGGGGATTTGTCTTTTGTGTATTATATTAATTCGGATCGTATTACATAAGATAGAAAAGCTTTGAATATCGGAGCGGATAAAGCGGCGCTCGAAATAAAATCGCGCGCAATCCACGGTTAGTTTTTCGTTTTTAGCGAACGATATCGGCAAAAATTCATGTGACTTTATCGCGATTGTCACGTACCGCTCGTTTATTCTTTGGCCTCTCTAATATCGGATCGTTCGTGACCGAGCGGCATTTGCTTATTGTGTTTCAATATACAGATTTCTTTTTACATCTAGATTTGTCGAGTTCGCCCCCGACATTGCACAATCGCACAAGTGGAACCGCATAAAAGACAACGCGAAATGAATAATACCTTGCGCCACGTGTGTGTCGCTATTGTGTACCTCGGCCGAGCGAAAACCTCGTCTGATTCTCGAATCGCGTGCTCCTTTTTCACATATACACTTTTTTATGTTCTTTTTTTTCACATTTCGGTCGTATCGCGCTGATCGACCTCATCGATTACCACCGGGCCCCATTGTCGTCGGGGCTTTTTCACGGCGACATTGTGCCCCCGACGACGATTTCACGTGAATCGATATTCGGGATATGACGTAATAATTAAAAACGCGAACCGTTCGACATTTTGCCGACGGCCTTTCTCTGACGGCCTTCGCATTCGAACGCGCACAGCCGTTCGTCGTTGCGTGTGTTCGCTTATTCGATCCAAATACAAATTTAAACTTTTCAATTAGGCGAAGAGCGTTTTTTTCGAGGTCTGTCGTGTGCACGCACTCCCTCGGCTCCGAGTTAATGGAAATAATCTAGGAAAATGGTGATAGTTCTGAATAAGACAGCCGATATTGATAATGAGTCATTTTTCTATTTCAGGACGTCATCTAAATGTAAAAGAGACCTTCAAATGCATTAAAAGTCCTTGAGCGCACTGTCGTTTTCGAGGCGTTTAACTTTTTATGGGGGCAATTGCTCGATACGTAGACAATACATTCGACTGGCTACGATACGATGACCGAAACGATTTCGCATTCAGACGGCAAACCATCGAAAACGAACAGAATTCTTATCGTCGCATCTTTTTGGTACACTCAACATAGATGATATCGTGGCCGACCCACGGACTCCTAAGCGTGCAGTGTTTGAGAGTCGTAAACGGTACGCGGGTTTACTTTGCGCTCGATAAATGTAAATTTGCATTGAATTTGCGTTTTTAACGACTCGCCCCGTATTGGGAACGGCGATTAGGAGGGTGTTCGTTTGAAACGGACGCAAGTGCGTCGACCCAAACATTGGGCCCGAAAAGTGAGGCGAACTCTCGCACGTGCTTGCACACACCCACTCCTATGTCGGCACTCGATGGAAATTCAATTAAAATAACAATTAGCCTCTGTATTATCTCGGTCAGGCGGTGTGAGCCTTTTGCCCCGACTCTACCGTCCCCATCGACGAACCGCCGATCTACACAATCCGCATAATCGTATCCTATTTGGGATATTCTGGAATTGCATCATTGTCGCTCCATCTCGACGTTTCTATTTTGAATTATTATATGCATGCGCCTTAGATGCAATCGATTTTGCTCGCTTTCGTATACATTCATAGTTGGCTATTTGTGAACGTTTACTTAAGCAACTATTGCGAATTTCTATTCTCGTTCGATAATTGTTTGGCTGTAGTCGTCATCGGTGCTAAAACGATTATTGGAGCACGTAATATTATTACAGATATTCTAATCTAACTTTATTTGTTTTGTTTCAGATTTTCCTGCTTCTTATAAGAAATCTTCAATTGCCCTCCACCCCTCGCACTGTGGCTTCCCCTGTCTTCTCCGCTTTCGACGAATTCTATTGCTAATCTATGTAAATATATTTATAATATACAATTTTAATCATAACTTAGTTCTAATTAGATTAATCATATTTCAAATTATGTGCAATTTTCCCATGCTGAATTAGTTAGATCACATTTAGCGATGCCGTCGATTCTCCGCATTTCGCTCCCGAAATATAGGTGTACAACACATCTAGGTGTGCGTTGTGAAAATGTTTACGAACGAATAGCTATCTACCATACGTATTTATTGTATTATCGCGGTTTTTTCGGCGTATTGCGCAGGTATACGGACGTAATTATAGCAACGCGAAGCTGACTCACGCGCGCCGGTAACGTCTAGCAGCTGTCGGCGGTATGGTCTCGAGAAAAAGCCGTTTTCGCCACTGGGAAAAGTGCTTCCCGATAATGTTTCCGTGAATGTGTTCGTGTTCGAAAATACAGTTGCGTCTCGTTATGCGGTGTTCGGCTAGATCTTTTTGTTGATTGTAATTTCGGTGAAAACGGATGTGTCGTTTTCGTGTAGTTTTGTGTTGTGGAAATTATGTTTTTTATTGTTGGTTTTTATCCGGAAAAATTTTAGCTTTCGCTTTTAAAAATGTATTTTTACTTTTTCTCGTTTACAAAATAATAATACAAATTCAATATGTTGAAAATGAGGTGCAGGAAATTTATTCTATATAACTTATCTAATATTTACTTCTTGGTACTTATCGTCGACCAGGTGAATACTATTCGTTGGCATTATCAACACTGTGTTTCAATATATGCAGGTTTTTCTTTACATTGATCACTTTTGACATGTTTTTCGTTTATTATAAGTTTGTAGACAGATTGATATATATTTTATTTTTATATTTTTTATACCATCATCATTGTTTTTTACAATAGTAAAACTCGATTAATATTTTAATATTTATTCGATGATCATGATTCATGATGATGAGTTTCATTAAAAAAATCGCTAGTTTTTGTCGGAAAAACATAAAATTCGAAATAAAATAGTCGTTCATAAAATATTCTATTGTTTCAGAGACAAAAAAAAATTAATGCCTTTTAACCACGTCATTCTTTTATAACAAATCACAAAATTGATTTTCATTCCAAACGCTAAAAAAAACAACATATGCAACGTATAAAAACGACGCGTTTTCATTACCGACTCCTCGGAGATATCTGCAAAAATTCACATTATTTACAACTCGAATCAATGCGCCGCTAAACCCGATCGTCGCTCGCATTCGAATACCATTTCGACATCTATAAATAAAATAAAGCATAAACATTCACTTCACTGTGTTCGCGGGAACGTTTGCTCCGCGATAGATAATTTTTCCATCGGTCGACACAGTGGCGGCCACTCTACTTTGTCCCAATCGGGCCATCGTCTGATCGAGTATTGACAAAGCGGCGGTGTTTGTTCTTGCCTCTTATTTTACAACGATCGCAATCGGACGACAACAACGATGCGGTTTCGGAGGTGCAAGCCCGAGGAGACGTTGCCAAACGCTCGTTCGTTCGTTCGTTCGTCCACCGATGATTTTAGCATTCTTTTCCTCGTGGTTGCAAACCTGTTTTCAGCTCGTGACGCGGTCAGGAGCGCCAACGTGGCCGGGCAAAAACTGCACTCGCGCCAAATAAAGGAGTCGCGTCGTTACGTTTTTCGCCGAAGATGCGAATGTGAAACGTGGCGAGTCTTCGGGTTTGATGTTGCGAATGTGGCGCGGTGGTGTGCATTCGTTTGTATTGTGGTGTTTGAACGGTTTCGCGGTGAGGGGCAGATGTAAAATGTTGGGCGCAGACAGGGTTTCCCCCTGATATCTGACGGGAAATTCGTCAAATGTGTAATCTGGATGTGCAACGTGGCTCGGTTATTATCTCTTATTGCATTTGTAGGAGATGCGAATGGTGAGGAAGCGTTTGTGTGGTCTGTTGATTTAAATCTGTTGTTTGGAATGTTAATTTGTAGTTTAATGCTTCGTGTATGATTTGATTTCAGAAATTGACTGCATTGTGGTGATCCGTTAGATTGTAGTAAAAAAAATAAATATTCTTCAACGCCATATGATCGATGTAAACTCAATTTATTTAAAAAAAAAAAATACACGTTCTTTTATTCTAGTTTTAAACTATAAATATTATTACGTGCCTAAATCAAAGTTAAATAATACGAATAACAAAAGAGAATCTTCAGCTTTTCTGCGTCCTCGAGACGGATTTTTTCGTTCGTATCCCTGAAGTATTTATTTTTTTTATATTTTCGATCTCACTTTTCTAATATGTTTCACATGTGAATATCAAAATACATATGTACAAGTGTTATGTTTTCTTAGAAATTTAAAAACTCTTATGAAAGTTCTTTTCAAAATTTTTTTTCCGCATTTAAATATTCGCCTTGATCTCTTGTTTATTATCAAAATATAATTTAAATTATTTAATTTAATCTTAAAGCTCTTTTATAACTCTGAATACCCGCAGTACTTTTGAAAATTAATCGAATGCATTCATAAAATACGATTCGTAATCGTATACAAAGAACATCTGCATGATTTTGAATACACGTCTTCGCGCAACTAACTTCCGCTTTTTCTACTTTAGTGCATTGTATGAGTCATCGGCGATCTTACCATCACTTTCCTCATCAATTATGTCAATTGTAAAAGTTTTTCTGCACATATTGTATCTGGCGGTGGTTGGGTCAATGTTCTCTTTCGTATGAGATTAACGCGGTCCACTTTCCTTTCACCGCAATGTTTCCATAACTTCTTGTTGTAAATACGATTCGACTACCACACGAGTACAAGAAGTATAAATAAACGTAATTGCTTGTTCTCGGCTCCAAATTATTGTAATCAATAACAATTGAAGCTGTCAATATAATTATTTCACTCGCTAACCATTGATGAGTCCAAACATCCTTCTGTATTTAAGCATCGGTACTTGATACAATTTTATTAAAAAATTTATACATATAATCTTTATACTTTTCATCTTTGGATAGAAACTTTCATAAACTGCAGTTCTCAGTAATACATTGTTCCTTTGTTTCACTGCCAACGAATGTGAAATCAACCTGGTTTCGCCATATAAAGGAGTACAATCGCCAAATTCAGTCTGTACATAAATTTTATGTTACTGTTAAAACGATGATATGGATGAATAAAAATATGGATATAAAATATAATTCATATCGAATATAGTAGTAATTTTATAAATATTATCGATTGCTATTTGCTTATTTTAAATATAAAGTATTTGATAGTCACATACGTGTGTGTATTCGATTTTCAGTTGTTATAATTTTTTTTCATATTCTAATGACTTTAACGGTTTTTTCTTGAGAACTGAGGAGATGCATAAAATTATTTACAGAGTGAATAGTTATTTTTTATTCAAAAAAAAGAATCCACATTGTAAAGCCGAAGGGGAATTATTAATGAGATGACCGGTAACCCTTTCAATTGACCCTTTCACCCCTAATAGCCGAACTTCTTAAATTTATTCCACGGTATCTTAAAACGAAGTGTGAAATTCATCGAATCTGAAACTGGTCTATTGTTTTTGATTAAATTGGTTTACTAATCCACTCATTCTGATTGCTCCAACATATCGAATTTGCCAAATGTACGTATACTTACAACAGTAAAGTGGGGTGGCCCAACAGGTTGCGGCCCAAACTGACCCTACTCACGCCAGGTCGGTCTCGAGGTCCTTCCATTTATTTAATAATAGTTTATATTGCATTATAGTCCTTGAGCATAACCATAGAGCACAAACTTGTTTAGTGTAAAACCAGCCCCTCTTTTTTCATAGTTTTGTCTTGCTTGAGACTCCGTGATCTGTTTGACCGTTGATCTTTGCACTCTAAGATTTTGCATTTAACCTCAGTTACATAGTAAAAGTTGAAATGATTGAATGCCATATGTATTTTAGAAAACTAATCGAACATTAAAATATTTTATGAAATTACAAACGCATAGATCATGTCTTGTTCCGCATATAACATAGTAATCAAATACTTTGTATATTGTATATTCGACAATTTGAACGTTTTAACTGACGGTAATGAATATGTTTATTTGCTAACTGTTGACATACTCTCATCGTGTAATAAATTTCATGTGTAATTTCTAAAACATATTATATATCATATACACTAACAACGTAATGTTAAATGTCAACTTTCACGAACAGGTTTTTATGTTTACTAATTTTATTTCATATTGTTATAATGCGATGGATATTATCGAATTTTACCTCATTTTAACCACAAACATTTTCGTTTAGTGACTTTTCATTGGCATGATGAATCATAAATTATCTCAAATAACTCATCCATTATGTATTTGAACTTTCATGCTTGAAGATTGAATCAATTAAATGCAACCATAATGACTCTCCATTAGAAAAATGAAGCTAGTCAAATAACCAAAATCGAATCCAATCAAATCGAATGCGATTAATTGAACCGTGTAAAAGGCAAAATTTTAATTGACAGCAACGAATTTTGATTGATACCGTCGATAGTAAGCTTCCTACGTTTCGACACCGGTGATTTAGTTTTGTTGGATACTTTTAAATAAAATTAAAAAAAAAACAGTATTTTTTTATCAAGCACCTCGAGACATTTTGCAACCTATGTAATTGCAACAGGCAGAAAGTTCACAAATCATTGACTTTTCAACGACTTCCTCTCCGCCGCTCAAATGTCAAGACTCCACAACACCGCAACCTTTGTTGTCTGAAAAAAACGAACTCTATTTTCGGCGAGAATTTCGATTTCGAAATCGCACGATTCACCGTCTCGAGATTCGAAAATTGCGCAACGATTATATTCGTAAACGCGTACGTTTGCACTCGGTGAAAGCGCACCGCATTACTATTTGTCGAATTTTCCTTCACAAAGACAATGCGATGATTCAAAAATAGCAATAATTGGAGGCGGGATTGCGTAAGATCACCGATTCGAATCCGAAATAACCATGCATCGTAGGCGAACGGTCCGAGCGAAATTCGCGATCTGTCGATGACGCGAACACCAGTCGAGATTGGCGGTCTGCGAACGAGAGCCGGAAACCGGTCCTCAGATATACATACATTACACGCTTTATATTTCGCATTCTACTATATCGCGTTGTCGATGTGTACAGCTGCACGAGCAGACGACCGCCAGACAACGAGCGAAACACTTTCGCCAACAACGCACCGGTCGCGGGCTGCCATTAGACGTGGCCGTCGAAGGCTTCGGCGCACTCTCGATTCGCGATTGCTGGTCGTGCGGAATGGTCGATCGATGTATGTAATGCAGAGGCGTAGCTAGGGGGGCAAGAGGGTATAGAGACCCTTGGGTGTAAAATTGAGGGGGGGAATTTCGTTAGAAATACATATAATTTTTGGTTTTGATCGTTTCATAATATACCATTTCCACTCGTTTGGCGCAGTGGGTGCACCAGGGTTCTATTTTTTTATAGCTCGGAATTTTATCTGGGTGCACCATTTACAAAATATAAAGCCGATTCTATAAGTCAACCTACAAATATTTTACATTGAATTGAATGAATATTGTAGATAAAACCCTGGAAAATTATCATCGGCATACCTACTGCTGAAAAGTCTCGCGAGCGAAAAGGATTAAAACAAAAAAAAATTCGCCTGCGGTGCTAAATTTTTAAATTACTTACAATGATATGTGATCGATGTTTTATTTTAAATCAACGCTTTTTCATTCAAAAATTTTATATTTTAAAGTTGGGGAGGGGGCGCCAATTATATATTTTTTTTCCCGGGCGCACAATACCCTAGATACGCCACTGATGTGAGGTAACGAGAGTTGTTATCTGTGCGCTCTGCGATCTGTGTGTTGATTTTGTACGGAGATGTGAAAATTTGCGATTTTCAGATCGACGTTTCCGCGTTGGGTAACTGTCTCGGTGGTACGTGTAGAGTTTTTGAATTTTGTCGGTGTCGAAATGTTGGCACTTTTCGTGAATGGTGATTGAAAGTACTGACTTTTAATGAGAGAAAGGCATTTGATGTATTTTTTGTGAGGATGAAGTATTCGATGTTATCAATTAAAGTCTCGTCAAATTAAATATGCTATTTTTTAATTGAGTAATGTTGTAATTTTTTCGATATAATATTTTTCAAAATTAACTCTTTAAATGCAAATGACCGTTAAATTCATGATTGATAGTGCATTAAAACGGAACATCTCCGTTTATTTTAGTTTGAAATTATTCAAATGAATACGATAAAAATGCATCTACACACGTTGGCTCCAGGTGCTGCTCAATATGTTGCATATATTCCGTCGTCAGCTGGTCTGATTTGTTCCATACAATTTGTCAGTTTTGTACACATTCCCACGAACGTAGTCGTTCCCAGATTTGCATTTTTCTCGGAAACAATGTTCGGAAACGCACGACACCACGGCTAGATGCGATAGACGGTTTTGATATATTTAAATCATATGCAAACTTTATTGTACAGGGGAGATGCGCTTCCTCACATCGTGGTCCAGTCTAGACCAGTCTTGACCATTTCGATAATATTCCATCGGAATACGTTTTTTATATTGTATTATATTTCCAAATTTATGCAACTATCTGAAGAATGGTTATATAAAAATTTTCTTCGTTTTCCTTTTGTCTTACCCTTTTATTTCACTTTTTTAATATGATATAAATGTTTTCCTTTTTGCGAATATTCGGCTCTCTCGAATTTGGAGAATACTTACTTCTTTCGTCGAAAATATTTTTTATTACGCGAAAGGGCTGACGGTCAAGGAACTTTAGCCTTACGTTTACAGTTTGAATTATTACTGCTTTCTTGGCTTTGTTTCTCTTGTTTGCTTTTCCAGCGTCAGGATTTTCTTTTTACCGTAGTATTTTTTGTTATTTTATTATATGATACGTTTTCTTGCAAAAAAGTCTCCAGAAAATAACGCAATTTTCATCTGAAAACGGAAGCCATGGGAATCGCTAAATATTCTCACAAATTAAAGCGATTTTACTGCGCCTCCTTTGCTTCATAATCATAATGTAGACGTTTACGGTTATTAGCGTATTTTAAATAATTATATTTTGATGAGGTGAATGAAGCGAATTTCATTCATAAATTCGTACCTCGTTTTCTTCGCGAATTTAAATAAATTGTGCTTACCTTTATGCGGATATTGTTCACGAAATAGCGGACACATTTTTTCCCATTATGAATTTTTTATGCTTTTCGTGTGAACTTTGTTTCTGAGTTGTTCTGTGGGAATCCGATCAAACTTAAAACTAAGAATGTTCTTACAAGAGATAATTACTTTGATATATTGTTTGGAGTCTGCTTGTGAATTTCACTCACATGCAAACCATTCAATTTACAATGTCACTGAATTAACGCAACATTTACATATTCAAATGAGATCATACGAACGCGTAATTCGGACATCATCTTTCGTTCATGACCAGACAATTGTCGATATTCTAAAGTGAAATTTTCGCATATATCAACCGCATATATCAAGACGTCTCAAGCGCGAAATTCTTAAAATATTACAATTTTCGGATATTCGCGAGGGTTCGCGTAGGCGGATGTTGTCAATCCTTCCCTTCCTTACCGAACCGATCTTCATGTTGATATTTGAATAATATTAATATTTGTCCTTCGCCGACAACTAGACTGCGATTCGGTGCGAGCCGTCGTGTTCGCATCGCAACCCCTCTGTCGGAACATGTACCAGAAGGGTGGTTACTCTCCCTTAGTTCATTATTCTCGTTCGAGACGCGCATTATTATAATGCCGCTTTGATGAAAGACTGGACATTGAAAAACGTTACCGGAGTTTGCATATGCTGGACCACAGTTGTGCATAATACGTCGAGACGAAAGGACTTGCGCTTCTCGATCCTTTTTCCCGCCCGATTATCAACATCGCATACTGCGATCATATCCAATAATCTTTTTTTTTCATTTTTTACTATAAAATATTTAATATTATCAACTTTAATTATTTTTTAATAGTGAAAATCGTATTAGTTGATTCGTGTTAAGTTTTCGTGTTACCGTTTGTGTTTTTCCTTTTTCTTTCCTTTTTTTTCTTTTATTTTTTAGGTAACAAGGATACGTTACGATTAGTTTCATAGTGATACAATGACTTGAAAATACTCGAATTATGTTTACGAAAACGTGTTTGTGTTTGTGTTATACGATTTATCCGAAATTTACGAATTGAAAGTGAGTATATTTATTTTCTACGTACTATTTTTATTGGTAGTTATTTGTAAATAACCAAATGTACGTAAATTGAGTCAGGAAACGAAGTTGTTGTATGTGTATCTGATAAAAATAAATCGTATTGTAGTGAAATATTGTGACGTTGCGAAAGTATTGTAGGATATAGTTTAGCGTCGCTATGCCACCTGCCATTCCGCTTTCCACCTGTCGCCTTTCTCCCTATACCCCCTTAAACCTATTCGGGATTCTTTTTAGATATTTTTCTCTGGATAGTGTTGATAATATATCTCGTATTATATATAAATTTAATATAATACACATGAAGGCAAACGGTTTTACTTTCTATTCGTTTATCTAATTCATTAACATTATTATAATAAAAATATTGCTCATAATGTAATCATTATGGATTGAAATTTACATTTTTAGATAATTTAGCATTTACGACATATTATAAGTGAATTATTTTTCATTCTAATTATACGTAAAATTCTGATTAGAATTTTTAATAGCAAATACTCGTATTATTTTAATTATGTTTAATACTACTTATTCACACTTTCAAAAATATAATATTATTCAATATACATAATTGAAGCGGAAACGATTCGTACGAAAAAAAAACCGTTTTCTTTTAGTGGATCTTGATCGTTTGAAACTTTCTGTGTTCTGTATACGTACACGTATTATGCGATCCTATTTATGATCGCATTTCTATTTTCAAATCTCGAGATGTCTCCAAGATGCGCCGCATCGTAAACGAACATGTAAATGGAATTCTTCATCTTCAGCATGAAAATGTTTCCGTTCTTCCTGTGTTTTTTTGTATGTTTCATTAAAAGTCTTTTTATCGTTATCCGAAATCGCATTCTGCCCTGATCTCTCCGTAACAACGAACGCTGCACGACTACAGACTAAACTTATTACAATTGACAGTACTTGTATCGATTATCCGCTTTATTTTTCTATAAAGAAAAATACACGGTTTAATTCATTCGATTTTCCATTTGATTTGTACATTATACAGGGTACTTCAAATGCGATGGAACTTTTGTGTAAAGTAACGTTAGTGAAACTTTTGCGTATCGATTTATCTAAAAATGTATGAACTTTCCTTGAACTTCTGAAATTTCATCGACCTCTTATCTTTTTGTGTAAAATATTTAGATTTATCTTGAATTTAAAAATAAAATTTATAAATTACTGTATCACTATCACTCTCACTATAGTAATAATTTATAACAAATTCTCAAAAGATTTATCATAAATATAATATAATATACAATTTCAATGAACCATTTGTTCTCTTAGTACTAGTTATTTTATACATCATACATAATTATGGTCGTATCGATTTTTCCATGCAATAACAATTCTCAACATAGCACAATACAATCGATAAAATCCGAAAACACTAAAATTTTCCTTCGAAACCGAAAGACAACAGCATTACGCGATAATATTTCCCATATAAGAAAAGAGAGCGGTCGATTTTTAAAGCTTTACGGTCAAAGCTGTTCCCGAGGATTTATAACGGCAGTGGGCCCCACTCGGCGGGGGGGCGAAGACCGGGTGGCGGCGCCTCGGGGGGCGGCGTCCCGTCTAGCGGCGCCCCCATCGTCAGACGATACCCTCCCCATACCCCCCACAGCACACACACCCAGGTCCTCCAGTGGCCCCCCCCCCCCGTTTTCTCGACCTCCCGATCCGCGGTGCAATGCGCGGCAACGTTTCGCTCGCGAATCAACGTAAATTGGTTTCCATTACGGCTCGTCCGCGTAATGATGAAATATTCGTTTTTCGCCGCGACGTTTAATTATCGCCGCCTTCCACGGCTCGGCGGCTTCTCACGAGACCGCCGAAGATGGCCGTGTCTGCCTGCGTTCGATTGTGTGCCAGAGGTGGTGTGTGTGTGTGTGTGTGTTATGGTGGTCCTCCAGTGTGTTAGTGGTGCGCGAGCCGAATTTCGACGGCTGCATGGCGGTGGATGTGCATCGGAAATTTTCAGTTCGGGTATGGCGCTCTCGAGATGGTCTCGGAAAAGATTGGATGTTCCGCTATGGACTGTTCGGAATCCGTAAATAATTTCGTGTCGTATTCGATTCGATTTCTGTTATTTGGCGAGATTTTTGTCTTTTGTGTCGCATGAATCGATCTGTTTTGAAAATTTTTCGTGAAATGTTTTTTGCATTGATAATATTATATTATTTTTTTAATGATATCAATTTACGTTGAAATGTACAAAGAAAACAAATAAATCTTTTATTAATATATTTTTCCGGTTATTATAAAGTTAATTGCCGTGATGAATCCGTAAGCCAACATTGTGCAATAAACTCTGCCAATTATTTTCTTCTTTTTTTTTTACTAAATCTTTACGGTTTACAAACCTCATGATTATTTTAAGTTTTTTTTTTACGATATACTGATACCAAATTCGCACATCTAAATAGAAAAAATTCAATCGACACCCTCATATTCGTCGCGAACAACACGAATCCGATCACCAAAACCCCGTTTCCACAGCGTCCGCGCAAAACACAATCCATCCTCACCTTTGTTTGTAAATATTTGCAAACGCCGAACGCCGCGTCGTCCGCCCGGTTCGGAAAAACTTTTTTCATATTATTTTTAATTGCAACGTCGACGTCCCGATCAAAATGAAAAGTTTTTACCTGGCGGCTCTCGCACATCCGATACGTATACCGAAACCGATTCGCGCACACCAAACAGCCAGTCCCCAACACAAGCAGATCCGCACAATTCGGCTAGCGGCGCAATCAGGTTTTTCAACCTCTCGCGTCCTCTCGTATGTGAGTGAGTAGGACTCGAGGGTAAGGACAAGGCGTGTTCCCGACGTCCTCGTACCCGTCCCGAGCCGAGGAGGATATGTCGGCGCTGTTGCGAATTTCTGCACCGAGATAGCCTTGACCGTCCGCGGCGGTGCAAGCGGCCCACGCGGGCCGCGACGCATTGCCGCGGCGCGGGTCGGAAACCGTGGGTCGCGGTCCTCTGTGTGTGGTTTGGGTGGCCGTTTTGGGTGGGGGTGGTCCGTGTTGGGGTGGTGGTGGGTTGTCGTTTGATGGGGTGTAGTTGCGGGTTGATTGCCGGTGGTGTATGGTAGGTTTTCTTTGAGAGGTGTCGGAGTGAGGTGGGGTGTGTGATTGTTTTTGAAATGTGTGAATGTTGCATATTCGAGTTTCGTATCTTATCTTGTGCGTTGATATAGTGTTATTGTACGTAAATATGAAAAAATGGTTATCTTGAAGGATAGGGTTTTTCATTGGATTAACTATTCAATTATTATTCGTTGCGATATGATGTTCTTTTTGCGATAATTAATTTAATTGATATTATATAATCGATAAAATCCATTGTTTTTTTTTTCTTTTCAACAAATTGATGAAAAGAAAATTTTAATTGTGTCATTCTATAATTTCTATGTAATTTAATAGCAATTTAGTAGTAATTTCATTTCTAATAAATTTTTATGTAATTGCCTTTTTTAAAAAGGCTAATTTTTCATCACATTTAACGATTGCTATTGTAGCTGTTTTTCATTTTTTTTTTTGAAAAATTGATGCTATTATTGCTTATTTTGTGCATTCGCTTTCCCTTCTCCAATTTTCTTTTGTGCACTTCGCTTAAATCGGTGTAAATCGCTCGGACGTAGCTGCTTCGTGAAATATTTGCATTCTTTGTACGGTTGCTGAATATCAAACAAAGCTTGCGTTATTGTAACAACGGCACAGACGAAACAGAGTTTGAGACAAGAAAATTTGCATAAACATTCGAGTATCAACGCGGTGTGTGCCACTCTCGAATTCCCCAAAACAATGCGAATTCCTACTCTCCCATTTATTTTTCCGTGCATTTCTATTTTCGAACACAAATTACTCATTGCAAATATTAACATTCACGACACTTCCAGCATCTTACAATCGATCGTACGTGTTTGAAATTTCAAAATTTTCGACTTATTAATTTAAAAAAGGGGGCGATTTAACTGTGCATTCAAAATATATCGATTGTGCCTTAAACGAATTAGAAATATATACTATGTGCATTAAAGAATCTCGTATTAAGATTTTATTCATAGGGTGCTATAAAAAAAAATTATTTAGTTTTTTTTATTTTATTCATAAAAAAACTGTGCAATATAAAGTGAGAATTAAAAAAAATATGAAATGTGCAATAAAATTAATAGTTTTTGAATCAAAATGACAGATAGGTGGCAACGACAAGTCAATCCCTAGAGGCAATACAACTGTCGATTACATTTTAATAATTTGGTCCATTTTTTATCAATGTTGTTTTTTTATTTTAATTCGATTTAAATTATGGAAGTTGTGAATAATAGTGTATTTCGTCCTGTTCTAATACACGCTCGTTCGTTTTAAGGCACAAATATTTTCCCAATGCACACTTATTCAATGCTCAGATTTAATGCACATTAATTTTATCTAATACACATTCAAATTGTTCCCATTTAAAACAAAATACAAACCCACGACAAAAACGAGCCCTCAAACGCGTTCGCGATATGCAATCGCGTGCCCCCGTCGATTGGACAGGCCTGGCTCGGCCGTCGCCGAAGGGGGCCCGGGGGGCGGCGGCGTATCCGGGGGGCGTCTGCGGGGAGGGGGCAGGCCCCCTTGCGGGGCAGGGCGGGGGCGTCTCTCCTCTGCGCGCGCACCCGCCATCGTCAGCGCTCGGCCCCAGTCCGCCGTGCCGCCGACGACGTGCGGACTTCTGCACCGCAGACGCGAAACCCACGCCCGCTGCATTCACCGTCGACTCATTTTCATCGCGCGACAACGACGGATCTCTATCTACCTTTATCGAGTTTTATTCCCGATTGGAACTATTGTTCGAGTGTTGAACGGTCTTGAGTGCTTTCGAGGTTTTACGCTGAAGAGACTTGTCTCCAACACTCCCCCACCCACGCAGGCGACAACCCCCCTCTTGCACGCTTTCGGCGCGGTTTTCAAACATGCGCTCGAACGTCGCCGCTAAGAAGGCGTCGAGATCGTCGATGCCGGTGGACACGCCGATCGTCGACTAGTTGGAGACTGTTCGAATCTGCCGCCTGTTCACGTGCTGTAGGACGACGCCGACGCCGCTGCGATTCGAATGGTATTTTTATTAAGAGCGACTATCGACCCCCCTCGGTGCGTGGATTTTTCAGGGCGACGTCGGAAAGTCGAGGAAAATCCCCGAACGGTTTCGGTGCCCACCCCTCGCTTCGTTCACCCCCCCCAGTGACACTCACGCGATCGCTTATGTGCAATGTTTGCTTTTCGATGTTTATTGATTGCGCTTGATGATTGTTTTCTTTATATTTAGTTTTCGCGGTTTAATCTTCGGTCAGGAATTTGCGTGTCTGTTGTGTTCGGTCGCCGACGGCCGCCGCGATGTCCGTTGCAATTTTTTTTTGCAAATTGTGCCGATTTCCGTTTGTGCAACATTTTTCTGTTTCGTTCGACGTTTCGACTGGTTTTTTTCGATAAATGTGCCACTTCAAAATAATCTAATTGTAAATATTCCCTTCGAAGTATATTTTTATCGATAATAATCGTGTTTGTCGAATGTGAAGTAAAATTGTCACTGTTTTCGTTTGTTCATATTGTAAATAATTCTGGGAATTCGTCCAACATATTAGTTTCGACTCGGCTTGTACTAATATTCGTAGTAAATGCGTTTTACATGCCTAATCTAAGTGATTCGTAATAGAACGTGCTTGTTAACCGTTCATACTCATTAATTCAAGTCAACAGTGTGACGTGTTATATTTTAAAATGACGTAAGATCTCTTAAGTTTTTGTCGTGTACCGCAACTTAAATGTTGATCGATCGAAATTATTTTTGTATTATATTTCATTCATACATTATTTTCACTAACGCAAATGTTTATATTATTATTATATACAAAATTGGAACGCTATTCACGCGTCTTATCAGTTTTTACTTTGATAAACAATACGATCGTTTCGCTCGAAAATAGCTGAATTTTTCATTGTGATACGCAATTTACGAAAGTTAGTACTTTGTGAAAGTTCGATACTTTGTTCGTACATATAAATTCATACGTTCCCGATTGCGCCGTTCGCGGCAATCCTCTATTAGCAATTAACGCTTATCGCCCACAGTATTACAGGAGTGAGAGAGAGAAAGAGAGAGAGAGAGATAACGACTCATTTGTTTGGAAAACAAAAAGCCGTTCACGCCCGTGAGGGGCGAACTCGGTAATTTATACGCCCGTGGCATATGATTATCTACCGCCGGCCAGCGTATGCCTCTTACACGCACATACCATGTAATATATGGCAAAGCGAACGTTTCAGCACTCGTTTGTTTCAGCAGCGAGTATCCATTTTTCCGTGTGAAAAGATCCGATCGACAGAAGTCGACTCTTCGTCCTGTCATTAATGGCCCAATTTCTCGGTGAAATTGTGCCTTGTGTTTACATGCTCTTTTGTTGTCAACAATGTATAATATGTATAACGCATCGTGCTCCTCGTGAATTTTTTCGGTTGGCACCGTTCTGGAGCCCGATGGATCCAACTCGCATGGAGGTTTTCGTATAAAAATAAAGTTCTATAGATAGATTCACGTATCACGCGGAGCATACGCACATAACACAGTTCAAAATTTCATCTGGATCAAACGATAAGTGAGCTTTGGCAGCAAAGTAAATGTCTGCCAAAAATATCGGCGATGTTGATATACATATCGGCTTCTTGCAAAAGTATTCTAATGATTAATGTGCGCTACGAATTTGAACGCGTTGGATTTGATTTTTTTTTCGCGCGTCCAAATCCGAAATTAGCGCGGGATTATCGAGTGAATTGCGTTGCACGTAATTACTTTTTTGACGTGAAATTACAATGGTTGTCGCGGAAGCGTATCGTCAAATCTTAACGAGATTATGAAACTTTTTGATGTTCATAAAAACGCTGGTTCAAACCGTCATTTCATTTTTATACAATCCAAATGAGGCGTGAAGTTTGGACCACATCCCGATCGCGATAACTCCGTCTATTTCGGTTCTCTATTAACTGTCTTCGTCGCTTATGCGCCACAGAAGAGTATTTCACGTTCAAAATTTTTACACTCCAAAGAACCGTCTTCAACCGCCCATCAAGCAAGCTGAAGACGCGCTTTCAGCAATTTCGCGCAGATATCAGGAGGCTCTTCATCGGGAAGGAAACAATGCTAATTGTACTTGTGTACATACAATGCTGCGATGATCCCACGCATCTCGGGCGCGCGTGCACCGTAAAAACTGGACGCGTCTTGATTTTCGTCCATTCTTTGCGACCCGGCAACCGTGAAATTCGAACAATGGCTCTTGTCTCCCAATAGACCATTTGGTATTCAAATGACTCGCCCCGGCCGTGGCCGACTCCAGACCTCGATCCGCTCGACGTCCAAGGGCGAATTCGATTAAACGTTCGGCTCGGCTTATCCGCCAATTTGCCTCCGCCTACGTATGAAATGCATCCGCATACGTGTGCATTGACGAAATTCGAGTCCAATGATCGTTTTCGTCGATTTCTCGGCTTTTCGCGCGTTCCTTTGTCGGATCACTTTATTTGCCGTAGCCGCCAGCTGTTGCCCATTCAGCGTCGCTCTCTCTCACCTTTTTCGCTAGGTACATGTACCTTATTCTGCTGGCTCACTTGACGGATAAATGTGCCGAGAAAAAATGCCCTCCTCTTATTCTTCTTCCTCGCCGTCCTTCCGTTGTGTACACTGTGACGTAGTTTTTCACTCTCGGCTCGCCTTTGAATTTCCCACCTTGCTTATTTATCTTTGCGTTTTCGCTTTAATTATTCACCCCTCGTGTTTTTGAATTAAGAAAATTCCTTTCACTTTGGCGCGAAACACTTTCATTTATTTATGCTCAGATACACTCGAATTTCATCATACGTCGACATCAAATTTGCTTTATCTGTTTGTGTATGATGTTTTTTTGATTACCTAAAATTCCCATAAATGGTCCATTACACGAACTCATAAAACGATTCGTCATTTTTCCATATTATGTTTTTCCCACTGAAACGCGAACACACCCTCTCGTTATCACCATTATTTTTAATTATTTGCCGAATGTAGTGATCTTTAATTGAAAATACATATTTTTTCGAATTTATTGAGCGAAATTTTCGGGATTAATATTGCTATTAGGAATTTTAAATGATTTATTTTTTTTAATTACATCGAACATATATCTTAAGCTGATTTTCAATATTATTTTGATATTTTACAATAAATTTTTCTGTGAAATTACCCACGCTTCGTTGATTTATAAAATGTAAAATAATGTAAATCAAATAAATTTATTTGGAAGCAAACAGTGTAACGAAGCTCGCTAATGAACAAACGGGGCTTGTTATTTATGCCCAAAACCAATTTGTATCGTATTTTATTTTTTCGCAGAATATATTCATGTGAAAATTGACAGTCAACTACTAATTGAATTTACCAACTTCGCTAAGAGACTATCGAATTCGGTCGTCATACTTCGAATGTTTAACATGGCCAAAATGGCCAACATTTTTCATATTATTGAGCTCGTGCATTATGGAAACGGTCAATAAACCGCCAAACATAATGACAGCCATATAGCTCCGTCGATAGTCCATCAACATTATCGTCGATTGACTTGAGCCCTCATTGACGATACCGGTGAAGCGCGACACGAGGTCTTTTCTAATTTCCGGGATACTCTGTCATACTACCGCTGGACATCAAACCGCCCCTAAAGCGATCAAGGCGGCGCCCTACATATCGTTTTTCGAGTATGTCGAAATTAAAAAGATTGTTGGGTTTCGATGAAAAAACAAATCTGAAAGTTATTCAGTCGTAACGACAATGGCGCATTTATGTATTTGTTTTGTTTTTCGCAGAACACCTTGGGTCTCTCACAGTTTTCTGTATTTTATATAACGAATACTCTTTCGACACTTTCGGTTTGAGAACCTTTCGCTAATCGGTTTTAACATCGTGCAACACGAGGAAAAAATACGTTTCGGTGCAATTTTTTTACAAATGCTTTTTAGTGCATTGCAAAAATAATTTTATGCCGTAATGTTCAAGACCGATATCGTAATCGCTTCAGACGAAAAAGTAACCCGTTAACATTTGAAATCGTGTTGCTGTTACTATACAGCCTTGATATATTATAAAGTCTGACATTTTTACATTCTCTCAAGACGGAAAATTTTGCATTGAGAATTGTCTTATTCGTTTCAACCAATCATGTTAACATTTACAATAAAAACTGTCAATTTTTTACAGCACGATGCTGAAAAAATATTACTTAATTGCCAAGCTATTTATTTTTTTATCTTTTCAAATGTTCAATAACGTTCCGAAACAGTCCTCTCGCTGCATATCTCTCAAAAAAAACTTGACATTATCTTTATCGCGCATACGAGTTCAAATGTTACGATGATTTCATTTAGGTGTGCAAAAAAATTACAATCTGTCATTTCCAAAGTCGCCGATATTTCAAAATTATTATAATTAACAAAAAAAAAACTCGTTTGCATAAATTTGCGCAATTTATTATTCTTGCAATTTTCATTGGAATTTTGTCGCGTAAATGCCATTGAGAGGAAATCTTCGTCTTGATAGCTTAGCGGTAAGAGCGCCCTTTCGTATCCTCGAAGGGAGACCCAGGTTCGATTCCCGGTCAAGACCATGTGTTCTTGATGACGCATTTATCGCTAACAAAGACGTCTATTACTTGATGCCACATCCAAGTATTTTACTTTGCTATTTATTATATGTATTTTCGTTTTCGCCGGCAGATGTATTCGTTCGATTTTTCATTTTAACGAGTGACACTTACGTTGAAATTCTGTGTTGTTTCGTTATTTATTTCAGCATTGAAACGCGCCTTTATTGTTTCAAAATCAGCGAAGTGATTTACTTGAATGCGCAGAAATAATTTTCAATTAATTTTCAGTGATCAAAGACAGCTAATTTTTTATTGCAAGAACGATAAATTATTTTCGCATGGATTGCTAATTGTTTTCCATGTTCTTAATCATTTTATTGATTTAAAGAATTTTTTCATTACAACTCATCTGTGCGATCAACGAAATAATATTTCATGTAAATATTTACCATGTTTCTAACAAATATCTCCAGTAGCACTCGCGTAACAATCACTCAAATTAGTTTACAGTCGTATAAATCAGTATTCTTAGTATCCTACAGCTCAATAAACTTTAACGACTTGTCTGACGAAAATATAGTTTTTCGAAACAATCAACCTTCGAATCGTCCACACACACACACAATAGAACCACCACCAAAATGACCAAAATCCAAACGTAGATATCTTCCCAAAAAGAGACGCCGATCCGAGGAACTCCCCAATACTCTCGGTCGTCGGAAAATTCTCGGAATTCCCACAACCGGCGTCTCAATTTTCAAAACACCGTCGATATTTCCGATGGGTGTCCGGTTTCCCAACACCGACCAGGTGGACCTGGAGGACTGTGGTGCTTCCTCGCGGCCACCTCACGTTTGGCCGACGTCTTCGTCTCGCCACTTCTCGATATTACCACGAAAATCGTATTTATAACGCGGGCGTAAATATAGAGCGCGCGCGTATAGCGATGTTCGAACTGGGTTATACACTCCGCAAATAAATAAGTTGTTTTTATGAATGCCGCTGAAAACCGTCCATTTTCATTTCTTTTATTATTATTTTTTTTTATTTTAGACTAGGAAACATTTTTCGTGGCGTTCGCCTGGCAGCGGTTCAGGATCGTGTTTTTGGTCTTGTGACGCATTCGTGTGTCTCGCGCGTGCGATGCGTGTAGTTTTTCCATCTGGATTTTTTTTGTATAACCTCTGTACGAAGTCCGAATGCATATCAGTTTTTCTATTCTCGGATGCACATTATTCAAAACATCAGCACTTTTTTTCGTGTACGTCCCATTTTATCTTTTACATTAGCTCGCTTCAATACATCCGAAATAAATGTTAACATACGAACATTCCAACAACCCACGATGTTCTCTTTGACGCGATTTCGTTCCCAAATTTTATATTATTAAATTATACGCGTTATGCATCACAGTATTCGCGTAGATTAACGATCCAAAGATTATGACGCTGAGAGTTCATCTTATGTTTCTTATTTGAATTCGTTTCTCTGCCAAGATATAGGTCGCTAAATATAATTTGAATCGCGCTCCGTTTTCTCGCTTCCTGGCTCGTCCACCTTAACAGGTATTCTGCACGTTGTGCAAATATCTGCTTATTTGTTATTTAAATTATTGAAATAAAAATGGTGATAACGATCTTTACAAATTAAGCGTATATACGTTTCGAATGATCTAAATATAATGGTCACATTTATTTAAATTTTTCTGTGTGATTGTATTCTATTTGCATATTTCCGTCCGTGTATTACGAATTAAGCGAAATTCATATAAAGAAAAGATTTTTTTTACTGAATACAAAAAGTTTCCGCATAAACCAGCTGAACCTTCGTGACTTGTTACAGTTATGAAATCCGACAACCATTTGGAGGAGAGCGAAACAGAGACCCAATTATCTAATTACTTTTCAAAATTAAATTTACATAAATGTTCTTTCCATGAACACAAATAGCCTTAATTTGCGACTTTGAGTTATACGTATACTTGCATATATATAATTGTATAATAAAACACGTTACAAACTATTCCTTTTTCATTAGCATCGTTCTATGCTAACACTATTCATTAACTGTATAAGTGACGTAGCTATATTTCTATTGGTGATAGTATCTTGAGTCATTATTTTGCTTTCACGATCTCAGAACGATATATTTTGTTATTTTCATTATTATTCAGCTTATGAATATATGAATCAGACGTACTCAGATTGTGAAAGCGTGCACATCTTCAAAGGTATACACAACTTTACGTACGAAGAATAAATTTACATTATTTTTTGAAATGTCATTTACATTGAAAATAATATGTGCTGTATGTATAAAGTATGTGTAAACTTTTGAGTAACTCCTAATTCACTAATTAATGCTTATTCACGCCTACAATTAATCGTATTCTTTACAGATTGTGTTTTAATACGCAAAACAGTTTGGAAGCAGCTTCAATAATTTACCGAATATAGGACGAGGCCCGCTGAATGTTTTACGCCATCTTTTCTTTATCCTTTCCGCTTTCAGCAATACATACAGTATGTAGTTGTAAATTTCGAGTGTCGACGTGCAGGGGATGCAACCGGCGATGCACCGGCATTAAATAGACTGCGACAGCAAAAGAACGGGGAGCAAAAGAAGCGGCGGGCAGCAAAGCAGCGGAGGGTTAACCCATCGGGGACAGCGGGACCCCCTCACGTCGGACACGCTTATTCCGCTTGTGTCGTTCGTTGTAATTACCTACGCTTTGAGTTTGGCTGTTTTCTCGAATCACTTTTTTGTTTTGTTGTTGTTTTTTTTTCATTTCGAAAAAGAAGTCTTAACAAACTGTCGTTGTTGCGCGGCTTGCCGGTGACCGGGTAGTAACGTTATGTGTTTTGTTGTTCGCAGAGCTGAGCGCCCACACCACCCCACACACCAGCTTAGCTTGAGGCCAGCCAGCTCGCTACCGCTTTTTACGTGCCCCGAACACACTGAAAAACCAACCAACCAACCACCCCGCTATCGACCCGGACTACTTACAATTGCCGCGTGTGCTTTCAGCCGGACGACGCTCTCCATCCAGCCATCCAGCTCAGCTCAGCTCAGCTCAGCTCCAAACAACCCTTCACCTGCTTCTTCTCGGGCGCATCTCTTCCCACACCCGCGGATAATAAATTTATATATATTGTATTGAATATATATAGTTTATTGGTTGCTTGACGCTTGAGGCGCGCCCTTATATTATTATATATATCTCCTCCCGCCCCGCACATCGTCTAGTCTTCGTTTGCCATATGCAATACGCTCCGACCGAGACTGTTGTTGTTGTCGATACATCGAGGAAACCGCGTGTGATATCACCCCAACCTAGTGTTACATATTATACATAAAAATATATATTTACGAAAGAATAAAATTAAATAAAAAAAGTTCACCCGGCGAGGTAAACAAAAACAAAATTCTAATATTTGATATAATAATAATTATTATTAAAAACTAATTTATACTTTATGATACATATATATTTATTTAATATATATTGATATATTTTTATGAACATTAACTATTAGAAATTATAAAAATAGAATAACCAATTTTGTAAAATATTTTATAACCGGGTCTGAATCAAAACGTAACGGCTCCTATTTATTAAAAAAAAAAATAAACGAAGCGCCTGATTAATCGCAACGAGTTCTAAATAATAAATAATAAAGTTAAAGTAAAAATAAAAATAAGGATAAACGAAGCGTCGCAGTAACGGCCTACAAACACAGAGAACATTGAATAGATACGCAGAGTCCGTATAAAAGTGAGTGATAATAAAAAGGAGCACGCACGTTTGTACGATGGCGATGGTGAACGTGAACAGCCTGCTAAACGGCAAGGACTCTCGCTGGCTGCAGCTGGAGGTGTGCCGCGAGTTCCAGAGGAACAAATGCTCCCGCTCGGACACCGAATGCAAGTTTGCACATCCCCCGGCTAATGTTGAGGTGCAGAATGGACGAGTCACAGCCTGCTACGACAGTATCAAGGTGAGCCTTTTTTTCTTCTTGTTTATTTCTTGTTGTTGTGTAATGTGTTCCTGATCTGCCGTTTTCGTCGTAGGGCGTCTTATCGCGGATGACTCGGTCGGTGTTCTTCTATTGTTCTTGCGGGTGATTCGATGCTCTTATCGTGTTGTGAAGCGTTACGTGGTAATTCGGATTGTTTCGCTGCATTAGTTCAGTGGTTTACTCATTGATTGATAATGGAATATGAAAGATTCGTGGAAAAAATATATCGAAATTTCCTAAGTATTTATTAATTGAAGCAATTTAATTTCGAAGATAGGGAAAAAATATGAAATCCCTGAACGGAATCGCTAATATCCACTCTCGATTGTAAAAAAAGTCGGAACCGCAAACGGCCGCTACGTACATTCATTAAAATCGATCTTTCAGTTTTTCATTTTCTTTTTTCTTTCACATCATTAGTTTGATGTATGTGGATATTTTCAATTTGCTCATAAAGCCACATATCGATCCGGTGTCGGAAAATTTTTCCAGTCAAGGACAGCGCGCTGGAACAATTGTGCCTAAATCGGCTTTCATTTTTTACCGATGAATTATTTATGTTGTTGCGTCTTTTTTTTTTTCTTAATTGCTGATTGTCACACGACACCGCTCGGTGAATTCCAGACGAAATCTCATTTTATACAACGTCTCTGTATCGTCGAACAATCTGACTTTCACATTTTCGCTTATACGTAACGTGCACTTCGCGTCTTGCTTTCAAATATTACACAGTATAAAACGAAACGATGATTAAAATACGATTTAATTTTCACCGAGTTCGTTAAATCCGATATGATTTTTTGCTGGCCATTTAACTTTTATAAGTGTTATATATTCAGCAGTGTTTTTTCTCGTATTTTTTTAACACCTGCAATAAATTCATATTATGCGGTATAAAACAATAATAAAAATATAAGGTGAGAGTTTCCATCGTATCGTATCGCTCGAATTTCGTATCGAAAATTTTGAATATTCAAACGAAGCATTGGCGAAAATAATTACGGATTTTTTTTCATACCGATTTATTCGTTTTCAATGGACGACAATGGAAATCAATTCGAACTCTCAGCGGGGTCAAGTAATTATAAAATTCCATTTCAGAACATTATAGAAAGCCATGAATATAAATATAATAATCGTATTTCTTTCGTGAATAATATACATACATACATAAAAAATTCAGCATTTTTTTCCTTCAAAATATATATTTTTTTTCCAACATGTTCCATCTTGAAATAATAATTTTTCCACTGATGATCCAATACGTTCGTTGGTCTTCTCGAAATATCGATTCTAGTTGTTTATTTTATATATGATTTGTCATATACACATTATGGTCTTAATGATTCCCAGACTAAATTTCAGTAATAAATTATGCAGTGCGTCTCCTCGAGAGTCTTATCGAACCGGTTTGTCCACGGCCATCGCGAGTTTTTTCACAAAACCAAGAATCGAAAATAAAAGTTGACGTAATATAACAATACCGACCAACCTTGAGAAAACCGTTTTTTATAATTTTTGGTACATTTGCAGTACCGATCACAATGTACAGATGTTCGAAATTTTCCACTCTGAGCGTGCGATCCACAATTTTGCCGTGTTTCATTCAACACGCATACAAAGCACGTTGTTCAAAATAGTCTTGATTGGATTTCGAACATTTGCTTCGCGCCACGTACGTCGCTCCATATCGGTTTTAATTTATGGAGGAACCTTGAACTCGCCTTCGAAGTGCACGTCCGTTTTTTTTCGGGTTCTTGTATAAATAATTGGGTGCACCCAATATAACGTACAGCATTTTGCCTTATTTTGTTGGTAATTAACGTTGTGAATTGCGCACAGAAATTCATTCATTCATATGTTAATATTTTATAGAAAAAATCGGTGTGTGCTAATTCAGATTTATTTGATTAGATATGATGGAAAATATGGTGAGATCGTGTTTTTTTTATTGGAGAATCGTACGCGAATACATTATTCATATTATTTCCGATTGTTATATTTCAAATGTGTACTTGTGATGTCCTTTGAATTCAACATATTTGAATAATTTAAAATTTCATGATTACAGAGCAATAATTTTCCATATGAAATGTTATTTCAGCGAGCGAAAAAATTAAGTTAATTATACTAGTTATAAAAGTCACTTTTAATAAACAAATTTTAAAATCGTTGACATTTTTTGAAATATGTTTTGTATTTTTTTAACGTGAAATAATTCACTCTCAAAATATTTAACCTATTAAAATTTCTATATTTTTTCACAACAGAATTTCGTTAAATTATTTTCGAAACTCATTCCGAAATTGACGTGCTATTAGTATGAAAATAGAAATAATTTTTTAATATCTTTTGCTACATACAGACGCATTGTAAAACGCTCGTTAATAGTGCAAGGTAAAATTTAACGATGCACTCGATAGAACACGCAGATGATTGCGAATTTCCAAATCGATACCATTTACCTTTAGCGATAACGAACGATATTATTGAGCGCCGAAGAGCGATGATGAACATTTTTCGCGATCGGTTCTGGAAACGGAAGTTCCGCTCCAGTTGCGAGGGCCTTACGCAACGCAGTGCGATAGCGAACTCGCATAAATCGGTCGTAATCGATTACGGCGGTTTCGTGAGTCGGTTAAATTTAATTGTGAACATTGAGAAACGACTCGGAAAAACTCCTAAAAATCACCCGTCCACAAATAGAAGGCCTTCTTGATTTTGTTTACTAATGCGTATAGTTTACCGATCAAATATTCCGCACGCGCAAAGGCCATCTGTTCAATTTAAAACTCGTTAACACAGTGCCGAAGCTGTTGAAGAGATAAATTGAAAATTTTAAATACAGATAATTATATCGATTCGGAGCGATATGCGAAAACGCGTCACCATCAACCGATCGCGATACGTCGACTCGAATGTGTTCCAATCGATCAGCGGAGGATTCCACAGGCCCTCGAGGCCCTCCAGGCTTAACACAGCCCTGGATTTGCAGGGGACTGATAAAGGGGAGGTGCGGCCACGCTATCAGGCGCGCCCACCTCGTTCGTGCGTGTTCCCGCGGTACATACCGTGCCACGATCGCTCGCCTAATCACTCACTCGTGTTATCAAGTCGACATGCCACGCACACACAGGCCCTAAATACGTACATTCATTACCATAAAACACATGCGAGCCTCTGGCTGCGTACAGTGCGGCCTCGCTGTTCGGGAATCGATCGGGGAGTTTTCGCTCGGTCGATGGAAATGTGTGGTTTTCGAGTGATAAGGGTTGGGTGTACGTAAGGAAATGCGATTCGAAGGCGTCGGAAGTCGTATCGCTGGGTTGTTATGGCTTTTCGGTTTATTACCGAAATTTGAATGTTGCGCGGAGTGCAAGTCGTCAGAAGTTTTCGTTGGTTTTTCGGACAATGTAAGACGGCGATGCGAAATAACTCGCTTTCATTCGCTGTCAAAAGCGGGGTGAACTTTTCCGCTTTTCCCATCAAGTAAGCGGTCGAGTGAGTCGACGTTTTCGGTTGGGAAATGCCCGCTTTTGTTGTTTTCGATACTTTTATAACTGATTTTTCGAGTCGTGATTTACAAACGCGATTACATTACTTTGAATACAACATTTCGTTACGGAATTAAATCGACACAGACGCTCGTTTAATCCGATAATTGTTTCGATCGGTTCATATTTCGAAGCGTTGCAGCCGAGCCGACAATTACGAACGCAAAAGAAAAGGTTATCGCCCGCTGAACAAAGAGTTTTCAGCTTCGTGTACTTACCTGTCTGGCAAACGTCAGACCCGTTACGCTCGGCCAGTAATTTAATTTCTCAAAAACATAAATAAAAACGACTCTCCCCCACGTGCAGCCTTCTCGCTGTGGACTAGGGTTGGGTAGGGAATAAAACAAGGTTGGGCCGAAACGCGGCGGTAGTATTTTCCGATCCGAAGCGGAATAAGTTTAACCCTCGCGCCCACGTACCACCCGCTCGCATAAACTTGCCTACGTACACCTGTCGTAATTTATTAACGTTGCGCGATTTCTTACGCCGGCGTTTTGCCCTCTTTCCGTTTTCAGCGTCTGAAAAGTCTCACCCCCCATTGTTGGCCGTATCTCCCGACGATACTGTTCCTATTAATAAGACAACTTTGCCCGGGTTACTTTCGGCTTTGGTGCTAATCAACGCTTTCGCCTTTAGTGTGTTCGACCTCTATTTGCATATCTGTGTAAAAAACTTTGATAGCGCTCGTATTTTGTTTTAAGTTATTACAAGGCAGTTGAGATGATTTGTATTTGATCTTTCGTTTTTTTTTTTATAATAAAGGGTCTTTTGAATATTATTTCGATTAAGGTTTTTAGACCCGATCCGAACCCAACCCAGGATTGAAATCCGATGAGTCCGGGTACCTAGAATTTAATTTTTTCAAATTAAACATTTTTTATAAAAATCAAAATGCATTATTAAATTAAAATTTTTTTTATCATATCTAACAATATATAGGCAAAAACAAGGATAAAATGAACAACTTGGAATATTATATCGATGAAAAAAATAAAACAATTTTTATTACCATCTGCAATATTTTGAATTTTCGGATTTAAACACTGCTCAATGCATTTTTCGGTAACCTACAGAAAATTCACCGAAAAAAAATTCATTATCAGAATGAATAGACTCGATTATACAAAACAAAATGGACCTATTCATTAAAAACAGGACAAGATGTTCATGCAACACATTCAGAAATTGGATAGCACTATATTGACTATATATCGGATATATTTGATATTGGACCCGGACCCGACGGGTTTCAGAAACCCTAATTACGATATAAAATAGCGTTCGATGATTTGCGTTTTGAGGTTTTCCACAAATGTGCATCGTATTGATTGTTGTGCCGGGACATATGTCAAATTCAATTATACACTTACACGTAAACGCAATTTCAATTCGCACATTGCGAATCGGGTTAAAATTAATTGCCACGTATCAAGCACAGAACCGCTGACCTGCGATAAATTCAAATTATGTTATTATATCAGGTGCGCGGTTCGTAATTCACATTCACATTAGGCTAATTTTCGGCCGATAGTGCCAATTCGGTGGCATTCGTTCGTTTTCAGCTCTGTTTTTCGTGTTATACCTATAATACATTATGTAGTCATCGTATCGCGCGCATTTTCCGCTATCTCTCGCCATACCCTTTTTTCGTTTCCGAATTTTCTCTCGTGGCGAAATTTCGCGTTCGAAAATTTTCGGAGCTCCATTTTATCGTTCGCGCGCGATAAAACGTGCTAATTCGTCCGACCCGTTGCAATATCAACATTGCAGTCAGATAAGCTGCGCAAATATCGTCTCTATGTATTTTATTCGCTATGTACAGTCTAATTTTATAATAAAAATTTATCCGTTTTGTTGACTAAATGGATTACAGTTCGGGCTTTTGGCTATTTAATTTGTGATAACGATATTTTGTATGTACTTTTTTTTATCATACTTCTGATGCGCTTTCAATTGGATTAAATTTCTTTTCGTGCATTAGATTTTTATTCAGAAAACGAAATTTTTGTAATACCTGTTTAATCTGAATAAGTTTTAACTACTGTTTTTATTTTACGATAAAAAGTGGCGGTTAAAAGCGGATGTGGGCCAAACCTTATCGACACTGACCCGCGTTAAATACATCAATCAATCTTCACACAGCTCAACACGAATATATTTAAATTTAAATTATACAAAAAAAAGCTTACATAAATTGAACACGTTTAAATTTAGACTCACATGAGCGAGATGCAGTCCGGTTAAAAAAAATGTATAATACATAATTCTTTAGCAGACCAAGGACAAATGCCAAATAAAAACAATATCTTTATTGAATTCAACGTCGTATCATTCAATGCTTGCACAGCTGTGAAATTTTTATCGTCACACAACCACACTGTCAAGAGAAGTTCGGATTCCGAAACGCACAACAGCGACTGGGAATGCAACTGCGGGTCAAACGCTGGTGCATTCTCATCTGCATTTCTCATCGAGAACGAAACCCGACGAGGGCGGACTCGAATTGTGATCGAATAGTCCTCGTTGTCAATTCGAGACTTGAGACGAGGCCAAGTCTCGGGCCACGACCAATTGTCGGCGCGATTTATTGCTGTCAATTATGAACGAGTCAATCAATGGATGACACGCGACGGTGACGCGAGACAAATTCGTGAGCAATTCGGAAAAA
Source organism: Hydropsyche tenuis (assembly GCA_009617725.1). Lineage (NCBI taxonomy): Eukaryota > Metazoa > Arthropoda > Insecta > Trichoptera > Hydropsychidae > Hydropsyche > Hydropsyche tenuis. The sequence continues at coordinate 1,944,689 of VTON01000036.1, forward strand.
TTAACGCCGAATTCTAGTCCGTTTTGATGATTTTGAAAGATGGACGTAGTTGTCGGTCGCGAGATGGATAGTGAATAAAAAGTATTTCGATTGTTATTGAGTTTGTATGAATCGTGATGAATGTTCTGTTTATATAAAAGTCGCCTAATATATTTGTATTCATCGTATTGTAATATAAATAATTCGGAATGCGTGGGAAGCCCTATCGATTCATAGATATTAATATTGATGAAACTAATACGATGTGAGTAATATTATGATAATAAACGGAAAAATCCATATTTATTATCGATGAATTTAGATAAATTTGTTTCCTCAATATAAATTAATGCCAATTAATGACTCTCACTTTTCATACTGACGAAAAAAATATTTAGCGATTATTTCGCTATGGAAAAAAATATTTTCTCAACAGTCCGCGTATTATGCCTGACGCTGGCTTTTATTATATAGACATTTGTTACGATTCATCATTCCCTATTGATAAATAAGATTAATTAACGAAGCATATTTGTATCGTACGTATACGTTTCGTTGACTAAAGATTTTCATACACTAAGGAAGTTTGTAAAGATAATATACAGTCTTATAGAATATTATAGAATTGCTCATGTTTGTATAGTTGTATTAGCAAAAACAACAACATTTATACGGTTGAATAATGTGAGATTTGAATTCTGGCTTTACCGCATGCGGTTTGTGAATATTCATCGTGTGTATAAATATTAATTTAATTATTGCATCATTCAGTTATTTGGCTTAATAAATTTGATGCTTGTTAAAATAATATTTTCATAATATACCGTATTATATTAATCGTTAGTTAATTATTAACCGCTCTGAAAAATGTACTTTTAAATATTCTAAAGTCGTCTGCATTTTTTTCTTTTAATACATTTTTAGTGCTTGTCACTATATGCACGTTTTCTGTGTTCATTAAAATGGCTCACTCTGTTTTCCATGTAAATTTGCACATCTGCGGATTTTAGCCACCAGTGCATTAACACACAAAACGATATTGTCCTAACTGAGTTGTCCACAATGAATCAACCATCTACTCTATCAGGGACATCAAAATGATCAAATTACCAGAATAATTGTACAATGATCAGCAAATTACCTAATAGTATCGGACCGCACACTTTGGTTAAATGTATAATTCAATGGAATTTTCGGGATTTAAAATCGAATTCACCGCTAATTTATTTGTTAAATTAATTGTATACGTTTTGTGGACGAGCCATTTTCATTTTGAACAATATCGTAATGTTCATATATCATAACCGCGCACACATAAGCACAAAATATGATCATTTTCGTTAAACAAAGCACGTCAATTTAATGAATATATACGTTTCAAAAATGTTCATTGGCCGTGTAGGTGTTATAAAATTATTCTCGCGCGAATAATGGTTCATCGTTGTATAAATTTGACCGCCCTCGTTTTTTTTTCATGAAGCATTAACCTCAGATTAATCGTCGATAATTACTTAATATCAGATTATTAGTTATTCCAATGCGATAATGTTGTCTCGCACAATCTTATTTTTATATTCAATTTTAGAACACATGCCACTATTATCTCTCATCGTTCTAATACATAATTACTAGTTCAATAAACAATTTCCAGTTTCGAACATATCATAAATTCAACTTCATTTCAATACTGCATACTAAAGCGATTAATATCAAATCAAATCACTTTTATTACCATCACGGCAAATCAATTTTCTCCGCTCCGACACTTCGGCTCTTTTATTCGCACTGGCGATCGTTTTTCTCGATTTCAACACGTTTTTTTTTCTCCATCTCTCGAATTTCTCACATCGCCGGTTGTTGACCACGTACACCGATTCCAAAAGCGAGTCATCAGTGGGCGAACATGGACGCGCAACCGTCGGCCCTCGTACGTCTAGAGCACACCAGCTGAACCGCGACCCGCCCACGATCGTCATCTATTAATAAAGTATGCTCACATCACGAGGCTCACTCGCGTTAAGTCATCACCGGTGTGTGTGTCACGAACGAGTGATCTCAACGGCTCGCATGTGCCGATTCGCTGGGAAAAACTCGCGGTTTTGACGCATATTGTATGTTGAGTAGTGGATGAGGGTTATGCAGTTCGAACGGTGGTCGTTTGTTCGGTTCGGTTTGTCGGGTTATCTTATCTGTTCGTTAAAAGTTTTCGTGATTCCGTGTTTGCTTTCGCTAGAGTGTAACGGTCGTCGGTGTAGTTCGGCGGTATTTTCGTGGTCACATTCTTATCAGTGTTTTTTTTTTTCGATGTTTTTGCTTTAAAATAAATTTCTGCAGTATCATAAACTCTTTGGCAAAGAATCAGATTTGTTTTAGCTGAAAAATACTTCTCGCACTAAAGCTGACGTCAAGAGTGGACGGTTTTTGCCGTTTATACCTGTCATATGTGTAAAAAATCTTATAACATTTATTTTTATGAACCCATTACTTTGACATTCATGACATAATTTTCCTGTTTACTTATTCTCGGAATTTTTCCGAACGTACATTTACTTATTAAATATCAATGACAAAACGTCAACGATAAACTTTTTTTTCACAAAAGTTCAACGGTTAAAAAATATGATAATTTACCTGAATGCTTATGCTAAATAGACGCGGTCAATCTTCACCTATGCTTCTTAACCTTTGACCGTTAAATCTAACCGACGGTCTTTTATTGTATCAAAATCTCACCCCAAGGTCGCAGGCCACCGTCACGATACTTCTGATTCAAGATTTTGGGGTTGAAATGTCATCGGAATAGCAACGGTCAGAGTTGCCCAAATTGCGACCCCGCTAACCGGTATGGCTCTACTCGCCACCCCAATAATGCGCTCCCGCCGAGTTACCCCTCAATACCATTGTGTATTTACATAACGCCTAACACTGAATCGTATTCCACGGTCATCTATTCAAATACTCCTCACTGTATTATTGGGAATGTGATGCCGCATTATGCAAATAATCGTACGTTCCTATCGATAATAGCGATCGGTATATGCAATATGCAAAAATGATGTTTAATTTAGGAACGCGGGGAAGTCGAATGTCTTAACGCGGTCGATTCTAACATGATCATATTCGCAATAATTACATCAGCGTAAGGGCAGGAAAATAGCTACCCCTTTAGATGAGTTCGCTGGAGTGGAGCAATTTTCGCGCGAACTCGTGTAGATAGTGTGAGACGGCGCCGGTGCGGATGGAGCTCGACGGTTATTCCTCGTAGACCCATTTGCGTTTCCCTAGCCGCCAATTGATACGGGAAGAAACGTTTTGTTTTTGCCCGCGTTCGCTTCCATAATGCGATTCGCGGTCTAAGAAAATAAAACGCTCCCGAGCCGAGAGGCGAAACGAAAAAAATAACCTTCCGCCTCTCCCACATACCAGCGCCGAGGGTGGAAATTTGCCGAGGCAAGAAGAGAAAAAATCAGTACCGATGCGAATTTCGATGAGTTTTTTCTCCTTCTCCGTTTTCGCTTCAGACACATAATAAATTCGATCGGCCCTTTTCGCATCGATTGCTTTTAAATCTTTGTCGGTTTTTTTTTTTTCGCTTTTTAGTTTCAACTTTGGAACTCTCCCCTTTGACGGGTGTTGGTCTACATTTTTGCGTGAAAGCGTGATTAGCCGTTGCCGACACGTACTACGGTTGCCTTAAATGTCAGTTCACCCTCTCGCCCTTTTTCGTGGAGGGTTAACGCCCTTCCATCGTGTAGCCTTTGTCTTTTCCAACTAAGTAGTTTATCCACGTTACCGGCTATTCGCAGGCGTTTATCATCTTCACTTCTTCTGTCTGTTTTTTTATTTCTTTCGTATTGAATTTAAAAAATGGTACTTTTTCTCGAAACCAATTATACGAAAACGGTTAAACGGAATGATAAATTTGCATTAAAAATACAATGAGTGCATACTTAAGCTTTCTGATCACGCGCCGTTCGCTTAATTGCCTTTAGTATTATTTGCCAATTACGGTGAATTCTCTTTCATATAAATCACTGGTATTTCGACGTATTGGGATTATCTCACTTCGAACAGAGTTAACGACTGAAAATTGTTCGTTCTTAGTTTTAAAATTTTCCATAATCACTTCAAACTATTATATTCAAATTCATTCAGTATTCTCTCCTAGTATACATATATTGAAATTCTTTGATACCACAATGATTAAAAAAGTAATCGTTTTTTTCATTCTAGCAATTTCATGTAAAATTACTCTAATTTACTGAAATGAAATTTTCCTATTTCTTGCAGATTCTTTTTGATACTTTCAATATTTATGTTCGTTTTCTTCGCCTGTCGACGTTTTTTTGGCGATTTTTTGTAGGTGACAATGTACGTATGCACGTCCCTTTAAATTTTGTGCCTTCTGCGTACCACCGTCCCCGAGAAGCTCTTCATATTTCACAAGTAATCCACATCTTTGAACCATATTTTTCGAGGCGGTATTCAGCGGGGCGGCTTTCCGTTTGCGTTTTGTTTATTTTGTTTATGGGCCCCCTCACGGAGGCACACGGAGCCAACACGAAGATTTATGAATTATGAGCATACAATTGTTTTTCTTTTTTGCCCGCGAAAAAGGAGCCTCCCGCCAAGATTTGTAAGATCCCTGAAATAATATTTTAATAAAAGCCTTACACTTTTTAAAGAAAAAAAAACCCGCTTTCATAAACCTTTACGCTCCTGCTTCACGGCGTTTTATGCTTCTCGCGAATTATTTTTATGAATTCAATTTTTTTATATTTTAAGCATAATCGCGTCTTAAAATCGTCAAATCGGCTTTAACTAAGTTAGGATACACTAAAGACGAATCGGGGTTTTTCTTATAATTTATTTGCTCGATCGAAATTGGTTCTGCGCGATAGCGTCGACGTCGGTATCAAATTGATGTTTTATGCTTTCACTCAACGCCAATTTAGGGTGACCTCGACAGTGGGGCTACATCAACGTCGCCCTTAAAAGGTTTCTTCGACAATATCGTCTCAGATCGCTTCAGGAAAATATTCCATCACCTTCGCCGTGAAATTTCGCCTTAAGCCGTTAATAGATTGTGGTCAAGTTGCAATCTGAACTCCATCGTCACGCGTAATATTAGCGTGTGCAGAACATATTCAACACTTTGGATTTTTTCATAGCATGATATACATATTTGTGCTTTTGGAACATATCCAAATGCAACTCTAAAAATAGTCTGTATATCGCGCAAAATTTTACATGTAATGATTTTTTCTCGAATACATTTAAATAATATTGTTGTTCTTGTTGATCTTCGATCTCGTGACGTTCTTTTAAAAATGTTTTTCGTACTTTTTCTTGAAAAGTAAATTGGTTCGCTATTTCTTGGTTTAATATTGGATAACGGAATCCTTCCGCAGTTTATTTTTTTATGTTCAGTTCCTTACAAACTTTCCCGTCTAGCCAGATGAAAGCTGTATCATTCATCGACGTCGTAAAATTTTACTTTTTAATGGAATTGAAATGAAAACGTCTCCGAGTTTCTAGCGACATTCGTTTTGAAGTATTGAAATATAATACACACAATTTATCTTTATCGAAATATAATATAAGTCATACTTATTGAAATATGAATTAAAAAGTACACCTAACGAAATGTGATTCAAAATATTTTTCTTCCATTTTCTCGTGAATCCATTTAATTTAATCTGCGAACAATTTTCACCAACGCATAAATCCCATCTAGCTCAATAAAAATATTTACAAACCTAAAAATAATGTACGGCACGAATACTATAATCACGTATAAGTATAATTCGTACCGATTTACACGTGCTCGCTTAAAAAACCATATGGTGTGCGCGATTGCCGGAAATGTTTCTGCGACGATCGCGATACGACACGCCTTTGGCGCGGTTTTTCCCGATTTTCCGATCGAGTTTCCCAGCAGCGTCTCTCGTCGGAAACTCATTTCGAGAGCGACCGGGCGAGGGAATGCGTCGCGATAAAAGTTTTCCACGTCCGTATTTCCCCGGCTGCGGCCGTTTCATTAAATATCAACCGGGTTGAATTCTTCGTCGGCAATAAAATAGCGCCACAGCCCCCAGACCGCTTTACATATTCACACCGTCCGTTTGCCGCCCGTCCAACACCCCCTCATAGACATCCCCGCGGACCATCTGATACCACACCGTGTTGTCAGGCTGTTGCGATAAAGCCTCTCCTACTGTTCACGTTATAAATTATTTTTGTAATTATTTTCTACCTTGTATATACGCCTAATGCTCTTTTTACACGGTTCCAAAATAACACGGTTCAAGGAAGATGAACCCATTACTTTTTTTACATGGATTTTTCTCTTTAACGCGGTATAAAAATGATAAAAATATGTATTATTATGCCACAATGGTAAGATTCGATGCAGGCCAGTATACTGAATTAAAAAATTCTATGTTTTTCGATGATTTTTCACGGCGAAAAATTTTCACATTGCACATTTTTATAAAGTACATTTAGATGGAAGTTCTATCCAAATATAGTGATTGAACCTATCTATAATTTTTGTATGGTCACCATTCATTTTTTTAAACGATTTTTTTTATTTACATACACTAGTATCTGGAACGTATCCCCCGTGTAAAATGAGGATCGTACAATTTCCTATAACACTTAATTTTGATTAACTAAAATTGTTACTATTATATTTTATTCATATAAAACACTTGACTGATCTTCGAACAATTACAAAATACTGATTTGAATCTGTTAAAAAATTTAATTTAAAGTGAATCGTATGTATTCGTTCCTCATCTAATGTATAATTCATTCAGTTTTTTTGTTTAATCAATGTGAATGGCATCGTATTTAATAAGCGCCCTTGAAATTCGAAACAAAAATCCACCGCCTCAATAACAATTCTTTACCGTCGAGACAGGGGCGAATAAATGAGATTTATACGGATTCACGAATAACGTACGATTTCAGCCGGAAAATACATTATTTGTACGTACGCACCTTCGCCCGTTTGTGTTCTACAGATACGGCATACGCGGAAAAGCGGGGCGCCATAATCTCTCCGCAGCCGCTGTTCGTTCGCGGTGTATGAACGAATAAAAAAGGAGACCGAGGAAAGCGGCTTCGTTCCTCCGGAAAATATTCATGTGCATCTTTATGTGATTTATGTCCTTTCGGCGGTCGTTAGTGCGCGCTCCCGTTCTCAGATATGCAAACATTACTTTTCGTTTTCCGCGCAGGAACGTGTTTGGGTTCGCGTCTGCCGCCTGCACGATAGTAGAACTATCAAAGAAAACGCCAGCGACGCCCGACAATTGATTTTCACTTGTTGGAATATTTTTTGGCTTAAATCGAGCTTGTTTTCGTTGTCTGGCGAGGTGCATTTCGACGAAAAACAAGTCGGAGGCGTTCGATTTTCCTGAAAGTCACGCCCGGTTTCGAAGCGTTTTCGTTTTTTGTTATATTTCCTTTATTGTATCTGGCATATTCGCGTTGCTTTATTGACATATTATGTTTTCGAATTGTACAATGAATATTGATTAATTTAACGTTATAAATACATTGTTATCACGAATTGATACGAGACTAATCCGAACGCGTTCTCGGAACACTCATAAAACAAACGGATATTCTCATAGGAACATGAGAGAACTCATTAAACGTAATCTCATACAAATTTATCAATAAGCAATATCATCAATTCATAACCGCAATATTAAATTCAATCAAAAAAAAATTGTAATCGACCTCACACAAAACACAACGTGATCGAGTCCAGCGCCTTTTCCGCGACGCTCCCGCTTTTCCGACATATCCACCGTTCTTCAGGAGAGCAGCTAATGTGGACTGGGTACACGTGTCGCAGTCCCCACGTGTCTGGGGATTAGGTTTGCATGTCGCGCTCTCGCCAACAGCGAGACGTGAATGCGAAATGTTGTCGCCGCCAAAGAAACGCGGCGCGAATGTATTCTAATCCCGGAGCGCACGCTCGCACACCCCCTAATGCGAATTTCGCACCAGCCTTTGTAACCCTGCATGCCTTCAGTGTGTGAGTGGATGTGTGTGTGGGTGTTGGGCCTTTTTTGCTCGGTGCTTATTTTCGTGTAAGAGTGATTATTCGTTTCGTGTATGAGGGTGTGCTCGATATCGCGTCTATTGAATGGTGCTGCTGTGCGAAATTTTCGTGCAGTTTTTTCGTCTGATGGTTCATGAGTGGATGGTAGTGTTTAATGAATTGACTGAACGAACTTTAAAAGTTAGTCTATCAAAAAATACCTGTCAAACGTTGACGTTTATTGATAACAGTTCGAAAAGTTATTTATTTTCTATTAATATTCGTCTCAATATAAAATTTGCTTTCAATGAAATTTATAATAATATTTTAAAGTAAATTTGATGAACTTTCAATTTTTTTATAAATAAAATGAGACTACAAAATTATAACCGTTCAAAACTTTGTCAAATCGATTTTAATAATGAATTCAGAATATTCAGAAAAAAAAAAAGCGAAAGCGACAACATGTAGCACAAATAATGCGTATATACGTGACTTTCATCGATCAACGTTGATACATCGTACGTAAATTTTCTATTATTCGAACAAAAATAATTACTCACATACAACGATGAACCGAATCAATACCGGTGACGTGAAATCATAATCGCACACACTTTCCGACGAATCGACATAGCCTCCACGTGTCAAAATCTCACATCTGTGAGAAGAACGTATTTCGTTCGAGCGAGGGTTGTAATCGTCGTGTAAACAAGGAGTGGAGTGTGTCGCAGCGACACGTGCACCTGTTCGAGTGCCATCGTTCCCGGTCTAACCCGTCACACGATGAAGGGCCATCTTCATATACGTCGCTTGTATTTATGTCTAGGCCCTAAACTGTTCCGTTGATTATTCCGCTGTTTCTGGCGCTCCTCCTCACCAGTTAACTGTCACTCGGCTCAAATTAATGACGCGTCTTACACCTCCTGTGTGTGAAAGTCTCGCACAATGTACGGACGGTCGAGTTGCCGTCGCTGCTTCTATTATAATAAGAGACTTGCCGACCACATTGTATCGCTCGGACGTGTATGGTTTTCCTCTAATCTAATTGAATGCGGCTCGAGTGTGGGTGCTAGAAGTGATTCGCCGGGTGTTGGAAAGAATCGAATGTTCGGTATTATCCGTTGCGTTTCCGGGATTCGGTAATACCGTTGCGATTGACGGCGCAGTAAAATTGTAATTAACCGCCGCCGTTGTCGCGACGTTTTTATTTTTACGTCCGTATAAAACAGCATCCATCTAAGTTGACGTTCCCTCAATAAAGCGTTCATCCATCTAAGTTGACGTTGGCCGAAATGCCTTTTTATTTTATTTTTTTCGAGCGTTTTTGTGCGAAAGTAAATTTAATTAAAGTCGTCGTGTTAATTGTGAAAACACAATTACGTGTACAAACATAATATTTCGACCCGATTTTATATTTTTCGATTTATCCGAGCGCAACGGACGTTTTTCGTTTTTCTTTTCGTTTTCGCAATTTGAAATGTCAATTTTTAATTTCGCCGCAATTAAATATACAGAGCTGTCCGGCACGTTCGAACACGGAGTACATTTTTCGTGAGTTAATGTCCTTATGAAATATTAATGAACCATTGAATTGGCTTCTTTAACAGCATATATATTCTTCCGAATTTTTTTTAAATCGTATTATCGTCTTATACATTATCATATTCCTTCATTTCAACTAAAGCGCATATTGAATTTCATTACGTTCAAATACTATTGAAAATATAATTTTCGAAAAATCTCATGATCGATTTCAAGAGTTTTTCGACCCAATTCACAAATCGAAACGCTTCAATTTCCTCACGACCGGCAAACCACGAACATTTTAAAAAGAATCCTGCGACAAATTGTATTTTTAATGGGCGCAGCCGTGATCAAAAAGCCTTCTCTTTTTTGAATGCCAAGTTTTTATGCACATGCACCCACCGACAGGGTTGAAAGAAGGCTGCTGAGGACGGGTTGCACTATGCGGTGCTGCAACGACACCCGCCAAGAGAACAGCGCCTCTCCACTCGATTCAAGTGCGTTTCAAACAAAAACCCCTTCAGAAGATCCGACCGTAGCCTCGTGCGGTGCCTTTATGTGTCGGAGACCTGCTACATCCTAGCACACCTCTGATGATGCTTTTTTAGCGAGCTCTTTCGGCGTGGTTTTGCATCAGTTTGTCCGTGGAATGGGTCCGATGCTGTTTTGTGGGTCAGTTTTGCGATCGGTTTCGGAATTTAGGCTTGTGTAATGTTCAGACGTCGTGCTGATTGTATCTAAACGCTGATCTATAATATTAGCAATAACTACCGTTGTGAATTGCAGATTGAGGAATGGTCGTGGTTATCGTTCGGATCTGAACACGTTTTTTCATTCGCAACATGAACTTGTAAAATGGCTCGTAATTAATTTCGGTATTTGATAATGTAGAAGTGTAGCTATGAATATTGTTTCTATTATAGAAATCGTTAAACTCGTAATAATATTCGTGATGCAAGGAATCCGTTATTGTTCGTGTAATAAAGTAATTTATCCATAGTAATAGGGGAACGTTTATTGCATGCATTTGGAAGCCGTTCAATGAAACGATATAATAATAAATTTCAGCCTGCATTGCTTATCACAGTGTAATTATAAAAATAGCAATTCGAATTGGTTCGCAAAATGATTGCGCGGTTGTATCACTGTGACAAAATAATTCAACTTTAGTTGTGCACTCCGTTGCACGCCATTGTAAATAAATGGTACATCTGCAACGTTCGCCCATATTGTGGCGTTTCACGCTACGTGGTTTTATCCAATTGCATCTCTTCACCACTACACTTGTACAAATACGTCCGCGCATACTTTGTTCTATCATTAATTTGTTTCAAATTTTAAATATTTGAGTTTCATTACGTTTCAATTTAAATAAAAATTTAACAATTTTCCACGTAGCGAATTTTCTCGCGGACCGTCGAATTTGTCACTATATTTTATGTAGAGCGGGTGCGTTTAAACATAATAGACACACATAAACCACGTCTAGTTTGTAGTCGCTTACGAGCGATAATTTTTCATCGCTCTTCTAATAAATAGGCGATGTGCAAGGAAAGCGACGGGTGGCATCCAGCTACCTAGACACAGGGATGGCGGACATCAGGTGTTTCCACGGTGAAGGGTCGCGGCTTCCTCTACTTTACCTTATGAAATCTGGCGCCATATATCAGTTTTACTGGCGGCGGGCCGCTCCGGGCCTCTAATTACTCCCGACGCTACATAAATATTCCCCACACCCTCAGAAACCTCAGCCGTCCGCCTCTTATATTACCACCCCTCGAGGAACGAGCTTCTCCGAATTTTTTTAACCACTTTTTAACGTCGCTAAAGGCAGCTTAAGCCGTCCCACAATTATCGCTTTATCAGCAATATCGCTAATTAATTATGAATTATTATATAATTTTCATTATGCAAATGGGAATTTGTATGAAATTTAACATTTTTTTAATAAAGTAACAAAATTTCCTATTTCCAGTTCGCGTCATATTCGGTTTTATCGTTTTTCTTTACTTTGTAATCGACGTGTTCTTGGAATAAGTTTTTAAACACAAGTGTGTGGAAATTCAATATACGATTTGAAAGCATTAAATTATAAAGACTCATAAATTCCATTTATGTTTACCAATAAAATACAATTCAAACACTCCGAACGTTTTCATAGCATAAAATGTAAACTAACTGTCAATTCCGAGCCCCCTCATTCCTGCATACACACATCATACAAATACGCCGAATTCAAGTGCAACGAATATTTTTCATGCTAAATTAACAGACATAATCAATAGTGAACTTCGTCGCGTTCAGATGAGCAATCATTTGCGGCCATTTCCGTATAATGAGGGGGTCTTCTTTCTGGCGCTTTTATCTTCCGCGATCTTGACGACACCCTCTCATCGGAGCCAATCGATTGGACGCCAAGCAACCCTCACGCCCGGCAATCTCATCCCATTGATGTTGAGTGTCACCATCGACCGCGCCACCCACAAACCGCCCAACACCCATCGGCCTCCACCGTGTTCCGTCTTACACGCTCCAGCCGAATGTCAATGCATTATTGGACGGGATGTGTCCGCCATTAGATTTGAATAATCAACCCTTCCCACGTCGTATCGTTGTCACGAACACGCGTCCGTCCCACATCCGCGCTTGATTAATTCAATCAAGTCGACTTTTTAATACACTCTTCCTGCTGGCATTTTAATTTTCGCTTTATTTTTCCGCGCGTACGTCCTCACCTGATATACGGTGCGATAATGTCTACTCTTCGTGCGAGACTAATTTAGCAGAGTGGCACCGGACCGTATCGAATTTCAAATCCACGTGTCTCTCTTTCTCTCTGTCCTCGCGTGTGTGTTCGTGTACGTGCACAATGTGGGTGTGTTAAGCGGTGAAAAATAGTGAATAAGTTTAGATAGGCGTCCTCGGCAGCCAGTTTTCCCATCAGGGTTGCGGCAGCCGGGTGTCGGATAAACTCGCCGGGGATGTTTTTCAATACAAGTTAGATCGGATTTACGGTGTCAGGAAGCGTGACGCTCCCCATTGTACCCACGACTTGTATACACGGCCTTCGTCGTCGTCGCGGAAGATGCGACGGGGCTTTATTCGTATTGAAGGAGAAGATTTCGCATCGCGACCCCACCTCGCAATCCCGCGGGCACATATACGATACAATATGTTTTTTTATTATTTTTATCCGATCATGGCGTGGACCTTTTCGGTTCCTGAATGCGCTCGCTCTCTTTTGAAACCCGACCGAACGAACCGCCTTTCTTGTTCGCCCACAAAAATAATATGGCTCGCTTTTAAATAGACGCTCTGCTCTCTCTTTACGTGTATAATTTAATATTTTCGCTATTCGCGTTGCATTTTAGACTTTCGTGTGCTTCGCGGTAAACGGCGGCTTTCGACCTTTCTGAATAATTCGCTCGTTGCGCAAACACCGCCGTTCGCTCGTTGTCTTCATTTTGTACGATTTTCGAACGCTTTGTTCCAATTATTCGCTTGAATTAATCCATCTATGCACTCGCTTTTATCTTCGAAATTGGTAGTTAGATTTTTAGCTTGGTAAGTTCTATTACTAAACGGCGTGCATTGACTTCGTCTAGTATTCCGTTTGTCTTTTTGTCATAACACGACATTCATATCGGTTAAAATATTGAAACATCTGCTTACTTAGTTCGTTGAATAAAATGAGATATTTATAAAAAGAAGAATCTGAACTTTTTATTGCAAAAATATATTTCGAAAAATCCTAAAACATCTTTCACAGACTAACCATTATATTTTGCATACGGACTTTTTCATCCCGCCCGGCTTTTCTTGGTCTACTGAGCTTTCGCTGTCAAAGTTTACCCTACGTATATGCACACATTCCTTCGATATAAATCACGAGCGCCAACTTACATATTTATTTCATTCTTGCTCTGTCGCGTTTTATCCGAACACGCCGGCATCACATTTTCACTGAGCTAATCCGCTCGAAATTTCAATTTCTCGAGTTTAATTTTTACTCTTTGCGCACCGCCGTAAAGACAAGAGAGGGCTTCTAGATGACGGCGATAACCGGTCCGACGCTTTTCTTGCTAGCCGTTATCTCTCGTTATTATGTTTATTCCGGGAGGGTTATTATGTTTCTTGAGCTTCAATTGAAAGTAACGAGGCCGTTTCGGATGCGGGGTGTAGACGTTGGGTATCCTTGTGGTGTAGTCTAGTCCGCAGATGGACGCCCCCGGAATTGCGCGGATATTGTCTCATCATTCTTTATTAATGTCGCCGCGATATGACGCCGACACTGCGCACTTCTCTCGTTGCTATTCTTCGCATTTTCTTCACGGATTTTTTTTCTAGATATATAACGTATATATATACACATTTTTATTTTTTCGCCCGTACTTTTTTCTTGTTGAACGGCGCTTCAGAATTTCTCACGCGATCCGCTTTTCCAGCGCGCGCGGAAAATACGTGCTTCGGAAAAACGTAGTCACTTTGCGCGACGCCTCTTCTAATCTGCCACGTTCATTGCCTTTCTTACGAATATTTTTTTCTTCATTTCGCGTTAACACCTCTCCTGAATATTTAAAACGTTCCGTCGCGAATTTAATTCCGATTCTCTTTTCGGCGGCGGGCGTCGTTAACGCGGTATTTTTCGAAAATAATTCCGGTCCGGAATCGATTTCTGTTTTCTCGTTTCCGCCGTAACGGCCGCGAAAGTCTCGCAATACGGCGCCGACATATTCGACGGTTCCTAGGTGTTGAAAGCCATTGGCTGGAATCAAATGGTCCCCGTAGAAGCGCCGTTGGCCCCGGTTAAGTGGGCTCGGTGCCCGGCTGCTACGGTTTTAATGTGCCGCGTAATTGTCACTTTGTTCCACTTTCTTTGTGCTGTTGTTGCCTCTTGCACCCACCAAGCATTTATTCCTCCGGCCCACCCCCCTCGTGCCTTTAGCATCTCCTCCGACACGCCCGTTTGAGCACTCTTTGTCATCGTTTAATTCCGAGGCTCGCTCTTTTTTTTCTGCCCGGTCCCTCTTAAACCGTGCGAAATCTTCCGTCGCCTCTTTTCGCACCTTACATAAAACTCATTAATGTGTTTTTTTTTCGTCCCGTGTTTTTCTTGGGGAAAAATAAACGTACTCGCTCTCGCGTCGTTATATTCAGATTTATGCAGAATGAGACATTGCTTTAATAAAACTTGACAACGTCAGATTAACTAGCCGCCTCGGTAGGCCCGTTTCTTATCTCGGCTTTGCTGTTTCAGGATTCTGGAACGTATTTTGGGTCAACCCTTCGCAATGTTGTGTTTTGCTGATTTCGTTACTTTTATTTCGGTCTTAAAGTTTTTGTGCGTATATAAATAAAAGAAATTTGAAAATAAAATACTTTTACGAGCTATTTTTCTTTCGATTTTAAAGTTATTTAACGTTGAACGCGTACTCGTATTGTGCGTGGTATGTTTAGATATCCATCTACTGTTCAAATCCCTAGGATACGAAAACTTCTCTTATTCTAGTAATCTTCGGAATCTCTTTCGAAAAAGTCACCTAACATAATTCGTATGGATTTGCTTTAACTTAAAAGCTCAGTATACATTAAATTACGTTTCATTGTTTACATAATTACGAAGCTTTCAAAAACATAAAATTCCAATAAGCCTATCCGCACAGGAACACAACAATAACGATTTTTTTCCATACGCTCAATACGAGATCACGCGAACGTAAAATAAAATTCAAACGCGCCGTATTTATTGTACCCGGCATAATACTAATAAGAATTGTAAACAACGCCGACCCAAAGCAACGGCATTAAGTAGATCAAAATTACACAAGCGACTTAATTTGATAAAAGCGCCCATTTGAAATTTAATTCCGTCCGACGTTCGCGTCCCTCTCGCACCCCATTAAACCGCACAAGGGAGCAAAAGGGACACAATTCTCCGTCTGCCTGCCGGTCCCCGCGGAGTCCCCTTTCCCTTGCCAGGAGCCGGGAACCGGGAAAACGCATGGAAAGCGGCGAGAGCTTAAAAATGGGAAACGGAAAGTTCGGATTCCTTTCATGGGTAATTAGCCGGTTTTGATTACATTTCGGCGGCGCTAGTGTGGCCCCTCTTCTGGCCGCCCTTAATCAGCCCGCCGCCCGCTGTGCGCCAATTAAATTCGAAAATCTGACGGTGCCCTTTTATATATTACAATCGAATGAATGTGGCGTGAATGTCGTCTTTTTATCCTTCTTTTGCCTCTCCCTTTTTGGGGTGTCTTATTTTTTTTTTATTGTATTTACACAATCAGTTTTCGGCGATTGAATCGATCGAGTGTACACACCGATTCTAATTTGTATATGTATAAAAAAAAAGGTCTTTACTTACGTATTGTTGAAGTTTTACTTCTCGGGTCAGCCGTTAGTATTTACGTGGCACTCGTACAATTTTTACGATTTAATATATGTGCCACTTAACAAACGGAATCACCCTTTTACCGAGCGCCGTATTCGACGGACGTTTATAAGCTTCGGATAATTAAACGGGCGGACACCGCGAACGAACGGAGGTTGGGTCGGCCGTGGTTGTCGTTGTCGATATGCGAAGGCATTTTTCATTTGTATTCATGGGCTATGTGGAGGATGCGAGTTTTGCGGGTCCGGTTTATTAATTCCGGTCGAACCCCTGCGGTTCCGCGACCCGCCTAGACTTATCGCCGTACACAAAATTTACATATTATATTAAATGTGTTATACATTCCAGAAGACAGCCGCTGTCCTGACCGCGGCGTTAGCCATCATCGACGATTTGCATAATGCTTTCGTACGTGGGCCAAAAAGAAATCCATACATCCACCCCCTCACTCGGAAGTACATTGTAGTAGTTCGCGAAATTCCTCTCGTTGCGATTTGCACTGCACGTGACGCATCCTCGAATTTTATGCATGATGCCACCGTCTAGTCTTCCATGTCTATTGTTGCTAGTCGTCGATGTGCAGTTCGTTACTCATTCATTGTCCATATGTGTTCAGAATGTGCGATTTTTCTTGTGGTCTCTCGCGTCAATGTGTATCTGTGGTCATTGCGTCATTTTCTCGGTGCGATTCGTTGGGCGATGCGCTTAATGGACTTTTTAATCATATTGAGTGGTCGGATCCGTTAATGCGATGATTTATCTATGTTTCTGGTATTGCGTTTTGGCATTTTAATAAATAACGTTGGCCGTCAGAGGGTTTTGCGGTGCAAAGAAGAGGCCGTTCATCATCTAGTCATGATGTAGGGCTTTTATTATTTTCCACCCTTCCATCTCTCGTCATTGTGAATCGTCTAATTAAAAAAAAAAAAAAACTGAAATAATCCCTTCATCGTTGCTGGACTGTAAACTATGTACATCGCAAAAAATATTTAATTATCCTTGCGTTATTTTATAAGTGTCTAATTGCTACTTAAATTTTATGTTAACGCATCGCGAGAATTATTAGTTATTTCACAAAACAAATAAATTTTAGTACAAGTATTTTACACAAAACTATACGTTGTAGAATATTTAAACAGAAAACACACAAAAAAATTAAAATCATTTGACCTTTACACATTCAACCATTTTCGCTAACAGTTCTAATAATACGTATGACATACTCGTACGTATCGCTTGCCACATGAATACTTTCGATATGATTCAATGACATTATTTATTAAAAATTATTTGGTTTGAATTTTCTTATAAACATAACAGGTATTATATATTGTTCAAAATACAAACACGGTATGTATTTATAAATTCGCTAGAACGGTAGCCACTTCAACAATGCTCTTTTAAAAAATGTTTGATTGAATTATTTACTAAACGACCGCAAGTCGTCACGTATTCGACCTGCTGATTTTCATTTAGATTTTAACTATGACGATTACGAACATTGTGAGGTCACTAAAAATATTCGACCTTTTAATTTGCCCTTGCCCCACTGGCTCTAGCAATTGTTCGCCACATACACGACTTTACTGCGTTTTGTCATACTCCGTCGTCGATTTTCGGTCCGTGGCGAGCGTACATTTGTATATTTCAGCTTCAGCCGACCAAATCGATTTTTTTCCGTTTTGTAGCCGTGTCAGAAAAGCTGAGGAAATGTTTAAATTTCGCGGCCGGTAGCTTCCCGCGCGCCGACCCGCCCGTCAATTATTAGTCTCTTTGACAGATTACGGACCGTGGCCGAATCTCATTAAAATTTTTGAAATTTTAACAACTTCGTTACGGGTGTTGTTTTTCATGAATATGCATCGTTAGCCTTATTAATTTTTTTTCATCCACTTTTGGCGAAAAACATTAATAACATTTCCATGTTAATTTTACGGATCATAACAATCGCGCTGCGCTCATGCCACGGGCGTGTCCGTCGTCCCGAAACTCGCGCGACTCTTATTAGATTCGCTCAATGTATAAAAAATATGATTCATGACAGTGTGAATATTTTATTTGCACGGCCGTTGTATTTTTAGACTATAGAACACACACATACACCCGATCGTGTATCCTTCTTTTATACGTGCAAGAGTTAGATGTGCCGACGGAGCAGAGCCACGATCCGAATCCAAATGAGCCTGATGCGGTTCCTCACGTTCTCTCTCTCTCGCCGCCCACCAACCACCAATAACGGAATCGCTATCCAATAACACTTCCCTTTGTAAGCTCAATAAATCATTTTCAATATTAGACGCCATCGATCTTCGCAGAGAAACGCGCAAATCGCGAAAACGACCTTTCGAAAATGCTACAACCTCAATTATAATGGATTTTTTTCCGTTCGGCATTTGAATATCGATCGCACGCGCTGCACGAAAAAAAAGCCTCCAGTCACATCCGATTATGTCAATTGGCTGCACTCGACAAATTCGACACCGGGTAACCGAAAACTACTCGGATAACGCGAAAATCGATCTCGGTCGAAAATTTAGAAACACGATCCCCACGTATCGCGTATCTCCGGCACTTTTATGAAACGCATACAGTACGTGTCCGCACAATGATACTCGGCCCGTTGTTTGCAATACACAACATGTGAAACAAACGCACAACCGCGGCCCGAGACCGATTGCAAAAGTGGCGTAACCGATACACCCGCAGCCCGAGCCATTATTTACATTATGAATTCTGTTTGCCATCCGACCGCGCTCGCTTCCCCGTTCCCGTTTCCCAAATCCCGTGTAATTTCGCAACTTGATTTTCATCCCACGTAAAGCGTACACCCGATTTGATTCGTGCCGTTCTCGATTTCGCGCCGATTCGGCTCCGCGATTATTTTTGCGCGGGTCCGATTTTAATCGGGTTGGGTTGGGAGGTTTGTATCGCGAGCGTCTTATTCTATGTTAATCGGTTGATGGATGTGTGGAGGAAATTAGAATTTGGATAATCGCTGGGAATCCGACGGATTGTGGTTTAATGTTTCATGCGGTGTTTGCTGAGTGTGTGTGTGGGCGCATTTTTGAATCGAAATGCTACGGTTTGTTTCGTGGAAAAGTAACTGAATCGAACGTCGGATATCAGAACGATCCTCGGGATAGAAAGATGGTCGGATTATATCCACCCTCACAAATCCCATTTCGATTTTTGGTACACTTAATCCTTTTGAAGATTTTCTTTCTCCCGCTGTATCGCAAAAATGTACGTTTTTTTTTATCTATAGTTGTAAAATAAAAGCACGGATCCTTTTGCTATTGATTTTTCAACCTTTTTGTTTCTAAACTGCCATTTTCCCGGTTAAAATTATCTGATATATTTTTATAAAAATACCGCTTCGATTTTGTACAATTCCAATTAACTCCTTTCCAAATAAAAATCTTTGTCTCTCATTTTTTAGTGCACGCTCAAAACACAGACGGGCTTATCCCATTCCATCGGTTCTCGCGTTGAAATTTTAATATCCTATACAAATAATGGTCAGCGGGCAACAACAGTACAGTCTTTTTATGAATTTTAAACAACATTTCGAACCGCTGAACATTGCTTCATTGAAAAAATACACAGAAATTTTCACTTTTGAAAACATTTTCATTTCTCGCATATACACAAACGCGCGCGATGGATTCGAATAAATTTTCCATGTCCACATCCACACATAATGCTCCCATTCGATGCAAATAACACGGTTGTTTATTTTCGTCCGACAACACACGGCGTGTCCGTCCCTTTTGTTGTTTCGGAGTTTCGGTCGTCTCGTCAGGCCGCCCTGATTGACTTGTCCACTGATTCGCTTGACATGACCTGCTTCAACTTTTCACTACAATCTCTATAATACGATAATGTATGCGGTGCCCGCGGGCGCTTTCCCGAATTTGTCATTTTGAATATCTTGTAAATATATGTCGTGTATGATGTATTATATAATTTTGTTTTTGCTTGTTTCAGGTATGTATTGAGTCTGCTCATCCATCATTGCATTATTAAATTGTCGTGTGCGATATGGATACACGCGTAACGCCCATTGCGCACGGTGAGTGCTAATTACTCTATTTAGTATGTGTGCGACTGCGTTGAATCCACTCGGAATAATTTGAACGACTATATAACCGTTTCCCAAACAAATCGATTATTTTATCGTATTCGATCGAACGAATTCTGCGTAAGATAAGCGCTTATTGCGAAAATAAACGAGGAAAATGATAAAGTTTGTCATTGAACATTGAAAAACCTCAGATCGCAATATCAATATTAACCGAGTGTCGCGGTACTTTAATACCATTTGCGATAATTTTTCCCATGTTTGCAGCCGAGTTAATCCACATATTTTCCGATGTGCGATGCTTGCGACAGACGCCCCGGCGCGTCGCAACAATATCGCTAAGTAGTGAACCGTGTACCCACTATTAAATATCAAACTTCTCCTCTCGTCGATAGACCGAAGAGCCTGCGAGCGATCGTGTGTTTTGTGTGTTTCCGTGCAACGGGGCTCGTTGCAAAATCTCCACTTAACGTACAACGGGGGCGACCCGTGTACATAAGGGTAACCCCCGTGGCAGAAACGACTTCGATTCGCTCGTATATGAAACAGTGTATTTCACTTACGCTATCCATCAGGCGTTCCAACGTGAAAATGTCAAGGGATTCACGCTCTTTTTAATCGCGCGAGCTTTTTCGCTCTTGTCGAATCGCAAACGAGGAAAATAGAGCGCGTTTGTGTTGGTGTGTATATGTAAAGTTTTTCTTTTCGTAATTTCCCGACACGTACTCGCCGTTTTGCAAAAGGCGCTGTTTTTCCGCCTTGGGGCAATTTTCAGAATTCCGACTGGGCGTTGTGTCGAACAAGCTTTGAATCGCAATACGTCTACGTACACACGTACGTCTGAAAATCAAATCATATAACGCTACTAGACACACCGAGCGTCCCGAAACTTTTTACTTAGACGCGTACGCGTTTTATTTCCTCTCTTTTTTATTCGGGCCTAGGAAACGTGAAGGGACAGAAAATATCTTCGCATTTTCAAAAAAAGAAAGAAGAAACCTATGGAAGCACGTATCACGAAGTCGACATTTTCGATATGTATTTTTTTGTGTACATATAATATAAAGCAAAGCTGTATCTAACGAATGGGTTTATTTCGCGATAATATTTATATTTATACAATACACGCTTTAATAAAATTACTTAAATCGGTTTTTAATATTTACTTATTTTAATAGTAAAAATTAATTTTTATATGAAAAGTTTACTCACTTTAATAATTTCCAGAAAAAGAACTTCCTCTCTGACCACTCGCGGATCTCTATATTGCTAAAGTTTCACTCGTTTCTCAATTTTCAAACTGCCAATAAGCAGCGTCGTCATTTCGAAAAACTTCCCTTCAATCCCTTTCAAAAGTCACGCGTACGCATAGATAGCATCGAATTTTCCCGAGGTTATTTCCTAGAATCTAACCACTCAAACACCAAAACACACCCCACAGGAGAAAACGCGAAACACACACACGAAACCGCGACAAAACCATCGAATATTTTATTTATAAAAAACACATCCGTATCGATTCAACACGCCACACCCCGCAAATCACACACTCCCCCGGCGAAAACAACACATCTAAAATTTCATCCGACGCCATTCCAGCGACGATCTTTCGCCGCCCATTGTCCGGAATTATTATTGCGGCCATCGGGGCGTTAGAAGCCTCCTTCTAGGAGGACGAGCAGTGGCGGCACGTACCGCGGACGAACTCGGCGCGCACGTGTGTATTTATTTACACGTGGCTTTCGAGGGGGGCGTTCGTGCGAGGCCGTCACGTATATCGCGTTCATCGCCGATTCAGTCCGTGTTATCTCAGCTTTTCTCGCCGGCCGACGTATGGGAGTCGCGCCACGTCGGTTTCCCGCCGTTTTACAATAAATCGCTAATGGGATTTCGGCTTTTCTTGGCTGTGGGAAAAGTCGTGAATATTCGGTGGTTTTTGCTGGAGCGGTCGCGTTTGTGTGCGTGTGGGATGGTCGCTTGTGTAGGTGCGATTTTTTTTTTGTGGGTTTCGTGACTTATTTTCCGTCTTGCGTAGGAGTCTCGCGGGTGTGTTAATGATGAAATAATAAATGGTCGTGGTAGAGTGCTAAATTCGACGCGAGTGTGCTAAAATTGCGGTGTATGGACGTTGAAAGTTTGAAAATGTCAATTGAGTGAATGCACGATATTGTGTCATATTGGTTCTTTGTGATTTCGCGATTTTTTTACAAATTTAATTGATTCGATTTTGTTCATATCTGTATTGTAAGTGTTGACTGTGTCAGCACGCAGCTTGTAATTGAATGAAAGCCATGACACTTGAGCTATTAACGTTCATCTATCGGGAGTTCAAAGTACATTAACTCGACAAACTTTGACATTTATTTATATACATCTATTCAAAATTAACGCTTTATAGCGACCATTTCAAAATATATTATATTTCGATAGTTATAAGCAATTTGTTGCGATTCACTGTTGCAATATTTTGTGTGGAACTAGTTCTGTTTTACTATCGGTTCCGGTTTTCCTTTTCTTCTTTCATGTAAAGTTCCGTCAATTCTAGAAATATGCAATCGAGGTGGTTTTTGTAAGGCAAGCAATTTGTTTTGATGTGATGACCAATACCCAAATCCCGTCCCCACCGTTCTGTCCTATCGATGCTTCCGAGATTTCCATAATAGATCCCATTATGGGTCTCGAATGGCGTTATTTTTCTCTTTCGCTTTAACTGGTTTTTTTTTTTATGTCGGGAGGGGAAAATCTCTGATGACAGTATCGTGACCTTTTTCACCTATTAACCATTATTCACGGTTTTTTACCCGATTTTTCCGAAGGGACGTGATCCAATCTAGTCGCTATCTTTTTATATAAAAAATCTATGCAGTTCGATTTTCGTCCTCTTCGAAAATTTAATCATAGTTTGTAAAAATTTTAAATTACTTCGCCGCTTTTACGCGCTTTTCTTTTTTAATCTTTGATTATTTTAATAAAATATAACAGAAGTTTTTTATTAACTTTGTATCTTACGTTGTTTTAAATATAAATAATATTGCTTAACATAAATTTGAAGACATAGATTTTTTTTATTTAAAAAAATAAATTTTCAATATTATTTCACGAAACTATTCCGTCTTATTTTCCCGAAACGAGACCTGAAAATCTAATTTGAATCCAACAAGAAAATCGACCTTTGTAAACACACAATTACCACCATATATCCCGACTCGGAAACGGTCCGCAAAAACTAGCATAGACCGGACCATGGCTATAGGTCAATGCAACGGTGGCCAGGGTACCTCCTTGCGGACCCAACACCGAACGCAGTTAATCACTCAGAGCGTCGGACATCCCCCGGAGGGCCATCTGCCGCCCTCGCGCCCCCTCATTGCTTTAATGATTCCACCATTATTTAGCGCCGCCGTGAGACCGGAGCCCCGTCCGGCGGGGACCTGCCCCCGGGCCCCCGTCTCGGGCCCCGCAATCCTTCGTGCGCGCGTGTGCGTGGTGTGTGGTCTGTGCATGTACGTGCTTACGACTTGGCAAATTATTAGCACCGATTACCGGGCGCGTGCCAGATCGCATCTGTTCGACGAGTGGACTCGGACGATTGCGTGTTACGTATGAGGGATCCTTTCGGTGGTCGGGGTGTGTGTGCGTGGTTTTAGTTTGGAATTGAATCGGTTGTTTTTTTTTTTTGTTGGATTTGGGATTGCGAATTGTGTACCTTTGCTTGCCTTTTTTGTTTGATTCGATGCCTGGATGTGATAGTGTTAAAATTTCATATGTGGGGTCGGAGTGAATCTGCGCCGCTGACCGCTAGTGTCGGTGTTTGTTCGGAGCGCGTAAATAAATACGAAACGGTAGAATTTTTATCGCGATTACTGTGAAAGGTTTCCGCCGAGTACACATCGTTTGTGTGTTGGTATTTAATGTACAATAATATCGATTTGACAGCATATTTGTGTACGTTCGCTTCTGAAGTCGTTTGTGGACAGAAGCCGCACAAATTCCTAACACTCGATCCCCTGTCGATTTCACATGTTTTATTGGGGAAAAAGTGAAATATTTTTTTGCGATTAGTTTTTTTTTCGAAACGAAGCTGTCAGAGCCATGTGTAGTTAAAATGCCAGTTACCGTTATTGCTGCTGAAATGTGACTAAAGATAGTATTCGTTTCCAAATATTTATTGTTAATCCGTTCGATACGAGGCGCTAAAAACTTTACTCTCTCGTTTCGGGATTATCGGACTTAATCTCTGGATTATAGTATTTATGAACGTGTGCGTGCTTGCGCACGTTTTTATTGTGCTCGTTCCGCGTTCGTTATCGCACGATACTTAACCTTATAAAGCCTTTTATTATGGTCGTTTTATTGTTGTCTTTTAGCTATAAATACCCAAATGTCAATATTGTTTCACTTTTTAGCTATCTTTATGCTTCATAAAGCATTCTAAAATATTCGAACGTTAAAACAATCGGGCCGTATAAATTTTCGAATCCATCAAACGACACTCGCCCCGTTTGCGTCACTATCCGGATTTTCCGCGGAAAAACTGTGATCTATTTATGTTCAGCTCTCAAATGTCAGCGCATCGAGCGGCGGAGCCTTTGTTTGAATTTCGATACGTGCGGCTTATTCGCGGCAAATCTACACGCGTCCATACATATTTTATGGGATGTTTGGAATTTTACGCCATAATGCCGGCGGTTTGGGCTCACAATGCCGCTCCGCTACGGGATTACATCTCAGGTGTAATTTGTTTGGTAGGGCCGACCTGAATGGCCGACCTTTTTCTGGGGTAATTTAGTTTTTCGGCATAAAGCCCCGCATCGACCCGCCGCCGGCCCGCCCTTATTGCTCTTTCTTTGTGAGTTTCCTACCGCCCCCTGAGCGCCCGGTCGCCCACTAAACCACCCTCAGTCCATGGTCGAAACATACCCTTCAAGCTCCACGACTCCCGTGCGAGACGCTCAAATTTGTCTATTAGCTTTCCTGCACACACCCGCCGTCGCCCACTATCGTGTTTTTCTCCGTATAGTGTTTTTTTTTCCACGGTCCCTTTCGTATTCCATCCTCCCCTAGTAGCGGCTTCTGCTCACTTAATCCCGTATTAATTTTTGAATATTCTCGTATCGTTCATTTTGTGGTTTTCTATATCTCATTACATGCTAATTTTAGTATCTTCTTCGAGAAGCTCTGTTGACAATATTTTTCCTTTAGAACTAAAATATCCCTCGAAGACTGCCTGCTGTGTACTGATTACTTTTTCTTTTAAAAACATACAAAAAATATTTCAGTGGTTTTGACATGAGCTTTGCGTTTAGGCTAGTATATTATAAGTATTAACTGTAAAGCTGGCCATTCTGCAACAGTTCTTCGATCACGCACAACCCCTATTAATCTAGACCGGCTTTTAATGGGTTTGTTTCCCGGATTTAAATTGATGCACTCCCATTTGTTCTTCGAATTGCAGACGTCACCGAATAACCACCGCTGCGACATTCTTCAGACGAAACTCTGTCCCTATACTCAGAACTCTGATATAATAAATTTTAATCATACAATATTTCCCCATGCGTATATAAATTATCAAATTTTCTCTTTTACATTTCTTGAAAGGTGATAGAAAATTCGTTTTGAATAAATATTTATTAAAATTGGAATGCAAATATATTACTCGTAAATTTTTATTTGTTTCCCAAATTGTATATCGCTCGCATGCAAACAATTCCGAAAACAAAAGAATGGGAAAATCGTTAAAATTGATATTATGCGGTGCCATATAGGGTCCCAGAGAGATTTGACTAGTAAATTACGAGTCGAAAACAGTCGAAATCCAATTACTCAAACGGAGGGAAAAAAACAATAAGGGCGCGCGCCGTTTTGTCAAATCAAACTCCCGAGAGCGAGCTCGCGCGCTAAATACATTTGCGTGCTTCAGGTAAATTTACGATTCAATTTTAGAAAAAGATCTCGTGCGCTTATCCTCCACCAGTCCTCCTTCCCCTATCAGCTTTTTTTATCTTTGCTCTGCTTTCAAGAACGGCAGCGAAACCCATTACGTCCCTGAATGAACACCACAGGGGGATGTCTGTCTGCGCTCGTGTCCTGATAAATCGACGTTTTAACAGCCGCAAAATGTCGTTTCTAAGCATACCCGAATATTGGCTAGCCCAACAACGTATGCAGCAGACTATACACGACGTACTCTCTCTATTAAGTGCAGAATAAACGGCCGTTGTTTGTTCGCCGTGCCTCGCGCTAACGATTTTGTCATTAAAATTTCGTTCTTACAACGTCATCGGGCCGTAGCGATTTTATTTCGTCGGTCGGTCGTCCCCCGTGGAAATTGCCGCTAGCTAGTCTAGTCCTCCCTCGGGAAACCGCTCGAATGTCTTCAACGGCAACGAATTTGCAGGAATAGTGCGGAATCGGTATAAGTTCAACATTAGGACACGTCAGCAACCCGATCACGTTTTTACAGCGGAGTTTTCTCTGAAAGAATTGCGCCGGAACAGGGACCTCGTATATTTGTTAAATCAAAAAACTTTTTACTCTGCGCGAGAAAAATATCATCGATAAAACTTTTCGTCTTTTATGTGTTTTTTTTTCCTCTCGAATACAATTTGTCAGATGAAAAAGACGCTAATGTTTTTCTGCACTCCGATAATTTTTTTTCCGTTTATTTTGTACTAAACTCGTCCCGTTTAATAAACGTAACGTGTTATCACGTTTCTTTTTTCGAACTCATACATTCTTAATAGCTTATACGACCAACTTATCTTCGCATATCTTCACGTGCTGTTTTTTTTTCCTCTTGCTTGCCTCTATTGAAAAAAAATCGTTTTACGTAACCGACTCAAGGGTGAGTTTCGTAGCCCTCGCGCTCCGCAATGTATATGTAAATAAGGAGGCGAATTTGAAGTTATGAGGGCGCCCCTGGCGCGGGTAATGAGAACAAATTTGGAACTTGTCTTAGCCGAACACCCCTTAAGTATACCTAATGGTCGGCGCGTAATAGCAAATTCGGCTTTTCGTTGTGACGTCGGCTCCCCGGTACATGGAATATTACACGAAAAAAAACGTATTCTTACTTCGAATATTCCGTTTATAACACCTTAATTAAACTTTAAAACTCCCTGTTGAATCCGTCGGAGAATTCCGATCAAAGCATTCTGAAGTTTATCAATATGCCATATTATGCGTTGGTTGTGTTTGCGCATCGGTCGATAGGTACAATGCCGCATTCCGAGAACTTGATTTGTTCTCGTTTTGTTCAAAATACAAAAACCCGCGTTGTCGATAAATTTTTCAAATATTTTCTCGGTGTCGAAACGCAGTTTGTTGTTCGGATTCATAAGTATTTCATTTAGTATCATTTAGCTAGTTAGCGTTACACGTGATGCAATCGCTGCCCGTCACGATCTGGTCAACTGGCCAACGTTTACATAGCGTCGATATCCAAACTGAACGGTATCCATTTTTTTTTTCTTTCTGGAATAATAAACATTCCGAATGGCGAATTTTGGATTTTTCCGCACGGCCGTATCGAAAAGGGCGTCGCAACGACCGTTGACGCTTTTGCTTCGCGCGCATTTTCAACCCGGGCAATCGTTTCTCTCTCCGCCGGCGAAAATTCCTTGTCGAGCCCTTTTGTGTGGCCGAATTGAAAGCCTCCTCACGCGCCCTCGTTCGGAATGCCCTCATCTTTCCTCGCTCGGGATATATCGGCTCCGTTTCTGCCTATACATTGTGCTTCGCATATGTGAGGGACTACCTTTTGTATTGCATTTGATCTGCCGTCACGATATGATTGACGCTGGACAGTCGACCGTTTTCCGAGAACGCAAAAGCCATTTTTTCCCCTTTTCTCCGCGGGAAATTTCTTTTTTAATTTCGCGTTTTCGCGCGAACTCTCCTCCTTCCGCCTCTATCCAATCGACAATAAATATAATATTATGGCGGGATTGAAACGAGTTTCGTGCCCGCAAACTGTCATTGTTCCGCGAAATGAAATTGTTTGATTTGGCGCTTCGCTCAACGGAGCGTTTCCCCGCCGACCCATAAGACGTTTGTTTGGGCGTTTCCGTGTTGCGAAATAAATGTACCGTTTTATAATCTCCGATCCCCTCATCCGCCATGTATCATCGCGGAACGACTTCTATAAAATTTTATTCTTTTTTCGGCAATTTGGCATCGCACGCGGATTATGATAAATTCATGCGCTCGACGCCGTAACGTCTCTCGTACCTTCGTGCAAACTCGATCTTTCGCAACATTGTATACGCGTTTTGCTGGAGCCGCGAGCGTTTTTCCGAGTGCCTTCTATTTTTACAAGGTTTATAATCTGTTTTCAGACTAAACATCTGTTTTATTCGCAGCGCGGGACCCGACCGTATTGTGTTACGGAAATTCGTCTGCGATGAATCTTTCTCATCGGTCATTTTTAATGTAAACACAGATTTCGACACGTCGAATGCGAATCGCGCCGAGATTTTGCAGGCATTTCAGACAGGTTGACAGAAAGCACTTGAAGGATTTCGGAAGGTAGCCACTTTGTCGGTGAAATATGCGACGTATTCCATCTCGTTTCCCAATTAGATATGATCCGTGCCTACCGTACTAGAAGCTTATTTTTCGAACGACCGACTATTCGATACTAGCTAAATTGTCCGATAAGACCCACCAGGCCTGTTTATTTGTTCTTAGTACAAAATCGACTCTCGACTGGCGGCCTGTCGCTGGGCCATTTGTCTCCTGTGACCGCAAATCATTCACTTACAACCGCCGGACCATTTATCTTTCGCACTTCTTGCTTCGGCCGCTCTCTAATGTAATTTGATTTCTATTTCGCCTGACAACGCGGTGACACCAATAATTATCGACGCGCGTTCCGTAAACGCTTCCTTTGCAATCGAGACCTATAACATTGTCTATGTTTTGCTACGCGTTAATAAGATTCGTCTGAAATGTCGGTTTGCTAGCCACTCTCGTGTTCGTTCGCATTTCGCAAACGATGGGGAGGCGTTTGTATGTAATGACCGTTGCGCATACATTTTCGTACGGCCAAAACTCTTTATTGCGTTATATATAATTCAATTTTGTGTAACGTAAAAACGCATGTAGGGTGAAAGGGTGCTATTTTTCCCCGGTCCGCTCGTTCAAACCTCTCTTGCCTGAGGCGTGCGAGAGTAACTGCCTCGAATGTTTCAGAAGGAAGCGCATCTGGCGTCCGAACGGATTTACGCTTTTAATTTTCCTTTGTTTTATTCGTGCGGTAACATTTTGTTTCTCTCCAGTCTGGTTTATTTCGCGTCGAATTTTCGTATTATTTTATAACAAAAGAGTCGCTCCGCGTAATCGAATTTTCTCCCATATAATAAGCACGATGTGAATCGCGCACAATGTGAAGGTATTCTTTGATGTCTTAACACTTAGGAAATAGTGGCGGTTCATCGGACGCGAACCGCTTACGAAGACCAAAAAGAAGTACCTGATCAGCTTTCGGTCTATGGTTTGGGTCGGGGTGGTACTCGGGAAACGGCGGCCGTACACCGTCGGAATTCTTGATGCCGCCCGAAGTTCGTCTCCCGTCCTCTATTGAACCCCGAAGTCCTCTTCGAATACACAGGAAACAAATCAAACGGATGACTTGAGCACTTCCATGGAGCACCATTATTGCGTGTCGGCTATATTTACAAAAATAAAACTTAAAAACGTCACGTGTCACGAACGGCGGCTTATTTACATCCACTTCTGAACAAATTTCGCTCGGCGTTCTCTATATTCTCTCCGTCGGTGCAGCCCGCATCCATCCAATTCAGCAAACTTTGTTTATTTCATCCACCTAGTGTGTGCGACTATTTTCCAGAGCCGTCTCTGTCCCAGAAGACTCCACTTTAAAACTTGTGTTGCCATTTTCATATTTGCATCTGCGTCTCGAAATCATTTCGCGAGTGTGAGAAAACGCACGACTTCGATTCTTTGTTGTTTTTTTTTTTATAAGCGATAGACGAACAAAAGGCTGATATTCTACGAACGGCATTAGAGAACGAAACGAAAATGCACACAATCGTCTATTGCGTAGAAAAGTGGAAACGCTCGCCGCTTCGGATTCCCGTTCTCTCCGACGGCCGTTTTAATTCAGCGCGCAACTCTTGCGAATTTCCCGCGGGACGCGTTCCCGCACACCGTTTCCCATCCTTTTGCCGACCCGACGAACACTTCTCGCCCATCGTTCCATGGGAAATTGCCACGATGCTTTCTGCGGAGCGCGTTCGATCCTAATTAACTTCGATACAATCGATTATTCGAAAAAATAGCCGAGTCTCGTGGCCCGGCTTTGCTTTTCACACTGATTAATTTCATTGAGCTGATAAATAATCTGGAATTTTCTTTGTTTAATGTTTTAATACTGTGAAACTTTTTTTTATTTAAAAATCGACGTTTCCACGTGTACATAAAATTCAACATTCAGTAGACGGATACCACGCTCGATACATCGCAAACGAAATATTTATTTTTAATCTTGGCTTTCGTTTTCAACCGCTCAAGTTTTAAACTCTAATTAGAAGATATAATTTTCGCCTCCCCCGCCCCTCGCCCGAGATTTAATTAAATTCTCCGCTTAATTGTTTCGTCCGAATTTAATGGACGTTTGAGTCGAAACTTTAAAATTGTATTAGCGACGGCCTCCGGTAGTGACCGACGACTACGGCGAAGACCACTCCGCAAGCCATCTGTCGACTTTAACCCTTCGCGCCAATATTGTTCCCTTTGACCCTCTAGCTGCATCGAAAGCGTTACGCGATAATCGCATTATGGCAAAAATACATGCATGCACTTCGCTATCGGCGGTCCCCGCGTCGGATTCTAAATTATGCCGCGATTGTCGAACGCTTTTTCCCCGCTCTCTCATTATTTTATATTGTAGTGTTTTGCGGCGTTATCGTGTCTCGTATACACAGTCGGCGTAACTTGATGAATAATGTTTTAAAGCCTCGCGGCGCTTTATCGCCTGCGGCCCCGCGTCGACCTCGCGTGACCACCCCTGTCACCTGACGCTGTTTCCTCCCTTATTTATACGTTTGATACTTTGGTTAACTTTTAGCTCGTTGCCGCTGAAGAAATGTATATCTTGCCAACGACGCTTCTTCGTATAGGCCGATTTGATGTTTGTTTCCCAGCGAGTTTCTCAATCGTTCCGAAATTCAATTTGGTGTTCGGAAATACGCGGTGTGTTTAATGTTCCCGGCGTCTCGCGAAGATCGACAATCGGTCGTAAAACATTTTAGTGGTGAGGAGTGCCACTCGAACAATGAATCGTTTCTTTTTTTAATACCCTTGCTTCTCACGGTTTTCGCATACCGGTTTATTATCCCGGATCCCTGAATGCTGATCTTCCGAATCTTGCGAGTGCTGTTCGCTAATTTTTTTTCGTCTCCAGTTTCAGTCCAGTTTTCTTACATCTTCCCTTTTGAAAGAATTCAAAATCGTTTTGTATATTGAATGCTTTCAGTTCGTTATTTCAAACTTTATGAAACTTTCTATTGCTGCTGCGCAAATATTCGAAATATCTTAAGCCGTTTCTTTGAATATATTTCCCATTTTATCTCATCCAATTTTGTGTAATAGACGGATTTTTTTTTATTTTCAACGTTCACATATCCTATCTCATGTAATTGGGTGAATCTTTCGGTGAAAGAAACTGCCTACTGGGGATAGAATCCAAGTTTGCGCAAACACTCGTTTCCACAGCGGTTAATTGTTCCCATTGCGGCGAGCCATTACTTTGCAAACTTCATCCGATTATCCGCTGTGCTGGGTTCTCGTTTCATTAGTTTTCAACCTCTACTTCATCTCAAAATAGACATCTTTATAAGTCACATACGTATATAAACGCATTTTAATTTATACATACAGTGTATAATTACACATTGTAAACGACTCCTTCGAATCAAAATCATCATTATCGAACTGATACGCTAAGAAATGGCGTATAATTTCAGCCTACACATTCTCCGGTTTCTTCGTGTAGTTTGCGATACAATTTCACTATAATAAAGCTATAAAGTTTTATGTGATCCCTCTAATTCCGTGTCGGTTTTCACATTCGGGCCCTGACACGTTACACCAGCTCTGCTTCGGCGGTCGTATTCGAGATTCCGGGGAATTTTTTAACCCTTTTATCGACGCGGCACGGAAAAAATGGGAGTGCTGGGATGCGAGCCGCACCCCACTGACTCCAACCAACTTATATCCGATCGCCTGTTTGCTTATTCGTGAAATGTACCCAGGCGATATCACCTCCTGAAAATGAAGGTGAGCTTTCCGCTTATAACCTGTATTGGGGAACATCGTTCGTATTACGCAATAACCGTTTATACGGCACCGTTTCACCGCACGCGGCCTCGGGTTCATAACCCTACCCCTACGAACACTCCTCCTTTATATTCTGCAATATTATACCTAAAATATACTTATCCTTGAGGTTAAATAGCGCGCATGTGCTTGCACACACAGCCGACTATTCTCTCCGCTTTATCCGACCAAAAAAAAAGTATATTTCCCTTTAAATAGCAATTTCTTATACACAAGTTTATGATTCAGGCTCGTAAAATTGTACGATTGTGTTTATACGTTATAATTCGACCGTGTTAGAGTTTCGGGTGCGGGTGTGGGAAATAGCACGCCTTTCTGGCGCCGTCGCCCACCCCGACGTGTCCGCTCCTACCACCCCTTTTGATATACCAGACTCTGTCATTAGACATGTACCCGTTGTGCAAACAGTTCTGCCAAATTTTATCGATTCCGGGTACTATTTTGGTCTTCGGATTTATGTATTTTCATTTTCGACCCGTGAAATTATACGGCGCCGCCGTGGATTTGGACGTGTGTGCGCGCGGTAGGTAGGTTATCGAGTCGCATCAGGTGTCTTTTTGTCGATAAATTTGCGTATTTGATATTCTATAGCGCCGTGACTTATGAAATATTTTATAACTCGGATCAATATATCAGTTTTATGACAGCTCTTGTTTTGTATGAAATTTTGATATGTTTTGTTTTTACTGTTCAAACTTTTATCCATTGAATCGTTATGTCTTAAATGCACCATTTCAATCGAAAACTGCATCAAAATAAGTTTGCGATGGAATCGTTATTTTATTTGAATATACTACAATAAATTCATATGCCGAATATAATATTCAAATGGGATTATTTTAAGCTGAATTTTCGCTAATTTCATTTTCATATAAATTCTTGTGAAACCGAGTGAAATACGAAGAACACGGGAATATTCACGTGCGCGGTTTATGCAAATAATCGTAAATATATGTTTTAGTAATAGAATTGAACAATGAGTCGGAGGTTCACGTGGCCAATCGGAGATGTCACGGCCTGTCCAACCCATACTCCTCGCAGCGTCACGTTACAACCCCAACCCCCTACACTTCATTACATTTTTCTCTTTGATCTCATTTCCATACCTCTTTTTTCCATTCTCAGTAGTCGCGGTGTAGTAAGTATGCTTTAGCTCAGCCTATTCTTGCGTTGAGATGTAGAATTGTAATAAAAATCTTTCGCGGAAAAGCGTAGCTTGTCAAATCTTCTCCACGTCGAATTCGACTCATCTCGGACCCACGTATGGATCTTCTTGAGCCGATAACGCGTTTACATATTATTCTAAATCTGTTGAGCTCTACCCCCCATTTGGAAAAGTATACGTATTTTCGTCAAAATACATATGTTACGTATACGAGCATACACATACATATACATATATACTTTGAGCTTTGTTATTTTATTATCATCTCACGAAATCCGTATACTTCGCGCGCCGTGCGAAAATTAGTTTATTTTGGCGAATCGTGTTATTCCCCGACGAAAAGGTATGTGTATATGGGGTTGACAAATCTCTTTGTGTACACAGCGGAGAACGAGTTGCGTCAATACACAGGGGAGACCGAAGTCGAGTGCGCACTTTGCACAACTTGAACCTTTTTTCGAGTGGGCCTCAGATCTACCGCAACCGGCTCACTTCATCCCCGTTTTTCGCCGTATTTAATATTTGAACGCTTACCCGCTCCACTTTCGCTAAGCGGAACTATTCCGCTATCTCGCGGACGCGGCCAAATATTTACCAAAGCTCCGAGACTATGAAATAATAATAACGCCGTCTTCTTTAACAAGCTTATCCCAAAATTTTCGAATTTGACGCATCGGAAATTTCCCGGAAAAATCCTTAGCGGATACCTTTCGGACGGGTGCACTCGGTGCGTGTCGAAAGGCCGACACGCGAATCGCTTTTCCGATGACGTGCGTCGATAAGGACGGGCACGGCGCGTCTACGTGGCGCCGCCGACTCTCATTACGGGCCTCATTAAGTCGCATTAACACGGCAACCCTTCTTCATCATCCGCCTTGTCTTCGTCTCCTTCTTCCGTGTCGTTCGATTCATTCTTATGTAACGCGGCGGATCCTTCTGGGGGTCTCTCGCTCTTTCGCGCCCCGCTCCAAGGCCCTCGTGACTTTCTAATTAAACTGCTCGAAGTTCGGTTTGATTAAATTTCCGGGTGGTTTGATTGCCAAAACAATTGGCGCATCGGAAGCACGCAGCTCCGACCCGAGACTTATCTATCGGTCGCATCTGAAGCTAAACGCTTCGATTCAATTCGCGTTTTCCGAGGCGATTTGTCGCAAAAGTGCGCCCGGCGTATATAAGGGATGGTGGGCTGCGAAGGTTGCGCTGGTCGAACAATTTGATTTTCTTTTGTTCGTGCTTTTTCTTCCGTCGGTTGCCGTGCGGAAAATTTTGCGTTGGGGAGCGCAGTTTTCCGGCTCGGACTAAAGTTTTCTTTATTGGTGATTAGCCGCACGTGGTGGTTCGGCCGCTCGTTCCCTAATTCTTTCCCTTCGTACAAAATTAAACAGACACTCGTTCAATGTAGTTTCTTCAATTGGTTTCTTTTAGCAGTAATCTGAAAAACCTTTACTGCTTTATAATTTTTTTTTCGTAACCTTTTGTCGTTTTATAATTTTTTTTAGTAATATTCGCTTATTTTTTCGCACGTAATTCACACGATTTTATTTGCCAAAGCTTTCTAAAAGAAAAATGTAATAATCGCCGTATCATTTGTGAAAATAAATTATAGCATTTTCCGTGCAGCTTTTAATCAGAAATAATACCTAAATGTATTCGAAAGTAATTTACATGTACATTTGGAAAATTACGAAAATACCCACAGTAAAAAGTTAAATTTAGAAATCTGACGATAGTCAATAAATCGAAAGTCACTATTGACGACATCGATCCAATAAATCTCGACCGATTTCCGCATCGAAACAAAGAATAAAAAAACCGCTTTATTATGTACATATTTAACCGACGGCACGAATCGTATCTCTTTTCATCGGATTTTCTAGTCGAATCGAAATTTCATGCTCAGTCGTCGGCCAACTGACGCGACCCCGTTCCGACGTAGACGATACCGTTTTTTCACCCGGCCACATGTTACACGCTTTACACGGAACGAACGCGGAAATTCCGCAAATTGCTCTTTGTGTTCGCCCTCCGAATACGCGAACACCCCCCAACGTATATTCCACCAAATTTTAATATACAACCGATTCCCTAAAGCGGACTGGATCTTATGTTACATGTCCCTTACCGAAACACGACTTGGGCTAGCGCGGTAAGGTATAGCCTAGACTGCCGCATTTGTCTGACAAGGCCTTGTCCTGCAGCGGATAACTTATAACCAGCCCGTGGTGTAGTGGTATGTTCCACGAACTATCAATGTATTGATGATGGTTCAAATCCCGGGTTGGCCAGAGCAGGACCCCGTTTTTAACACCTACTCGATCGTCTCAGATGGGAATTTAACCATTTGTCCCAAAAAAATGAGAGTCAAATCTCTCGTTTGATGAGGCGATTCCAAAAATGGTTCCGATGTCATTCTCTGTCGTCCGCCATACAAATTATATGTACCGGCGTCGCGATTGCTTGTAACAATTATTATGAGCGGTCGTCGGCGATCGGTGCACCAGTATGTGCGGTACGCGCGTTTGGATCGGTCCTCCTTCCTATCCCAATGATCTAAAAAATGATTTGGCCGCAATGGCAATTTGGAGGTTACATCTCTAATGCCATCTTATCATATTGATAAGATGATTAATGATTTAGCCACCATGACGACTTTGGGGTAAAACCTGTAATGTCATGGTGGTGTGATTGTACTTGTGTGTGTACACAAATAAATGGGAAAAAAATAAAATAAAATAGGCTGACAATGATGATTCCCTAAAAATCCCATCGGACTCACAGAAGAACGACCTCCAACATCGATTTATCCAAATGCGGACGTCCCTATCTTCGGTGACCCAGTCTTCGACGATGGTAGCCGGCGCCAAGGAGTCTCGCCGGGGGCGGCGCCGCCTTCTCGGCGCCAGGCTGCCGCCGGGCCTCCGCCCCCGGCCTGCGCCCCCTTGCGAAAGGTTATGGTGGTCGCGTGCCGCGGTCGATAGGTGCCGGCGGCGCGCCATCACCAGTTGCTACACGCGGATAGCAATCGGAGACGGGGGCGTTGACCCGCCCACCGACTCCGCCGAGGATGGTGGATGGTCTGCTTTGGGGTGGTCGGCGCTCTTGGCCGACTTCCGAATGGTGGAGATTGCGGATTCGGGATCGATTTTGGGGTTCGGTGCTCCGCGTCGTTGGGCGGATGAGTCTAGTCTGGGCGGGTCTTTATGGTGTTTTGCGAGAGTTGTGTGTGGGGTTGTTTTTTTTTGTTCGTTGGAGTAATTTTGGATGTTCGTTTATTTTCGTAGACGTTTCGACGAATATGTATTGCGTAATGTGCGTTCGTTTTTGTTTTGTGCGAGGTTTTCTATTTGGAATTTGGTTATTTTTCGGCGTCTAGTTCAAATACACAGACAAATTTTCCTATTTTATCATGAGATTTTTTTATATAAAATATTAATAAAATACTTTTTTTTTGTTTCAGGTATGCACCATCGAAAATTACATGGTTTGTTATGAACAAGCACTGCAAACGTTTGCAAAAAGGTAACGACTTTGTGTAATTTTCTCACACGACAGCAAGAAATTTAAAATGCAGCAAAGCTACGATATAAATTAAATATTTACCCCACATAAATCGTTGGTTTCTGACTCTAATCTACCATTTTCCCGTGTTAGCTGCGACCTGCATTTCCTCGGTCGAGCTTTTCCGTTGATCGCGTGTCTGCCGACGGGAAACTGTTCTTGTATCGTGATCCAACTGCTGCACCCCTTTAACGACCCTTGTGACATAGTTAAACGTCATTAAATTCTCACTTTAAACAGTTGTACGCCGTATAGTCTGTCTATGTGTATAATTGAAACTAAATTATTAACAATGGCGTTTGCTTGTTTCCTCACCACAGTAGTTTCGATAATTCTTTTCATGTATGTATAGTTTCGTTCTAACCACATACTTCAATTTGTATGTAGAATATTTCGTTAAATAAAGAAATAAATATCAAAAATTCATATGTTGATTTCGTTTAGTGTGTAGGATCGTTGCCAATTTAGTTTAACCACAGCCATATGGTCGTATTTTTTCGAGCTTTACATATTGTACGTGCATATCGCTATCGTTGTTAATCTTAATTGCAAGTGCTCGACTTTTTCCATGTTGCGGAAAAAAATGCACACGTTATATAGTCACTAATATCGATCGTGAATACACATGTCTAACTCGCCGAATTTGTGTTTCCCCAAAAATTACACGAACTTCTAAATCATCTTGATAGAAGCGAAAATGGGGTGAATGCTAGAGCCTTCTCTAACTATAATTTACTGGCGCTCTTGCCTCCTTCGAACTTTTCTCAATTAGGAATCTACGGACGACCAATATACTCATAGAACTGAACTTCCTATTCCCGACTCTTCTAGACAGTTTCTTCATACACTAATCAAAATCACTCATTCCTATTGAAGGCACTCTTATAAGTTTTTTTTTGCTTGAATCATATTTCAACGCAACTTTGTGTAGAAAGCGATGATCTTGGAATTTATGTACGAAAAAGTAACAAATTGAAATAAATGTACTTATTCCCGCCTGTAGACGAAATTTAGTATCCCACGGGTGCACTGATCAAATGTTTGTTTAAAACTCGTGCTTTATATTTCGTAAAATATTTAAAATATTCCCAAAATTTTTGAATCTGGTTAATATAAAATTTTCAAAATAAATAATAAATTTATTATTAACGAAAAGAAGTTGTAAAACTTTTCATTCTTTGTATTGGTGTTGGCGCATACAAATATGTATAAAAGCTCGTATTAAATACATACGTGAAATTAAGCTCGGCCGGCGCCCGGAAGACGCCTCTGCAATAAAAGCTCGTAAAAAGTTTTTCGTCAAGATTACGTTTTATGGTCCGCGTTATAATTTAACGGTAACGTCTTACCGAATAACGTCGCCCGCTTAATACGAAATATAACGTACCATTTATTTACAACCCCTTTCGTTTTTCCCATTTGAATATCCCTTTTATGCGCATTGCGCGTATATAAAGCACACTTCCTTTTTTATTACGATAAATAACACTCCGCAAGTCGGCCGTTACGTGTTTTGCGAAAAAAACGTCATCGAAATTTCGCTGCCCCTCCCCGTCGACATAAAGAAATTCAATTATGCGCGATATTTTTTCGACGACTTTGCTACTTTTTTGACCCTTTATCAAATTTTCCCGTGCTTAAACGTTGCGATATTTCGAAAAACTATACTAATGAGATAATGAAACATAAAAGTCAATAGCCAAACGCTGACGTAAATAACCCACCCACAGTGCGCTTACGTCACTAGTCGAACTTTTCTTGCAAGGCTTCACAAAGATTTTTTTCACGCACTGTCGTCCTCGATTTTCACGGTAGATAAGTTTCGTAAAATCACTGTGCAAATCAGGATTAAAAGATATAAATATATACATTTTTTCTTTGATAAAGAAAAACATACAATTTATTTATCGAGAGTCGTACGTCTATTTTTCTTTTAATTATTTCTTTGAATAAAATTCATGCGAACAATACGCCCCAATCATAGAAGTGAAAACATTCAGTGAACGTTTCCACCGCGTCATAGCCGATCCCGCTCACCATTTTTTTCTAGTCATCCCGCACTTTCGCACAATTCCCGTTCAACGTCCCGAACCTTCATTCGCTCTCCCGGCTCTCGATGTCGCTTTTATTCGTCGCAATGTCGGCTTTTTTTCCGTCGGTTTAATACGTCAAATACATTATGCATGTAGGCGGCATTGCCCAACGACACGGCTGGGAGTGCTTAGGGACCTCGTCTACCCCGGCCGTCGAACATGCGAATCCTCTCTCGCGAAAATTCTATCCGAGGCTCGCCAATTCGCCAGATTACACAGGACACATCCGTATAGATCCGAATTGCGTCCGTCTTTCGTATAAATAAAATAAGCGCACAATGTCGCCTTCGAGGAACTCCGACGGCGGC
The DNA here is from genome assembly GCA_009617725.1 of Hydropsyche tenuis. Taxonomy (NCBI): domain Eukaryota; kingdom Metazoa; phylum Arthropoda; class Insecta; order Trichoptera; family Hydropsychidae; genus Hydropsyche; species Hydropsyche tenuis. Next base: position 1,984,213 of record VTON01000036.1, read on the forward strand.
CGCTCTCAAGTTTTAATTATCGTCCTCTCTCCTCGATTCGTTTTAATGATAATTCCGCCTTCGGGGGAAAATCGCGGATGCCCTTGCCCGGAATCGTGCCCCGACTCGCTGAACAACCGTTAGCCGCTCTTATCCCGACATTATTGACTATTTTTCTATTTTAATAGCGGTCTTGCGAAAATTGCCGTTCGCCCCCGCCCGCGTTAAGGCTTTTATCTTTGTTCGCCTTGTACGCGTTGTAAATTCGCGCGGGCTTCGATCCTTTTACGCTTTAGTGTTCGATAAGTTACTTTTTAGATATTTACACCTAAAGACAAAAAAAAGTTCCGGTCCCGATGCGTTGCATTCAAACCAATTTTTTTCCTAGAAATATGCTCCGATTTTTGGCCTTTTTTTTTGTATTATGAGGAAATGCAATATGCACACATGTGAACAACTTTCGTTATTTTTGAAATCCCGGCGGTGTTTTGCCAACCGTCTTCGTGTAAACGTCCAGTGAACTATGGAAAGAACAAAACAAATGTCCGTTCTGACAAAATCGAAAATCGTCGTTGTGTTGGAAGAAAAAAAATCTTTCGCAGAAATTTCTAGAAGAGTTGGATATTCTTCACGTGCTGTGAGTAATTTTGTCAGGAAATTCAGAGAAAGTGGCTCTTTAGAGCGAAAAAAAGGAAGCGGAAGAGGAAGATCGACAACTGCTCGCGATGACCGTCGATTAAAAAATATTTTGATGAAGGATCAATTTCAAACTTCACAAGAAATTTATCAGGAATTTGCGTCAACCAGTGAAGTAAAAATTTGGAGCAAAACAGTACATAGGAGGCTCCAAGAATATGGATTCCGATCAAGACGATCGGCGAAAAAACCTCTATTGACCCCTAAAATGAGGAAAACTCGATTAGAGTGGGCCAAAGAATATCAAAACTGGTCTTTAAATGACTGGAGGAGTGTAATCTATTCAGATGAATCAAAGATTAATTTATTTGCTCGGGATGGACAGAGATGTGTGCGTCGAAAGTCTGGTGAAAGATTCCACGCGCATTGTGTCACACCGACGGTGAAGTTTTCCCCTTCGGTGATGATATGGGGCTGCATGACGCGTTCGGTTTGGGGCCTTAAATAATTGTCGAAGGTACAGTGAATGCAAAAAAATATAAAAAAATCATAAAGAAAAAACGTTTTGCCGGCAATTGAGGATATTACTCAATATACCGATCACCCGATTTTTTCCAAAACGACTCTGCGCCTTGTCATCGAGCTCAAGCCGTTTGATAAATCCTTATTATTATTTTTTTATATTTTTATAAAGCGATTCCTGATACTATATTTTAATTACAAATCACAAAATACAAGGACAAAATCGGAATTTCGTCTTTAAAATGGCCTGGGAACAGTCCGGACCTCAATCCCATCGAGCATTTGTGGGCCATTATAAAGACGAAATTAGCTGGAAAACAGTCGAAAAATATTTTCCAATTGAAAAAAAACATCGAAGAGATTTGGAGTAATGAAATAAATGAAGATATTATTAATAATTTGTATAAATCAATTCCAAATAGAATATTAGAAATAATTAAAAATAAGGGTGGTAATACCAAATATTAAATAGATTTAACACTTTTTTTTGTTTTATTTACTAAATTCTTAAACCATAATATAAACAAGAGTCTATAATTCTGAAACATGCAAAAAAAACCGTCACATTAATAAATCATGGACATTTCACGCTTTTGTATCATCATTGTAATTCGATACGGATGCCTTTCATCCCTTGTGGTCGAAGGTTCCCGACATATTTGTCTTTTTTTTTTAATGTTAAATGAAAGATCAGTTGTCTAGCTTCGTAAATTTATGAACCTTGAAAAATTTCGTCGTAAATTAGTGACTAAACGGAACATCAAAGGCGCGTATTAGGGACCCGGAACTTTTTTTTGTCTTTAGGTGTACGTTCGGGCTTTCCTCGATTTATGCGATTAATTGACTGTGAATATTCGCGTCGGATGGGGTCGTAAAAATAGCTTTCTTCTGTTATTTTTCAATATCGGAAAATATACTCGATTCGAAATGGATGAGCTTTTATCTCGTTTATATGAAATCGATTCAGTTTATGGTGGAAAATTTGAACTTGATGCGATGAGTACGTAACGTGTTCTTACATCAGATTTGTTACACAATTATTTTGTTTGTGTTTCAAATTTAAAAATGATAAAATAAACCTTGAATATAGTATTAATCACCTGTGATTTTTCACCTGTTAACGTAATCTTCATGAACCGTGTAAAACAAATTTAAAATATTGTGACACGCTGAAATCTTTTGATGTCGAATCTTGGCAGAATAACGTAGAGCACAAATATATTCAGTATTTTTTTCCCTAACAAAATCTTTTATTTTCGCAAATTTCGCTCCCAAAAATATAGCGCACATAACTTTCCTGGTTTTTCTCGATTTTTTCCATCCTTATTTTCTTATCGTATTGGCAGTGCGAGTTTTCAGAGGAAGATACCTTCCGCCGCCTATCTAATTCCCATCTCGGTCCGTACCTGTTTATTTCATCTGCCCCGCCGGTTACCCCCGGGGAGCCATACCGCCCCGTACTTGACCCTTAACACGGCCGCAGCCCGCACTTTTACGCCCTCCGAGTTTGTTTTCGCCGACGGTACGCCTTTTAACTCTAAACACAACTCGCAACTCCAAGAAACGACCCCAAGATCTCACCTTACCGCTTCCCGGGCAGTGCTTGCCGCTTTAATAATGCAGCAGATACGAATAATCACTCGGGTCATCCGATATTCATGACTCGGCTCGCGTTAATCATTCGTCACGTGTAATTAGTGCGCTTAATCGCGGCATACTTTAGCAGCCACGTGTAGCTTCGATTCGCAAAGGGCGGAGTGCGTGACGTGTGAGCGTTTCGCAAATTTAATTTGTCGCACACCCGACGCCGATTGCTCATCGTCACGCGAAAATCCGAAGGAGGAAAAACCTCCACTGCCTTACCCCGAAAGCCTTTAGGTGCGAGCTCGGCTCGAGTTGATTACGGACGACCCCGTCATGTGCCGTTACTTTCCGGCCGTTGGATCCGCCCCGTGAATTATTACGATAGATAAACGTTTGTCGGAACGCAATATTCGCACACGACGTTACACGGTCCCTTAGTCGCGAGCTCGGAACTCTTCCGGTGTTTAATCTTGAAAAATTTTGTTTATGTACGAAAACGCGCGGATGGGTTAGGTTAGGTCGCTCCGTCGGGTGCGGCTCTCTAATGAAACGGTCGTTTAATCCGTTTCATGTTTACGATTTTAATATAATTCGCCGTTTACTCGTGTACGTCGCTCCTTTAAATCGCCGTAATTGCTACATTGAACCGTTAACGAGACACGTTTAGCGCCGTTCGCATAGTTGGCCGTGTTGCTTAGATTATCCCCGATAAAATATTACGAATTAACTCATTTGCCACGCGTTTCGAAAACATCCATTTCCCACTTGTAAATTTGATCGAATTAATTTAGACGCGTTCGAACGAAATTCCGCACGTTTTATATTCGAACACATCCAATCGAAAGCGACGCTGAAAAAATCGGCCACTTGACTAAATTGAATCCTCCGTGCTGCGTACGTCGGACGAAACTCTTAATTTACTGAAAGCAAAAATAAGACAAACGCAAAATCGATTCGAGTATATCGAGAGTACATCGAGAGTACATCGATGGCGACGATGGCCGTCGGGTACTCTCCGGTTACGATTTCGAGCAGCACCGAGAAAGTTTCCGAGCCGGGGGGCGCCGGTAAGTTGTCGGGGGCACAGCCCCGGCAACAACAGCGATAACATAAAGAAGCGCCGGCACCGGGGGCTCCCCTGGGAACGGTCCGAGCCGTAAAGCACGCGGGGGCGCGGACCACCGCCCCCCGGGTAGGGCTCCGCCACCTGCCCAGACCGACACTACATCACGCAGGTAACGCGCGATAACGCTGATAACCGAAGGTGTAGTGCTCGTGGGCGGTGGGAGGGTGGGTGTGTGTGTGTTCGTGGAGTCGCGAGACAAATTGTTGTCTTTTGATGGTTCGCGGAGGTGGGGTGGGAGGTTTTTATGGGAGGGTTCTTTTTCGGGTTGTGCGATTTTCGGTGTCGATTCGGTTTCGATTAATAGTTTTGTTTATTTGGGGAGTTTTTTGTTTTTGTTTTATTTGATAATGTTTTTCGGTGTTGATGGAGAAAAATGAAAGGGCGGGTTGTTTTATTGTTATTTTTGTATTGCTTACACGTAGTTGGATTTATTTTGCTGAAGTTTATGTGGCGCGAAATCTTCCTTATATTCGACATTTATGTGCGATTCAATTAAACGCTTTTGCGTTTATCCTGTCGGCGGGGGTACGTTTAACCAAAAAATAACCGCTTTTGTGTCGGTTACTGATTAACCTTTATTGACCCGGAAGCCAATTTCTTTAGATTCATGATATTGCCTCTATAGTTCGCTGTAGGCAACCCTAATGCGTCAATATATCTTTTTCTTCCCATTTTCTACTCTCGTTTCGCTCCTTTCTCTTTGCAAACCGTATTTATTCTGCACGCTAGAGATTTCTATATATCACCGCCAAGACAAATATAAAACGTATTGGATCTCGTATGTTAAAATCCCCGCCAACCGATTTATTATTTGAAAAAAAAAAACACGCATGCAAATATAAACGGCTAAATTTGACGGCTTGCGCGTCATACATTTCGTATTTAAATGTCAAGCGCATGCCTTGACATATAGCTGAAAGCTTCCCAAGTTTCTAAAATATTAATAAAGATACACGCACAAGCGATATTAGAAATCATCCACGATATTTCTTTTAAAATTTAATTGCATTCATGATTTAATAGACATCTCCAACAATACTCATATATTGTATCAAAAACCAGTTTCAATTCACTAAAGCAGAAGTGAATTCAGACAAATGGCGCGCGAAAAGCGCAAAATTGTATTACGTGCGATTTGCGAGAGCGAATCACGCCATCATTATTCATGCACCGACTGCAGCGCAACCCTTGACGGATATGCACCATGCACCACCCCCAGCGGCTGCGACAAACTTTTGATCGATAACGCGAATCCATAATATGAATTTTTCACCCCGAAACACGTACGACCCGAGCATATTAATCGCACAACAATCGAGCGGAGGCCCGGTATTAATTTAACGGCCACCTGTCCCGTCCGAGCGGCGTCCCACGGCGCCCTTACCGAATTACGACTCATTACGTCCGCTTACGGCCGGTGCTTGTGCTTCGTGTCACGACCCGCCCGAGACCCATTGCGGACTCGCCTTTCAACTATTCAACCGCCGAATTATGAACCGTCGACGGGCGGAATTGCAACGTGACGTGCGTGCCGATTATTAACGGCCCCGAAGCGAGCGCGGAAAAGTTTAACGGTCGTTAGTCGGGTGAAAAGTTCGCGGCGTCTCCTCTTCTGTAATTTCGCGTTTAATTTGAAATATTTCATTTTTTTTTGTTTGTTTTGTTGGTGCGGTGCGCGTATATTTAATAAAGAGGGCTCGCTCTCTGACTTTTTCGACTGTCGACGAATTGGATTTTCGCCCGGGCGCCGGGTCGCCTAATGGAAACTTATGGAATTCGTTAGTGTACCACCTGCTTCCCTTTTCGAAGCCCTCGCGTATGCTGGGGATTTTCGGACTACTTTCGCCCCTCGTGACGGCCGAGGAGAGTCTTTCTTGCTCGGGCTGAATTTATTCGCTATTTATTTGTCTCTTTCATACGTGGAAGTTAATTTTTAAAGTAGGAAAGTTACGTATTACTTAGTTTTTTATTAAATTTCGCCGGAATATATTTCTTCCTTTATGCGATATGTTCAACAAACACAGATAAATAGTTTATCTAGTCTTGGGAAATTTTATTCAGGAGTACGTTTTCAAAGTTTATGCGAAGGTACTGCTACCGGTGTGCACCTTGAATACACTTTTATCGCTTTTCTTTCCCAACAGATTCCTCCCGCTAGAACTTGTTTATTTAAATAAGTAATGTGTCTTCCTTTCCATTTTATTCGCAGCTCCATATATTTATTTTACTTTTGCGAATAAATTTATGTTTTCGCAACTGTTTTGTTTGCGTTTAATTGTTCGGTATCCCCCGCGTACATATATCGTTGTATTAAAGCGGACACAAACCGCAATCGGGCTTTCTTTAAGCCCACGTTTGTCCAACTAACAGCTGATCTCCGACCGGCGAAAAGGCTTAGATTTTCACCGGACAGTTATCCAGTTGCGGTTAGTCGTTGCGTTTCGCTAGCATCGAAATTATATTATTAACGATACAGCGGCCGGCTTTGCGTATCCATTTTCGAAATATTCGAAACGGCTGCATTCCCGTTCACAACTTTCAGTTGACCTCCCCTGCGACTCGCGGTAATCGTCGCGGTCATCAATCACTGCCTCCGACGTCCATTTGAATATCGTTGTATCCGACCGACCAAACGGATAATCGATTCTAGTTTTTCATGCATTTTCCATTGTGCCTTCGATGCCTATACGTACGCATATAAAAAAAAATCGTTAACATTCGAAAATTCCGAAACAACATTATTTAATACACATGCGATTTCGTCCGCCAATTTCGGTAATATTCCGTTTTATTTCTTTGATAAACGGGTTGAGAAGTGACGCCGGCTCGGGTGACCTGCGTTGACCGCAAACGACCATTCGAGGTGAAACTAAAGGGTCCGGCGACGATGTTCGGAATAAACAAAATTAGTTGTTCGGTGGAGTCGGGGTGGACGTTTGTAGCCGTGCCGAGATGAGGAATGGTAGTCTTCGGGGAAAAACGACCTACCACGCCCGTCGCCGCCCCAACAGTTCGTGTTGGTATTGTTTAATGGACTCGATTGCCGTTTTTTAGCCGTCTCTTAAATTTAATGTGTTTATAGTGTTGTGCAATGCATTAATTATGATGTTTTGTGTTGGCGAATTCATCCCACATCGGAACGGAAACTGTTAAGAGCCAAATTAATTTTCACGTGGAGTCCCTTCCGGGTTTCTGACCCTGTTTTCGGACACGCATACTCGACGCTATTCATTAGGAACTACTTGAAGTGTAATAAATTAACGACTCTCACTATGTTGCCTGAGTGGAAAAAAATCAATGTTCATTATATAAATATATTCAATATTCAATTTTTTGCTCGTGATTTTCTGGAGTACCTACTTATATTATGAGTTCTATTATAATAGCAGACCGTGAGAACAGATAACCCTTCGTCGCTTCCTTTGATCCTTTTCATCTTCGAATGGCTCACAATCGGTCTGAATCCCCGGTCGGATGAATGCAAAAATTCAAAGTTTTTTTACGCTCAATTCATCGCTTATTTAGGCGAGTTTTAATAACAGTCTCTTTTAACTCTCGGTTATATACCATATTAATTTCGTTATTCTATCTCCGTCGGTAACTGATTTTCCGATCGCAGGACGACCCGGAAAAAAATCGAAACAAAAAGTCCGTCTACGTCGTATACAAAAAGCAAATCACAGAGCCATGCGAAAAACGCCGACAAAAACTATCCATTGTAATTGGAGCAATTAGCAAATAAGAGCACTTACAGGACTTCGTTATTTCGCTCTCCACATTCGACACAGTAATTGCGAGTGCACCACTCGCTCCCGATTCGATTTCACCATTCATCTAGCGAAGAACATTGCTCTCCCCCCCCATTATATTTATTTATTTATTTGTCCACTCTTTCCGTTTGACACTCGAGAAAACTCCACCGATGAAAGTATAATTAGATGCGAATGTAGAATATACGGTCCAATATCGTTACTGTCCCTCGTATCCGCGCGACGTGCTCCTCCACCTAGCTAGAGGACGGTCGGCGATCGTTCCCCCGGCAACATCTCGAACGCCTTGTTATTTTTTACTGCCGAACCACCCTGACATTTGTTTTTATCGCCGCCGTCACTTCTTGCGAGAGAAAGGCTGCTCGGCGTATTTTTCGGTCATCTAAAATTCCTGCGAAAATTGTCCGCCGCTCCCTCCGCATCTTAATATGGGCGGCCGCCAAACAAGAAAAAAATAAACGTATAAAACGACGAAATTTCGTCGACTTTTTTTCGTGGCACTCTCTATTCAACCCGTCGGCTCTCCGTTAACTCCGGAGTCGACGCGCGAAATAAAAAGCGCAAATTTATCGCGTCCGCGTTATTTTCGCGCGCTTTTCGGGAATCGAACTGGCGAGGGTTGTTCCTCGCGCGTGTCGTGACTGATTTTTATGTTCGTTCCCCGTGGCTTATCTCTCCAATCAGTTTCACTCGTCCCATTTGGGCTGTTCCAATATTTTCCCGCCGCAGTTCGCTCTCTCAATTTACAGTTCAAACATCATTTCCTCGCCCCTCATTACTCGCCCACTTTTAGATTGGGTCGTAACGCAAGGGACGAAATATAAAAATTAAATTTACCTAATGTATGTTCTATTCCACGCACTCATATTAAGTTTTGAGACCATTTAATTCCTCCCATATAAAAGAAATAACTTTTTCATTATGCTTCTTACATTTACTACTAGCGGCTCGTACCCGAAATTGCTCGGGACTCTGTGAAAATAAATTGTGTACCGATTGTAATTATTGTCACGATCAATCGCGATGCCGGCACAATATACTTTATTTTGTAAAGCGATCGATAGAAAAAAAACTGAAATGCGAAACTGTATTAGAAAACTGAATGCTTGAAGATTCGTCTATTGGTTTGGGAGTTTATTGGATACATACATATACCGTTTGAGTTTTATATAGATGGATTTACTATATATTTTATGATGAAAAATTATGTTTCGTGTTGCATCTACAAAACGTTTCAAACTTCGATCGTTCGATGCACCACACAACAGCGGTACACCAAAGCCGATCCACTCCTTTGGGGTGGAGAGTCTCAATCAAACGGCCGTGTTTGCAATGGTGTATCCTGATTTGCGGGGCGCCCATAGAAGGCTTTAGGGGATTTGCCAGGGCCGTTTACAATATAGCAGGCGACCCGCCAATGTCAGTTTGCTCGCGAAACTTTGGGCATTTGTAAAACTCGCTTGGCACCACCGCCACCCCCATCTCGCCCTGTGCTTCGGCTTCTCTCGCTTGTCCGCCTCCCTTTCGCGCACCCTTAAAGTTAATAATGCCGCATTGATATACGCCTCGGTTATAATTAATCTAACCGAAGCGGGACCGCGTGTCGTTCAGTTTGCCAGGAATTTCGTCGCGTGCGATGTTCGTTTTCGGTGTTTTCGACGATTGTGTGATGATTTGTTCGATGCTTATTGATGTTTTTTTTATGTGTTTTCAGGGCCGGTGTAACCGCGAAAAGCCCCCCTGTAAGTACTTCCACCCCCCGCAGCATTTGAAAGATCAGCTGCTGATCAACGGCCGCAACCACTTAGCGCTTAAAAATGCCCTTATGCAACAAATGGGACTGACTGGTCAAATGTTGCCCACACAAATGCCTACTGTTGTAAGTCCTGTTTTTGTTTTTGTATTTTTTTTCTAGTTTAACACTCTTAAATCTCGTCTGTTTGTTTTTGTTTAACTATTTTTTTTTTTTTTTAAGATAATCGTCCATGTATTTTTAAAATATTTATTTTTGATTAATAATGCAATTTAAAAACTTAGACTCCTCAAATATTTCTCGATATAATGATATGTTTATTGTGCAACTTTTTTTTAATTTGAGAATTTCCAAATTTTTTTGTGATAAATTCAATATGTTATCAAGTATGTCAATCATTTGATTGTTTGCTCGAAATCCGTTTTTCAAATGGTGTATTTATGTATATCTGAAAATTCAATACGATTCACAAAATCTGTAATGTTTATAAATACGATCGAAATGGTTTATATGAAACTCTAATAGTATAAAAAAACATTCGAGGAGTGTTACGGACTAGATCTCACTCTGCATGATGTAAAATTGAATTTTTGGCATACGCATGACTCCTCTTATTTGAATTATTTTTCTATATGGTTAATTATTACGTTTTTGACTCACTTCGCTGTGTAACATTTTTATTCGTTTAAAATTTAAGTTTCGCTTTTATGACATTGATTTTTGGTGTTTTTTAACAATCGGTTCCTTTTCTAATGGGAACCCGAGCGTCCTCCGGCGAGACCACCCCCCATCCCGTTCGCCACTGACTTTCACAATATACAACCATGGACATAATCATGTCCCATTCGAATATTTATCAAATATAATATCAAAAGACTTTCCATACAAAATTTTAACACCAACTACCAATCACCTCAACACTCCGGAGTGTCCAAGAAGTGGCCAACGCGACTCGTCGGTCTCGCCGCCGGACAAGGGTGGTTAGGTAGCCTAAGCGACCATCCACCCGTCCACCCACAGCCCCCAACCCCCCACCCCCCAGTCGTGTGTAGTGTCTCGCTTTAGTGTGGTGTTTGTTGTGTTGTGTCGAGGTGGGCGGCGCCGCGGGGCCGCCGCTGCCGGAGCTGGCGCTGCCGCTGCCGCTGGCGCCCCTGCCCACGCTCACGGTAAAGACACTCTTCTAAAAACTCCATGTACACCGGCTAGATGCGCCACCATGTGTTCGATGCCTTGTCGTGGTCGCGACGCGGGTTCTGTTCCGGTTTGGGCTTTCGGGACGGTTTCCGGAGGGAGGGTGAGGGCCTGTTGTGAGCGCGATGGTGTGCGAGAACGCGAAGGCGTGGAACTTGCGGTTACGTTTGTGTGGGGCCCTCACTCTCGTTGTCGATTTTTTCAAGATTTTTTTTTTATTGATTTTGTGTCAAATTTTTGATTTTTTCATTAAAAAAATCGTTAATTTTTAAAGGGGTTTTAATATTTAGCTGTAACAAAAGCACTGATTGACGTCGTGGTTGTATTTATTTATATTTTGGTACTGTACTAGTAACTTGCCGTTTAGTTTAAATTATTGTTATTGTCAATTGCGTTAATTTAAATTGATTTAGAAATATTTTTTTGGTTATTTTTCAAAAGGGTTAAAATTCGAACGATCCGATGGTAAATTGATACAGAACGCGTTTGTCGAATTCGTAGTTTTCGCTTCAAATGCTTCGCATGATTTTTAATCGAATTTTCATGTATTTCACTGCACTTAATATTTTATTCTATTTTTTCGCTATCATAAGAGGATTTTAATTTTGTTATACAGATAATTTGTGTGTTTTTGTAGTTCATAAAGCATAATATTTATACATTTCAGCTTTTCATTTAAAAAAATCCAAATGAATGTTGATACAAACCAAAACATATTTTGATCAACAATGTTGGATAATTGGAATTTTACTGTTTTATCGTTTTCTTTATGATATAAAAACAAACAAAGTCATCTTTATTTACTATTTGAAATTCATTATTTGTGCTTTTTCAAATAAGATAACTGTTAAATAATATTCTTTCAAATATTAAACCCCAGCTTGAGTAATGCTTTGTTTTAATTGAAAACATGTAGTTGTTACCAGTTTTATAACTATTTTTCAACTCATGCTTAAAAACGTTCTTACGTGCAATTACAATACTAATGAAATTTTATATTATAGTCCCAAATAAGCATACAATCTTAATCTTACCATATTTTGCATGTAAGAACATCTCTAGCATTTGCAATAATTGTATAGTTAAAAAAATCTCAATTTATCATGAATTCAAATATCCAGTATCTGAAAATGGGATGTAGTTGCTCTATGCATAATTTGTTTAAGTAATTATTATTTTGTTCTTTAATTTGATTTTCCCTCATAAGTGATGTTTGAACTTTGTTTTTAAATTGAGTAAACTTTTCAAAACAGTGGGGAATGTTGCAGGCATCAAATCCCTATTTGACTGGGGTTCCCGCAGTTGGATCAGGTTACAGTCCATACTTTACAGCGGGGCCCTTGGTGCCAGCCCTTGTTGGGCATGACCCAGGTGCCGTGCCTTCACCGCTAGCACCGGCGATTCCCCAGCCAGTGCTACAAACACAAAAGTTGCCTCGTTCTGATCGCCTTGAGGTTAGCAAATACATATTTTTATTAATAATATATATGCCGAATCTGAGTGACTATATGTACAAGTACACAAAACAAAACCTGAAATTCACTTCCTACTGTTTCTTTGATATTCAAGTGTAATAAGATTATTTTTTTTACCTTTTTCTAAATCCCTTCATTTACATGTGTTTGTACAGTATTATTAGTTAATATGTTTACGCACTTAATGAAGTGCACTGAAAGTAAATTTACACAGTTTTTTGATAATTATCATTGTAAATTGAAATAAAAGTAATATCACAGTTGCCTGAAATGTGTATTAAATGCATGTAACATTTGACCAATTGGAAAATATGAGAAAAATAACATACACTCGAATGCGTGTTTTATATTTGTATATGTGAATAATTCTATATATCAATAATTGTTTTAAATGTTGAATAAGAGACTAAAACTAACAGTAATATTGATTACATAATTAAGTATTCCTTTACATATCTTGTTATACATAACTTTGTACCCATGTCCATCTTGTGTGTATGCATGTTTGTATAAATTTTTGTGTGAGTGCTTTTGTATGCCTGTAATTTTAAAATTGCTTATATATACATACATATACCTACCTTGACAATGTTATCTTTATTAATATTTTTATACTATATTGAATCTTTATATATTAAAATCTTTATTGGACTTCACCTGAAATTAGCTATCTCAGACTCACTTCATCTAATCTTTTAGCGACAATATGTAGTTCTAATTAGTTTAGTATTTTAAAGTAATCATCCATACATATGCATATACACAAATACATGTATGTATATATACATATTATCATATGAATATGCATACACGCACTTAGCTGTTTGTGTATGTTTGTATGTATGTATGTATGCTGTATGTTTGTGTGACAAATATGGTGCCAGATACTTTAGTATAACAAAAATTAGTGTTGTAAAGAATATATCCCTTGCCTATTCTGCATTGCTATCTTCATGGCATAGAAACAGATAAATCATGTGTTGCAAAGATCATCCTCGTATGAACTTAGTGAAAAATGATTAGAAAACATTGCACATCCAACGCCGATTGTTAGAAACGGTGACATGTATGAGTGAACTCACACATATATTGATACGAATGTTTCATGCTTTTTTGTAAATCGATGTGTATTTTGTTTACTGTACGTACATACATAATATACTTTTTCGCATACTCATGTTACCGAGCTGACGAGCTACTATTTGCTCGCATTGCGTTGGAGATACTCAGACCATCGATCAACTTTACAACAGTATGTATGATTGCCAATCGACGATAACGTATGCAAGAATGTACCAGGATGCCAGGATGTACGCATGTCATTCAGTAGCGATTCTGGTGTGAACAGTATAAATTGTGGTGACGGAGACGAATTGTATGTATGGTGGTTGGTGTGTTTGGTCGAGGGTGTCAGGGCGCTGACGCTGAGTCCGCCGGGGCGGTGTCCGCAGGTGTGCCGCGAGTTCCAGCGTGGCGCGTGCAAGCGGCCTGAGGCGGAGTGCCGGTTCGCGCACCCCGCGCGTGCCGTGGCCCCGCACGCGGACGGCTCCGTCACCGTGTGCATGGATGCCGTCAAGGGCCGCTGCGGCCGCGACCCCTGCCGCTATTTCCACCCCCCCCCTGCACCTGCAGGCGCACCTTAAGGCGCAGGCGAGAGGCGCGGTACGCCCCCCTCACCTCCCAATGCATATCACATTAGCAGCGCACCTCTTTTCTGTTCGCTTTCCTTTATCTACGATGTATTATCTTCTTTTAATTTGTTCTCTATCGGCTTCCATATGAAGCTTGTTCAGTTCTTCTTATTTTTTTGATTTCTGGTCTTTTTACTTTTTTGTGATCGATTATTTGCAATTCCAATTCATGTGACGATTGCTATTTAGCTCGCCTCCCTTTTCCGTAGTCGCTTGATGTTTACCTTAGAACCGTGTGATAGTACTGTAGATTCTACTGCAATACGTAACCTGATGCAATGATTTTGCTAGCTGTGCCTCTCCCTTTAACACCCCTGTTGTTTTAACTTTTCGCCCTCTGTCCTGTGTGTATTCACAAATGAAATTTTTTTTAATATTTGAAGACACGGCCCGCTACCGCTAATTTCTTCTTCGCTGTCTATACTCTTTCTGTCTCTTCTACCTGCTCTCGCTACGAGTCCTGTGCTTGCGTAGGAGACTCTAACAAAGTTTTTGAGAATACCTCCTACGATACAGCACCGCTAATGTGTTGACTGACTAGTCAATGCTTGTCTTGCACATCATCCTTATGTAAATATACCCGAGCTTACTTTCCTGAAAATTGGCTCCAAAAAATTGTGATATAAAAAAGTTCAATTTATGAAATGGTAAAAAATGACTTATTACAAATTTTTGTATTCTATGAGCGACTCGAGGTTTGAAATGAAAGAAAGACAATTTTTGTGATCATACTACAAAATAAATATTATTATTCACATATACTTAATTGATTTGTGATTACATCTACTTTAACATTCTTTCATGTTTTCATCTTTTCATATTTTATCGAAACGGTATTGATAATGTTTTATCTGAAAGTAGTTCATTGCATCATGGTTATCATATGCAGATTGTATTAAAGATGCATATGAAAATGTGATATGAATATGATTGACCATTCACATTTTTATGTCTGCTAACTTCACATTACATTTTCATTAATTTTAATTAATGCTATGTACGTGTGTTATATGAGCGTGTTTGTATGTTGTATGCAGTGTGTTTGATATGTATGCACATATTTTATTTTGTGTACTTTGTATTATTTTAATTTTAATGATATAGATATTTATTTTTTTTATCACTTTTTCAAAACATCTTAAGCACTAAATTCTTAATTATGACAAATGTAAATTTATATAATACTTATTTTTTGTGTTCACAACAATTCATCAATGATCTACGAACAAGTTTTTATTTTATTTATATAATATTTTTACAAAAACACCATTTTCCATAATCATACTTTTTACTGTATTATTTTTTTTATAATTATATCCCAATTACTCTTTGTAATTGCAAAAGTTTCAAAATTATTATTTTTTATATGAGACAATTGAAAAAAAAAATTGTTTTTCACTCAAATATTATATTACTAACATTGTCTACAGGAAGATGGTTGATGCGCCGAGGACGCTGTGATATTTATTTTGTTGAAAATGCCTTTTTCATTTATTTCTCTTATTTAATGAGGCTTTGTATCACGCTTATCAGTATATTGCAAGTGGGCGGGTGCCTCTCGCTCTGCACCACTTAATGCTTATTATTTACTAGTTACATCTGTATATACTTATGATAATCTAATATAATCTGTGTCCCCTCCCGTGTGGTGCTTGCTTGGCTGTAGGGTGCGGGAGGCGGAGCAACAGGTGCCCAGACTACTGCAGTGGCCGAGCAGAGCAAGAAACGTCCCGCTGAGAGTGACCTGCTACTGGTACCGCTGCAAGCTTTGCATGTCCATTCCGCCCCCGTAGATATACCATTCCTTTTCTATCCCTTGTTAGCATGTTGTGACGCGATAAACTATACAAACACCTTTGCACATATCTCAGCTTAACCATTCTTGCTATTTCACATCTTATTTTATTATTACATTGTATATTGCGACTTTTTTTTAATTTTTTTGCCATTCAAGAAAGGAAAATAATTGCTTACCATAGAATCTGGCTTTTGCATGACTGACATTGTCAGCATTGCTTATTTATTTTCTGAATTAGCGTATCTCGGCGCTCAACTGGCTCTTAAGGATGGTGAAATATAATAAGCATAAGTACTTCACCTATCAAGTCACTAGCAGATGAACATAGGGAATCGCAGATTTACAATTTTCTTATATGAATTTTCGCAACATTCTAGCAATCTCCGATAAAACAGATTCCCTTTTCATTCCATTCTTCTATACATTTATCCACAAACACTTCCTATCCTATATTCGAAAAAACTTCTTAAGGGTGCAATTACTAAAAATTATTGAGTTTTATGGAAAAAATCTTATTTGTGTGTCAATAGTCAAATTTTAAATTGTCCTTGATATTTATGATTTTATTGACACTGTTACTTTAAGTGATATTCAATATGCACAAGTTTTTTTTTTATTTCACTTTTATTCTCAGTATTAATTAATTATCGAAAAAACTAGCAGTATTCCAGATTGAAAAATAGTTGTATTATATTATTTAGGTTATGGAATTTCAAATTACTGCAATTTAATTATGCTAGTTATAATATTTCCTCTTTATACAACATTTTCGTTCATTTAAAAATTTTGTTTTACACATATTATATTACATACTTAAACAGATTATTATTTTTTCTAATATTTTATAGAATATCAATAAGAAATGTTTATTATAAAATATGAAATCTCTTATTCCTCTATTTTGATGTTTGGGATGCTGCATATATCAACTTTTTTCAAAAATAAATAGTAATGCACTCTCTTATACCCTCACCTAGTAGTTTTTGAAATTATTATTTGCATGAGATGCTTTTGACAGTTAGATTCGTGATATACCATCTTGGTGATGATCATATGTTTATCACTTTTATTATTTATATTGTTAGTATTATATTAATTCAATATCTATATATTATACTTCACAACAATACTTCTGACTGCCAAAATCATCTTGTAATTAAATTGTATGCATATTCTCTTTGAATTTTTTCGATAAAATATATAAACAATAATGAATTTAACCTTTATTTCAGATGGACATGAAGACTGTTGGATCATTCTACTATGAGAATTTTGTAAGTTGATTGAAAAAATATTGGCGTGGCCTAAACATTTTCATAAAAATGTTATTGTAATTAAAAATCAAACAATTTTTTTTCAAATGTATTTCAGGCATTCCCTGGAGGAATGGTTCCTTTTAAGCGGGCTGCAGCAGATAAGTCAGGCATGCCCGTTTATCAACCTGCGACCACTTACCAACAACTAATGCAGTTGCAGCAGCCGTTCGTGCCCGTGTCATGTGAGTACCCTGCCCCTGCGCCCCCCGCTGCCGTCTCGCCACGCCCGCCCGTGCCGCCCTCTGTCACTTCCTCGACTAGTCCACCAGCTCCTTCACCTTCCCCCGATAACCCAACAGTTTCAAAAGAATTAGCTCAACCTAGTTATAATGCCAAATTGGTCACTCAGATTCCTTCCGCAACAGTTACTCCACTTACAGCACTTACTTATACAGGTGTAGCTTTGAATAAACAATCTCTTTCAAATCCTCGTGGTGCAATAGCTGTGTCAAGCTCCGTTCCATCCATCACTACCTCGATGTCACCTGCTCAATCAGCTTCTCTGATATATCGTCCACCTCCATCTATCCTACCAAACTATCCACCAATGTTGCGCTCACAGTTGCAATCTCAGCAATTCCAGTTACCTTCTCAATTACAAGCCCAACAATTACAAGCCCAACAATTACAAAATCAACTTGCCAACCACCTCCACCTTAGTGGCCAATTGCCAACACAGCTTTCTAATCAAATCAATAATCAGTTGAATGGACAAATTTCGTCTCATGTCAACTCACAATTGCAAAATCAGCTTTCTGCCCCACTTAGTAACCAACTCACAGGACAATTAGGTGGACAACTTCCATTACATTGGAGTACTTCACCCACTTTATCAATGTTACCTTCATCATTAATGGCACCTATGCCTGCTCTTTATCATCATCAACCTTTACTTTACCAATTACCCCAAGCTTCTGTTCCCACATCAACATCTTCAGTTATTATCAATCCTTATAAAAAAATGAAAACCACGTAAAATTTGTTTCCTTTTACCATTTAATTAATGTTAGTTTTTAATATAATTTCATTGTACAATCATTGACTCGTCAATGTGCACAAATTTAATGTATATTGCAAGATTTATTAGGTGTAAAACACCAAATTAATAATTGAGGGCTGGCACGGGCTTGGCCCGAGGCCTTAAAGCCTGGTTGGATAATTTTTCTAGTCAAAATTAACATTATTCGGAGCGGTGGCAAGGTGCAAGTCAGGTGCATTTGTCGGTGGCATTTGTGTGGCTGGACTTTCCTGCCTTTCCTCTGTGTTGACATTCTCAATTCATTATTTTTATTTATGACTAATAGAGTGTATAACCAAAATACC
Source organism: Hydropsyche tenuis (assembly GCA_009617725.1). Classification (NCBI taxonomy): domain Eukaryota; kingdom Metazoa; phylum Arthropoda; class Insecta; order Trichoptera; family Hydropsychidae; genus Hydropsyche; species Hydropsyche tenuis. The sequence goes on from VTON01000036.1 coordinate 2,002,377, forward strand.
TCTGATCTATAATTTAAATATCAAGTGATTTATAAATGTTTTGTTTTATTTTTATAATACCACTACTTGTAAAATGAAAATATCTCTGTATTATCTTATAAAGTTGTGCTTTTATTTCTTACTAGAATTTTAAAATAGTGTTTGAGTGCATTAAAAAGCACTTATGTGTAAATTTGTTTTATTTTCTTTATATATATATATTATACTTGGCACAACTCCATATATAGATGACCTTCACAGCATGCTTACTTACCTCTTTCAGAGGTTTGATTTTATCAACAATTGCAACACATTTCTAAAAATTGTTTGTTATTGGACATCATTATGACGTGTTGTTATAATTTACCTTTTATTATAAATACAAGTTAATTTTAAATATTTCTTTATTTGTGTTGTTTCAAATCATCTTCTTAGATGTAGTTATAAATAATCATTGTAAAATTTTAATATTTTCAAAGATTTTATATGAAAATATTTTTGTAGTCTTCCTGGTTGAATTGTATTCAAAACGATTATAGATTTTGCTTCACTTGAAAAAAGTCATCTTTGTTTTATACTTTTAATTAAATATCACCCACATAATTACATAAACATTATCTGTAGTTATGAATATGGATAATTATCATTTTCAATTGTGATAGTGGTAGCTTAGAGTAAATAGCTTAGAATAAAGAAAATGTGGAAGCTCAGCTTTCAAATTTTCTTCAGGTGAAATCATCCTTACGGCTGTAATTGCAAAAATATTGCTATTTTTTTAATATGAAAAGTAACAAGCAACCAAAATGTTTGTAGATGGGAAATTTTATTTAGTTTTAAGTAGGTTTACATGTTGTAACTTTGTACAGAGTGGTTGAAGTGAGGCACAATGGCAGTAGTGATATTTTATTTGGATTTTACGAATCTTACTTGAATGCATCGTATGAGCATACGTAAGAAAAATGTACCTTACTTTACGTCCTACTGTCTTTATGTCTCTTTCGCATCACGTCATCTACCAACTCTCTGCGCCTTGCTATTTGTAAACACACATATTTACTATTTACATACTATATACATATATATATAAATATGGAGTCAGTATTTGTAATAATAACGCTTGAAATGCATGATTATTTGTTTTTATTACCTACTTGGTTACATCATCTTTGGTATAATAATAAATTTGGCTTATCAGTCTGGAAGCTGTACTTTCCTCTTGGCATATCACAACTGCTTATTTCTATCTTTAAGTCACATTGCCTTACACCCAAAGCTTCCTGTAGCCACTCCTAGCCATATCCTCATTATTAAGTTTTGAGCTTTTGAATGAAGTCAATATATTTTAAACAAACATATTTGCACCATACACATTATTTTTATATTACATTACTTATGCCGTCACACAGACATTACTAAAACAGTTACGTTGATATTATATAAATATTCTACAACGTATTACTCAATACAAAATAAAGACATTTTGTGTGCTTTAAATGTAAGTCAACAGCTGTATTCAACAGCGTAATGGTTTGAGATAAGGAAAGTGCTTCATTGAGCACCACCATCTTAGAAAATTCATGTAAGTGTATATACTACATTGACTTAAAAGTATTTATTGAACACTCAAAAAAAAAAAAAAATAATAATTTGCAAAGTTATCCTGTTGTGGAAAACTATTTTCTCCAGTTTTACCGCCTAAAACCAAAACTTACACAGCACCTTAACCATGGGAAACTTAGAAGAATCTTACTTTGGAACAAGATTCTTGGACTGCAATAAATTATAAACTAATATCAAATGTTTTATCAACTCATATGTATTGTATAAACTAATTTATTACCATGAATTATGAAATACTTTCAAGTTCATCCTTTTTCTCCTCATACACTTAAAACCTTCATTTGACTGGTTAACCTTACACTAGTTTAACTCAAAAACTATTTTTTATTGAAGTCTTTGGTTGAAATCATATATAATATACATATATCAAATAGCGATGAGGACCACACTCAACAAAATGTGTCTTCTCATCAGGTGTTCGTTTTGCTTCAGCAATGTGTTTTCTTGTAGTAATTTCAGAGCTTGAATTACCTAGTATGGTAGTGAATGATATGCAGTTTTTTCCTGTACGTATTATTTGAAGTAAATTGGCGACAGAATGGCCTAACCTTCCAACCCTAAACAAATCAATAATTCTATTTACTAGTAGTAATTTGTTACAGCTTCTTTTTAAATATACTTATACGTATACCTTGTGTATGTATATATACATATTTATGTATGTGTATTTATTTAAATGTAATGTATGTATGAAACGCTACACATATAATATAAATTTAAAATATATTTGTACGTGTGTGTTTCATATATTATAAATACATTTATACATATATTTATTTATATACATATATATATTTAAAATTAATTTGGTATGTGGCTCCATTGTTTGTGTCTCAACTACACGAGCTTGACTGACTTGGCACTGCTTGTACGGAGCCGCCAGCCGGGTGCGCCCTAACACTACGCCTCCTAATGTAGCATGGAATAGAAAATTTAAGTAATCAACTTGGTGCCCAGGTATTTGTTTTATTTTTATTTTTGTATACGCAAAACCTTGACTTCTAATTTTCGTATTTATTTGCACAGCTGAATAAAAAAGTCGTTCACTATTTGTCGTCCATCAATTTGTAATGGATGGAAAAATTCCAATCAATTTATTTTCAAATGATACATTTTTTTCTTGTATCCGGGTCTTTTCCTTTTTGTTTTCATTAGAGTTTTAGTCAATAGTACCAATATTAAACTCATCCTTCAATCATGTATTGTCTTATATGCTTTAAAATTATATTATTATTGAAAACATCAATAAAATTTTATTTTGCTGATTTTTCTATTTCATTTTAATAATGATACATCAAAATTACAATTAAAAAACTATGAGCGATTTCTATTTTCCTTTACTTAATTTCTAATTCAGCTGAGCTTATCTCGTAAATAGCCCTTTCCCTTTTCTTTAATCTTTATTTCCTCGCTTTATGTCCTCTTCTTATTTGAAAATGCAATACCATGCTTCTTTACAGTGCAAAAAATATGCTTAATTTTTTATTAAGTTATTTAGTTGTTGTATTTTATATTTTAGTGAAAAATACAAATTATTTTTTTTGATTTACTGTATAAATTAGTTTTTTTTTCATAGATAATTTAGTTGAAATTTGAGTTATGGTAATTCAATTTTCCTTATAACTTAATTATAATTTTCAGCATGAAATCCTTTTTAACAACACTTTTATCCAAATTCAAAATTATTATTTTTTCGTATACTTTCATTTACTTTGCTTATATATTAATGTTTAGCACTTTGTATGATTATTTGTTATTGTTATTTTAGGCTCATAGGCAATACGTGTTTTTATGTTATATCATGTAATATGTGTTTACATATATCGATTATGGTAAATACGTTTTCATTTAATTTTTTATGCATGTTTTATTTTATTTGCAAAGCATGATTTACAAGAAAAATGCTTTTTGTTTCATGTCTCCCAAATTGTGATGACAACTGATAACCTCAATAACCTACTTATTAATTTTGTACTGATTTTCACAATCCTCTTGGTGTTGGTTTCTATCTTTATTTGGATTAATGCATCGTCATGTATGTACGGTGTCTGTTGCGTGGAGCTCGTCGCTAAATTGCTCTGCATGGCTGTAGGCTGCGCCGTACCTCTAAATGCACCACACGTACTCTACACGGATGAAAGAGGACAGGTACTTTGGAAATCAAAACCATGAATAACAAGCTTAACGAAGTGTTTTCCCTAAGAGTGTATTTTACATTTTGAAGATTTTTCTCTGCAGTTTTTGCTTGATTATGAGTAAGTAGTTAATTTATTTATTTGAAATAGACTCTCCTAAAGTATTTCATTCGATACCGACAAAAATACACTCAATCTGTAGTTTTCAGTCCTTTTTTCATTCAGTTATTTCATACAAAAAAAAACCGTAGTGATTTAAAAAAAAAAAAATCATACATGTTCCTTCATTTAATAAACACTGGGCTGATAGGCAAAGCTTTTAAATTATTTGTTTATAAATCTAAAAAGACTTACTTTTTTGTAATAATATTTTTGGCATATATCATAGCAGTATTTGCTTTCTGCTTCCTGACGAGGCTAAAAAATTCTGCACGCTTTTTTGTGTTCTTGATTAATTTAACCAATTGCTTTCATATTACCTAGCTTTGTTTTAATTGTGTAACCTGTTCCCATAAACAAGAGTTATATTATTTAGCTTTTTTTGGAGCAAATTAAAAAAATGTGTTCATGTCAGTGTAAATAATTATAATATTAATTTCCTATGTATAAATATATAATTTGAAATTATTCACAAGTATATATTTATATATAAAAATTTTATAAAAGAAAATCATTTTTGCAAATATTTTCAGGTATAAATTAAATTTCTTATTATTTTTTGAATAATCACTATTTCAGCTACTCAATCAAGTACCAGCATAAGAATGTCATAATTAATAAGATTTTCAATTTTGTTCTAATCCGTTCGAGGTTTTTTCGGATATTATTTTTGTAATATTATATAGATTCAACATATAAATAAAATACTTTTAGAGATTGTATGATAACAAAAATTACTGAATTTTTCAAAATTTTCAGTTACTGGACACCCTCCCGGTGTGCCAAGATTTTAATCGACAAGGCTGCACCAGACCCACTTGCAAATTTGTTCATGTACGAGAAGGTTTGTAAATTTTTGATGTTATATGCACTCTGAAAATATATTGTATGTTCTTAATGAAGATGATGAATATAATATGTTGATTTACATGTTGTTGTATTTTTGTGTGTGTAGGTTGTGGTCTGGCTGTGGAAGGGGGTAGTGTAGCTGTGTGCAGAGATGCAGCTGGAGGTCGCTGTCATCGGACTGCTTGTCGCTATTACCACATCCCCGTGCCGTTGCCACCTGCACCTCCTCTTCCTTGACCTGTTTTTTCTCTTCTCACCTCATTTATTGTGATTTATATGTGGTTTTTGATTAGTCATAAAATGACACACTTAAATATTTTATTTAAAATGTTTATTGAAATTTAAATTTTACAAATTGGACTGTCAGTTAATATTACAATTATAGTACTCAGTCATTGAAAATTACACGATATTGTTATATGTAACTGTAACCATTTTTGTGATAATGAGTAAATATAAACATACACACTTACATTTATTGATCGAAATGGATACAATGCATTTTTATATATGTATCTTTTTTGTTGTGTTTTATTTTGTATACTATTGTAATAAATAATGTGAAATTATTATCTTATTGCCCCTTAAAAAGGAGATTTAAAATATATTTGAATACACATATGAAAGATGCAATGGTTTTGTATCAATAAAGTTATCGTAAAAGTACATGATATTATATTCTCTAAAGAATTTAATCTAAGATAGTTTTAGATTTGATATGCAAAAATTACGATTTTGAAAAGTTGAGGCAGGACTTTCCTTTATATTACCATTTTTTATTGAATTGATAAAAACACATACATACATAGTGATATGTACCTCCTCTTTTCTCGCGACTGCCTCTAATATATTCTCATCTAATTTATCAGAATACATTGTGTGTTTGTAATCGGGCCCGACTTGTTTCAGTTATGGAATCCTTATCGGCCGTATTCAGATATAGTTATAACTTTAAGAAGTCGAATATTTTTTTGTAAGTTATTTTTTATTCATAAGAAAAAGTGTGAAAGCATAATGTAAATATATTGTAACATTGTAGTCGATGCGGCTCGTGTTATAAATAGAATTTCAGTGTGAACAAACTGATTGTGATATATCAATAAATTACAACTCGACAAGAGTTAACAATATATAATTTTTGACTGGTATTTGGATGAATGGCGGTGTGTTATGTGAATGAGTCAATAGCACTTAAATATCTCATTTTTGTTATTAATTTGTTCGTAACGATACAAAAAATATAAGTTCCTGTAATGACGACCGAACATCACTATGCACGTGTCCACGCATGTTAGCATATGAGAAGGTTAATGTCATGCTGTTTTGTGATGTACATAATATAATTTAAATATTTTATACACGTATACTATATACATATGTATTTATATGTATATACGAATATGTGTTTATTTATATTATATATATATACTGTGAGGTGGATTTATATTTTTTTTTACCTACATTGCTTCAATCTTCTGTACTGTATTTCTTTTTTTTTTTTTAAATAAAATAGCTAAAACATAGCCTAGTCTTAATTTAGCACAATAACTTCCCACAAGAAATTTATAGACTATTTAGAAGGTCATTTCAATACTCATTTTTTACAATTTTCCATAAAATTAGACGACTGTTAAATATTTCTCAATAGAAGTAAAAACAATTCTAGTTTTTATTTTATGATTAGTATTAAACCTACATTGTAAGATGAGTAAATCACCCAATATTTTCAATTCACAGTTAAACAAAAAAAAAATTAGAATTAATGTAGTAATTAAGTAGAGGAGGCGCTCGGAAGAGGGCTGGAGTCGACAGCAGAGGGGAGTTGCTTGCTTGCCGCTTGCAGCTGTTTCGTTCGCTAGTCGCTCGCTTTACTCGGCCGGTGTCAAAAGTTCACTTATCTTATGTACTATTTAGCTAGTTAATTGTTTTATTGCAACTTATGTAAACATGTATGAATTAACTTTAGAAATATTTTAACACCTTATCCTTAGAATAAGGACGACTCCGTAACAAGAAAAACACCAATAGTTTAGCGGTTTCTATCTAATGGCACTTAACCTCTTTCGACACCTGCATTTATGATAAGTGAAACTTTGTAGACAATACAGATCGGTGCAAATTCATTTAATAAATCTTTCAATCCCGGCTAAGACATAAAAAGCCTTTTTTATTCTATGCATTTGCGAGCATTTTAAAAATGACACGTTTCTTTGCATCTTGATTCATTTCTAAAATGATAGAACAACAGAAATCTTAATGATATTAATTTGTAGTGTCTGTATTCTCATAGCTTATTTAAATAAATCTAACTATGTGTTTAGCTAGTAGCCATTATTCTACCTATATAATGAAACAAATATAAATTTAATACATATATCACAGATCTTAAATGTTATCATAACTCCTAATTACAGTATGTATAGTGATCAAGGATTACGAAGTATTTAACTATTTTCTGTTTTGTTTTGATGTTGGTTTCAATAGTATTTTTCTCAAATTAACGAAAACTAACATGCCATAATATTTTTAGTTTGCTGTAAGTATAGATTTGAGCTATATAAATATTGAGGTGCGGTTTATTCAATCCAAACCGCAGATCGCTTATCTCCACCTCACCGCCCCTGCTGTATTCCTTCGTCACCTCAGATACATCCGGCCAATGCTCCAAAGTTCGGGGCTATGTAATGCTTAGTTGTACGTATTTACTATTATACTTTATTTTTGAAACTACTCCAAATGTGCCCTAAGAATGTAAAGATGACCATAAAATATTCATAAGGAGTAGTTTAAATATTCTTTAGATTTACGAACTATGAGCAAAGAAACATTCAATCATTTAAATAAAATGTCAAAAAAATCATTTTTATGATATGTGATCAAATTTTCACTATATAATATATTATTTTTCATTTGTGATATTACACACGTGCACACTTAACATATACATATTTGTACATACTTTACATTTACTTATTTGTGTATGTATGTATGTACGTCGGCGTGTGTGGAGCGTACATGCGGAGACGATTTGCGAGCAATCAAACGCATGATTGGATATAGGTGATTGTGAACTATGGTTGTTGAAATGTCATCGTTACACGAACAGACGTGAGTGCATATTTACCGCATTACAACCGTTTTATTGCGCCAATATCTATTATACTTATTATAAACTCCGGTAAATATGTGCACACGAGTTTGTTTGTGTGTTGTGCCTGGGATGTGCATGTCTACATTCACGCCTTGAAATTAAATGGCAAAACAGTGTTTACAATTTTATAAAACAATATTATCAAATTTAATGTTCTATAGCACAATTCATCGTAACACGTGAATTCATTGTTCTCGGTCTTCCAAAAATAACTTTGGCTATGTCTTAATTTTTGAATTCTGTCAAATCCACTTATTACGAGAGGTGCCCTAGAGTATGTATATGTAAAATTTTGATTAAAAATTATTAAAGTCTAATTTGAAACCATGAACTTTCTGAAAACTACTTAATACTTATTTATTTGAAAAGCCACGGATTAAATCTAATTTTTTGAGTATTGAACTTTAAACGTTGCGTTTGCATATTGTGTATATCAATTTTGAAAAAAAATTGGAAATCACGTTATTCATGGTGAAAAAATTAAAATATGGGCACCTACACTCAACTATTTTTGAATACGAATCAAATTTAAATATTTTGAAAAATGTATATACTTTTTCGTACAATGTGATATTGGTTTGCAAAACGTTCCAGATTAGTAAAATAAATACATATACATATATTTTTTATCATCTTCAACCATTTACGCCAAAATAATCATGCGATTTCTTTACAAAGCCTTAAAATGAGAATAGTGACAATGCACTTTAGATAAATTGTTTTATATAAATAATTGATACAATTGTTAAACGAGTCAGAATAATAAGTATGTATGCTATTGTATATGAATAAAGTGATTTCTCTTATAGTAATTATTTAAAAGTTGTTTTGATTTTATATTTTATGTAATGAATTTTCAATATTCACATCGAATTTTTTTGGATAATAAATTACTAGCAACTTAGTGTTAATATTTCCTTGGATATCATGAGTCATATTTGTTTATTTCATTAATTTTGTGATATTGTTAATATTTATTCCAAATCAGAAAAATTGTCTAAATCATTAGAATCATTTTTGAAGGTCGAAAATGATGTATCATATAAATAATATTGTAAATAAATGAAAATAACGGAAGGATATCAATATCTTGTTTTTAATGAAAAATTAAAATATGAAATCAATATTGTCTCACTATCCAAACTATGAAACTCGAAATTGACAATTTATCATGATTTTGATGTACATGAGCATCAGCATTATAACATATTTGTAAGGTAACAATGTGATGGTGATCTATGGATCAGTTCTGAGTACAGTATAGTTAATAAACAAGTAATTATATCAAACACATTGTTTTCTTATTCAATACCCACATATTAAATTGAAATCCTTAAAGTTGAGTAATACTTTTGTATTTGCTTTACTTTTATTCGTGATTCCATTATTTCAACTAAAATATGATTACAATAATAAAAAAAAGTATAATTAATTATAACAATAATCCTTTTTCCTTAAAAGTTACTTAAATTTAATCGATCATTAATTTATTGGTGGATGAAAACTTCTCATTGAAGATATATTTTTTTAAAGAATCATTCTTGAATTTAGCCATTATAATCATTCTTACTATTTTTTATAAATATCAATACACAATGTTAAAAACAATTCTGCTGGCTACATGTGAAGAATTTATAAAAATTAAATAGAAAGTTTTTTAAAAACAAATACAAATGAAATAGAGTCTTTTGTCTAGCAACAAACTTATACAGGCAATAAATGTAATTATGTAGACGTTCAGCTCGGGGTTCAGGGTGATTTTAATTAAAAATCGGTGGGTTGCTCTAGCCTGGACGCAGCATTTATTGAATCAACAAAATACAGTGAGAGAAATAATTAGGATTAGTTCAGCGATGTCTTCGTCAATTCCTGGCCGCCGGTTTCTGTACCGGTGTCCGCGGAAGGTGCTCGAACGTTGCTGATCCGAAAGGGTTGACGCAATTTCTGGCCGCCGACCTCAATATCGGTGTCCGCGAAATATGCTCAAAAGGGGTTTGAAGCAAAGGGGAGATATTTCCTGGTCGTTGGTCTCTATACCAATGTCCGCGGAAATGTTCTCACCCGAAGGCTGATTATTTGCTTACATTGATTATTTGATTATTTGATTACACGCTACAATTATAAATAAATAAACACAAAAAAAAAAAAAAAATATATATATATATATATTTATATTTATATCTATGGTACCCTTTCCGAAAGATTATCGTCTTTAAAAACCTTAATTTTTACGTTTTTCTGAAAAGTGGTCAACCACTGTTGTCATTACATTACATATGGCAATAAATAGACTCATTGTCAGAGCTGTAGCCATGTTTTTGGTACTCTTGGCAAATATTTAATTTGGCGCCTCTCTATTATTTGTTTTTTTATTAGATCGAAAGAATTTATTTCATTTAAAATTACCAGGAGTGCATGAGATTTAAAAAAAAATGGTTATGCAATTAATTTTTTCAATTTAATTCTTGAACGGAGCAGTCTGAACGAAATTACCAGGAGTACATATGATTTAAGAAAGTATATTATAATATTTGGTTACGCCAATTTATTTTTTAATTTTAATTTCGAATTTTTGCATGGGACAGTGAAAGAAATTACCAGGAGTACATACGATTTAAGAAAGTAAATATTGTTTCGCCATTTATTTATTAAAATATGAATTGGCGCTGGGTGCTCGCCCATGTACCAATAAAATGCTATGCTATCCTCCATATAATAATAGCTCTATTCTGTGTGTCTGCTGTGTATTGTGACGCTAGAAATTGTGCACTGAATTAGATCCTTTGCCAATATGCGTTAAGGACTAAAATAGTATTTTTACCACGAATTGATTTGGCTCCGTTTGGTTCGTCTTGATTCAGCGAACGAGCTTGCTTCGTGTGAGCTCACTTCGTGTGAGCTCGCTTCGTGTGAGCTTGCTTCCTGTGAGTTTACTTCGTGTGCGTTTGCTTCGTGTGAGTTAGCTTCTGGCCACCGAAATTTTTATATGTCCCCCGATATTTGTACATTTCGGCCAAGTGGCCCCGGCACACCGAAATGTTGGACAAGACAACAATCATCATCATCATCATCATTGTCGACCGGTTTAGTGCCCACTGCAGGACAAGGTCTCCCCATCAAATATTGGGGGTCTAGGCTATATACCTTATCCGAGAGCCAACCTCGTAGCGATAAGGGACATGTACCATAAGATCCAATCCGCCCATGCCAACGGAAGAGGTTCTCAGACCCACGGTACGCAAGCCTATGTGCTAGTCTTTGTGGTCGCTGACTCTCCACTAAGCAAATCGCAATGATCACCCGCGGGGCAGACGAGGTAAAGACTGAGCAGACTGCGTCCTCGCTGACCACTTTTGCGATCGCAATGACCACCAGTTTGTCAAACGAGGCAAGACCGTTGGTCCTACTTGGCTTCGACCTCCGTAAAACACACGTCATCGGTCTTCGCCATTACCAAAGAAAGATTTTAACTAGGTGAACATGCAGTGTATTCTAATTGTACGACAAAGTTTTAGTCCTGCAAACACCCCACCAAATGCATTACTGCGTTCTGTTCGTAAAAGAGTTAGTTGATATTAGACGGTGAGTAGGGTTAGTAAATAGTTAGTAATAAGATAGAATAAGTTATAATTTAACTATTATATTCTAAAAATTTTACTTTGATCGTACGCTACTTGTTATTTAGTCATTGAATGACGTTTATAATGTATGTTAGTTGAAATTAGATAGTTATTTAAATTATGTCGTAGTTAACTATGATTATGAACAGATTTACAAGTTAGTTAGTTAATTGGATAGCAAGCATGTTAGTTTGAGACTAGTATTATCCCTTATTTTGTAGTAAAATTAAGAAGAATTAATTATTTACAGTAGGGCGATGGATTCTAATAGGAATTTCTTGAGGTTCAAAAACGTTTAATTAAATGATTCTGTTATACGATATATATTTTCCTATTGTGGAATTTGAATATGTTCGAAGAGGTTATAAGTAAATCAGGATGCTAGGACTTAGTAGAGAGGGAATCTAATAACCGGTAGTTTGATTGAGCGGCCAGCAGTAGCAGCTTGTGAAAATTTGTATTGGGGAATTAGAATCGCGCACGCGGTTGAAAGTCGGGCGCTCCGCCTTAGCGGGCGGGCGGGATCGCGGGATCCGCGGATCGGGCGGACGCACGATCCGGGCACCTTTAGCAGCGCTGTGCCGTCGTCCGTGTGGCGGCAGTGAGAGGGCGTACTGTTAATGAGACTCGGGCACGAACAAAAAATGGAACAATTAATGAGATTAATTTAAATTCAGTTGAGCACAGAAAAGAAAATGAAAAAGATTGAATTGAATTGTTACCGTCTTTCGAAGGTCGTGTTGTTTCTGGCACTGTAAAATCGAATTTTCACCCGCGAAACGAGATATAAGCACTTCGATTAAGATCGTGTCAATTTAAATACGCGCACAAAACAAACCAGATATAATGGAATATGACACAAGTTATACGTGCGTTAATTAACGATTGTTTTACAGGCGTTGGGGGAAACCCGAATGGCGTTATAAAAAAAAAAAAAGGTTTTAGTTAAGTGTTTCTATGGAATGAAAAGGTCTGCACAGATGTTAAAAACACATGCGGATGGATAGAGTCGTAGATTTAGAAACTAAACGAGTAAGTTAGATCGAGCGTTATACTTTAAATTGATATCACGAATATTGAGAGAGGGAACGGAGGTTGTGGTTGACAAAATAATCGCGGGAAACGAGTAACAATCCACAATGCAGGCGAAGTGTCACGTGTGCGTTACTGAAGGCGACTCAAGACAACAATACATTAACAAAATTTTTATCAACTTTAATATTAAACGATGAATCATTACCCAACAAATCTAAAATAAATTTTTATCAGAACATTACAAAAATAAATTAACAAAAAGCTTGAAATAACAACGATTACACATTCATGGCCGTAAAAACCGACGCTACACCCCCTGACCTGACTTTCCCCGCTTCCCCTCGAACGCACACCGCGCGCCCGCTCCCATATCACCTCAGTAGCCGGCCGGATTTCGCAGGGCATCGTCGCCGCCGTCGCGAAAAGGCAACCAGGAGCGAAGATCTTCGCGAAGCGTCAGAAGGTGACCGTCGCGCGGGCCCCGAGCCGCCCGTTACTGTTGCGTCTATTTCGCCCAACTATTTCGCCCAACTGTTTCGTCCGACTATTTCGTCCGCGGTCGAAAATAGTAAATAGGAGCTAGCCGGGGGCGCGTCCCCGCCGCAACAATGGCGGCGGAGACGCCAACGAATCTTTTTCAATATGGCCGACGCGTTTTTGAACGATGGGAGTTCGTTTTCGCGTCGGTTTGGCGTTTTAGAGGCGGTTCGTTGTAGTGCGCATCGCCCGCGCACCGATCGATCGGCGGCCATTTTCTATTCGGCGGCGTCTTTCAGGGCCGGACTTTGTGTCTATTGTTTCGTGCCGGGTTTTTTATTTTAATATAATACGATCGCGTTTTGAGTTTTTATTATGATTTTTTCGGATCGCTGGAAATATTTTCGGCTTTTAAAAATTTTCAGCACGTGGTCAAGGTATTTTTTTTCCGTGAAATATTTATTTACAAACATATCGGTAAGCATGGTTGATAAATATACTTTCACGCATTTTTTTTAGGGGCCGCTTTGCTATCACTCCGCATCATGTCAATGTAGTGACATCTATAGAATCATGTCGATACTTGATTGAATAAGGTACGTTCAGCTGAACCCTTCAATGTGTTCATAATAAATATGTTTAAACTTTGACTGATTGAGAAACGTGGCCTTTGTCCGACCGAACCCTACGATCAGTTTTTCTAATATGAAAGCAAAACACATTTAGATGTCGCTAATATGATATGTGCGGAGGGACGCTAAAGATTGCCCCTTTATATTATAACAGCTTACACTATTATTTTGTCGCTTGATTGTGTTTCATTTGAAAACAACCAGGAAATTACATTTTCATTTGAGCGTTTTATTTTTCAGCAGAACACAGCGAATACGATTCCTGTCGCTTATATAAATAAGATATTTTATTCATTAGTATTAATGTAATCGAATGTATCATGTACTAATTGTAATTTGGATGTTATAAATAAACACTTGTCGTTTGTTAAACAGTAGTTGTATTTTGTCGAATTGACCTTTCGCATTCTTGTCATGTATATTTGCTCCACAGTTAACGGATCTACTACAAGATGAGCGAAAGCTATGGTGGGGGGGGTGGCGGCGGTGGGGGAGGGCCGAGGGACGGTGGGGAAAGTGGCGTAGTCTACGTCGGGGGCCTCGCCGACTCTGTCAAAAAAGAGGATCTCGAAAAAGAATTCAAAGATTGCGGTAAAATGAAATCGGTCTGGGTTGCTTTCAATCCTCCCGGTTTCGCATTCATAGAATTCGAAAACCCCGGCGATGCCGAAGATGCTTGCTATCGTTTCAACGGTACAGAAATGCTCGGCTCAAAAATTAAAGTAGAGTTGTCGCGGAGACGCGCACGCAAAGACAGAGACTTCCGCGGAGGAAGAGGTGGTATGGGTGGCGGAGGATACCGAGGCTCGAGGGGCTTCATGGGCGGAGGTGGAGGCTATCAGAATGGAAGAAGCGAAAGTTTTCGCGGCGGCAGAGGCGGGTGGAACAGGGGAGGGTTCAACAGAGATTCCTATGGGGGTGGCGGCGGAGGAGGAGGAGGAGGGGGTGGGGGAGGCGGTAGAGGTCGGGGAAGGGGTGGCGGGGGCTATGGAGGTAGCAGAGACTACGGCTCACGAGACAGCTATGGAAACGGTGGATATAACGGCGGTTCCCGTTTTCGCTCTCGATCACCTACAAGCAGAGGAAGGTATTCACCTTGAAACAGCCAATCCAACTTATAACTGAATTGTCAAACTTGAACTTAATGTTTTACATTGCATCTGAAATTTTGCAATTTCAATGGAATATTAGTCTTTCAATTAGCATGCTTAAAATCCTCAATTTATTTTCAACCAAGTATATAATTCAATCACTGACAAATATATTTGAACAACCTGCCATACTTCGAAATGTTAATTTTAGTAGACGAGAATTCAATGATGCAAAGGGGGGAGCTGGAGGTGGCTATTCGCAGCACGAGACTTTCGACCGATATTAATCTTGACATCTGCATTTCTACCTACCTCGCACAGTTCATTCAAGGTACATCTTGGATTTGAAATAGTAAATTCTTAAATATTATTAAGAATGTTTCTTCGCATTTTACATGTTTATGTTATTTCTTCAATTACAAATTTTTATCTCCGATGATTATATTTATTACTGCAAATTACAAATATTTTATTAAAATGATTACAGTCGAAAGTCAAGATCTACGCATCGAAATAATATAAGAAACGTCGAATGAGCCACTACATCGCAACTTTAATTAAGTACCTTGTCATTGTAATGTAATTTTCATATACTTTTGTCATCGCCATATATTAATTTTATTAGACTTCGACATCATCAAAAAAAATATATATGTTCTCCAAAAAAATATCTACGACTACCGAAAATTTATTTCTCATCCTCTACAATAGTTGTGTGCATGGAGTCAATTGTAAACTATTCAACGATAGCACTATTGAAACGATTTGTCTGTGATTGATAAAGGCTGTCAGCGATTTCTACTGCTTGTATGGTTTGTGAGTGAAAATCATTTGTGAAAAGGTTTTACCCAAACTTGAAGATTTTCTTGAAACCTTACCGAACATATATTTTGAAATGTATGAGATTGAATGAACATATATTCAAACAACTCCTCATCTAATATATAAGCTGGATATATAGACACATTTACCGAGTACATACAAAAGAATCTTGCTGAACATACAAAATTACAATTTGAATTGAAAATCCTTCAATATACATATTTCGTCTTGGTGAAGATTTCCAGAATGGACAATCTTACCTCGTCACTGTTTGCTTCAAATTTTCATTTATACTCTCTTGGATAGTTGAAATACAAGAAATGATTGAAAGAATATTACATTGAATGAAATTAGTGTATTACTTACAGATTAAGAATTTTATCTATGGTAAGTAATATCAGCTCTTCTCGAAAAACTAAAGAAAATAGGTAAGTAACAATATAATTGATTAAAAAGAATATTCAAATATCAATTAGTTTGACTTGATATCAGAAAAAGATAAAATAGTTTTCGGGTTTTCATAGTGGATTAGTAGACAAAATCCCAGGGCTGAAAAACGTCAATAGCGTGTTAAATTGAGTGATGGGTTTGACTTGGATATGATTAAGCAAAAATCAGTGCG
The DNA here is from genome assembly GCA_009617725.1 of Hydropsyche tenuis. NCBI lineage: Eukaryota > Metazoa > Arthropoda > Insecta > Trichoptera > Hydropsychidae > Hydropsyche > Hydropsyche tenuis. Next base: position 2,018,569 of record VTON01000036.1, read on the forward strand.
GTTAAAAAACGTTAATTTAGGTCAAAAATTCGATCGAAATGTGCATATATAAAATGGACGGCCGTTTACAAAATTATTTTACGTCATGCCATCTATCGACCGCCATTACAACTTCATTTCCGTCGTTCGAGATGGCGCGCGATTCAAAAACTCGCCACCGCCCACAACCAGACGGCAGCACCGTAGCCCGATCACGAAACTAACAACGAACGCGCAACTATAACCAGTTTTGAATGTACGGCTACCTGTGCAGGTGTGTGCCGTAGCCCGCGTCACGTGACCGCTCCGAGGCGCGCCCACCTCAATACGTCGTCAACGTTCGGCCGCGACGCGCGTCTCCACAAAGGGACACAACGAACGAAAACCGAAAAGCCATGGTGCCGTTGTGATCCTCGCACGAGAAGGATGGCCCTCCTCGCTAAGGACAACAGCCAGTACGGCGACACGAAACACAAGTGGCGGACACCTCTCGTTCTGTTTGCACTCTCGCTGCTAGCGGTTACCGCGGCGCAGGAGTTCGAACCGGAGCCGGCCACTTTTGCGGATGAGTACGAAGTGACCGCTCAAAGTGCTCCCAAGCTCACCGAGTTGCCTGGAGGCTTCGTTACTGAAGGACAGTTGACATGGAGGGCGAACAAGAGCCCGTATTTGCTCAGGGAGGATCTGGTCGTGGAGGAACTGGGGGAACTCGTAGTAGAACCCGGAGTGGAAGTACGGTTTGGACCTATGGTCGGGATCACAGTCCGTGGAAAGATACAGGCTATAGTGAGTATATTTTGAGAATTTTCCAGTCGCATCGGAATCCTATGCGCTTCTCGGATTCCAATTGGATCCTTTGTTCGGGAAGCTTTTCCGAAGCTCGGTGGCGTAGCTTTGGGTTATTGTTTGGGTTCACTTTGTGTTAATGTTAGCGATTTATCGTGTGCATAATCTGTGGGAAGAATGCGTACAAAAAATTCGGTGAGGCTATCGACTTGTTGATGAACGCGCGTTTTTGCTTAACCGCCAAAAGAAAATGTTTGTATAGCCGTGTCCGTTGCGAAAGTTGTCTTTCCATTCAACCGTCGTGTTTTAAAAACAATACGGAATCAAATGAACCTGAAATGGTTTTTCTTAGCTTTTCGATAATATTTTCTCTGCGATTCGCGTTTTTATATTATATTTATTTAATCTCAAAATGAATAAACTACGTATATTTCTACGGAAATCGTTGAAAATTTTTATCTTTTATCCGAAAATTCTGTTATCGTTACTAACTATATCTTATCTCTAATTATAATGAGTAGCGTAAACTAAAGTTATTCATCGCGACATGTGTCAATGCGTGAATCATACAAATTTTCTTTTAGCTAGAAATCGTGCGGTGAAATAACGTATTATGTAAATTTGATATTCAGAACGTGAACGCCCAACGGAAAATGCAAATCTCGAGATTATTCTCAAGGCTATTAAATACATATCGGAATTTTCTGATTACTCATAATATTATGTATAAAAAATTAAAACATTTGAGATTTCAATGGTAACTCGCTACGATAATCTTTCTGGGGCATGTTTATGCTCTGGTTAAAATTCGCTCCGAAATTTCGCCAAAAAATTTATTCAGCTGAAATAAATTCACCGCATTTACAATAATAAAATACAATTCATTCTCATAAAAGCGAACAATAAACTAGTAACAATCTAAACTTTCAATCTTTGCATACGAATCGAGTATAAAGTCAAATGTGAATATCGTGCCGGTGCATTAGGTTCCTCGATTACTATAAAAAAAGAGGTTACTGAAGCACAACGTATCCTGGGTCCGAACTATTCAACCCCTTGCCTCTAAACCTGATTTATAAGAATAAAAAAAGGACACCCATTTGTATTCAACAGGTCGGTCCGCTGCTTCCTCTTGAGGAGAATACCTTTGCGTTTTTTATCGACGGACAGATCGTGTTTCGTTGAATCGAAAAGTTATTACATGAATATGAATTGCAACTGTGAATGCAAAAAATTAACAAGCTTAGAAGGAAAATTGACGTGAATCACGTTTTATAAAAAATGCAATTGTCCTTTACGTTTGCAACAACCTTGTGTGATTCATTCTGTTTATTCGTTGTCAATAGTGCATCCTATGCATTGTTAGATCCCAATAATTTTCTACTGCTACAGATATCTAATTTGTAATTGGCAATGAAAAGTGAATTAATGTGTTCTCGTAGTTCTTGTTTGGATTTTACGACATTGTTGGAATTTTATTATTAGATTTTAGTTTCTAGTAGGTACTTATATAATTTAGAATTATCGCATATAACTTTATAAAGGTACTGTAAATCGTTTTTGAGGATTACTGACATTGGATGCGCTTTCTATGTATTGAACTTCTCCCACAAAAAATAATGAATCGTAAAAATTGAATAAAAAATATCAAATTCCTAACGCCATATATTTTTTTCCTGAATGATTACTTTTTATCACGAATGATGATATAATAAAAATTTAATATGAGTAATGTTTAAATTTTCCTCTTTATTTAAAAAAAATAATATTTATTTTATTAATTGAGTTATTGAATTGATATGGATGTTATAAATACATTTGAAGATTACAAAATTTATCGTATTTTTAAAGTCTTGATACCTGTATATACTCAAATTAAAGTAAATCCTAGAAAGTGTACCGTATCGATCCTATTGTTTAACCATCACTGTTCAATAATGCGTGTTCGCTTTAGAAGTGTGACAAAATTGTTTCCGATTTATCGCTTTCGCAACGATTTTGTTTATAATGTTATTTTTAACACAATTTCCTGAGTTGCTTTATCATGATTAAGATTCATAAACGAAAAACTCATGCTCAAACGAAACTAGAACGATGACGAAATTTGCGCATTGCATAAAACGTGCATCATTTCAATAGCGATATTTAGGTACATTGCGATATTGTTTGTTCAATACACGAATCTCGTTAGTAAATATACAATTGACTATTCTTACGTTACTTCTACACTGAGGATATTATCGATTTCATCATTTACGTTTGCACGAAACTTGAGTCAGTAACCGACGTGACCTGCCTTTGACCCAGACTTGGATCGAAACGACTTTCAACTGGAGTAGTAAATGAATTTTTTGGAGCATACTCATAGTTTGTGATCAGAATGAATGAGGAACGTTTTGTCACTTTCTCAGAAGCGATTTTATTCATTACGAATGTGTTTGTCCCATATGCGGCTGTCTAAACAGAAGACCGCAACCGAAGGTTTTCTAGGCTCGGCAGGAAATCGTTACAATTTTGTAGGTTGAGTTTGATAGCGTGTCTGCAGATAATAAAAGAAATAAGCTACATTAATTTTCTGAAAACTTCGAAAAGTGTCTGAAAATTTGTGTGTAGCTAACAATAAATATAGTTTCTATGCAGAAAACGATCAATGGAGTATTGTATCTCACAATCAGAATTGTTTAATCTTCTATTTTTTAATTGGTTTCTTCGATTAATGGCTTCTCTTGCTATATATGGAACAATATATTTTGTTATTACGATGTTTCAATTTTATGCATCTATTCTAATGCATTAATAATATTAGATTGGCAATGAAAAGCATTCATTTCGTTTATTCAAATGTATTTCTTCTATAAAATTTTGATTTTAATGACTATATGTTGTTGAATGTTTACTACCAAAATATAATTACCCCTTCGTATACGATTCCTTCAAGCGTACATCCACCACATGTTGGATTCGCATTGTATCATTGTATGCGCTTTATGAGATTACACCATATGCCATCCATCAAAAAAACGACATTTTTCCAAACACCAGCATTGATCCCGCTCAAAACTAAACTTTGCAAAAAACATATCTTCAAAGCGATCTATACCTCAGCTTTTTCCACCAAAAGCAAAAAAAACCGTTACAGTTTTCACCGCGAAGCGAAACAATGGCCCCAAGACTCGCCAGAGATACGACCATGTCTACCGAGCCAAACCGAGACGGCGATATCGGCGGCCATGTCCCGTTACTTTCTTCCAATGGCGGACGATCCGAAGGAGGAAAGCCCTCTGCATGTCGTCGGGACCTCTGCCCCGGCCAATTCGTAACCGTCGACCCCTCTAATTAACCTTGGTGATGATCATGATGAGGAAAGACTGTCACACCTACGCTGCGGATGAGTCATGGCCGCCGAGAGGTGGTCATTTAACTCCGGTTCGACAACATGGACAAAGAGGTGATTCCGCTGTCACCGTAGCCCGGAATTCAACTTTTCCCACCGGCAATGGGTAAACAAAGGGACGCCATTATGTAACTGTGCTACCATTATAGTAGCGTTAAATTATAAAAAAGATACTTCCTATTCACGCGCGTGAAGAAAATGTACCAATGCGCTAGTTTTGTGTGCTAAATAGGTCTGTTGAGGTATCGATTTCAATAGTCATTAGATTCTATGTTCGATACTAAATATAATGTACGAAAAAAATTGAAATTATTTTATTACATGAGGAAGCCGAAGGGTGTCAAAACAACTGTTATGTTCATCCGTTGGAACGACCAAAGCGCGGTCTATTCGATTTCAATTGTATGTAATTAACTGAGATAAGGTTATAATCTTATTTTGATTAAATTTTACGACGAAAGTGAATGTGTAGGGTTAATTGGTAACATGCGGCAAGCGGGAGAAATCGCTGAGATGATCTCAAAGCTGAGAATTGGATCAAGGCTTCTGATTATTTTATTAAAAGATAAAAAGTGATTTTTTAATGGGCGTGTTTCGTTCGTTCGTCTCTGTTATGTGCATGGCGATAAAATTACAAACAATAGAATGCATAATGAAAAGGAAATTGTATTTTCCTCGATGGTTGTTGTGGTTAAACGCAATGTGTCTTTTATTTTCGACAGATTTTTTCAGATTCGAAATCTTCTTTTATGTTTTATTTGGTTTTGTTGTATACTCATACTCCAGAATACAATGTACAAAAAAAATATTATCGCTATGTAAAGGAACCTGTCTCATATGTGGATTACGAATAGATAAGAACACGTACATGTTTGTTTTCAGATTATGTGACCATTTTCCTATCAAAAACCATATTTACTGACGTCAAGTTTCATTAATTGTTTCAATTTATAAATTCGATTGATATAGGTCGATTGAGTATCAATTACGTCACTATTTGAACAAACACTTTGACGCCATTTCCACGTTTTGGAACTAAATTCAAACGCTTCACATTCGCAATTCTCTTTTGAAATTTGCGCAACGCTTTTGTTCTCGTATTTCATTTTAGCGGATCACGATAATACCGTTGTTGGCGACTGAATTGCGTTTAGGCTTTTTTGTGTATCTGACAAAATTTCAGTTACCAAATAATCATTGAATGAAGAATTGTTTTAACTGTGACAATGTAGAAACAATGTCCCAAATAAACGTGAGATTGCGCTTCTTACTGTGCCAACAATGACCATTTTCTAAACATTTAACCTTAACGGCATTGACATTACTAAAGGATTTTTGTATGGGAATTTATTTTTTGCACGTATAAAAAAATCTTGTTTAGTCGATTAAGGTAATGACAGACTTCATTGATTTTTTTTTCAAGTACTATAGTGTAAACTGGAAATTAAGACGTTAAATTTAATTTGATTCGGTGAATTATGTACAAAAAAATATTTTTTTTATACAATATAACGAGAAACCGTTTGTCGTTTACAAATAAAGAATTTTTGATTCATTCACTTCACGCCAAATGATCAACATTATTTCAAATCGAAAAACAACGGTATCCTATTCGAAATGGTCTAATTAGCAGATTATTATGAAAACGTCAAAATTTCATAAAAACAACCGCATGAAGCAACAACACTAAACACTAAATAAAACCACCAATCCAAAAACATCCCATAAAAACAAAAACCATACACTTCCAATACGACCACCAAACACCATCACGATATCAGAGAACGTGACTTTCCCGGCGACTTAACATTTCAATGACGTCACCACATCTCTTACTTCTCTACCACAAACATCACGTCAATGGCAGCGATCGGAATCACGATTTCAAGTACGTTCCGTATAAGGTTCCGAACCGCTGCTGGTGAAGAAAATGGCGACGGATGCCCCGACAATTATGAACGGTTAACAAACATGGCGTGTGTCTCTGATGGTTAGTTACCTGTTGGGGTCGTTTCGCTTGGCGACTTCCATATCTAATCTGACATCGTTGAATGTCCGTTGCACACGAAAAACTGCATCAGAATGCACCAGTTGGTTTGTTCAGATGAGTGCATCGGCAGGAAGTATGGTGTTTTGCCTTGAACTTTGTATGTATTATGAATGTGTCGAATCAATTCAGAATCGATAGTATGTTTCGAAGTTTTTTGGTTGTTTCCCTTGAGTTGTTATAGAATTGTGTGCATTTATTGATTTTTTTTTAATTTGAAGGGTGCATACTCAAGTATCAGACGGAAACCATAAAACTTTTTTATTATGGTATTTTTTAATAAAATTATAATTTTTCCATGAAATGTGATATATGAACCTATTTTTAAGCAGATTAGATAAATTTAAAATAAAGTGTTATTAGATATCAAGCTCTTAATGCTATCTCACAATCAGACTAATTGCACCTGGCTTTCTACTTTTACTGTACCGAAGGAATCTGTCGTCATTTAGTCGAAGCAGTGACATAAAAGAAGATCATTTCGATAACAAAATCGTGATCTTTCTTTTTTCACGGTTGTGCATTTAATGTTCTTGGCAATAAGCACAATATGGTCTGTAGAGATTCGACCGCCATTGAAATACCCTTCTACTAATTATTCGTGCCGTTGCACAAGAAGTAGTTTTAGAATGCAGTTCTTTGTTGTGAATCAGTTATATCAAACTTGCGGTGTATTCAAATATCGATATTAAAAATTTGAACTATTCGCTCACATCTTGAAATATTAAAGAGTTTCTTTAAATAACGAGTACTTACTCTATATGTATTGAAATATTATATTATGAAAAAGATTGACTACCCCTGTTCATAATAAAGAAAATTTCAGTTTCAGAACACGATTCATTCATGATTTCCTTTCGTTCAAATGAATCGTAAAGAAATGGCGCGTAAATGTGCCGATAGTGAAATGAGTAATAAACTCGTCGAGAACGAAAGTATATTTTGAATTCGCTATTACGTACTGGTTTTTATAAAATCGATGTGTGGTTTAAAAATACGTGATCTCATCGTTGTTTAATATAAAAAAGTTGATTCTTATTCGTATTCATAATATAATATTACCGGGTTTTGTGGTGCAACTACGTCGTTATCTATTGGCTTATTTGTTCGTAGTTTATTACAATATTATATCTTGTTTTATCTTTTTAGATAATTAATACTCCGATGGAATTGTCGATACGTTTTAAATGTTGGATAAAGTAAAAAAAATCGTAGTTGTTATGGTTTTTGTTCATGATATAATTTGTGTGTGAAATTGTTAAATATACTTACATAAGAACAGTCATTGCCTTTCTTCCTGTTGAATGATTAACCTTTTAATTCCTTAATGACGACAATTGCGGTCTGACTACAATGAATCAAATTTTATAAAAAAATTGGAAGGGCCGGCGTAGTTTTAACGTAACAATGTAATATTTAATTTATCAAACGAGTATATTTTATTGGTGAAAAACATAAATCCGATATAATTATCCGTTAAATCGGCTTGATTAAAAAAGATACTCTACTGTTTTTGTTCTAAAAAAATTTAATCAAATAATACTCAGCGTCCATGTTTTTTTTCCATTTTCCGTAATATTCGAAGCAGAACAGACAAATGGTATAATTTTACGTGAATTTTTGACTAGCGGTAGAAGTTTCTTGACCGTGACTATTTTTTCGATAAAAAAATCGTTCAATTTGAAAATTTTAATAATTATGTGAATCAATGTCAACGACCTGGCATACGAAATACAAATAAGTTTGTTTGAACTCGTATCATTGAAATAATAATTAACTATGATCTAATTAGGTTGACATGTTTCAATAATTCCGTTTTTTATTCCTTACAGGGGTATGAAAATGAAAAAATCGTTTTCACAAGTGCTGATCCTCCTACACGACCTGCAAAAGCGATACCAGATATTCGCTTGGTCGATGGTCCCTCATTATTGGCTGGTAGAGTACAACTTCTACACAAAGGAGAATGGAGATCAGTCTGCACTAATTCCAGAAAGTAAGAAAAATTGACAATCGGATATTACGTTTAAATTTGTTGAACATTATTTATTAAAAATATATTTATTTCAGTTGGACAAGAGCAGATATGGAAACAGCATGTCGCCAGCTTGGTTTTCATGGCGGACAATTTTTCAACTGGATGAATCGATACGCTGGTAGAAAGCCTCGTCTTCTTTACGAAGAACCGAAATGCAAAGGAACAGAAACTGATATAACTCATTGTGATTGGAAATCTAGACAACTTGGATCTGGCGTGTGCGACTATCATCCAGATTTCGGTATAGAATGTCTACCTTATCACGAAAATGATGAGAGAATTCAAATAACAAGACATTGGAGGGGTATTCGTTTTGAGCGTGCACAATATGACCAAGTTTTGACACAGCTCAATACGTTGTATGTACCAACTTCTAATTCAGAGCTTTCTCATGTGGTGATCAAATATGCAGGTGTTGGAAGAAATAACAATGCTACTAGTGCCTTGGATATATATGGTGTACCTCCAGTTATGAAAAATATTGAAATTATGGATTCTGCATATAATGGAATAAACATTACCTCTCCAAATGCACCAATCAATATTAATAACTGCACATTGAAAAATAATAGAGGCTATGGAATTTATATAAATTCCACATATGGATTAGCACATTTAGAAAATTGTGTTATTAATGAAAATGGAGCCGACGGGGTTAAATATGTGGTCCATGACATAAATCCTGATGAAAAACATGACAGAACTGATATTTATGATTTTTGCACACTGCCTACCACGTCTAGTCAGATATATCCAATTCAATTCTCAATTGAACAGTCGAGATATTCAAACAATGAAAAAAATTGTGACAAATATTTTTTCACAAGGTCTGGACAGGTTCTTACTTTGAATTTCATAAAGCTTTTGACTGATCGTAATGAATCTGCAACTGTTTCTGTATATGATGGCAGTTCAGTGACTGATAATTTGCTTGGAACTTTTTTGCTTAAAAATCATACAAGACCACAAAGTATAGTGAGTACAGGCAACAAAATGTACATAAAATATTATGCAGAAAAAAAAAGCAACATTCTTGGATTTTTGAAACTTACTTCTGGCTTAAGTAAAACATTTGATTTGAACGTTAGCACTAGTGTAATTAGTGATAACAATGGTAGAGGAGTAGCTATAGAAAATCTTCGTTCTCAAGTTCATATTCACCAAACTTCTATATCGAATAATAATCATGTGGCTGGATTACATATTGTGAATGGCGCTGGCGATGTTAATGTGACTGAAAGTCGAATTTCATATAACACTGGTGATGGAATAAATATTACATATACAGGAGGCAACAGAAATATTTCTTACAGTACGTTAAGTTCTAATTTAGGTTATGGAATCGCTGTCTGGTTAAATGATAGCAAAGAAACCGAATACATACATTTTAATCAATCAACTGCTATTCAATATTCGGAAATATTTAAAAATCTTCAAGTTGGAGTTCTTCATGGAAACTTTTGTGGTGATAGTTGGATAAATATAACTGGAAATTGGTTCAACAATAGTTTGGAAGATGCTATTGAAATATCATCTTGTTGGTTTCCCAGCAATGGAAAACATTTGAGATTGCAAGTAGGACATAACATGTTCATCCAAAGTCAAAAATTATCACTAAAATTACAACCAATTCTTAATACTATTGGCAAAATTGAATACAATCATTTTGAAAGTGGAAAATTTGGTTCTATATTTATAAAGAATTTAATTGAAAATAGATACTTGGATGAATTTGATGTTTTACCAGTTGATTTGATTGTACAACAAAATCATTTTTATTTGAATAAAGGTACATTTGTTGTTAACTTGGGTGTCTCGGCATACAGCAATGTGCAAAAAATACTATTTACAAGAAATTATTTGAAAGAAAATAAAATTAAAGAACCTTTCGAAATTATGGAAGTTCAGAATCGTTTGATTCCACGAAGCAGAGTTGCTGCTTCAATTGTTATATCATCTAGTAATGTTGATGTATTTAGAAATATTATTCACAATCCAGAGTCAAATTATGAATTAGGATCTCATTTAGAAGATCAAAGTAAAATAATAAATTGTACTTTCAACTGGCTTGGCTTCAGTGAAGAAAATAAAATTTATGAAAGAGTGTTTCATCGCAAGGATAGATATAATTTAGCCAAAATAGAATATTTACCATATTTGTTACATAGTAGTAATCCTGCTGCAACTCAAATAAACTATAATCCGATGTATGTTCCTCTCTTCCACGTACAGGGTTCAAATACTGTAGGTGGAGAAGTCGATGGAACAGAAATTTTAAGACCTGGAGAATATATTGTTGAAAGGGATATCAATATCCGTCCAGGAGGAAAACTTGTATTACAACCAGGTGTAAAATTGATTTTCCCTCCAGCTATTGGAGTAATGGTAGCTGGAAAACTCGATGCTAGAGGAAAGTCTCCGAACGATATTTCGTTTACTTTGAAGCAAGAAATCGTAATGACAAATGATAACACAACATACGAAACTGATACGGAGCAGTATGAAATTGAAACACCAGCAATCGAAACAGAACCTATAGTACCCGTAAGACTTCTTGGAGGAAAAACAACCAATGAAGGAAGATTACAAGTTCGTATTGATGGACGTTGGGGAACAGTGTGTGATTATCGTTGGACTATGATAAATGCTGCATTAGTGTGTCATCAATTGGGGTTGGTTCTGAATCCTGATGATTGGTTTGTAGAAAGAAGCCAGATTCCTAATGCTGGTACAACTGAAGATGTGATACTTTCAAATGTTGAATGTAATGAATTTGATACTGATATCACAAAATGCAAAGCAGAAACATTCGATAACTTTGAAAATTCTTGCACTCATGCACAGGATGTTGGAGTTAAATGCTATGATATTTCTTGGGCTGGTGTACGATTTAGTGTTCTAGCAGAAAGAGCTGATTTACAATATATAAATATCGAAAAAGCTGGTTTACTTGATTATGCAACAAATGCATTTAAGCCTGCTCTTCAAATTGATTTTGCTCGTCATAGTTTGGAAAGTGTGAGAATATCTGATAATTTTCAAGATGGATTAGGCATTTTATATTCTGATCTTTATGGTGCAGATGCAATAAATTCTGTCAAAAATTCTGAATTTTCAAACAATAAAGGAAATGGAATTAGTTTCAAACAGTTGGGTCTCAAAATTCATAATTCTGTAATTGAAAATAATTACTTAGCTGGTATTTATCATGATCAACGCTTGACTGGAATTCAGCAACGAGAAATTGCTGGATGGTTTAATATGGCACCTGATTTCAATATTGCTGATTCAAATTACCATCCTATTATGATTCCTGATTATGCTACTGATATTTCTTTAGAAAATGGAGAAACCAGATACATAGTTTCAACCAAAGTTCTTGGAAAGAACACCAAAAAGGTTTACAATATCAAATGTAATCCTGGTTATGTCATTGGGATACAGTTACTTAATCCTATTCATAACTATTCATCTGAAAATATAATAATTTATGATTCACAAAGTGGGAGTAGTGGAAGTGATATTTGGCATTTGAAAAGAGACTTATCAGTATTTCCAACCACAAGCAGTAGTTTTGGTATAATTTTGGAATATGAAAGTGGAAATAATGCATTAGGAGGTGTTGTGTTAATTTTCAGTACAGTCAATGCTCCTGTTCAAGATATAAGAAATAAAATTGTTAAAGGAGCAACACCGACTCTCACTATTACATCATCAAAAATTAAAGGAAATACACAAGGAGTACATTTGATATATTACAATAGATATTTGAATGAAATTGGTGATCATTTCTTGAGAAAAGCAAATGAAAGTGTGAAAATGTTTAATTGTGAAATAGCTCACAATAAGAAAGAGGCTGTTTTCATTCATACACCACTGTGGGATATACACGAAAGTAATGTGTCAGAAATAAGTATTATGATCAACAACAGCTTGATCACCGATAATGGGAGAGGCATATATCAATTTTCCAGGGATTTGAGAAGCTCAAATAATCTTTATCATTATATTCTGCAAGATAATTCAATTGAAAGAAATAATCTTGGAGGATTTGAAATAAACTTACCTTATGTGTGGCAATATAACGAAAATTTCACTCATTCTGTTTTCTTGAAAAATAACACATGGAGATTGAATAACTTGTTTGGAATGATTATTGATGGACATTATGCCTCTGTGAATATTACAAATAATATTTTCTCTGATAATAATTGTAAATCTGGATTGATTTCTATAGGGGGAATGGAAAAAACTATGAAAATAAATAAGAACCGAATTGAAAGGAATAACGGGAAATTTATGGTGCAATTTAAAGGTGACAGTCAAAGTGAGATATTAGGAGAAGTCAAAGCCATATTTTTACATAATGAAGTTAGATTCAACAAATATGTAACAATTTTCTCGAGAGGATCACATCAACTGATGTCTGAACCGACATACGTTGTAGGATTTGATGGTGTACAAAAAGTAAAAGTCAAACGAAATTTGTTTGCAAGTAACTCTCTTGATTATAATTTAGTAGCAGGTATATTAACAGCGAAAATCAATAACTACTTGGATGTTCAAGAAAACTATTGGGGATCTATTGATGATGCAGAAATTAGAAAATCAATATTTGATTTTGACGATTGGAATAATCATGCTGTTGCAAAATATCTGCCATTTTTGATAGAAGATTCAATTGGATCAAATATATCTCCTTCACACGATCAATCAAATTCTATTGATGTTGAATCATTGGGAGGAAGAATTACACAAAATTTGACATTACTCGTGAAAAACACTCCTTATATTATAAAATCAGATATAACTGTCATGCCTGATGCTACACTTACAATATATCCAGGTGTAGTGATGGAATTTATGCCGAATGTTGGAATTTTAGTTTTGGGTACATTAAGAGCTCAAGGTTTCAGAGGGAAGGAAATCATAATGAGACCATACACAAATGCAGGCAACACTGAAAGTAATCATATCGAAAAAAGACATGTTTCATCTCAATATTCTTTCAACAATAAACACCCATATCATAAACATAAGCGACAGTTGGAAAATCTTGTTGTACAAGATTCTATAAGATTATGCACAGAGAGAAATTGTTCTATAAATGAATATTTAATTAATAAAACGAATGAAGGATTTTTGGAATATTATAACCATACAACACTGCAGTGGATTCCTATGTGTGACAAAAGATTTACTGAGAGAAATGCTCAAGTGGTATGTCGGGAACTTGGATTTGATCCCATCAATGCATATTTTGATCATGATTATCGAATTGAATTCCATAGCAATTCTCTTTCTCGTATATGGTCATGGCCTGAACCATTACAGTGCAAAGGAACTGAAAGTCGCTATGAAGATTGTCCTGTACGGTTGAATGGTCAACTTTATGGACATAGACACGAATGTAAATGGGACTCAAAATTCGTATTTATTCATTGCGGTTCTAGAAATTTAGATAGCTCTCAAGAATATTGGGGTGGAATACGATTTGCTCATTCTGATTTTGAATATAATTTTTATGAACATAGAATTCATGATGTGAATACTCACGATACTGCAAAGTCAACTGAAAGTGTCATGGAATATGTTCATGTGATAGGAGCTGGAGTTTTGCATAATGAAAAATCACCTGCAATCCAAAGTATACTGAAAAGTCCAAAGATATCTTCTGTTAAAGTGACAAAATCTGCTTTCCATGGAATAAATCTCTTTTCTCCAAATGAAAACGTGAATTTGATGTTCAATGAAATAAAGGATTCATTAGGTGTAGGAACTAGTATTGTAACTCTAACTGGTGAAGGCAGAGAATCTGATGAGTCAAGTTTTACTCCTTTGAAGTCATTGAATTTGCCATATAATTTATTTTCTATAATTGATATCTGTGATAATACTAAAGAGATTACTATAGAAGAACGAGTACTTGTATATTATAAATATGACAATAATCCAGTGAACTGTGTTAAGATTTTCAACAGTATGTACAGAGTGAAACCTTTTGGCTTTAGATTTTTGCAATTTAACTTGTTTAATCATTCAGAAATATATGGAAAACACGATTCTATTACACTCTACGATGGAGATATTTATAATGTATCAGCACCTATAATTGCACATTTGGAAAATGGATCACCATTGGAGAAAAAATTGTTCAAAACAACTGGACCTAGTATTAGTATAAAAATGTTTACTAATGGAGCATCTTCAATTCATGGATTTATAGCAGAAATTGTTACTCTTCCTATTTCTGCAATCGGATTCAGTAAATATATACATTTTTTTAACTTTTGAAGTATGTATTTTATTATTTAAAAAATATAATAAAAAACTTTTTTTTATATAATATTTCCAGGTCGTGATATCCAACACAATATTTCGTTCAGTGTTTATGACAACAATAGACAAGGTGCCTTAAGTTATTATTCTGTCGGAGAAGTCAACCCTATCATAACAATGGATAAAAACCGTATCCTCAATAATTGTGAAAAATTATATGGAAATTTCTCTACTTGCCAAGCCAGCATCAGTTTAGATATTCAAAACACTCAAACAATTTTCTTCAGGGTGAGTTTTTTTTTATTTTAAATATATAAAATATTGATGTAGATTTCATTATTCAAATTAATTTTCAGAGTAATTTGATCCAAGGCAACGAGGGTGGATTATCAGTTAGAGCTGATTCCAGAGGTTCTGCAACATCTCTAAAAGGATGGATTCATAATAATCTATTCTATGCTAATCGTAATTTGCCGGCACTTAAAGTAGAAGGTCAGTTCATATTATGATTCACATTAAAAAATCTTAAAACTCTCAACATTTGTAATTTAACTATAATATTCATAATTTTTAGGTCGCCAATCTTCACCATATCAAGAAGTTATTATTTATAGAAATTATTTCACTCGCAATAAAACACCATTTAAAGATGTTATTGTTTTGAGACAAGTATTATCAAACTTTACTATGAATTATGTCCATTCGAATATCGGGCAACGTATTTTAGAAGTATCTGGTTTTGACAAAGTTCGTTTACCAATCTATCAAACAACTTCACATAATGGCTTTTACGAGTAAATTTCAATAATTATATTGGAAATCCAAAAAAGTAATTTTTAAAGCTAACATTGTTTTTTGTACTTTTTAGTAATTATGCATTGAATATTGAAGGAAGAGCTACTATTGTGGCTGGAACGGCTGGCCAGCATTATGTGCATAACATTTTCTTCAATCCAGATAATGATTATGAGATGATAACAGTGAATAAATCTTTGTAAGTTTCGAAAATTCAATTTACTAACTTATTTAGATTTGTAGAAACTAGTTGTATATAGATAAAAAGATTCATTTTGAAGTAAAGTATGTACATACATATATAGTGCTTTGAAAAAAAAATGTAGCTAAATATATTGGAATTTGTAGATTTTGAATTGAGTGATTGTATATTGAAATTTTAAATGAAGTATTTGATTTTCTAACTAGAAATTCCTGGATATTTCAATTAAAGATTTCCATATTTGAATATTCATAAAAATATGAATTAGCCTACTTCAGAACAGAATTAAACATCTATTCTTATATTTATCTTTTCTGCTAAAATGCTTCAAGTAACTAACAAAGTATTCAAATATATAAAACAAGTTAATAATAAGCTTGAAATAAATATCATTAACATTATACTATACAACTTATATTATTTATATATACATACATACATACATACATACATTCTGAAATTTATTATTATTATAATTAATAAGTAATATTACCGTTGCTTAAATTTATATAAGAATTTTCTAAATTCATTTGCATGTATCGCTTCCTGCATGTGCTCATGGAACCATAGATTCATTGACACTAATCCAAACACAATGAGGTATGCTATTTTTCAATACAATTTTGTGATTGTCAAAATAGATATGTAGTAGATTTGATATTCGGTGAAGGTTTTGTGTGACTAACTAATGTATGCAAATATTCATCTTTTAATAAAATTTACAGCAATTTGGATTATTGGAGAACTCGTATTGATGCTTCACATAATTATTGGGGATATAATGAAAGTTATGCAGTGAGCGGTCGTATAAAAGATCGATCTGACAATCCCGATCTCTTGGAAGTGGAATTTAAACCATTTCATTTAAATAACAAAACGATTCTTAATGGAAAATGTCCACCTAGTTGGGATTTGGTTGGAGATACTTGCTATATGTATGTCGGAGCACTAATGACCTATCAAGAAGCTCGAGAGTTTTGCATTGTAATTATTTTTTATTATTATGGATATAAATAATTTTAACTATTATGTAATATAACAAAAAAAATTGTTCTCACATTACAGTCTGACAATGCTTCGTTACCGTACATATCTAGCAATCACTTTTCATTATGGCAATTTCTGCGTGTTCAAAATCAAATGTATCAGTTTAATGACAAGGTTTGGGTTCAACATATTGATCACATAACTAAATGCACTGTTTTCACTTACCAGTCAATAGAAATTGATGATTGTTATCAACGAAATTCTTTCATTTGTGAAATAGGCAAGTGTCATATTGTACATTTTCATATCAGTATATTTCTACAAATTATTTTGAAATTTCATTATTGAATGGTTATATTTCAGATCCAAAAATATTAATTGATCCTTTATCTTGGACTGATGATACGGTTACGATCGCTGTTATTGGTGTACTAGGAGCTGCAATATTATTTATAGCTGCAGCTATTGCCTGCTGGTATTCAAAATCAAAGCACAGGTCATTGAACAAAAATATAATCATGTAATTGTAGTGTATCATGCTTTTCAATTATTTTTATCAAATAATTTATATTTGTAGACATGTACAAAGACTAGAGAGGCGTGACTCCATCAGAAGATCTTTGCATTCTGTAAGATCTTTTGCAAGTGTAAATGGTGGATTTTCCGATCTTAGTTATGGAAGACGGAAAGGCCCAGTGGTAATTTTATTATATTTTTCTTTTTCAAGAAAATATTTGCATTATAATATGAGCTAATTATTTCAAAATATTTTAGAGTACTCGTTCTACTGATACTTTAACTAAGAATTCTGATTACAAAAAAATGCTATCATCAACATACTCCATGGACTCTGTTGAAAAAAATCAATTTAATTCATCTATAGAAGATAATCAAAGTTATGATGTGTATGAAGCTCATAATCCAAATCCAGTGTCGGCAGCTCCAATGCAGCATTCTACTTTTAAGAAGGAATCACCGAAATATTCGTTACCTATTACAAATTCAATTCCCCTTTTTGATGTATCGTTCAAAAATGACGGATTTAAAGATTCAACTTTGCCAAGTCATAATCCATCAATGAATACCCTTCTTACTGAAGAGACTCCAATTATTCATCACAGAGAAGGAGATTTTAGTCAAGATACCACATTTAGAGATGACGAAACTATGACTCCTCATAGTGATTTACATTATTATAATTCAGATACACTTCCTTTAAGAGGGAACATAGGCAAATCAGATGATACTCTTAATATAAAGCAAGAGATAGATGATGATAACAAATTTTATAATCAATACGGAACTCCAATGTATGGTGAGCAACCAAAACTGTCTTTCTTGAAAGAGTTGAAACATAGAATACCTGAACCTCCTTCTGCTACTCAAACACAACCTACAAGTTTCGGTCAACGGAAAAATATAGCCGGTATTTATTTTAATTTGAATGATATTAAATATATTCTTAACATTTCAGTTTTTTATTAATATTACATTTTTCTCTAGGAGATAAATTTTATGAAGATAATTTGCCAAGTCCACCACTTCCTTCTCATTATGAATCAGTGCGCTCAAATAACAATCCAGTGCCTGTGCCTTTTAATGGAAACCATGGATATGCTCTCCCAGATCCTGTTAGTAAAATGCCTAAAAGTAGGTCTAAAAGTGAAGCATTGTTAGAAACGAACTTCGATGTTGATGATAATGAAGTGAATGGAAATATTCAACAACCGATCACGGAAGCTAGCCGTAGTAAAAGTCAGCCGTTAGAGACATCCATGTAAACTATTTTATAATACATGTGATTATTTGTGCCTTAGGAGTTGTTGCAATATTTTTTTATAAAAAATGTTTACAACAATCCCAAGCTTGGGATTGAAAAGCTACAAAGTCTACATAGACTGATATGAACTGAATAAATTTGCACAAACACGAATTGTTTATAGCTTTATTAATATTGACTGTTTTGTATTATAAAAATTGTTATTTTTTGTACATTTTTATAATTAATTTTAAGAAGAAAGTTTTTTGTATATAAGTACAGTTTATGAATAAATTATTACTTAAAAGATGCAATACGATAACCAAAATATATTCATCTTTGAAAATTCAAATTGATAGAATGAAATATTTACATATCAAATTTTTTCCATGTATGGTGCTTTTAAACAAAGCGTTTTAATAAATTTTTTTTCAATACCTTAGTATTAAATAATTTTGCATTTCATTATATATATTGTAAATATATATATTTTTTAGTTTAATTTTTGTTTAGATTTTATGTGATAGACTTTTTAAGAAATTATGTATTTTGTGTTTTCTAAAATAATAATTTAAGTGCTGTTCGAACCGTCCTGAATAATATAATTAAATTGTAGTTATTATGTATTATAATTATAAATATTTTTCTATTTTATTATAAACTATTATAGCTATTCTTATTGTAAATTTGAAAAATTTTAAGTTTTTTTTACCATACTACTTTATTTTCCATATTATAATATAAATGAACTGTCGTTATTATAAATTCAGTGTGTTATTTTGATAGGTCAATGAATGAATTTTGTTAATAAGTATTCTTCGACTGATGCACAAAAGAATAATATGAAAACAGATACCACGTTTTCGATGTTTGTGATCTCATAACGTGTTAGAGGTTTTGAATGATTTGTATGTGTTCAATTATGTAATAAATTAATTTCAATTTTATATTGCTGTTTTATTTTTGTTCATATTTATTTGATTTTAATAAGACAACACAAAAGGAAAAATCTATTTCTGATTTTTCATAATTAATTCACGTTTCAATAATATTTCTTATTACTAAATTTTATACATTACATTTTTTAAATTTTACAATTTCAATTAATTGTCAAAAATTCTCCCAACAACTGCGTTTTATATTTACAATGATTTCTATAATTGCACTGTAATTTATATTAATATATTTGGAGCTTCTTATTTATTAATTATTTTAATTTTAATTAATAATATTATATTTAGCATCATCTAGCTATTTAATATTTGAATGACTAAAAATTCTTGTGGAAAATGATTTGTTATATGTATATGTCAGACTAATGAATTTTAAGCATTTTTGATTCTCTACATTTTCAAATTGTTTGAATCATCTAAAATTTATTGAATTATGTATGGAATCGCTAAAGCTTCTCAACATTACACAATAATTTCTCAATACTTATTGGTTTTAAACTTAAAAATTATATAACATCTATCTTAAAGCTCAAACAATTTTTACTGCACTTACTTCAAACTAGAATCCATCTACATGACTTAACTTGAATCTGGACTACCAGCACTCGTCAACACTTTACCATTAATCATTCCAGTGCTACTACCAGATGTTAAACCATTTTCCAGCGGCTGATTACCAAACATACATCCCAAAGGACCAACATAGTAAGGGGCAAACAACGCAGAATAAGGTTGAGAGCCAGGATTGAAATAGTGAGCCGGAAACAAACCCTGTCTTTGAGCCATCTTCAACCGGGAAGTCAACTGCTTCTTCCACTTAGTGCGCCGATTCTGGAACCATGTCTTGATCTGAACTTCGGTCAGATTCAAAGCTTTCGAAAGTTCCATTCGTTTCGACACGCTCAAGTATTTATCGACTTTAAATTCTGTTTCTAACCTTTCCAATTGTTTAGCACTATAAGCTTGACGAGGTTTCCTGTCCAATCCAGGTTTACGCGATCTTCTTCCAGCTGGCTTAGGAGCTGAAAATATCATATATTATTATTAATTGATATCAATAATTAATGGCTCTCACTCTTTTGATCATTATTTAAACATTGATACTGACCATTTATATTAAACAGTCCGTATATATATTAAATGGTCAGTATCCATCATTAATATTTTCGACAGCACAGGCATGCGATAAATTTTCTCATTATTGTGAGTTTGTCACAATATTTTGATGAAGCCCGCTTTATTGGAACATTGCTAAATGTTACAGGCAAAGCGTTCAATTTCGCAAATATATAAATTTACTAATTAATATTATACATATTAATATTTACACGTACTTCAATTTTTAATTAATGCTCACAATACCATTATAGTTTCCGCCCTTAATTTAACTAGGTAAAGTCAGATTCACTAATATTACTATTACATATTTGTATAAATACCAAAAAAAATTTATAAAGACCACCTAATAAAATAATTCAGACTCGGAAAATATTTAAATACTATCCCGAAAAATATCTAAATACTAACCAAATATTTTGTTCCTATAAATAATTCATATTTAATTGTTAATAAACATTTTTAATAAATATGGTTTACATTCGGGATGTCAGATTTACCGTAATTTTCATTTACCGGTAGCCTGGAAATTCTTTTACTAATTATCGGTAAATTAAATTTTAAATTAAAACCGCGAAACCAAAAATACTTAAGAAAATACAAAAAAAGAAAAACAAAATTTTTCAAAAGAAAGTGTACATTTATAAAAACCAATTTAAAAAAAAAATATATCCCCAAACAAAAAACATCACTTTCCAAAAATATTTGAAACAGAAATCATTATTTTTCATTTACCGATAAACATAAAAAAATTACCGATAACTTACCGAACTGTTATTTGGATAATTCCCAACAACGACATCCCAACATTACATTTTCCATAAAAACAATCGATCACATCGAAAACCCATCAACAAACAAACACCCACCGAGCAGAAAGGAGACAGGACCTCAAAAGGACCCAGTTTGGGAAGTCGTTGGGAGCATTTGTCGCACGCTGTCGTTAATTTCACGCCTCGCATCGGCTCGAACCGTTTGCGCAAACAAGAGTTTGAGCGTCTAAACGGGTGGACAAACAGCTACAATGCGGCCACAAAACACCGCAAACACACGACAAAAATGTCGTCGACGAGCCATACAAATTGTGTACGTGCCCGGCTGTGGGGTGCGATAATAAATCGGGTGTAATTGGCGCGAATTGGCCAAGCAAACAACGCTCATTCACCTGTTTCTATTGCCAATTATGCGGACGCGCTGTCAATCATCTGCGTTGCTTGTGTTTCGTGTTGGATCAGATGGGGAATGTGTGAATTGGTCTGTGAAGATGTCGTTTGATTGATGGGTGATAACAGTGCTGGTTGTTGATGCGGTTTCGAAACGGTGCGCTAATTGTTCCAGATTCGGATTGTTAGATTTGTCAATTTGTAAAGTGGATAAGTTTTTTGTAGTTAATGATATTGTATCATTATAAAATATATGTAAAGTTTTGATGTAAGTTTAATGTTGTCAGATGTACTTATGTTAAGCGACGAATGATGAGATCAGTTAATGGATGTGATTGCGTATCTTCGATATGTGCAGGGTCGTAGAGAAAAGTTCCAGACACTGGGGAAAAAAAATTCGATTTTTTTTTTTTGTAAATGTTCAATATTTTTCACAAAAAATTGTAAACTTACAAAAGCCGACTTTTCCAAAAATAAAAAACAACAACATTTTTTAAAAGTATACGAAATGCAAAATTTTTCAAAATCGGTAACGAGTCCTCAAAAATGGGAATTTATCTCCTCTCTTCCTCCCTCAACGGCCCTGGATATGTGAAACCATTTAACATGAAATTGATTAAAGTGTGAAATTTTCTAAATTTTTGATTGTATAAATATATCAAAAATGCCTATTATAATTCTGTAAAGGATATTTATAAAAAATGCATATGTTAATATAAAACTATATTAATGAAACTTATATTATAATATTTTATAAATAGATATGAGGTGAATTTTTTGAATACGTGCGCTTTTTTTTACGTATTTCAAAATTTTCATTAGATATGAGATTCAATATTGACACTGTTAATTCGCGAATTGAATCTGAATTGCAAATTCAGCATCAACTTTGGTGTTTTGCAACTTTTCTCATAACAAAAATTATAATATATATGCGTTTATTTGCAAATCGATTATTTCTTAAGACAAACTCAAACTGCTAACGAAGCTAACACGTCTTTAAGTGTTTATTTATTTATTAGCGATAAACGTATGTCTAGTCGGAATTTACGGAAATTTGAGGTTACTTTTAAAAGGTCGTTAAAATAACGATGAAAACGGTGCGAAAAGCAACATTGTATACAAATATTTGGATTCGTTAATTTCCCTCGAGGAAAATTTCGTGTTTTATTACGTAAACTTGTAATGAATGCTTAGGAAAAAATACATTATTATTTAATTGTGATGAAAAGGAAAATTTTTCATGTATTTGAAGATGTGTCATATTTCGAAATACTTATGTGAAAAAGTTGCTAATACTAGCTAATGCCAAGTACACATTCTAAAAGTTGATATTTGAACATCGATTGAATAACATGAAAATACATATAATATTTTCGCTATTGATTCGCTTCAAGTTTAACATTATTTTTTTGCACATCTATCAATTTATCCAATCAACTATCTAAATCCAAGGCTAAACCCATTCTGTACTTTATATTAATCCATCAACAAGTAACCAAAATATCAATTACACAAAATTAAATTTAATAACGTAATATGAATCTATCAATATGATGACTATGAATTAAAAAATAACGATGATTCTCCATTAAACGAGCCGAAGCTTAAAAAAAACATCAAACGCGAATCCTTTCGAATCAACCGCAATTATTGTACACGCTTCTGTTTAAGGACACCCGAACCATGCAAACACCCACAGAAAAACTTACCCTAAAAAACTCAACCTTTTTTCACACAAATTACCATACGTTCACCGACTCGAGCGAGCAAACAAAGGCCAACTTTACGATCAGTCGTCAACCGCGCTCCAAACAAACGCCTTCGTAAAACAAACGGTCACTAAACGTCAGTAAAGTGTTTATGCGAAGCTAACTAGCTGTAATTTTAAACAATTATACCGTCTGATATCTGCTCGTGTTAGCGGTTTAACTTTAAACCGTGTTCTGGACGAGAGTGTTTGTCGAGTTCGACTCGAGTTTTCACACCTCGCCGATTTTCCAGGAAATACGTTTCACCGGTTGTCGATTTTACACTCGAGGGTGGACAGGTTTGCTTTTTGAATTCCTCTCGGTTCGGATGGGCGTTTTTTGAATGGTTCTGTTTGCTCTGATGGTGTTTGAGCTTTCGAATCTGTTTTGGGATCCGTGATTGAGGCGTCTTCTAATCCGAGGAGTTGGTAAAATGTCGAAGTTTGAAATATCTCTTATGAAGATTATTCAATAATCGTGCGATTGATTATGAATATTTTATGAAAAATATTTCAAATTTATCAATGATGTAATTTTTATGAAATTTGTTGCACATGTTTAAATATTCATGTATTTTATTTATGTCAAAAATATTTGTGGTAAGTACATATAAAGTTATCATTATGATATTTATTAATATTAATAATTATGCAAATAAATTCAATCTAAACATGTTTTTTTTTTACATTTGTGCATTTGAAATCAATAATTTTTCTCATTGAATGATCAAATATTTGCAAAAAGTATGCGAACACAAATTTATACAATTTATACGAAACACATTCTATAAATCCCAAAATTTCAAACAACACTATACTAATTTATAATTCATCATTCATTTTAAAAAAATATATATAACACATTAATAACATCACTATTGTGAGACATTACTTCAACATCAATTTCCAAACAATCAAATCACCACTTAAACCCACAATAAAAATCCATATATCAAATCACATAAACAACAATACCTCTCCCAAACACCATAAATTCATCAAAACCGCCCCTAAATTAAAAAGTGCGAACCGAACATAGTTAAAGCGAAACGAGCATCGCGTGATCGGGCGCATCTCGGGGTGCATTATGACGCCATTGTTCGGTTCGAGAGGCTCGATTTATCACCTGTGCATCCCCTAGACTAGAATATTGCACGTTTCTTTCCCCAGATATTGCCTAGGTATCCCTAGGTATTATCCGGGAGGTGTCCGCGTTAAGTGGGTTCCGTAATTGCATTTTGCAACTAGGTTCGCGGACGGTCACGCGATTTTGGTATTAGGTGCTTTTGATGGGGTTGGTGTGTGTTAAAAGTTGAATGGTGTTTATGGTATGATTTTGATGCATTTTGTAAAATTTATATTGGATTGTTTGGTACTTTGATGAGGTTGTTTATGAATTACGTAAGAAGCTGCGGTTGTATATTCGAGTTGGGATATGTAAAAGGTTGATTTGAATCTAGTTATGAGTTGTAAGATTTTGATCTGATATATTTTTTAATGATATCTTATAAATAATCATAAAAAAATGTATTTCGAATAGTGTATGTCAAAATATGCGGAAATTGTTTTGTATTCCATGATTTTTTTTAATGGACCTTCAGTTTTTTTTAGTGGAAAAAAAACGAGTTTGCTACTTTTACTTTTATAAAAAAAAAATTATAAACAGGAAGGTTAATAAATTTTTAAACATTTAGAAACTAGAATGTTATAGTATTTTTTATCATCATTATAAAATGATCATTTTGAATTACTAAAAACAAATTGAAAATTATAAAAGAATGCGTACCCTGCAATCCGATTAGTTGGGGCGGAGGTTTTCCGGAAGCTCCAAACCAATTTCCGTAAAATAACGAAGTCGTAGATCCAGCTCCGGGAATCAACGGGGTTTGGTTAAGTCTGGGTATTCCTTGAAATCCTCGAGATGCGTGAAACTGGTCGATTTCAGACGATGTAATTGACGCGTTCAGTCGATTTGTATGCAAAATGTCCAAAATGGACGCTGGCGTCGCGGCGCCGGGAAACGGCCCTTGGGGGCTGATAAAGGACGCTGTTTCATACGAAGGCAATTGTAAAGGAAGTCCTAAAAATATTAAATAATTAGATTAGATCTCGTATACATCAATTTACAGTAAAAAAATATTTAAATCATTACCTGCAATTGACAATCGATCCGACGCATCAACACTGTTTTTATCATCATCTAACCTCAAACACTTAACCGATCTCGATGGCGATGAACGTCCATCATATTTCGAAGGCGACTTTTCCCGATTTTTACCAATCCCCAAAATATTATCAATCGAAAACTTTTTACATTGAAACGTCGTCACTTCAACATCACTTTCCGCTTCCGCATCCCTACGATCTCTGAACTCCTCAACCGAAGAAACCCTATCGTGACGATCACTCACAATATCAATACTATTATTATCATCATAATCAGAATCTTCATAATTTTCATAATCATCCCTGTTCGACGACGGACTAGCCGAACCGTCCGAATACGCCATCACAAGTAAATCAATTAAATTTTATATCATTATATTTTATCAATGAATATTTTTGTTATCGAAAGAACATAATTGATTCAGTTAAATTTGTTTTATTTAAAAAAAAAATATTGTTTTTTTTGGATTAATAATATTTAAATTATTTTTATGGGTTAGTTATATATTTTTTTAATCAGTTGAATTGTTTGAAAAGTTTCAATAAAATCTAATAATTTTTAAACATCAAAATCATAAAAATTCTTCAAATAACACAGCACAAAATTCAATATTATATTTTCTGCATCAATATAATAATATTATTCACACACTGCTATCACTCAATTTCAAATATTTAATTTTCTTAACAATAAAACGTGGCACGCTCCTTAGGGAGATTGACGTCGTAACTGTTGAGAGTGTTGTGTCGCATTGGAGGGACGCCCTCTCGTTGGCCAAGAGCCGCCCTCCAGTTCCGGAGGGCGGGTCCAAAACACGAAGATGAGCCTCCCACCCGATTTTCCTCGTTGGGTCCGCCTTTCTTGAGGTTCATTATCGTCTCTGTGCGATATGGTAGAAGTGCGACTTAAAGGAAAATTATCAAATAACTAATTTTTTAATTTTATATGTGTGAAAATTGTTTGGAAATTTATGTGAAATTGATGGAAATTGATTCTGGAATTAATTTAAAAAAAAATTATTGCATACAAAAATGCAATAAATTAAAAAAAATTATAATTGTAAAAGAAAATATTAATCATCAAATCGTTTTATCAAATACCTACAGAATTTGAATTAATTTCGATTTTCATAATATATTTATTAGAATAGTTTAATTGATTGAATAATAAATTGAATGATTTAAATCGATGATGATCGTTGCTAAATGGATAAATCTCTTGAAATGATTATTATTATATTATTGTATTAATTGTTTTCAATGAAGCTCTTATATGATAACTATAAGTAATGATAGAATAAATATCTCTCAAGTTCATATTTAATACTAAATATTATTATATTTAAATTATTATGAAAATTATATTTTTCGTAAGAAAATTTATCATTCTCTTTTTAGAAACATAAGTTCATGAATTTAAATTGGTTTTGTTTGAACATGACATTGATTATTAAAAATAACGATTATCTTTATTCCAAAATAACTATATATTATGCATAATATAATATAAAGCAAATTTAATTTGAAATATTACGGTTATTCAATTCAACACATATCATACTATATAAAAATATATAAAATGGAATTTATTATATTATAAAGAAAATTTTGAACAAAATAAAAATTCCAACAACAATTTATAACCATTTTCATCTTATTTATGAAAAATTACAACGATAAAATGAAAGTTAATGGAAAATATGAGAATATTTTCACGCACATTTTATCTGGTGTTGAATGGCCGTTTAACACCGTACAATAGTCACGCGCGTTTCTCTCTCGCGAAAATTCGCGTGCCACCTACATAATGGGATTTTACGGATTTAATAATTCTTAACTGAACACAAAGGCCAACAAAATACGGTTTATATTCTCTATTATGATGAGTTTGGAACGCAAGTACCCTTAAGCAAAATTACAACCGGATATTTCAGCATAAAGTGCGTAAAATTTGAAAAAATCGTACGAATTTTTATTGTAATGCAATAAAATTTATTTATGATTGAATGTGATTGAATTAAATTAGTATTCTAATCTATTAATAGTTTAAGTAATGAATAAATAAAGTATTATGTTTCTATTATTCCATAATGCGTCATGTTTATATTAAATATCGATTGTAAATTGATAACAAGAACTAATGTTGATCTTTCTCATTATACAAATTTACCCTTCATCTTTTCAAAGAATGCATATGCACAGTGTGTTTACTGACAGCTGTATTTGAAATGTCACACGAAAATCTGAAGCTTCCTCGTGTTGTGACGACATTAAACAATTTTAGACACACTGAAAATCAAACAATTCGTATATATCTGTTCAGGCACTAATCTGTTAAAAAGTCACGAGGACTCGCTCCTAAAAAAAAATTACATAACATTACAAAAATCCAATTCGACACATTACATAACAAACAAAAACACCCACAATACGAAAATCGAATTTCACGATAATTTCAACGGTTTTAGAGACGACATTTCCGATCTAACAATAGTCGGCTCGATTAAGTTCAATTATTTTGCGGTGCCGCTTTCGAAAAAAGCCCCATTGTGTGTGTCGGCCCTTTGCAAATAATGGAACAAAGGGCCGCCCTCCATTACCGCCGCTTCGGCCGGTAAACAAGAGTATATATTAATTTATTCATTTTAAAAGGGCGGCTCGTGACGGATCGAGCTCAGTTCGCGACATTAAAAGGGTCTCATTTGTTGTATGGTGGTTTGAGGATTTGTGTGGTTTTTTGAAGTGCGCGGTTCGACTTGCGCGGATATGCTTTTGAAATAAGTCTGATTGTAAAAACTTTTAAAGTTGGATAAAATTGAATTTAAAAAAAGGATGTATTCATGAATTTGATAATATATGTAAAATGGTATTTTGAATTTAAAATTTACTTTAATTGAATATTATTATTAAAAGACTTAAAAGTTGAAAAGAAAACAAAGTATTATCTCGTACTAAAGAATATATCAGTTTTTTATCATTTTTTTTTCA
Organism: Hydropsyche tenuis; assembly: GCA_009617725.1. NCBI lineage: Eukaryota > Metazoa > Arthropoda > Insecta > Trichoptera > Hydropsychidae > Hydropsyche > Hydropsyche tenuis. Next base: position 2,046,971 of record VTON01000036.1, read on the forward strand.
CGGAAAATATAAAATTTATAAATTTAAAATTTTCATGAAATATTGCAGCTGTATAAATTTGAACGTTAGTGTCTTTCAGTGATATTCAATGATAATTCTGAGAAAATAAATTAAATAAAGCGGAAGCGACACTCCAATGTCTCTTTTTATTATATACAATTAATAATTTTTGTTTATGAATCGTTTTTGATTAAACGATTTCACTCAACTGAATACCGAAATATAAATCCATTTTTCATTCTTATTTTTTGACCCATATATAGCAAGATCATATTTTCGAAGTATTCGCATCAAAATTTCACACCAAATCCCGAGCGAATATAAAAAACATGTTGAAAACTAACAATATTATACATATTATTATAAATTCCTAAATATGATTTTATTACGCACATGATATATAAAATAACTAGAATATATCGCAAAACGGGAAAATCTCTGCAATTTGTATAATGTATAAGCACAATAACCCGATTTGCGGTTATTTGTGGTGTTCTCACCTGAGTTAACCACCCAACACCCCATAACCACTTTGCGGTGAGTTAAAAACATTTCAACCAGCATTAAGTGCCCCTTTATAGATAGGATGAGTACACGAAGCTTTCTGAAAATATTTTATTATTATAAAAACAAGAAAATCCATAAAAATTTACGTCATTAAAAATTTTCCAATATATTACATGGACAAAATATAACATTTCAAATAGCTTAGGATTAGCGATATAAATTTAATATTTTTTTATTAATTCAATAACTTATTACGTACATATTATGCTATTATTTTTGATAAATTTATTTTGGAAAATGTATTAAATAAATAAAATTTCCAAGTCGTTCAATAGCAGCACTTGCTCATCCACATCTAACCACATCTGATTCAATTTAATACAGCGTTATGATTTATCATTAGCTGCCAAGGTGTTAGGGAGGTTGTGTTTCTGTGTTCGTCGAGATGAGAAGAAAAGGAAGCCTTATACGGAAAAATATTTGGAGGTTTTTTGGTGGTGTGAAGGAAAGGGACACGGGATGGGGCGAGAAAACGGGAGAGAAAAGAGCGGAAAACTCACCGGAAAAACGACGGTGAAAAACACTTGAAAGAGCGGTTAAGAAACACTTTCGCAAAAAAAAGTAACCCCGTAGATCAGTGGTGCAAGATTTATATATTATCTAACCTAAACGAGCGAATTTTCCGATTTTTTTTTAACAAAAATGTGAATTGGTATCATATTTATATTTTTTTCAATTCTGTATTATTATACAAAAATATTTACCAAACGAATTCGTTTCACAAATTTAATTTCTGTTTATAAATATAATGACCATACAAAAAATATTTTATTAATTTGATTTTATTCAATTTGATATCGTATTGTATAAGTGCGTGATCATCTAGCCATCCAGGAAAAATAATGCGATAATACGTAATAATTTTGGTTTAATGCGAAATAGTGTTAACGATCAAAGGTGTGTTATGGATAATGCGATATTAGGTTGCCGAGAGTCAGGATACGTTGGGGTGAAGACATATGCCCAAGACAGGAATACTCCCACGGTGTTATAGAAAGGAGGTAAAAGCGTTTTACTTGCTTTAGCGGTTGACGTAAATAACATAAAATATATAAACCATATTTTTACCGCATAGTAAACCTTATTATACGAGCACAATGTGTATCGGAGATGGACGCTTCCATTGTGGATGCTTTACGCATCAATATAACAGGTTTTAAATTTTTTATATAATATCTATTTAATTTTCAATATTAAAATCGTAAGGATTGTGCATGAATATAAGTTGATTGTTAACATATAATTTTTTGTCATTACAGTGTATTGAGCATTAATTAATTTGTTTATTTTAATTTTTTATATTTTAGATACTATATTATTTGTTTTGCTCATATAATTTTTATGAATTTATAATTTTTTGAATGAAAATTAAAGAAAATGGTGTCAAAAACGTGGGCGGTACTTAAACGATGCGCTCTTTTCTGATTGGGCCAAGTACATTTTCATTCTCGCTAACTCCGCCCTCTTTCACATTTTCCTTTACATTCAATTGAAGATTTTCAAAATAATCATGCATATTTTTCAATACCATGATTTTTTCAACTCAAATAATAGATCTGCAAACAAAAAAAGCTTGCATCTTCACATCCAATCACAACTTACATCAAAAAAACAAATCAAAATCAAATAAAACATGAATTTGTACTACGAAAATCATTCATTCTATCGTTTATTCAAATTGAAAGATAATTTGCGAACAAAAACGATAATTCTCCTGTTTTATCCGACGTTCAAGAGATCGGACATTGTACATACATCAATTGGGGCCGTTCGTTTTGACAGTGCGAAGTAACACGTAATGGAACCGAAACACGCTCGGAAGGCTTTTAACGCAATTCGCCGCCATCACAATGGGTCTAAGTGCCCTCCAAATATTCGATATGGTAAGAGCTTTAGGTCCTCGAAAAAGATATTTTACTGTGGGATGCATGCCCTGAGAAAAGGTGGGTTTTCTATAAATATTTCGTAAGGGTTTTTCATGTCGGGATGGATGGTTATATTGGGGTGAATTAGTTTTTGATGGGTTATTTGTGTGTTATGAAGATTTTTGTATATTTATGTAGAAAATGCGGTTTTTATATATTATATACATATATATATTTTTTTTAATATTGAAAATGATGAATAATTATTATAAAAGATTATTTATTTCAATTTTGACATTTTCGTTGAAGTGACGATTATTGTTTTTGATTTATCAATTTTTCATAATAGGTAAAAATTTTATTAACGCTTATTTTATCTTGAACAATATCTATTGGAAAATTTTAGAAATTTTATACCTTATCTCTTGGAACAAATTTGTTGGTAAAGTAGGAAGCTGTTTTTGTGAAGGTGAAAATAAATTTATATACAACCTGAAAATAGAAGATAATGAAAAGTTTTTGATGTGTTTCTAAAGAGATCGTTATTACAAATCATTATAATAATACAAAAAATATATTTTTCATTTAATCACAATCACGAACCTTAATTAATATTATAATTTATAAAATTATATTAACTGAATAATATTTTTTTATCCCAATTAAAATTTTACACTCTCAAATAAAATATGAACTTTGCACTGACATAACACGAAAAAAATCATAACAAAAAAATAATTTTACAATATACATACATATATTAGTCAATACTAAAAAATCAATTTACATTAACCTAAATTTTAACACTAATTACACACAACTAACAAATGACGCCATACAGTTCTCGAAACTACACCAACGATTAACCCTTCCTTCGCCATCAGCAAACATACACGTCCAAGATCTGTCAACCCATTCACAGACGACACGTTCGAATAAATAAATCAATTAAGCGAACCATTTAACCGTTTCCTTCGCCATTTTTACAGAGAGAGCCGCCAGATTAAGTATGCGTGCACCGCAGTGCATTATGCAAGCCTCACCTTTGTGTTTGTTTGACTTACGACTGCAATTTTATCACTTTTTCGACGGCGAGTGAGAGTTCATTCGAAGAACATCGTGTATGGGAATCGTTCATTGTTGACAGAGGAAAAGGCTGTCGGAAAATCGCTTTTAATCTTTTCGTACATCAGTCACATTTCATTCGACGGCGTGAAATCATCAATAGGCAAATTGTTGTATATTATAATTGTGTGGTTGTTTTAAATGTCAATGATCTTTGGTTCGATACGAAGTAATCAGCGCGAAAAATGGGTTCGTTCGACACGTCAATATGTAAAACTTTTTGAAAAGTGCATGATCATTATGTTCCGAATATAATGTATTGATAACAGATTGGAATGTTATCCGATTGGCAATAGAATTTTTATTATTCACGTGTGTGCTTATGCGGAATAAGGTTACAAGAAAGCGGTACACTTTTCTATAACATAATGCATTCAAAGGGCTGTTGTGAATGTTATGATTATGCAATTTCATTTCTTATGGTAAATTCTGAAAATTAACATTGAATTGTATGACCGCATAGTTGTGTACACACCTTGTATGACGAATATGTTTTTAGTAATAAAAAAAAAAATGAACTGAATTTTACAGAAGAAGGTCGGGTCGGTTGAGCAAAAACCATTTCGAGAGCATTGTATTCAAATTTTGTCTTGTTTTTATTTTCATCTGTCAAGGATGAACGTTGTTTGATTTATTAAAAATAATTTTGGACTTTTCATTACATTGTGCGTTAAGTATTCACATCACGCGAAAAATTCATCAGTTTTGTATATTGTGTATTTAAAGTTATTTGATTTCAAGAACTCAAGTACGCTTACATACTTAACATATATTGTAAAACATTTAATTGAAATATTTCGATATCAATTGAATGGAAACGTATCTAACAATACAATGCTCGAAACTACAGCCATTCAATTTTTAAATTAATATTCTTTCAAATGGATTATGTTAATTGTGCAATCGAAATTAAATACAACCTACTAATAATATAAGTATGTATGTAGTACAAAATTTCATTTTCATTTGTATTCACAATACAATCGGGTCGTCCGAAGCGCATACAAATGACCTATTGTTAGAAAATTTGTATAAATTGAAACCGCATTAGAATAATTACATTGTAATCAAAGCTTATATGATCATAAATCTTATCGAAATTGATTATTTGTTTCAAATTTCACCAGTCAATAAAAAAGATTTTAGTTTTTTTTTTAACAAAGGAACAATCAAATTATTGATATTCCAAACATAAAATTAACATCGCCATAAATTATAAGCTATATCTGTATAAAATTCACATAAAAAATATAAAAAGCTAATTTTTTGCATGCACGATAACGACATTTTTTTTCAATATATATTGATTATTCAATATACAATTAATCAAATTCGATGTAAACTTATAAAAGACACAGTTTGAATATCAAACATAGCTCTTCATGAATATTTAAAATTATGTTATAACATAAAATTTTAAATTCGCAACATTATAATATATTCATGTTACCACCATAATAATTTTCCAACATTTTAATTAACATTCAATCCTCAACACCTAATAAAGAGCACTTGACCGGGCGCCACCGTTCTTCCGAAACGTCCAATTAATTCAGCCTTACGACAATACCCATCCAAAATCAAGCCGAAAGCTTTCACCGAAGACCATATAGCACACACATCGACTTGGGACCCCCCTGCAAAAGAGTTTAGAGTTGTGTAAGCTCCATTCTTGGTGTCGACGAGCCGAACTCTTGTCTCACGGTTAGTTCTGTTCCGGAGCTTAGGCTGCTCGCACGGCTATTAGACACTTGTTAATTAAATAAATTTATCAAAATCCTGATTTGACAATATTGTGGATATATCAGAGAGTTGTCTCTCCTCGGATTTTGGAACCTACTCGGTTTTTGTCGTGGGATTCCTGTGGTGTTGGAGGCTGGAAGTTCGGGATTTGCCGGTCCTCTGCGTCCGGCTTGTTGGATTTTTGGTGGGATGATCGATAGTTCAGGTATTTTTATTATGATTGGATGTGTAGATAGGTGTAATTGATTTTCTGTTGTTAATTGAAACGATCAATCGTCGGGTCGCGTGTTTCTTTAGAAATTTTGGTTGTGTATTTTTAGTGTGCGTTTCGAAATTTTTCAATTTGAAGACGAAGGTTTTTTTTCGTAAATGTGATGTTTCTACAGTGAATATAAATCGTTTGTTTAGGTGTGTTTAAATTGTTTAGTCGATTTGTGAAATCTGATCAAATTTTAATTTGAATTATATATAATTACGTGCGTTCTGTAAAAGCACTTAAATAATAGTGATATAAACAAAATTTACACTTGAAACAATTAAGATGATTCATACATGACCAACTTATCGTACCGCAATCAACGCAATTCAACGAATTTCACTCGAAAATCCTTCAGCGCGAAAATTTTTACGAAAGTCTATGTACATTTTATAGCATTCATTATAAATTCTGAAGCGTCAACCGGCAAATATTATCGCGCAAATTATCATCAAATTTGAATCTGAATGTTCATTTTCCCCAACAGCGACAACATTGCGTAAAAAACAGCCACATAGAGAAAATCGCAAAATCCCAACTGAACATTACGACCGTTTACGTAACAACCAATCAACCAACTTCAATACCTGACCTATCCCTTGTCAGAGCCGTCGTACAATCCAACATTGGACGTAACCGAATACACACAAAAATGGCCATCATTGATAATAGTAATGGGCGTGTGTGGTACAAAAGTGCGTATGAGTTTCAAAAATTGCGCAATTCGAAAGAGAGACCGGTCAGTCGTACGAATAAGTGGCCCGCTTCTAATACTCCAGATCTTATCCGAGACGTACAATACTAGAACTTTCATATCAAGTTCACAACGGTTCGAACCGAGCGAAATTTATTATGGTGTCGTAACCGCCCACTTTTCTCATTTTCATAGGCTTTGGAAAACTTTCGAACGGCGAGGAAATTTTTAAAGGCAATTTTTGGGTCATCTTCGTGTCCGCGAGTCGGAAAATTTCATAATGTTCGTACGTTTGTTCGATAGAATTCTATAAATATGATATTCGTAGTTTTCCATAATATTGTAGAAACTAACAATTTTAAGACTATTAAATTTCAAACAGTTATATCAAATTGATGTTTGATTTTCATTTATATTATCAAAGCTTTCATTTAAAAAAAAAACTCCTATAATAATATCTTGAATTTCCAACTAATATATTAATACAAATAAATATGATATAATTTAGGGATTGCAAGACTACTTCATTCCATAATATTGTATATTATATTTGATAATACTGAAGTTTAATTATCAGTTAAATTAATTATACTGTTGGTAACTTCGGTAATAAAACTTTCGGCATAGAACAAATACACCTAGTAGAATATTATCTTAATATTACAATTCAAATTAGAATCGTAAAAACTTTTACTTTAATTTACAAATAAATTATCTTAAAAATAAAATCGTTGCATTCATATTAAAAAGTGACATTCTAAAACAATGTATTATTTTCTTTTAATGTTCAGGAAACGCGTTAATTGTACATATGATTTAATTTGTAACAATGAGAAATGTTTTACCCGCTATTTATAATAATTAATTTATGCGTAATGCGAAAAGCAGGTCAACTCTCACTCGCACACCGATCATAAACGATCATAGACAATTATTTTCTATGTGAAATAATTCATATCAATTATGAGTGCCATTCGTCAATGAATCGTGGGAAGCTGTGTGCTGCATTCAATGATGATTATTTAATATGGAGATTAATTTAATTTGTGATCATTTCGATTTTAAATCGTCTAATGAAATGTCATTATCAGTAGCGAGAGAATCGTTGTATATTCATAATCCATGGAAAAAAAATTGTCGAGGGATTCAAAGAATTCTTTTCATTTTGAAAAAATATGGGTTTCTCACATTTAACATGAAAGTAAAAGCGTTGCAGAAATAGTGATCATCAAATATTAAAAATTAACTATTACAATGCAAAATCACGTGTAATAGTTTTATTTTAGTATCCATAACTTTTTGTATGCACTTTATTTGAGAACTTTCTTTTTCCATTGAAGATCATCACATAAAATATATATATGTATATAATAATTTTCATGCATAAGAGTTAATAGTTTCTTTAATATAATATTGTTTTGTAAATATATACTGTATTTTATATTATTTCCGATATGAAATAAATAAAAGTATCATATTCAATTATCTAAAAATATTGAAAGCATCATTTCTGTATTATTTAGCATTGATTCAAGTATTTTCCAAAATAAAAAATCTATTCATGTAAATTTTAACGTCATTCAGTCAACTCAAAAGATCAATAAAGATCGACACGTCGCTGATAAAATATCTAGTATGGTTTTGGGCCAGGGATGGCAAATAAAACATGATTGCACGTCTCGATAAGCCGAAATAAACTTTAAAAATATTTGCATGAAAACACTTATAAAAAAAACCTCACGTCGTTTCGAAACCTTCAAGCAAAGGTCATTTGGAATTTCTATGTAAAGTTTCAATTTAAAATTTTTACATATATTTATTTAAAAAAATATCAAATGTCACATATTTACCATCACTGACATGGACCATCTAAAGCGGAAACGTTTCCGAAACAAAGTTTCCATTCAAGTACATTATGCGTCTCCGCAGATAAAACATCAATAAAAATTTAAACATCTCCTAACTTCGGCTATTGCCGTCTCAACAGAAAGTTCCTCGAAACAAAACGTGTCCATTAATCAAAAGCAAACAATACGAATTAAAATATATTCAAACTCACATATACAATATAGGAAGAACCGCCAAAAAAGGTCGCATTCATTAAAACTTGACACGAATAAACAGTACGAGGTTGAAAAACACGCTTCATCCTTCATACATTTCCCAAAGGAAACACAACTTTATAACAGGAAAAACCCGATTTATCACACACGCCCATAACGTTCAACATCCAAAAAATCTTGAACATCTCTGACGCATCTTCCGAGCGGAAATTTCTTAAAGTTTCCTTATAAATTGTGCGTCGTTTTCGTATTGGGCCCTAAGGGCACGCGTGAGGTCAAAACGTGGACGCCCGCTGATATAATATTTTTCTCCGACGGCGCGTTCACCTTAATTGACGCTATCTCCGACGTCGTCTAACGAGAGAGCCTCTTTTTTGCGGCCGTCGACGGCCGATTAATTTGAATATCGGCGGCAAAAAAGAACGATTCGTATCCGCCGATGATCACGAGGATATGTCCGTCTTTTCCGGTTCGTATCGATCGCGGTTGCGAATCGTGATAGAGCGTTGCGGTTAGGATGTTGCGTGCGAGAATTGCGGTGTGTTGTTTATTGGATGTTATTTGTGTTAATTAACGTTCTGTTTGATGGTTTGCCATAAAATTTAAGTTTGATGAATATTTTTGAAAGTCTTTTTAGTGTTTCACGTGTGCGTTTGCTGTAAATTGTCGACTTGTTGCCGTTTCGATCGCTTCGCTTGGGTCGTGGTTTTTAATGGTTTGGTATTGATTTTCGTTTGTGTGTTCCTTTTTGTCGTTGTTTTTAATGGTTATTACGAATATAAAATGGGAATGGTTAGATATACGACGGATAGATGGAATATATCGGATGAGAGTTGCTCAAGATTGTACAGAGTGATGGAAGATGTGGAGATGTTTTAATATTGCAGCAGATGGTGAATGATTGATGAAATTATAATTTTTCTAGGTTATGTTTGATATTTTTATTAATAGCATGTTTGAAATCTTTCAATGATTTTAAAAAATATTAATAATTACTGGATTGATTAAAAATATCTTGATATTAAGAAAAAAAAATTTGCACACTTATAATTCATTCACGGTGCAATGGGAATATGTTATTTCAGTATGAGAATTTGTCACTTATATAATTATATACGTTTTATTAGTTAATACATCATTTTCAGATTTTATGCACAAATATTACATAATATTTATTACCTGAGAAAAGTATCAATTACCGAATATTATAATATTAAGCAATATTCAATCTCAATTTATTTTTAAATTACACAACATATTATCGCGAATCCGCAATAGTGGTATTTGGTATGGCAAAATTTATGATTATTATTTTTATATCTCGAGACCGAAAGTTCATAAATATTATATTTATCAAATAAGTTGCCCCGAATTTTGTGTCACACGTTGCCCAATACAAATATGAATCACGCTAAGAAATCACAAAAGTGGATTTTCCGTTGTTTCGTTACCGATATTTTCCATTCGAACACATCCGTTGGTGAATCACACGTCGATAATAAAAAGCGAAAACGAAACGGTACAACAGGTTCTAGAAGCTAAACTTCGATCATTTCACATATTCAACAGCCACCTGATTGAATAATAAACAATTTTATTACTCTACAGAAGTATCGGATATGATAAAATCGCAATAGTTACGAGCGATTTATTATATCGACAAAAGCAAATAGAACCGAAAAAAAAATCGCTAATTTTCGACGAGACGAGATCCGACAACGAAGCAGTTTGTGCACTTTTCAATATCCTTGATAGACTTTTAGCAAAATTTCGCAATAAGTCTGTAAATCTCAGCTATTCAGGTTACGAGGATATTGTGCGTCTAAATCAAGCTTTTACACGCAATACATGTAACAAGTGTATGGCGTTGAGTAACGTCGACAATCGATATGCATCGTTATTGCTTTCGATTCCCATCCATTTTTTAAATGGGGACATTAAGGCTATGGTTATTTATTCCAATGTCCGATGCTTGTGTTCTTTTCAACATAAAATTTATTGTAATGGTGGTCTTATCCGATGCTCGTGTTGTAGTGATTTTCGATTAGGTACTATGACTTGTATGTTTAATGTATTTGAAATACGGTGCATTTTTCTTACTAGATGCATCTGTTGCTTTCATTCGATCGGTATCTGACGTTGTGAAATAGTGAGATATGCTTTTAAGTTTTTTTAATATTTTTTTGTCCGATTGCATAGTGATATTTGAAAACTTCTTCGTTTGGATGTTTATTGTTTTCTTTTTCATTTCGGTGCCGGTGATCTTAAAAATAACAAAGGTGAAGCCGTTTATTTGTCTGAAGAAGTGTTTTTATCTTGTCAATATTTAATATAAACTTAAATGCATTTTAAAGGATGTTTGACAGGATTTAACACATTTTCGAATAAACGTAAAATTTGCGAAATAAATACTTAAATCGTTTATACAAGTTTTCGAAGGTTCAAAAGGACAATGCATATTGTTTAAGTACTGTCAAGATGATTTGTTGAAATTTGAAAGTCAAATCTTCTCACGTGAAAAGGTTTTTGTTATACCATAAAATATTTATTGTTCATTTCGTTACACTTGCACGTCCTGACCTTCATAATAATAGCATTACGAAAGGATAAATTATATTATGATGCTGCATTGCATAATATGAATTTCTCTAAAGTTGGCGTTGGAGGTTGACCCAGTATCCAAGATTTTATGGAACGTTTGCGATATTGTTATAAAAATTTGCAGCAACCGGTTAAGGAGTGCGACACGGATTTTCCAAAACCAGTAAAACCGTCATGTTTCTAAGGCTTGAATTGCGTCAATTTCGATATACCGACTATTGCATTCGATTCCAAGTAATAGGTCATCACGACGACCGCCTTTCTTTAAGATAAAAGCCTTAAAAACGTGAGGCATCATATGAAGAATCGTGTACCAACAATTCCGATATGTTATTGTAACGCGATACTTTTCTATTCGAATGAAAATGCATCTAAGCTCAGTATGTAACGTGTCGCATCTATGAATTACCGGATGCATTGCATAATAAAATGATTTAATGCCAAGCGAGTTAACACTGCTACGGTTGTTCGTACACTTTGCCATAAACGACTCGACTTTCTCTGTTTTTATTTAAAAGAAAAAAAAACTAGTTAAAAGACTTCCATCGCCGTTTGCATCGGGAAGTTTCTAAATATTTACTATAAGCAATAATAAATAACAAAAGTCATCTCGAGGCGAGGTCAATAACGAAACGCTCTCTACGAATTACGCTTTTGTTCGGATCGTGTAAATGGGAGAAATAAATGAAATTCGTGTTTATTTTGAGGCATACGCATTTCCGTTTACTTCGTTTGTTTGCACTTTCAGAAGTTCGATTTTGTCTCGTCATAACTGCTTCTGTGGGTCTCGATTGCACAAATGTGAAGACGCGTCAAGTTTCGGTTAAGCACTCACTTCATGACATTTGTGAACAGTAAAAGAGATAAAAGTGGTACTTGAAATTGGCTTATTGGAATATTTATTGAAAAAATATGTATATCCGTCACCGTTTGAATGTTATATGATTGCATTTCAAATTAATTCTCACGGTTTTCATAACATATCAAGTTTTGAAATATTAAAATTGAGGTCGATCGTACACGTTCTTTTACCTTTGAACTTGTATAATTGCTATTGAATCGTAAACATACTTATTTTGAAATGGCTAGAAAATTTGCATGATCATATACATCTTTTTTATAGTGAAAATAATTTTCTTAAATTATCAATTTGTGTCGTTATAAAGTGAAAATTTCCAACCATAAAAAGTCATATATCCCACATAAAAAGCATAATCGTCGATTTCGCGTACAACAGTAGCTAATTGAAACGAGCAAATCCGCAGGTGAATAGACCACTTTTCGCTTCCAAAGTTTGTTTCTAAACCCCATTGACTACAATGTGTGATTTATTATCAAAGTGGTTTGACGTGCCGATAATCCGGTCGTTAGCTAGTATATGCTAATAAAACTCTTCGTCGATTGTTCGCGCTCAAGAGTTTATATAAGCGATTCATTCATCTTTGAATACCACCTGATTGAATTATCCAAATTGAAACGCTTATTGCTTCACCCATCGGTTCTGTATATTATGTATCGATGATTTTCTCGACATTGGATGACCTGAACATCGGACAATTCGGTGAATTCGGCCGACAATCGAATACCAGTTTCTCTATCATAATCAATCGTAGTGGTAAAGACGTAGCTAACCCTACTTGGTAAGTTCAGGTTCGGTCCCCGTTATAATACTTTCACTCGTACGTTGTTTTGTCGATACGGCAACAAACGAATATCGAATATTGATGGCTCTTCACCTGAAATGCATTCCGATTAGTCTTGCGCAATTGACGGTCGGAAAATATGCATGGCGTGTCCTGTGAAAAAAAAGAAGAATTTGCCAAATTGTGCGAAATCGCTCGGTTAGTCGATTCGGATGATTTGGCTTTTGATATTTTGAAAAAAAAAATAGAAAATGCGTAAAATTTCATAAACTGTGACGAATCTGTACCGTGTTTTCCGCTAGTGTCGTGTAATTATACAATTTCAAAATTATTCAAGAATATAAGTTGAATCGAGTCAATTCGTTTGATTTTGTAATTTGAGTTATTATTTTAATGTGTACAACTTATACGCGCGTTGCAATGGATAATTTGAATCATTTTATAATCGTTAGTTTGTAAATAAATGTAATGAAATTTTATTAATTTTGTAAGATAAATTGAACAATAAATAATCCATTTGTTGAAATCTTCAATTCATAGAACTTTTTAAGATTTTGTATTAAAATTCGCATCTTTGCAATAAATTATTACGTTTCATTATTGCATCGAATTACGCTTTTCTCGATTTCTATTGAACATTGTATCATGAGTATCACATAATCAACCATATATTCCATTACATACTCAATATAGTGATATTATAAAAAATTGTAATTGTGTATAATTCACGACAAACTGACATTTACAAATTTTCGGATGTAGATAAATATTAATATATAATGATATAAAAAAGTCTTTTTTTCATTGTTATTTTCTAATTTCGTTACTGCAAAGGAATGTAAACACAATCGAATTCATTATATAAAGATTCATAGGTTACATTAAAGATGAATTTAAAAAGTTAAACGCTTGAGGTGAAAGTCAATGTTTTGAGACGATTTCACAAATTCGCACAACAAGTTTTTATTCTAATGCGATGACCCGATGATAAAAGAAACAACATCCCATACCGTCGTAGAAAAAATTCCGATTAGAATTTATTGCATTTTCATTTTTTTTCAGATTGATGTACAAGTTTGGCTGGAAGAAACGCTTAAAACTATGAACACGTTATGATAATTTCAGATACCCGCAAGCTCAACGGATGCGTCCGAACACAAAAATAATACAAAATTGTGATATTAGCATAGATTAGGACTTATAATAAACGAAAATGATCTTATTTTACACCCTGCTATTCTGTCTGATGAAATGTTTAGTGCTGGGAGAAGAAGACAACAACGTGATCACGGCTGAAGAACATCTGGTGAGTACCGAATCCATATTGCATTAAAACGTCTCGATTTCATAAACGTATCGAATCGGTATCTATTTTAGCATTATATGTTAATATAGAGAGTGCTCGAAATTTTAATAGCTATTGTGTTATCGCAACTGGCTACTGTTGTTTCATTATGAAATGCTGCGACATTCCTCGATTGTTCCTTTTCGCGACAACGTTCGCATACTGATCGAATATTGTGCAATGTCGGCGTAGGAAGTGTTGGGCGAGAAATTTTATTCTTCGATCCATTTGCATTAAATTTAAGGACGATCGTATCGAAAATGCTGCGTCGTCTTCGTCCGTTTGGCCTGAATTGCAAAATTAATCTCGGCATGGATTTTTGCGCAAGTCAAATTTATACTATGTTCATATATGGCGGTTTGAATTTCACAAATCCGCTCAAGAAGTATTAATTACTTGATTTGATCGAAAGGTTATTTGTAATCGAACGTATTTAAAATACTTAATGGCTTAAGATATATTTTTTAAGCATTATATTATATCAGTTGTTTATTAGTGTACATTTCAACATTCGTTTGACAAATAATTTTTCGTGCATATAATATATGTATTAGTGACACGATTAAAAATTTCGCAACGAAGGCAATATTTTTTTCGATTCAATGTTTTTTAGATAGTGTAAAAGTTAATTTTGATTTTTGAATAACAGAGAAATTTCAATTATCATTATATAGGAATTTAATAGAAACGGAAAATACTGTAATTGAAAAAAAAATTTTTTCTTTCTTTGAAGATTATATTTACAATAGGAATTTTCGAAAAAACGTGTGAAAACAAAAAGAAAGCGAATTTACAAAATATTTAAATGTTTCAATAACATCCTTAAAAAGAAAAGTGAAATTTCTAAACGGGTACTTGACTAAAACAACATAAAAAAATATAAATAAAAAAAAATATTTAGAGATCACATAATTGATAGTAATTGAATATTTTTTCTGTGTGCAGAATCAGGGTCTGAGATATCCAAGGAGAACGAGCCTGATGAGAATACAACCCAAATACATAAAAACTATGAAATTTCCGTGTTCAAGGAATAATTGGGGCCCTAGTCTCAAAAGACCAACTTCGGTTCACATGCTTCGACCTGGTGACATCCAAGTAATAGGAGCTTTGGGTGATTCTTTAGTAGCAGCCAACGGAGCCATGGGAGAATATCTTTTCGAAGTTATTTTTGAAAACAGAGGTGTATCCTGGTGTGCAGGTAAAAATTTTATGTGAAAAAATGTGTGAAACCCATAGAATAAACCACAATTTACGATGGCTGTAATAATTTTATGTCGATGCGGTTTCTCACATAGAGCAATATTTGAAATAATGGTGTAGTTATTTTATCATGAAATCGTTTTGAAATTGATTACTAAACTCATTTCCGTACAATTTCTGTGCGCTTTAGAATTTTAGATTTTCGTATGATGTGGTCATTTGTCCATTAATTTGAGTTTGAAGGTCGATCGTTTTGCGATCTAAAATTTGAAAGGTTGATCTTTACTTTTAGTTGAGTTTTGATTGATGGAACCCAAATTCGACGAAAACTCACGCGAGATTTTGCAATTCAAAAGTTGTGCAAATTCTCTTAGTAATAATAGATTGAAAACGATTTTATCTTTTATATGTAACGTTGATGGTTTGTTTTGCAATATATGTATTGAAATAAAAATAGATGCAAATGCACTTTTCCAGGTGGTGAAAAAACATGGAGAGAGTATCTTACGTTGCCTAATATTTTGAAAGAATATAATCCGAAAATTAAAGGATATTCTGTTGGAACTGGAGAATATTTTTATAAAGATTCACATTTAAACATCGGATTTCCTGTCGCATCCATATTGGACGCTCATATGCAAGCAAAGGTAAAATTATTTCAATGTATCTAATTGTCCATTACGAGTTAGATAATGTAAGAGAGCAAAAAAGTGTTATTTTGAATGCATTAGCAAATAGATGCTCGTGACCGTCACGGTAAAAGTAGACACGACCGCATAAGTGGGTCTGGGCCATATACCGAATTTTTTTGCGCGTTACATATTGCAATGTGAGCAATATTTGAATTTAATTAACGAAATTGTTTTTTTTCCGACATTACAGATTCTAGTCAAAAGAATGAAGAAAGACCGGTCAGTGGACTTCAAGAATGATTGGAAGATGGTGACGCTCTTCTTCGGTGCCAATGATATATGCACGTTGGAATGCTTCAATAGAACTGCAGGATCGGCTACAGGATTCGTTACTAGTCTCATGAAAGCTCTGGATTATTTGCAGGATAATTTGCCGAGAGCTTTTATCAACATTGTACCGGTTATTGGTGTGTTGATACAATTTTTTTTAAATCACTTTCCTATTCAAATTAATTAAAGTATTACGAAATTTTAAATTGATTTTATTTATAGACGTAACCGTGTCTGTAAGAGTCAAAAGATCGCTTCAATGCAGAATGATCCACAGATTATATTGTATGTGCTATCACATGCAAGGATCAGATCCCGTAGAATACATGGCAGCTCTAGCCAGAAGCTATCAACAAGGCATCGAAAATCTAGTAAGAGAACATTAATTGAAAATCAATCTGACCGAATCTAAACCTGAATCTAAGCACATATGAACGTTTCTAGATCAATTCCGGTAGATACGATAAACGTGAAGACTTCACAGTAGTCGTGCAACCGTTCACGAAGCTCTTCAACCTGCCGAACGATCCGAAGAAGAAGTTGCAGGAAGTGATTGACGTGTCGTACATTACGTACGACTGCTTCCATTTCTCCCAGAAAGGACACGCTCTCGGTGAGTGTTACATATGAAGTAATAAACGTAATATCATATAAAAAAATGTAACATTGTGTTCTCTTCATCTGTCGCCGTAGCCGCGAACCTTGTATGGAACAATTTGCTGGAGCCGGTTGGGAACAAGTCTACTATTAGTATGGATTATATTCTGCAAAGGTTTAACTGTCCCACAGAGAGGGCTCCCTATCTGTTTACCGGGAAAAATACCAGGAATTATCTGACCACTGGGTATCAGTGATGGGAAAAGTTCAATTTGTGTCAAAAAATTAAGTGCGTGAGACTTTATTATTTTGTGATTTTGTATTGCACTAAGTTCGCCGATCTATAAAGGAAAAATAAAACAATGTTAAAATGGGCATTTACTTATTGATTAATTGATGTAAATTAAAAATAAATATTTATTTAACTCAGATTTTAAAGTGTAATATGTATAGAAAACAGCAATGTCTAAAATTTTAATAAATACATAAATGAAAAATATTTATTTTTTTAAATTTTTTAATAGTGACATCTATTTCATATACAAAATACTAATAGGAAAAATTATATTTTATCCGAAGAAGATGTCTAAAAAAAGCGTCATGCGAAAACATTTCGATGTAAAATTACTAACAATAAAACAAAAAAAAGTAGAATATTATTGTAATTTTTTTACAAATACATTAATATTCTAATCCAAGCTTGTCACAAAAAATATCGTTGAATAAACGATATCTACTTGTATTTTATTATTATTATTCAAATATGTTTTCAATTCCTTTTCTTGATGAAGATATAAAAACCATTTCTATCCAAACAATAGGTAATTACATATTTAAATTACAGAAATTCATCATATTACGTATTCTATGTTAACCTTCGGCAATTCAATATTTTTTCCGAGTAAATTGTTGAACATGTGGAGGTGTTAATTGTTTATTAATCAATTAAAAATTAATTTTTAAAGAATTACTTAAGATTTTCAATAAATATGTAATAATTTCGTATGTTTTTACAATTTCATATAAATAGATTTAGTCATAATTTGTCAATTAGAAAATATATGATAAGCGTACAAAATACTCATTTTTCATTTTTCGATGATTTCAGTCATACAAAGTGTCATATCAAAAGTAATTTATACAAAAACAAACTATACATTTAGCAAATATTTTTTTTAATGTTTAATCTTATTAATATGTCAATTGATATATTTTTGAATTAATTATTCGCAAAAAACCTCATATTTGACTTGTAATAAAATTAAAAAGGCTAAACGTATAAATCACGGCAAGCGAACCGTTCTCAAGTTCAAGAGCACGAACCAAATCAAAGAGCCGTCCGAATTTTAATCGAATTTTCTTAGAGTGCTATTTTATCTTTCAATAATATTATATTTGTGGAATCCCTTCCACGTGTAAGATGAGTAAATTCCATTTTTCAATATTCGATCCAATGATTTCACGATTCGAATATATGTATAATATGTATAATATCATATATAATATTTATGGGGAAATTGTAAGGCACATTCAATTTTCCAACCTATAGGAAAAAACTTTTCTAATACAATTAGAAGCTTAAACATTTTAATACAAATTTGACCAAGTAATAAAGAGAAGGTGATTTTCTAAGAACTGAGTAATAAAAATATCACTTTCGAATAGTTTCATTTACTGACCGTGTTAAGTGTCGCTTAACTCAATCATTAGTGAAAACTGGAGCATTCAACAAGACTGAGTCATTAACAGTTTTTCAAAGTAGAGTTCAAAATGATTTTTAAACTCATTTTCATGTTGTGCGCTCCATAAAAGAATGTCTAATATTTTTTTCGTTTTCATCCTATGAATAAATTGATTATAATTGAAGTAAATGGAGAAAAAATATCTCAACTTCTATATGTACATATGTATAGGATGATTTTATAAATAAAAGGATCGAGAAATTCAGACATGTGTCAACCGAAGGAGGTATCCCGTTCCATTGCATTGGTTTGTCGATTTCTAGGGACACTGGTCCGACTGTCCCGGGACAGTTAAGGAATAAATTGCGGACAACCTTCCTTCATGCGGGGAACTTTCCTGGGTTATTCAGTGTTCGAGAGAGTTGAGGACTGCGGAAAACTTTATCCGGTCCGGTCCGAGGAAAATCCGAAGTTTTCTCGGAAATTTTTTGTTAGCTCGGTGGTTGTTTGGAAAAATATTAGCGGTTATCGGATATCGGTATCAGTTTTTGTATGATACGTATGTTGAGATTTCAAGAATTTTCTTTCGTGGTTAGGATACTTTTCAATGTAGGAAAAATTGGACCCATAGAGATTTCTTCGTATATAATATTACTATATGATTGAACGAACGTTTGATTAATTCTTTATTTAAAATAGAGATTGATGATGAAACGATTATCTTTGAAAATATAATATTTTTGAAAAGCGATTTTCATATAAATTCTACATACTATAGTAAATATTCCAATATTTTCATATTAACTGTATTGTGCAGATAAAGTATTTTATACATATTTAGAAAGTTTTCGAAACTGTTTTTATTACTAAAGTTTAGAACATCAGCATGCTGTACAAAACACATTAAAATGAAGACATCATACAAATTCTTTATACACGCTTGGTTCTGGAACAATTTTATTTCTGTACTAAAATTATAAAACTGTAAAACAATTCATAATTCAAATGAATTTAAATCATTCTGAAAATTATATTATTCAGATATTAAAAAAAAACTATATGACGCATTTGTTTTAGTTAGAATTATTGTATTACATTTCAAGCTCAACGATACTGGATTTAGAGATTAATACTTACATTTATATATTGTAATACGTTAGCGATACCTTGATTAATCTATTTTTGTAACATATCATATAATAGTTATTACCTAGTTGCTTCAAAATTATCAATTTTCACAGAAATATTTATTTCTAGTATGATTGCAAACGAACAAGTTGTTAAAATATAATAAATTGTTTCAAATTTATTAATTTTATGAGTTTTGTTTATATTATAATATATTACATTTGTTATAAATATATTAAGTGCTACAATCAAGATGTATTCGATCCACAATAATTTATTTTGACATTAATGGCATTTCTGATGAATAACAACTCCATTATATCATTTTAATGAAATTTCAAAATTTGGTTTAATGGAAAAATACTTGTTATACAATATTTACTCGATTGACATAAATAATTTGGATTTCTAAAGAGTACTATTAAAAAAATATATTGAAATTTTTTTTATACAAAATATATAATATATAATTTTTTTATAGCCGAAATATTATTTAACGTTTTAAGTTTTTTAGTAAATCTGAATAACGAATATTATCAAATTTGAATCTGTTACTAAGTTAGTAGTAGGGAAATATTATATTTCTTTATATTTAAGCTCTATTATGTTAAATGTTCAATTTCAATATATTGATCTCACGAATTTAAGAGTAAATATTTTAATATGTATCTTCTTTGGAAGCAAGGATAATTTTATTTTGTATTGTATTGTATTATATACAGATACAGAATATATAGAGTAGGCTTACTATTATTATTATTCTTTTTAAATTATCAAATTTACACCACCGAACATCGGTAAACGTCCAGTGACATATGTGTACTTGGACTCAACGGGAACGAAAATTGTGTACTAATAATTCTCGATTTACCATGAGTGATGTCACAGGATTGTTTGCAATTTTACATATAAATAGAATGGCATATACGCACTCAGATACAAACCAGAAAAAATACAAATCTGTCAGGACTTCGGTACAACTCATGGAACCGGAACGATCCCGGCCAGACTGGAACGTCGGGAAAGTCGTATTACAACGTAAGTAAATTTATTCTTGGTTTTTATTGAGTTCTAAATAATTTCACGGCAAATTAAAGTGAAAATATTTTCATAATATTAATAAAAAAAATTTACCGAAAATTTCACAGGCCAAATTATATTTAATAACTTTTTTTGATTGATAACAAAAATTCATCCTGATAAAATTTTTGTATATTTTACTAAAACTTTTTGGTATTTCAAAATGTTTTCAGATAAATTAATTTTCTTAAGATATTTCTTAACCCATTGTCTACGTTTAATGTGAAATCAATACGTGAAAATACTAACACATTCTACAAAGTTTTCTCTTTTGAAAATTCAATTTTTCGGCGCATCCAATCAACAATTTTTACCGAAAAAAATGAATTTTCACCCACTGACGCCATAGGAAAATCTATTTTTTACCTACAAATCGTCCGGATTTGCGCGAGAGTTCGCACGAGGATTATACGCAAAAAGCCCCGCTTTTCCCAAAGCTCGGATCGATCAATCGAAAGCCCACGTTTTCGGATAATATCGAACGCATGCACGCTCGAACGAGAACTTTCCCACTCTCGCCAACATTATAATTTGGGCAAACTCGAATTTTCAAACGCCCCGATTAACTTTGAAAGCGAAACTTCGCGGCCGGGCAATAATTACACGGTTCGAGTTCATATCGGTGAATTCGCAAAATCTCCAGGTGAGGGTGGTGCTTACTAAGTTTCTTATTTCGAAATTTAAGGCGCGCATGAGGGGGTTTATCGCTTTGAAATTGCGTGCGAATTTTTTTTAATTTGAGTACGTTTTGCCAGCTCGGTACGGTTTGTGTCATGCGATTTCGTCTATTTTCGATTTGCCCTTTTGTAAAGAGATTGCGAAAGCGTTTCGAAAATAGGCTTTTTGTGATGATGATATTTTCATGTTTTCGTTGTTTGAGTTATTTATAATCGACACGGAACGTCGAAAAGCAGACAAAAAACATTTCATTTTTATCTGAATTTCTCCTAATTGGAAAGTAAATATGTACATTTATTTTGTTTTTATTTTATAATTTAATAATTTTGAATACAATTCATCGTATTCTTTTAATTTTTTTTTAGGAAAAGTTATCTTATTTGAATAAAAATATTTATTTTATCATTACCATATAATATAACGTCGATTAGAGAAAAAGGTTTCTCCATAGAAAGTTTTGACATTTTTTTATTTGCAACTGTTTCAAAAACTTTTTCACACAATTTTGACTTATAATGATCTGAAAATAATATATGTTCTAAAAATATGTATATATATAATATATCAAAAAATATTTCCATGAACTGTGTATTAATTTAAATAATATGAAATACAGTTTCTAAATACTGCATCTCAATTCGATATAATTCTATGTGCATAATGATACAGTATCTCAATTCGATATAATTTTATCGATTCGCCTATATAATTGCAATAATATTTTTGCTGCTTTTCCTTATCTATATATAATTTTGTTTATTGAAATATTCAAAAAAAGAAAATTCTCAGAGGCGTGGATGTGATTTGTTTGTTCATTCTATGAAACGTCTGGATCAGATCATACGTTTTATGAGTTCTTATCTATAATAGTTGACCTCTTGACCGAAATTTTGTATGAATGATAATTATTGATAAATGTTTTCGGTTTTATATTTATTTTTAAAGTCACATTGATATCCTTGACATGACTACCGAATCATCTTTGCGGGTCGTCTGCTACCAAAGAAAAAATTCAAATGACAATATTGTTTATAAAATATGAAGAGTTCTTGAATCTTAATATTGATCAACCTTGTTCTGTCATAAACAATTTTATGCTCCATTAGAAACGCATAGTATATATTTTCAACGTGTTGAGATGTTAAGATGATATAATTTTAATAAATGCATATGATACTAAATATAATACTATTATTTAATATTAAATTTTGATTTATAAGCGTGGTTGGTTCTTTAGTAATTAGTGACATTTACCGAAGGGAAAAAGTATGCTAATAATTCATAATCATCCTCGTATAATCGCTATTATATTTCGCATTATGTACTTTCATTTTAATTTTTCGTGGTAATGGCTTTGTAAAATTTTTTTTCACGAATGTCACGGAATTTGTACCGTTTATATATTTATTACCCTGTTTCGTGTTTTGTGTCCTTTTATTACGCTGTGAGTTTCACACGCTAAAAAGAGAAAAAAATGTTATATATTCTCATACGGGGGCTTTTACAAAATACGCGATTATATTATACATATAAGAGAAAAGCCTCAAAATGCATAAATAAATTAATTTGACTTCGTTGAAAATGCGCGTAATATCTGTATGTAATATAGAACATGCGTATATAATATTATATTTACAAGTCACGTGTTTTATTTTATTGCCGGTTTTTCTTCAAGTTGTCAACAATAGACTTTTATTAAGGAGGCTTTAATATATGTCAGGAAAGAAACAAAAAGGTGTCTTAATATATTGTTTGAAGAATATTTCTTTCTTTAACACGAAAAATGTGAATGGCGTTTTTTCTCACAAAGAATTGCTTTCTTGAGAGCTTTCGTTAGTGAGTTTGGTGAAAATTTTTCTTTTATCTTATCCTGATGAAGAATTATTATGAAAATGAAACCTTTTTTATTAAATCATATGTTTTTAATAAATACGAAAATATAAAATTAAATAAATTATTACATCACAATTTAGAAACACATAATCTATAGGTAGGATACGTTGTAGGTTTTTTTAAATATTAAATAAATATGATAATTTAAACTAAAAGAGCCTGATGTTGACACCAGACTCATAGGAATCATTTTAATACACTTAAGATTAAATTCGTATTGAGTGCAACGAAGATATGCACTAACAGTCCGTCGACAAATTACGAATATTCGTATTCTTTCAGCGGGT
This sequence comes from Hydropsyche tenuis, assembly GCA_009617725.1. Lineage (NCBI taxonomy): Eukaryota > Metazoa > Arthropoda > Insecta > Trichoptera > Hydropsychidae > Hydropsyche > Hydropsyche tenuis. Next base: position 2,070,383 of record VTON01000036.1, read on the forward strand.
CAAAAGTGAAGTCGAAACATTAATCTTCAAAAGACGCTCTGCTTCCAACACAATCCAAAGTATCGCATATCTGCAGACAAAACAAAAATAAAATTATAAATAGTTTCAAAACAGACACAAAACCGTTGCATAGAATAATTGCATATATCGACAAATTTCAATAACACAAACATAATTTTATGTCTAGACGTAAAGCGACGTCAATTTGCAATTAATACTTGAGATAACAATACATATAAATTATATTTATACAACGCGAATTTTACGATATGAAAACAGCGATTATACTAATAGTGTGTTGGTGCTTTGTCGAGCGTAGTTTGTAGACGGCAAGAACGGTCTCTTTATCGCACTTGAGCAGAGTTTATTTTTAAACTTATCCTTTGGGAAAAATCCTTGTATCTTTCGAAAGGACGAAAATCTTGTTCTCAAACGCGTGAGAAGTGTGCGAATCAAGAAACACTGTAAACCGGTCAGGGAAACCCCGCCACCCAATGTCAATTATCAGTGTACCAGTCGACCGCTTGGCAGAATAAAGAAATAATATTAATTAAAGAAAAAATGCAAACCAGAAAAGATTTCCTTGAATAAATAAGAAAGTGGCCCAAAATAAACTTTGTTCCAGAAAATTAGAGAACGAAAGTGCGTTAGTTTCATGCCGAGATTACTCAGTGTTTACCCTGCGGAAATGCTATGTGCATAGTAAATTCGTTGCGAATATTTTTCCGATAAAATATACTATTTATATGTAATTGCGTTGTGGAAATATCACCGAATAAGAAATTATATTGTTATTGAACGACATTTTGATTTGAATTCTTGTTTGACAATTCTTTGACATATATTTCGGTCGATATTGTCATTGGTTTCATTGTTTGCAGATATAATAAAAGAGCTGAATGTTTTTGTAGTGAATTAAATTGATTTCAAACGCAAATATTTTATTTCTCAACAGATAGCTGGTTGGTATGACGCATCAATTAGTATGTAAGGTCAATGTTACAAATACTAAGTAGTTTCAAAACAAAATACTGTTGAAATGCATATTGTGAGAATAATTATTTTTTATAAAAATTTCATTGAAAATAATATTCGACACGAAAATAATCAATGCTTTCTTTTTGATTGTTTTTTCTTTATACAAAGGTATCATTTAACTTCCCTTAAAGAAATATCCATTACTTTTTCCGTTGTTCATGAATTTAGAACGCTTCGAATAGTACGATTTTATTCGATAAAGTTTAATGAATTTTCAGGCTATAAATAAGTTTAAAATATAATGATTTATATTAAACAACACGAATATAAATATTTGACATAAAAAATTTATGAAAAAAGCGCAAAAAATCATCAAAAAAAATTATAAATAAATACTCACATTGACTAGTAAAAGCGTAGACACAGCCAAAATTTTCACGTATAAACTATATTGTAAGTTTTATAATAACACACAGCACAAACAATCCAGAACACAAGTCCTGCAACATCTTCAACTACGTCCTCATAGCCATCATGAACGTATGCTTGAACGATTTTGAAGATCCAGAAGAACTGTTAGAATTGGAGCTGTCGTATCTTTTCAACCCCGTCGCGCTCTTTGCGGGAAGGTCTCCTTTCTTCTTGTTCTTGAGGCTGTCAGGGCTGATGATCCTATCGATCATCTGCCTGATGGTAGAGTGCTTCCTATCGAACGGGTTGGGATACATTTCGACCGATTTTCAAATCGCGATACAACACGAAGACAACGGTCTTAGACGGCGGTCAGTGCGCGTGTGAATGACAACTGGTTGTCGACTACACATTATATAGTGCTTGTGAGTTGACGTCAATGGATCGTTTAAAAGCGACGTTTTTCCGGCGACGACCAAAGTGCTGACCGGATTATGTGCTGTTGGGGAAAAAAAATGAGTGTCAGTGGCAGGTTCTATAGGTGGACTTTGGTTCGTTGACGTCGTGTAGGAGGATAGTCTGATTTTCAGGTGAATCACCATTGTATTATTTGGTATTTGGGATTATAATTTTTTTTATCATCTAATTGATATTTCAATAGAAATTTTTCCTCTTCGGTATGATACTGTCTTGTTTAAACGTGCAAATTCTATAGAGCAAAGTCAAATTGGTCTAAAAAATTTATGATACGTAAATATTTTTTTCTAAATATACTAATATAAATTTCATAGTAAAATTATTTTTATGAAACGTGTGTTTTGAACTGAAAAAAGTGAAATAAGTACATTCAGAAATTCAATTGAAGCATATATGTATGTAAATATGGGTGAAGGTATTTTTCAGGTATCAAAAGATTGATAGAGGAATACGTTAATAAAAAATATGATCGGGTAATGGATACATGACAAATAAAATGGGTAAAATGGCAAATATGTGGAATATATTTTTAGATAAACATAAGAAAATACTCGAACTAGAAATATTTCATGTAAAGGTAGAAAAAGTATTATGAAGCAAAGAAATTAGTAGAATTCGTATACAAAAGAGTAATATAGGATAAGTAAAAAAAAAATCTGAAAGACTTTGGTTAATGATTACGGTAAAAAAAATATTTTTTTCCGTATAATGAATAGAAAAATGTAATTTTTCGAAATGGGAAGTCCCTCAAACAATTATAATATTCTTCTTTTATAATATTTCATCATAATATTGTTTATGATTTTTTTTTATAACGCAGAAAATAGATTTTCATGCTTTGACATGAAATTTAAATAAAATCTGTTGAAACGTGAGACTAGGGAAATCCCAATGGGTACTTGAACGAATATGGAAGTAGTGACACGCTCGCACGCAAATGTCGTACATTGAACAAGAATTAAAATGCACGTGTTTATTAAACGCAATAGTTGTTATAACAAAGAGGACAAATGCACGTATTTAGAAATACTGTAACGAGATTGTCGAAATTAAAATAGAACTTATCGTAATTAGTGGAAACGTTGTTGACGATTTCGGATTCTCATTTGACATTATATAACAAAATATTGTGTAATACTTGTTATTTGAATTTATATAATTAACATAACATATTTAGAATATTTTCGCCATCGATAATATAATATCAATGAGTCGATTCAAGTATACAGGTAATATAATTATGTTCTTAACAAAAGTTATGATACATAATCAATGTACCGTTATCACAATATTAATTTGAACATGATTTTTATCTGAAATATAATACTTTAATATGGATCGTTATATTAAAAATGCACAACGTGTGGTTACCATAAAAATCTAATCTAAAAAACGTGTTGTTTTTGCAATATAATAAGACTATAACAAATTGAAAACGTGTTTATGATAAGATTTATTTAATACATTAAATTGTTTGCTCTTATTTCAAATTAAATAAACTGATCTATTAATTTTTTCACGCAAATTTAATGATAAACTTGAGACGTATAACATATCATAATAATAATAATAATAATAATAATAATAATAATAATAATAATAATAATAATAATAATAATAATAATAATATATGTCAAACCTAATAACACATAATAGTATTACATGTCAAATTTAGGTTACAAATTATTATTTTTTCCTAGCATTAGGTTAACAATAAAAATGTACAGAACAATGTAATCTAAATATAATAAAAAAGTCTTAATGTCTAGAAAAATTATATTTAATAAAATTTTCAGTATTTCAAGTATCTCAATACAAAGTTGACATTGTTAGAAACTAATTAACATCCCCGCATAATTCAAACACATCAAAATCCTAATACAAAACTTTCGAAACACAACGAAACGAAATCCAATCAAACAAAAAAATTACAACCAACAACCCATACAACCCGACCACCATCAATTACCCAAACGACCACAATCGGTCGGCCGATCCCATCCCACAAAACCATCCCACGCCCACACAAAACCCACAAGAACCCCGTGGACCATAAAAAAACCATCAAACGCGAGAAGCAAAGCGACAATAACATTGCGCACTCGAACAGAACACGGCCGAGTTCGCACTCTTGACCCGGCCCGGTGCATGGAATTGCGTCGACAATGATCCGATAATGGAGGCCGATCGGTTTTTCCTGTCCTGAGGCTTCGGCGGTGACGTCGTCTGTGATTTGTTGATGCTTGTCGAAGCACTTTCGGTTTCTGTGATTGTCGATTTGTGAAAAAGGGGATTTCTATGGTTGGGCGGTGCGAGTTGCGTGTTTAATCGATCGGCGCTTCCTGTGCGATGTACGTCATTCGTTTCGGATAGTTTTTTGGTATTTTTCGGAATTTTATTTATAATTTAAATTTGATTCATGTAAGTATCTGATATTCCGTTTTGAGTGATTAAAAAAGTATTATGTATTGATACAGAAACGATGTATTCGATACGTATTTTAGAAAATTACGTTTAATGATTTAATAACATGTACATGAAAAAATTTGCTCTGACGTAGTATCTTGAACGTTTTTGATTGTATCATAAATAAAAAATATACTAATCTTCACATATACATATTTTTTTTGTGAAATTAAATGATTTTGTCTAGACATTCGTGCTTAATATCAATCATGGATTAATTATAAGAATGATTTCATGATTGATTTATATAAAATTAAAATGCAACCTGATCGATTCATCCTTCGATATCAATTGATAGTTCAAAACATAAAATATAAACAGCTTATTGCGTGAGCAGCAAACAAGGTGAATTTGACATATGTAAAAGATCAATCGATGAACGCAGAATAGAAAGTATCTATTTTTGTATTCAAACGAAAATATCTTTATGGAATTAGACGCCTTTTAGAGAGCTACCTATCAAATAAGTAATGCCTCCGGACTTTATTTTCAGGTTCACGAACTATTCTATATTCAACATGAACCATTGTGATCTCTAATGGAGTTTTTCACTGAACAATAATAACGTCAAACAAAATTGCGTGAGTTATGTATTGAATTTTATATAAGATCGTTACTCGGAAAAGCCGATCAAAGTAACAATAGCACACGTTTTATTTTCACTATAATTAATTCTTAAGACGTAAACAAAGCAATCTGTAAATTAATCTCATATAACTCAATTGACATAATGAAAAAAAGACCGGCTAATTGTAAGTGAACAAAATTGACATAGTCAACATTGCATACGAAATTCACAGTGTGCATTACTTACGTCAATTATTTTCTATTCAATGAATGAGTTTAAGATAAGCGCGGTTTTCATAAAGTATAAAATGTTTACAAATATGAAAAAAAATGACATCGCACTGATTTAAAAGAACCTGAATTAAAGATCAAAGCTATAATGGTAAACTAATTTCAAGGATTCACCTTGAATATGTAGACACTCTTTGATTAATAGTGTTAAGCGAATATATTTCTGAAAACGAAACGAAAATAATTGCACAAGTTGAGTCCTAGAAATACATTTCATAATGGAAATATTGCGGTTGCAATGTGTGATGCAATTTGTTCGAAACAATCTTAAGAGATTGTGCACTTGTGTACATTGTTCAAGTTCAACGTATGTATTCACTGTGTGGTTGATGTCAACATTTAAAGTCAATGCTAAGTATTTTAGATTTTCTGGAATTCGAAACGAAGCCAATTTGAGGTGATTTCATCAATATGTTAATGTAAGTGTCGATGCACTTTTAGATTTTCTCGTTTCGTGTTTTCCTTGTATGTGTGAATTACCAGTTTATATATGTATGGTAATTGAATTGATTTTTGGAAAATTTTCAGTGGTTATTGATAAATCAATGTGTGTAAGTTAAAATTTTAAATTTTAAATTATCACTTAAAATTCTGCGCTACAATAAATTAAAGAAAATCAAAACCTATCTATTCATATGCTATTAAAAGTGATGATAAAATATTCAATAAGATTATATCAACGAGAAACCATAAAATCATAAATACAATTTGCGTCACTCACTGAAAGTTTTATTCTTTTTTATGTTACTTCAAATAAATAAAAAAGAATCATACAATACAATAATGATGGTGTTTAACACAATACGCAAATATCGTATTGTATAGCATCAGTAATAATCGCATATAATCAAACATAAATTAGCCAACAAAAAGGTAAAACGTCATCTTAAGTATTTTATGCGATTCATGATCTCTTTGATTAAAAAAAAAAAAAAAAAAAAAAAAATATATATATATATATATATATATATATATATATATATATATATATATATATATATATATATATATATATATATATATATATATATGTATATATTTTACGTCAAGTTTGGATTTCAAAATTACTCGTGAAATTGATAATTTAAGCTTCAATTGTATTTAAACAAATTAAAATAGAAACGAAAGGTCATTTAGCCTGAATAATTATTGTATTATGACCTATTAACACTTGAATTGTTTTACTGTGTAGAGTCGTCGAGGTAATTTATACTAATAAAATTCTATAAAGGGAATGAATTATAGACTTTTCAATGGAAGGGCCTTTATTAAATATTGGACAATAAATCGCACCCTTGGTTAATGGTGGACTATAATTATATAATAAATAAATAAATCGGACATATTTATTCTATAGCATTATTGTCGGTAAAATAAAACAATTATTCTAATAAAAAACACTTACAATTAGTATTTAAAGGATTTATGTTGAATATTTATTATTTAAAAGGACTTCTTCAATACTATGGTATTTATGCGGGTTATCGTATCAAATTGCCCAATTTTGATGAAGGATTCAATCTTGAAATAATGAAATATTTCAAATGGCGTATCAAGAAGTGATATGATATAAATTGAAGTTGACCTCAAGAATTTAATAACCTACATCTAAAATTCTCCGCAAACTCACAGAATTACCGAAAATGCGAATAGTTTCGTACATTTTACAATCATAACAAAATTATCAGTAACTTGTTCATTGAACGTGTGATATAACAACGTTTGCCAAAATTCTGTCCACCAACTCTTATTTATATTACGAAATGAGTGTAGAATGGCTATAAATACCAGATCCCCATGTTTTTATTCATTCGGATATTCATTTCGTATTTCATGTATAGATTTTTTATGTAGCATATTTCCATCGGAAAATGGATATCTGACAAAATTTTCATTATTTTCCATAAAATATATGCGTATGGCAAACCGTATACATATATACAAAACCACATTAGCACGGTCTATTTAATTTTATTAGTATTTTTCTACCCTTTTCGGATGGTAGAACACACACGTTGCTATCCAATATTAACGTGTATAACGTAAAGGCATCATTCGCAAATAACGCGTCGGAATGAATGTAAATTTTTCCTTTTCGCTTTGGCCGAACCTTCGTTTTGTTTTTCTGCGTATTGTGCCTATTTTTTTTATTTATTTCGTTAACGAGAAAGTCGTGCGCGATTTGTCGTGAAAAAGCCAAGAAGCCATCGGCGGTATCTTCTTGTGGAAAATTTTTGCGAAGTGGAATATTTTATTAAACAAGTACTTTTATGCGGTATTTCGCTCGTTATCCAAATTGGATAATTCGAGATATTAGATCCTCGGCTCGATAATGTTCTTTTGCATCATTAACGAAATTCAAAAATAAGAGAATTATTTGTTTGAAATGAGATTTTGTTTTATTTTTTTCCTGGTATTTTATATACGTATTTAATTTTCAAGCTAAATTTTCGTTGTTTTGTGGATAAATTTAATGAGAGTTTAATAAAATTTCTATGTTTTCAGGAAAACCATTCATTAAGATGTTTGTAATCAAATTGAATTATTAAAATAAGTTGCTGTGCTCTTATTGATCCATAAAACTACTTTATTTTTTAATCTAATGAGAAATATAAAAAATATATATAAAGAGAATATTCAAACGTAATATAATTTTTTTCAAAATAATGTTAATTTTTTGTGCATGGTTGGGACGATAAGTTGGTATTAAATGTGGGAAGAAGTATTTGTGTGACTAATTAGCTCTCACCAGTTACTGTTAACTTTGATGACTAATTCAGTTGAGAGTTTAGTTGTATGAACGTTTTCAAGGAAAATCCTAGATAAAATAAAACATGAATAAAATGTGTGGAAATTTTACCTTTACAAGAAGTCCTTGGTCATGAAAAATTTTCCATTAAAAGTGTATCCTTTATAATTACGTCATTTACAAGTTTGTGATATGTGAATCGATGTGATTAAGGGATAAGTTTTATATTATACAGGGTCTTCCCCGGGACTTTGATAACTTCTAATCGGATTTAAAGTGACTTAAAGTCATGATAGAGAAGTGAGAATGATACCATTCCGAATGAAATCGGCTACAATTTTTTTTTTAGAGGGGAGGAGAGGTAAAATTAGGGGGGGGTAAAAAAATGAAAAAATAAATTGTAGCCGATTTTATTCGGAATGGTATCACTCTCACTTCTCTATCATGACTCTAAGTCACTTTAAATCCGATTAGAAGTTATAAAAGTCCCGGGGAAGACCCTGTATATAAAATGCCAATGAAAATTTAGTTCAAAATAACACGAAACTTTGTTATTTATGTAGTCAATATGTAAAAAAACAACACATTTTAAAAATTAAGCTTGTTAATTTTAAGACAATAAGATTTTTTTAGAATTTAATTTCTTAAAATCCCTCAATTGGTGAAATGGTTCCTTAAAAATAATTCCGATTTTTATTAAACTTCATTGACCATCTTACAAATTATATAATAATTAATATCAACCATAAATTTAATAAATTATAAAAAAATATATTATTTTGCCATATATGTATGTACCTATGTATATGTATATGTTGAAGAGTCATACAAATCGAAAACGTTTTGATATTTTTATTAACATGTGGATTATTATATGAAGTTGTAAAATAATGAATTTTGAGCCAATTAATTTAATTACTAAATGAATACTGCTGATTCAAATTAATACGTGAAATAATCTATGTTGTTTGCTAGTATTAATTAGTTCAACCGATTGATGAGTAATATGAAAAACGTCGGAGGTTGGAAATTTTCATTCTAATTACCTAATTACACAACACAAAGTCCAATCAAAATATACATATTATATAGGTATATTCGAACAATAAAATTGCAAATTCAATATTCGTCGAATCATCGATTTTTATTTAGTTTAACATTTCGTAATAAAAATAACAATTTTTATAAATACGTTTATATTAGAAAAATAGGTCAATGCTTTCGGAAAAAGAAAAATATTTTTTTCTTAACATAAAGATTAACACAAATATTATAAAATTTTTGGATTATAAAATAATTTAAGTTTAATATTACTTTCTTAATTTTTTTAATTCATATTTTCTTAAATTTTTAATTGTATATTATATTTTAGTACCATATGTAACTAAATAATGAGCACAAATAACGAAAGATTTTCATTAAGTATTAATGATTCAATTTTTTCTTATGTTCTTTATTTTCAATACTTAATGTAAATTATAAATTATTTTAGATTATTCTTAGAATAGAATTTGTATGTGTTAAATATTGATTTTTAAAATTAACATTTCGCTGCAAACTGCAAGCATATTATTTTGTGTGTATTAGTTAGTTTCATACATTTTCATAGTATACGTTATAAATTTTCATCTGAAAATTTAATAATATAAAAATTACTACAGTGGTATTTATTTTTGAAAAATAACGTAATGATTTAGTTTAATTTTAGAATGTGTTACAGACATTTATAAATGACGTACAAACTCTTTCACTTACATCGTTATGATAATTATTAATGCGTAAGTTCAATGACGATCAAATGCTTAATTAGTGTAATTAAATACGCATTTCTTTCCTACAAATAATCAATTTTCTAAAAAAAATTAAAATAAATAAATGCTCTATCAATATTTGGAAATAGCGACAATATATATAAATTTTAAATATTAATAACTCGTACCATTTTCATAATAATATAGAATAATCCAAATATAATTTTAAATAATAGAATAATAATCAAATTATTTAAGTAGTGTATATTCAACTATAGGTATATTATAAGTGTCTCACTTAATAGTTCTCAAAAGAAATTTATCTTCAATATGAATGTATGTGTTTCAAAAAACTTTACTCTTATAAAGTGCATATCGAATAGAAAACTTAACTATATCAAAGGATTTTACTGCTTGCTATACAACTTACTTAATATAACTCTTCTCAAAAAAAAAAAAAATTCGTTGAAAGGTAGCAGCGTTTCAAAGCATTTTATTTAGTTGATCGTTCATGTCGAAAGCTCTGTTTTTTTCTTATAAAGGGAAGCTCGCAACGATGTCTTATTAAAAATATATAAAGAAAATTTTCTTTTTCGGAGCTTATTCATTCACTTTACTTTATTATAAACGACTTAAGGGAGGGGCGAGAAAAAAAATTATTTGTGCAAATATAAAAGAAGTCGAATTTGCTGTCGAAACGAAATAATACGCAGAGTGGCCGCAATTTTCTCACGTAATAAATTATCGAGAGAACCGCAGTAAATTTAAGACTAGATAATATAGTATTATGATTTTAATTAAACCCTTGTCCTATATGAAGGCCTTGTCGATAGCGTTCGAAAGGGTTCGTCCACCGGGATGGAGGATTCAACCGTTATACGACGTAATATGAAAATTTTACGATGTTTATACTCGTTTCAGAGAATTTATCAAGAAATGCTGATACGGAAGGTACATTAAAAACCTTCAAGGTGAGTTTTCGAGTCAGAATTAATTTAAATATACAGAATTTGTACCATCAAAGAGTTTTAAAAACTTTTTAGGATCCGCACCTAATGGCATGCACTTAGTCTTTGATCCATTTTCGCCGCAACTCATATAAAATAACCGTAAAATTTAACGACTTTTTCGGCGCAGATTCGTCAAAAGAGGTTGGTGGATCCTCCGGAGATCAGCTGTAAATTTAGGTAATGAATAAATATGATCATGCAATTACCGTATAATAGTGATAAATGGCATTCTTGTACGGTGAGCGAGAAATATCACGTTTGGTGCATGCCAGTACGTGATTGAATGAACGATTTGGAACGTTACTGAAATGTGCTTACAATATAATTATAATTCTGTTATTAAATTCAAATTTGTTATAAATTTCTATAATACGTGAAAATGTCAATGTATTCATTGTTAGAATAGATAATTAATGGATGTTCGATTGAAAACAATTTTGATTGTCAACTTTCCGATCCGTCAAATACATATATGAGAAAGAATAATTACAATATAATTTCACTATGATTCAATTCTATGATTTATGATACGGTTGGTCATGCAATTTTTTGAAATATAATCAACAACAAATAAATTTTAAATATTAACAAAGTTTAAACTTTGCATTACATGCGTTCAAGTTCACGTAATTGTATTTCTATGCAAATGATAACGCTTAATCGTTTGGTTGCGCATAACTTACGTTACCAGTTTCGATATTGATTTTGAACTAATGAACAAAGCACTAACCTTAAACATACAATTATCGAATTATACAATTATGCAGTACACGTTTAAGCTTGAACCCAGTATCAATAATATAGTGATCGATATTAAAATAACACGTATTGTTTTTATGTGCGCATGCTTTACGAGATAAACGTATTTGTTCAAATATGCAAAACCCGTACAATAGAATAAATTACCCGCCTCGTTCTTTTATTCGATTCAAAGGGGCGTCTGAAGGGAAAGTTTGCAAATTCGTCCGCTGGAGTAAAAGACAACAATCGCCGAATTTTACGGTTGTCGTAAAAAGTGTTAAAACGCCCAAATCGAACCTGTGAGAAGTTTGACATCTGCCGCTATTGGAAAACGTACGAAAATCGGTTAGTGTAAAAGAAAAAAGGAATTGAATGAAAATTTGGACAATACTACATTTATGTGTTTTTTTTCAACCCTTTTTATCTTACCGGAACACCGTAAAAACACAGTTCACCCGTCAGGATTTGATTTTTAACGAGTCCGGCCTTATTACGAAGGGATTTCAGGATTTGCGCAGTGTTTTCCTCTAGTCCGTTATATTATTTTCGAGTAATTTAGAAAGTCGGCTCTGGGGAGGCCACAGCAGAAAACGACATAGCCGTATCCTGTCGGAAAGGAATTTATTTAGGGATTATCTTCAGGTGGCATTCGCCCCCGCAAAAGGGCAGAATTTTCTTCTCACGTTCGGCGTTTAAGTCGTTTAGCACAAGTCTAGAGTCATTTTTTATCAAAATCCTATCAACGGAAGCCTCTTTTATTTGTATTTTTTCCCCGTGTGGTTTTTACAGCAGACTCGCCTAAAAATATTCGGGTAGGAATTCTACGTGGAATTCGCTTTTACGTGCCGAAAAATGAGGTAAACCCTCGAAACGAGAGTGCACAATCTCCGCAAGAATGTTTGCTACTGTAAATCTTTATTTTTTCACCAAAACTAAAATTAATTGGGTTAATCGACCATTGAATAAACTATGCGCGTATTACATATATCGAACATTTACTTCGAATTGAACAAATCCAAATGCAAATCGATTAAATAAATTGGCGATAAATGAATGAGTCAAGTAAGGTCAATAGACTGGCAGACTGTTTCGAATTGAAATTAATATTCACTTTTGTTAACGATCAGCCTTTTAACGTCCGGAACTGACCAGTAGTGACGCAGATATTATCGAAGTTTGTTAAATTTGGTGTTTGTTTTTCACTTGAAGAACAAATAGAAACAGCTAGTGGAGAATTCTGACGTTAGACTTTTCGAAAATGTTTAGTTTCTTTGTGCAAATTGTAAATACGAATTTATTTATATAAAATGTTTGCCGAGAAGTTTCTAATGATATTATATACTATTTTATAAATATCTACAACACTACTGTAAAGATATGAGCTCGGTGAATTTTCTGTTCGTGAAATAATTTCACGAAAAAGTTTTGTTTTAATCATGGAATGTTTAATAAATTAGTTTTCATGAAAATTTTCTTTTGACTTAAAAGTTCTTCCGTAAAGAAATAGTTCAAAGGATACAAGTTTCATGAAAATATTCTGACAGATTCATATAGTCGTGATGCTCTTTTAATACAACGAAAAGTAAACTAAGGAATACATTTATATAAATTTAATATTTGAATTTATAGAGCAAAATTCATTAATGAAAAAAATAATCAATGAAAAAGTACTTTTCGATAGATATACGCAAGATATCGATTTTAAAACGAGTATAATAGTACATATCGGATTTTCACAAAAATAACAAAAAGATTTCAGGATTTAGAAGTCACTTTAGTTCGCTCGATGGTTTTCCACAGATTTCCATATAGACAACTTTCAGCCAGTCAGTTAACGCCGTATCGGAGCATAATCTTATAGACCCGTCTGAAAATCAGCCTTTTCACGCATTTACTTCACCTATTTGAATAAAGTTGATGTGAACACATTCAATCGCCTTCGATTCTATTCAAGATAAGAAATTGTACTCGGTTACACCGAGTTGGATCGCATCGTTTCCTTGGCGTGATTTTGACAGATTTCGGTTTGTTTAAATGGCAGCGATTATGTACAAATTCTATTGAATTAATAGGAAATGCTGGTATTTTGAGTGGCCCCAATGTATCTATGTAGTTTACTCAGCAGTTGACATCTCGATAATGTATCGTAAGTGCTTTACACACGCTAGATTGCTTCCGTTCTATTATCGTGTGACGGAAGAAGCTTCAGGATTCGAGCATCCCCATTCAAACAACAATACGATGTTCAGTTTGTTGTCAAAACACAAAATCATTGTATAAATAACGCTTCGATGGATTTTATTGTGTAAAAATAAATTTTATAGAAATCTTATATTCCAGCAATTATTGCAGTCGGAACGCAATGTCACATAAACTTCGACAGTGCTCAGTATTAAATTACAAACGGAATATTAAGTTCTTCGTTGCGATCAAAAATGAATAACGTGTATAGGTCATTGCCCATTTTATAAAATTTCATCTAATATTTTTTCCATTCGGAAAATTCGTCGATTTTTTTTTATAGATTATGCCTGACCGGAATTTCTGTTATTGCTTTATCCTAGCGGATATTATGAAAGTGTTCGCTCACATATTAAAAACGGAATAATTCACATAAATACAGAAATAATACAACGTTTGTACTCCGATCTCGAAAATATTGAAATATTACATTGTCCATCAACGGCAATTTCCATTTCGATATTTACTATTTAGATACTGAGTGGCCGGAAAGCAATTTGTTCGAATTAATATTCTGATACGACGACGATTAATTATTAACGCATTTGCTTACGGCGTACTAATTGAGAGTATTTCCAACGAGACGAGCTTCGATTTTCCGATCTGAAAGTGTTCCATTTATAATTTTCGAGGACCAGCTCGAAGGGTGTCTCCGATTCTATGAATTATTCACAAAACGACCGAGTTATAGATAGCCTGGCTTGATAGTTTCATTAAATTTTACCACCTGACGCCTGCTTGCAGTGCGGTGATCCTCAACTATCTTTGTCTATTCTCGACAGTGTATCTATATAATTTGTATGTTATTAATGAGGAAGGTTTAGATTTAAATGTGTCGCCTTTGGTAGTGCAAAGGGTCTGAGGTTTATGTTTACGACTGTTATATATTATATAATGTAATATAATACTTTGTAAAGTGCCATCTTTGTATAGATGCGTAAATTATGGATTCAGTGTTGTGTTTTAGAATCAATCAAATATGGTTTAAAGATTATATATGATTGTTGTTTTATATATCACTCGATGGCTTGTTAGTCATTTTGAATACATTAATCTTTGAAGTTATATGATACATATACAACGCGATCAGTAAATGAATAGACAATTCAGCCAATAATTCCTTAACAATACGGAAATGAGGATAAATATTAGAAATTCGAATGGAATTGGAAGTCTTATCTTATATTATGAATGTTATTAGGTGTTTATAAAGGTCTATTTGTTAAGCGACATCTATGTATATATAAGCTTCTGTCTTATACAAATGGAATCTGTTCAGTTATTCAAAAATCTTCTGTGACGAATTATGTTTACTTTTAGAATAACATAGTATAATACTTATATTGAATTTCATAGCCTGTTGAACCTTGAGAAAGATTTTGAGAATTTTATATATAGAAAGCTCTACACTTATATACTTAGATTTTTAGATATTGATTGTATATAAATATTCCTGAATAGATTCGTACTCCAAAATTCAAATTCACACGTAGTGCGTTTTGCATACACTCAGGCGCAAAAAGTTCATATCTGATACATACAAAACATAGATGTAGTTAAAAAATATTATATTTCAAATTAAATCCCAAAGGATATTGACACCACCTCTAAATATAAAGCATAGAAATAACGAAACAAAGCACCAAACCACATTTTATCAGTCGACCGCAGATCGCGTATTTTAGCACTGAAATTGTATACACTTTTAGTTTCACCTTTCAAACAGACTATACATATATAAATAATAGATTCAACGTCGTCTGAAAACTGCGGACCTGAACCGGCGAAAAGATCGCGTTTCACCCATAGAAAGCAGCCGAATGTCAATAATAGACGCGCATTATTAACATAAAACCGCTTTCACGACTGACGGCCTCGCGGTTAGACCAGTATTTTACACGTGCATCTGTTTTTGAAGAATGTGAAATAATTATTCCGGCTGTTCGAAAACCGCCAATAACGAAACATTGAAATCGCTTCGGAACGTGTAATTGTTTGGAGCGGGTCGATGTTTCGTTGATAAAGTCCGATTTGTGTTCGGTTCATTTGCATAGTTATCGTGTGGAAATATTGGGGGATGTCGGGGCTTCGATTACCTGCGAAATTATTCATGACGTATTATGAAAAATTAATCGCTTTGGATCGGTGATTTTTTTTAATATTGAGCTGTTAATTAATCGGATCGTCCGAAAACGGCTTTGCGAATTCTGATCGCATTGAATTTAATTAAATTCTTTATTAGCACAGACCCTTTTGAGTTTGCTGATATGATTTCAATTTATAGGTCAAACGACATTATTCTGAAAAATATATATTGTTTTCAATAAAACAGATGTTTAATTTTTCCGATAATTAAATATGCTTGAAAGGAAATCGATTCAATAATCTCGAGCGACTGCTTATTATTAACAATAAATACACTGAGTTCGAGAACAGATAATAAATTATAACTAATGAATACTCAGTATTTGGTTTTTGACGTGAAAATAATAATACGAGTTTTTGATTGAGAAAAACAATAAAGACATATTTTATCGAATGTCTGTTTCAGAAATGGAATACAAAATAACAATTCATATCGGATAATATTGTATTATATTATTTTGTTTGCAGGTTTAAGAGCAATTCGTATGAAAAAATAGCGTTTCCATAAACAACGAATTTTCCTTAAGCTTCAATTACTAAAACCTTTCTAGTTCATAAAAGTTTATATCATAACGTGTATTCTAAGAGTTTCATTTCATAATTTACCTTTTGCATAGAAACTTCAAAAATCAACGTTTACCGATAGGAAAGTTTTCATATGAACCACCATATTTGATCTAACTTTATATAATACACTCTGTTTAATACAAAAGCAAACTTATATCAACTTGAACTGGTTATGCAATGATAGAATATGATCTCGGGCACAGGAAACGCACACCACACATGTAGGGACAATTTTTTCCCACCTCGGACAGTTGCCCTTCGGTACAGCAGACGACCGATTTATCTTCCCCGTCCCGTTACTCCTCTGTCATTTCGCAGAAACAATCATTGCGTGTCTCTTGATATACAGTACACCATGCATGTACCCGTTTTTTAAAAAGTACAGACAGGTTCTACGTACGCACCAGAGATACGTGTGTGTGTTCATTAAGCGGATCTTTTCCATGTTAGAAACGGGCTCGAAATCCACATTTTTCCGACAAATCGATCCGACGTCGTAGGCAGACGCTATTAGGTGGGCCTTTGTATGAAAATGAGGAGGATTCGCCAAGGTCAGCGCGCATTCTCTTTATTTGTACACGTTTGTTGTTGGCCTTCATTATCTCGCTTTGAGATGATGAGGAGGCACAGAACTCTATGATGAATAGGTTTTCGAGTGTCGAGAGCGAGCAAGTCGTATCTGATGGTGTTTTATATGACAAAAGCGATGGTGAATGCCGTAATTTGGGCGGAATTTAATGTTTTTCTTTGCCGCATAACAGCCGCTTTATTGTGTTCATTTTTCACGGTTGAGTTTCGACGAGGGTAATTTGGTTTTTATTCAAATTTAATAATAGGAAATTATTCGTCTGGGCAAATGATTCATATGGATTGTTATAAATTTTATGAATTAACTGTTGTCATGGATCTGTGCGGAGACGTCGTGAAGATGCGTAATTGCTCGGTGAAGCATGCAATGTTTGAAGAGAAAGTAGATAATTGAGCTCGACAATTCAGCAAATACGAAACGTCTTTTGAACTCGTATAAAATGAAACGATCAAATTCACTTCAGCAGAGTAAATAGCAGAACTCACCGAATGATATTAATTTTATGTGAAAATTTAATTAGTATTTAAATCGTCATCAATGTACTTTTTTAAGTGTTCGTATTAGATCAGATTAATTACATGTCTGGCAATGAATGATGGAACAAAATAAAATACATCATTCTACAATTTTCTTAATCACTACTTTGCAACAATGGGCAATAAAATGTGTATTTTTTCAACCGACAATCGATTGTTTTTATCGCGAGCGGTCAAGCGCAACTCGCCTTGACCACACATTTCTCGAGCGAAAGAACTTTCACGATTCAACCACACAAGTTTCGAAGCGAACTTCTTATCACTTCGTACAACACACGAGAGAAACTTTTACCACCGTCGTATTGATCACGGTTGTTTCTTTCACTCCCCAGCCAGACATTTCAGTGAAAAGAGACGGAATTATAATATGTGGGTGAGGCAATCTCTTATTAAAATTTTATCCATATATGCTGAAGTGCATGAGTTTATTGCAATTTGGATGCATATTCATATAATGATCGGCGAAAGATCAACGTATTTCGTGTTAAGTGTAGTTACACACGTTTTTCGTACGGTGTGCAAACGCGGTCACGATAATTACTGGCAGTGGCGGTACGTGAAAATATTTTTTCGTTAAAGTGTTCTGGTTCTGATTCTGAAAAATAATGGTTTTATATCGCGTTTCGAAGGACTTTTTGTGGAAATATGTCTTATATACGAGAACCGGTTTGTTCCATAGTGTCCTGGCCCTAAGCTTTTTATCTTTATTAACTTTCGGACGGGTATCATAAAATATGAATGTACAAATATATTAAGAGGAATTTGTAAAATATTTCGAGTTATTGTATTACAGAACGACTTTTAAAAGAATATATTTTTTAAATATTTTGTTGCATTAGTTGTTAATTTAAAATTTATTTTCAAATGCCTTTTTATTAAGAGAATGTATTTTTTATGTTTTATGACCCGTTGAATATAAATTATAATTTTTCACGATACATTCATATGTTTTACATTTGAACAAAAATAAATTAATGAACACATTTTTTAATACATCGCAAAGTAGACAAATACGATGAATTCCATTAACATTCATTAACCGCTATATTGCATTACACTTATTTATACATTTTACAAATAATACATGACAATACGTCAAAAACCACTTCAAAACAATCAATGACCGAGCCTACAGCTACCATTCAACTTCTCAAACTAAAACGTACCCAAACACACCAAAATCACCCATAAAACCAAACACTAATAGAGAACAAACCCGAAAAACAAACATCGAACACAAACCATGAACCTCCAGCTCTGACGCATATCCGATTCGAACCACCCGGCTGACGAAAACTTGACATTCTATTCCACCTTCGGACTCGCCGCAGACAACATTACTCTTTACATTTGACATTCTTAGAGGTCGAAATTGTCAGACAAAGCCGTCAAACCAGCGAAGGCCTCGGGCTCCATCGTGTACCTCTCAGGCCCGCTCACCAACAGTCGTGTTTCGCGGTCGTACGTTGCGCACGCGCACACTCGCATTTCCGTGACCGATTTCTATACTAAATTCGATCATTTATAATGATTGTAAAGTCGAATATAGTTCCGAACAGTATCCGCGAGTGATTTACGGTTGGTTCGTGTCGAAAAAGTCATCCAAAGTGACCAAATTGACGCTCGAAACCGATCGACGAAAATGTGCTGTGAATACGGCTGAATGCCGTTTTTTGTGTACCGTTGTACGCAATCATAACCTCAAAGAGTGTTCGGGTTGTGTCAAATGCTATTTGCGGGTGTGATTTCGTGATTTTCGCGATTTTCGAGTGGGTTTCGTGTTGGAGATATCGACGCGCGTCAAGAGAAACCCGGTGAACCGTCCGCGCGAAAGTCGATCGGAGCCGAGTTTGTGTGTCGCTCGGATCTTTCTGCTAGCGAAGCGTTTTACGATTCTAGAAATCATTTCCAAAAAAGCAGAAATGTTCGTTGAATAAGTGGAAAAAAGTCAGTGTTTAGTTTACGTGACGTATTGTTGTATTGTGCGCTCGTGACGTGGGCGTGTTTGTTCAAGCTGTGGTGCTTTTTTTCATATTATTTATTTTATTTTCGTCCGGTACCGTTCCAGCAACGAAAAACGTAAAAGGAATAATGACAGATGCGTCCGAGTGAAAATGTCGAAGAACCATTGGAAACGTTCGATGACTTTGCCGTCGAACCAGCTGGCCATTGTCACCGTATTGTTCGGCTGTATTTGTGCTATTTCGCAAGGTAATTATTACTATTTACATTACGAAATGTCTAGATTTCCCCAAAATTGTTAATCGAAATTTTAATGACGCATCGATATCATCTTTTATGTAAATAATTGGAAAACCCAATCAGGTGTAGAAAATTTGATTGTATGCTAATATTATATTTATACAATGTACTATAACAATTAAATCTAAATTAACACGATGAAAAATATCATACGATTGTTATTGTACTCGTTGTGTAATTATACAGAAATTTGCGGAGTGATTCAAGCTGAATATCATAAAATTTTGCGGTTAACCTACTTATTCAATTAAAAAGAAACAAAATGATTCAACCGATCGTACGAAACTATTTACACCGGTGTTCAAATATATTTGGATAGTTTCAGAAACATCCAAAAAGTTCAAGCCGAGTTCAATAACGTACAAACGTGGGTTAAGTCGAAATGTGGCTAAAACTAAATATGTCTAATTACATTTCAAAATCGCGTGGGCCCGCAAGCTTTGTGATTCACACTCGGAAAATTTATTCAACACAAATAAAGGGAATGAAATATTCAACTATCACACTGTTAAGCCGAATTCGTTGATTACGCAAAGTTGTCATTTGTTTCCCACTTTCGTAGGGATACGTATTCGAAATCGTTAACTTTCGAATTTTTGGGATTATCCCAGCTTACGAAATAATACCACAGATTTATGTTTCATGATATAGCACCATTAAAATCGGAGAATCCTGCTTGCGCAACTATATTGACGTGTTGTTACGCACATTCGGCCTTCGATTGAACCGGAGATCTCACTTGGGAAACGGTTCTCCAAAGAGACATTTTATTCTTGGTATCGAATTGTATATCAGCTAATATCAAGGTTGTTATAAAGTCGTACTTGTTTGTCGAGCGTCGGGTCGTTTTTGCGAAACAAAAGTTTTCTCGAACTTAAAATCTGAAGTTTTTTTTTATTGAAACAAACAAGGTTCAAACTTGTGATTTATATTTGCTCTGTTGGATTTATGAAGCATTGTACGAGTTGTGCGGTTATAGGAAAAAAATTCAATTCATCTTTCCGACAAGCTGAGGTCACGTTTCCCACATTATATGGGAACCTGATTATTTTCAATTATTAATGACAATAAAAGTATATTTATTCATGTTGAATTATTACGTCTAGCGTTATTGTTGTTCTATAATCACGAACCATTGTAATAATAGCGTTTTATTTAATTGAAATAATTTAAAAAATAATAAACACTGTAAATTAATTCATCACACAGATGAAGTTTTCGAGTGAAAACATACAAAGTAAATATTATAGAATGTAATAAATTATCGAACTTTATAACAAAATTGCATAGATTTATTAGATTTCTGTAGTGATAGAACGAAAATAAATAATTTACGCTGTTTTCCACATAGAGAGTACATTCATTGAAAATCAAGGATTCCAGAACTTATTAGTCATATAATGATATTCGAATATGAACGTACAAAATTTTCAGCATTTTAATCGTAATTAAAAACGAAGAGAAAATGAAATATAATTTTACTTCGTTAACTATAATTTTAATCGATTTTTCTACCCGAATATATTTTTTTTGTGATACATTTTCACGAATATAAAATATATCATTATAAATGAGAAAGTGTATGAATTTTCACGGTATATACTGTTTTTTTTTTTCAAAATGAAAATGAAGGCTTTCAAAAACGTTTGATTAAAACAATGTGAAAAAATTAAAAAAATATGTATTGAAAAAAAATGAAAACCATGCTAGGAAGAAAATTTAAGAATAATAACCATACACTCGTTAAAAAATATCGAAGAAAAATTTTGTGAATTTTCTCGGCTGAAAGGATGTTTTTATTATAACTAGAATACTTTATCAAGAAGAATTATAAATCATTTTATTTACTAATGTTCTTTGAAAATATTAAAATTTCTCGAAACAAAGGTCAACATCCTTGTCGCTCTATCATTAGTATTTGAAATATGCCAGCTAAACACAAAATCTTTGGCGAAAATAATTTGGAGATAATAAATAATAATAATAAAATAAATAAACGGATGATCATTGGAGAATTAAGATATTTCAAGTTTAAGATTAGATTATTGAGATTTCCAACTTTTTCAAATGTAAAAGCTGGAAATAAAAGAGTAACGTTCAAATTTTTTAATTTCCCTATGATAGGTAGCGAACCCTAGAAAATTGGAATTTAATAAGGAATAATGGTAATAAAGAGAAAGATTGGCGTCAAAAGAAATTTTGTAAGGAATTCGAAGAGTTTGTTGTTAGTTATTAACTCATAAGTTTTTATTGACTGTGCAAACAGTTTTGTTTAACGAAATTTTCATCAATTTCTTCAATGTGGAAAATATTTTCGAAAATATAGGTAGTAAACAAATCTAAATCACGAATTAAACCAAAGCAAACAGAAACGTCGAGAAAATTTCACGTGTATTAAATTATAAACACAAAACAGTAATTTCATTTCAAAATTTCAAAGCAAATACATTCCTGGAATCGTTTCGACACACGCATGTGCCTTTGATCGACATTCGCAAAAAATATATACAAGCGTATACTAAACGAATTAAAATACAAAATTTGGAACAAACAGATTCTCCAATGCCGATTCAATCCTTTTCCCGAGAAAAACCATCGAAAAGTTTCAGCACGAGATCCACAAACGCGCCGCGGCGTAACCGAGCGTTAATTATTGAAACTTAGCGGCGTGAAAGTAGCTTCTTCTTTGCAATTATCATCACCATCGTCGGCTGGCCATCGTCTGAAAACGAAGAACCGTGCTGTGACATCATTAAGCGCACAAGGTCACCTACATTATTTCGTTTTCATTGGTCGGACCATGATCGGACCGAGAGAAAGTCGCGCTAGTACGAACACCAACTTTATGACCGCTCGTATTTCATTCGAAGCCAGATTAGTTTCATTGATCGGATTCCATATATTATATGAATCAAATTAATATTTCTAGATCGTTTTTTTATATGTGAAAATCCTATTTTTTCTATATCAAAATTGCTTTATTTCTATTGCGAAATCCTATCGAATTTTCCAATATGAAAATGTCAACATTTAATTATATTATATATTAAATTGAGAATTAGATGATGTTATACGAGTCTTAGCGATTTGTGAAGATCGTTGTTTGAAATTTCAGTAATTGATTTCAATTAAAATTAATGATTAATCATATACGAGAAGGGTATATTTGATCGATATAGCGATCTCATAATATATGTAACTAGCGGCTTGTACACGGTGTGCTCGGGACTTTGAAAATAAATTGTGTACCGATTATAATTATCGTCACAATCAATCGCGACGCCGGCACATTTTATATTATAATGTGTATGGTGATCGATAGAAAAAAAACTGAAAAATGAAACGATATTTAAAAACTGAATACTTACATACTTGGCTTTTTCGGGTTTCAAAGCACATTCTTGCCAAATTTGATGAAGATTCGTCTATCGGTTTAGGAGTTTATTGGATACACACATACGTATATACACCGTTTGAGTATTATACTAGTATATATAGATAAGATCATGTATACATAAGATCATATAGATAAGATCATGTATGATAAGAATGAATTTAATGAATATTGAGGGTGAAGTTGTTGCAATTATGTTATATTATGTTCGCAATTAGCAAGGCCTCATAATTAACGACATTTTATTGATTGGATTGATTATCAGTAATTGAGATGATAAAATGTAATATGTTATAATTTATTCAGATTATACTCGTATACTGATTGTGTGAATAAAAATTTTCGACTCAATAAATGTATATTATATACCTTTCATATAAAATATTATAATAAATAGTATGATATAATTATGTACTAATATTTATGAAGGTTTCTATGGGAAAAATTCTGGTGAATTTAGTTTCCTGAATCATGTTGGGCTCATAAACTCAGCTTTACCATTTACTGTATGAACTTTGATCTCATATTATATATGTATCTAAATTTAGGTATGTATTCAAATCTAGTTCCGAGAGGTTAAGTCCATTGAGTCAGTGTATTCGTACACAGAAAATCAATGGTGTAGATTTATCAAGAATCGTGTGTTTAATTCGTTTTTAGTATATAAAACTCTTTGATTTTTTTTATATAAAACGTTACCTGAATCATTTCATTTTATTATTAAAAAAATCTGAATAATCGAAATTTCAAAAGATAACTCTTAATTTTGAAAACACAAAACTCACCAGACCATCATGATTCAACAGATGACCGTATGAAAATATCGAAATATTTTCCACTCGAAACCATATTCATATGTGTGCAATGGGTTATATAACATTACACAAACAAGTAATGTAAAATCGTCACATATGAAGCACAAAATATCCGCATCGATGCCATAGTGCTATCGCATAAAAACTGTTTTCACATCATATTGATTTTCATTTGGAATTTGTTTTTTTTTGTTCAGCTCAATTTTCCTCCAACGTTTTATAAGATTCGCATATATGTATGTATGTATACTAATAAATAATAACGAGGTTGGTAAATAAAACAGGAGATCGTGGAAAATGACGTAGTGAGAAGGAAAACGTAGGCCGCTTAAGGTTTGCTTCGACTAATTCAAATACTATCAAATTTGTGTAAATTGTCCGAAAGGTCTTCGCCTTTCGAAAGGAAAATATATTCTGTATAATTTGTTCGGGACAATAAAGTTTTATCAGTCTTTAAATGGAGTGTATGTGTGTGTGTTAAAGTTGTAACAAATTCCCTATTTGGGAGAATTGTTCTTTAGGCAGTGAAAACAATAACGAAGTTTACTTGAGCTAATATAATATGGATTAAATTCGTTCGAAGCGAACAAGTCCCTGTTTTTTCATTTCACTCTGCAAAAATATTTTTTTCTATGCGTTTCTTTGAAAATAACGAATTGAAAATATTCTCACTGTGTAACGTACACTGAAACGTTAGTTGCAATCATATGAAGGCAATTTCGAAAGAAAAAAAACAATTGCTTTTTTAAGAGCACATCTTTTTGAATTCCAATATTGCATCAACTACCACAGCCTCAAATTGGAAAAATTACTAGACTGGTATTTAATCAAAATACCATATGAACTAGAGCCTCAATGAAAACTGTGTTACAAGTGCCAATTTTGAATTTCGTTGAAATTTCTCAATTTTTCATTTATATGAAATATTATATAATATAATACGTTTGAGAAGGAAAATTCACGATCAAACATTTTTTTTAATGGTGAAGTAATCAACAAATTGAAATGCGTATCTTTTTTATTCTGATTTCTTTTCCAAATCAGCAAAACGTCGAGATGAATATGATGCAAGAAAATTTTAATTTCATTAAAAGCTTTCGTATTCATTAATTCATATTAATATAATATATAAAGGTACAAAACATTTCTTGTCTCAACATCGCTCGCTAATATAATATAATCAAATATTTTCTAAGCTTTAATAGAATAAAATTACACAATTGATAAATTATTTTCGATTTAACAGATTTTTTATCTGTGAAACTTCTCAATTTTCTTTCTCAAATTAAGTAGAGTTTTAATTTTGAAACCACTTTTTTGACATCTCGCACAAAGAAAATAGCTTTTATTTATTTGAAATTAAGCAACTTTACATTCAATGAATGTATAATGTTTTAAAATAACAAAAATATGTAAATATCAAATGTATGAACCGAAAAATTTAGCTCAAAATTTTACATTTTCATGAATATTCTAGTTAACAGAGTGTGAATACATATGATAAAAAAACACTTCGAAAGAAAAACAGTTACATTAAACTTGAAATACGTAACAAGAAAAAAACATTACTTGGCGAAAAGTACTCAACTACTACAAACAAAAACATTTAAGACAATTTTCATAAAATCGCTCTTATCGCTTTTAAACCAATTCGTGAATGTTCTGTAAACGTTTTAAAGAGATAAAATAAATTGGCCCATCTTGGAAAAATTCCTCACTCCCGCATGTGATGTGCGCGAGCTGGCATTCCCGGGAAAACATGAACGGTCCAGAGGAGGTTTTCACCGATCTTCGAGCTACACCTGTGCCACATATACACACTGGCACGTTCCGCTTCGCTTCGACGCCTTCAGCGATCTACAACCTTTGAAAATGTATTATATGTAGTATCTAGAGAATTACTGAAAAATCAATAGAGTAAAACTTTATTTTAATCAATATTGAAGCGATCGTAAATTGTTATTTTTAGGTAAGAGGTAAATCTATCTCGTTAAGAGTAAATGTACTGTCTATGTTGAAATTCAGTTTAATTGTTCTACTTGTGTAAATACATTAAAATGGATTTCCCTCTCGTGTTCGATAGCTCATAAAGAGTTGAGGTTCGCTCGGTTGGGAATATGGTCAATTAATCAAGGTTTCAGAGAACTTCGTAGAAATTTAAAATTAGACGTAACAAAAATCTGTAAGATATGAATATTGTTGGAAATTTTCCCTTAGACAAAGAATTCTTTTGTAGATAAAAATAATTTTTGTGGATTGAAAATACACTTTGAAAGACTAAATTTGAATTGTAGAAAATTAATCTATAAATAACGCTTTTAAATTAGAATTGTTTCTTTTATTTTTCAATTGTATTCGACGTCGGTCGAATGAATATATATGTAGTAGTATTTAACCAAAATACTTGGCCTAAAAATTTGACATTAATATTATAAAGTTTCTCGTAGATGTAATTATGTGGACATTTCTTAAAATAATTGTCATATTTAAAAATTCAAAGACCTTGACTTATATTTAGCGGCTTAATATAAAATAACTTTTATTTTATTTTATCCTTCTGATATTTCATGGGCGTCCGAACACGTAATAAAACTTCGCGGCAAAATTTCATCTGTAAAACGATAAGAGAAAGTTTTGAAACAACTTAATATCTTTTGTTCTGTAGCAAAAATGAAACTCTCCATAGTTTCATTGGGTAACTACTCCATTACCAAAATATTTGATTTACTATGGACAGATAAAATGATATAACGCAAAGAAAATGTTTGATACTTAGTATTTTATTCGATGAAATTTTTTTTTTTAATATTGTTTATGCGAGCATTTTTTTTATAATAAAATTTTATGATATCATATTTTTCTATGTAGATTTTTACAGATCTATCATTTAAATAATTTCTATTTTAGAATAAGACCGTTTTTATATTTATTGGAAGTTTGGGATTTTTTAAATCTATTTTGTCAACTCGTTTTGTGATGATAATTGTTGACTATGAATACTAAATATCAACCAAAATTATATTTTTTTATATACGAAGGACGTTAAAATCTTGTATAAAAAACCTCGAAACAGTGCCGCATTCTTATTGACTAAAAAACTTCCCCAGCACTTAACAAACCGAACCTTGTGTCAACGGTACTCTCATCCATATACAAACCAAGCATCTCGTCTCTTAACTTGTCAATCAGTACAAAAATCAAAACTATTAACATACATCTCAACATTTTTATATGAGGACTTTACATACCATAAACAAACTAATGTACCCAACTAAACTGGCTCAAAGCTGGCATAGAGTGGGGTACATGTAACAGGCGGGATGATGGTTTTCCTTTCTATCATACACAAACCAAAACCTTTATTCAACAACAAACTTTTTTACTTTCAAATCAACCCAAACCAACTAAACACCATCAATGTTCCCTACCCCTGCCTTGCTGCGCGGCTCGTGTGTGAGTGGCACGCGTGTGAGCCGACTCCATCGCATGCAAGTGTTGAACTCGACGGTCTTCTTCTGGTACACACGGAGACCCATCTCGATGCGGGCTCCCACCCGTGCTCGCATGCTCTCCTGGTACTCGGAGCGAGCCAGAAAACGTAAAGGATTGAACACCTCCATGTCTCTGGTCGATACGAGTGTGTGGTTTGCTGCATCGAGTTGGCTGTCTTGAAGCTCGTGGGCTGTGTGGTGTCGGTGCTTTTGTGGTGTGTATGTGGGTGGATGTGCGGTAGTGTCGTGAATGGTTCGGTTTGTGTATGGAGGATTTGTATGGTAATAGATGGATGGGTGAAAGTATTTTTGAGGGAACAGTTTGAACGTGCGTTAAATGAAATAAATGTGCATTTAATGAAATTAGTGTGCATTAAAAAAATAATGTGTGCATTTTGCTCGAGCAATAAAACGTGCGTATTAGAAAAACTATTTATCAAACGTGAAATACTAACCGCACGACCATTATTCATAGATTTCATAATATAATCGATTCGCAATAAACCGAATTCAAATAAAATCAACATTGTTTTAAAAAAATCGGAACAAATTGTCAAAATGTTTTATAGTTGAAAATAGTATTTTATTGCCTTTAGAGATTGACTTTACTCTAGCGACGTTGACGTTGACACCTAGTTATCATTTTAATGCACAAAATATTCATTTTATTGCACATTTCATTTTTTTTAATGGTTACTTTATCTGCGCAATTTTTTTATTTATTACACACTATGAATAAAATAATGCTCAATACGAGATTCTTCAATGCACCAGAAATAATGTACATCGTATATTTTTCTAATGCACAAGTAATTCTTTTTAAGGCACAATCTATATATTTTTTAATACACAGTTAAATCAAACGCTATTTTTAATATATTCTCGTTATATCGGGGTGTCTGAAATTATATATAGAATTGATTGGTGTGGTGAAAGGTATGGATTGATTATTGGAAATTCGATAGGAATTTCGTTTGATGTGAATATTTTAAAATATTTGGGTCGCTCGGATTAATAAAGTCGAATGGATTTTCATTTATTTTTATAATAATTTGTGATCGAAAATTAATGAGATTTATTTAAATAATTCGATATCGGTCATTATTAAATCCAGTTCACACTTCCGTATGTCGGAATTTTCCATATCAGACAATTGATATGTGCATTTTATTGAAGAAATGAAATCGTGCTCGAAAAGCTCTCCAGCGAGTGTAATCCTATTACGGGGATATTGCAAACTTTTTCATCAGACGTGAATTCTGCCTGTAAGGAAGACTTACTAAAGTCACAGAAAAGTTTGTACTACAGATAATCCTTTTGCATCAGATGCGGTAAACATAGATTTATATATTCAATATTTAAAGGCCTCGAGCAATAATTTCTGGAAATCAATTAAAACTTGAAACATTGATCCGACGGAGCACAACTTCACAGTCGATGTTGTTTCGTTAAATCTTTCGAAATTTAAATTTTGTGACGAATCGCTTTCATTACGCCTAAGCCTTCCCGATGGCTCTTCATTTCAAGAGCAAACGATGACAAACGAGCGTGTCCTTGCCACGTCCTCGCCTAAATATTATATAAATTCATCAATTTTTGAGCTCGTCCGACCTCGTTATTTACGACTGTAATTAATAAGAAGTTTTAATGCGCTCGGTGTCAACACCGTGCAAATTGAGCCCCGTGCCGAAATAATCAAGGCTTCGAACAAGTATGTCGAGCCAAAGTTAATAATATTGGAGCGGAAACGTGTTTATGTCGTCTTTGAACGAATTGGATACGTTATTGAGCCTTTGCTAGAGCTCAAAGCGAAGTTACAAATCCGCATTATCGAAAAGCACCAAAATATTTTGAAGGTGTACACGTGTGGTGCTGAAAGGCTCTATCGCTAAGTTCGACCTGAATCTCTATAGTGTGTGACAGGATTCAAACGAAGCGTGGCCGAACAATGTGAATGCGAATAGTGAAGTGAATGTGTGTGTCTTCCGACGTTCATTTATCATTCTGATCGAAGTTTCGAGTTGAGGATGATGGATGCGGAATCGTCAGATATGATACATATATATTTTGATGCTGCATTGGATTAAGTCTTCAGCGAAAATTTTACTCGGAAATCGGATAGATAGATTTCATTAACTAAAGCGCAAAACCTGTTATAAAGTTAGAGATTAATCGCAACCAATTTCTCTCTGAGTAAAATTTATGAAATGGGTTTGCAATTCAGCGGTAGGTGGTAACTTTTGAAACTAGACATGTCTTAAGACAAGCTAAAGAATAAAAATAATGTCGGAGTTTTAAATCTGTTATTGTATAAATACAGTGGTAAACGCTCTGATCTACATATGTATATTTTTTACCAGAATAAAAATTTTATTCGTGAATTTTCAAAAAAAATCTTAATATTCTGGTCGTTTTTGCGTTTCTAGATGGCATATACTCGTAGAATAAAATTTTCGAGCGATTCCGTTGTGCGAAAACTCCATTTATAACTTCTCTTGTCCTCACTTTCACAGTTCGTTGAAGATTTGTCGTTTCTTTCGTTTATTATACAAACTTGAGATTTCTTAGAATATTTTGTATTTTTATTATGGAAGTCACTCAAGTACGAAAATAAAATAAAATAAATTTTAAACTCTAGCAAAAATATCATGGGCTTGCTTAGCTTCTTATTTATTACGATTTTATCCGAAATGAAAAATCTTAGGAGTATGGTAGATAACACATGTATTATTATATTCAAGCTTCTTTTTGTCTATTGTTATTTTGGGTTGTTGTAGTTCACTCTTTTACAACCCTCGTGTGTATTAGCTTTAATTAAACTTAGCACTAGGTTCGTTAAAAGTGACTAAATAATTCTGCGTTAGTAATACAACTAGATAAATTCAAATATTTCAATGCTGTATATGTATATAAAAATAAGATTTAGTTAGTAATGCACTTACTTAGTTTATAATTTGTATAAATTTTCAATAGAACAAATTATTATATAATATTTTATAATAGTATAGATGAAGTTCATTTAAATAATATATAAGTTTGAGAAATGTTGTCTAATAATTGAAACCATTGGGAATATTCGAAATTCCTTGTTGAACCATAAAGTACATTCTGTATTATGGTAAGTGACAGTAAGATTATGAGAAAACGTAGTATAATTTTGTGTAAAATTTAACTCCTGATCGTTGTTGAAGTTTTCGTGTTATAATTTGTATGTTGTACGTAAAAAAAACCCTACGCTCATTGAAAATTCGATAACAATTTCCGTAGTGGAAATTCGTGTTTTCGTATCAACGAGTAAAGGTTAAACGAATAGTAAATGAAATTGGGCTAATAGGGACTTACGATAACAAATTCGACAAGGAATGATTACCTTCGCGGAAGATTACCCCTAACTAAATCAAGAAAATCCAGACGAATTTCCTTTTTTTTCCTCCCATCGCGATCTGTATCTCAACGACATACCGCCGAACATTTATTAAACCCCCTCACTGATTTAATTTATAAAAATTCCCATATCCACCCAACAAAACATAACCCACTTCAAAATCATATCAAAACGCAATCATTCGACCCGCTTTGACACATCGCGTTCGTGCGGGCCATTTCGTGACCCAGCAAAATGGCAAAGCGCAAAACTAGGCCTTATGTACATCCGAACCGATCGTGTCACGGAACAAAAAAACCGGAAAGATCGACGCTTATGAATCGAGATGCATGTATAAAAAAAAATCATCATAGCCGTGAGAACGCACCGGCCGATAAGTCGCACAGATACGCCATAAATATCAGTCGTGTCTTTTCCTATCGGGCCGCATCTGCCCGGACATGGACCTGCGGGCCTATAACGGTTCCTAATCGTCTGATTCATTCGAAATCGATATCGAAAAAGTCATAAAATTGTACGCCTTTTTGGCTTTTTTCCCGCCCGAGTCGTGCGCAACGGTTTGGCGCGGTTGTTTCGTTCGGGTAATTTCATGTAGTTGATGCGCGCTTTTGATTAAGGTTTCTATTCTAGGTATTTTATAAGAATCGTCTGCGAAATTTATATTATAAATACTCAATGTATTTTTAACTTTGAATTGAGTCTTTGATTCATATTTTTTTCGTATTTTATCATTAAAATTTCGCTCAATAAAACAAATTTGAAACTTGCGAAAAATACGTCATATTATTTTAGATCGAATTGCAAAATTCGATATGAACGTATTAATTCTATTTGAAATTCGCTTTTGATCTAATCGTAAACGTTTCGCTCATATCGTTTAAGTGACATATTGGAGCATAAATTGGATTATTATTACAAAGAAAAGTTGGGATTAGAGACCTTTAAAGGCTGGTAAATTCTTTAAAAGGATATTTACGTATCGAGCGTTTTCCTACGGCTGTCTTTTACTTTTCACGATGCAATTTTGAATTTGATTACAGTACTGTTAGGTAAACTGTGTGTTGAATAGTTTAAAGCTCGGCTTTAATGTTACCGCTTGATTTACCACAAATTTTGTTCTTTTGAATATGAATTTTCGAACGGGTTTTACGATTTTGTATAATAGAAATATTGCAAATTAATTTACAAAGGCAACATTGTAAAATGTTTACAAATCGAACTTTCTTTGGGAATAATCGCAAAATTAATGTTTTATATAGACGAATGAATAAGTCAGATTCAGACGTTCCCTTTTCTCTTTAATAAATTTATCGTTTTGCTTCAATTTCGGTTATTTTTATTAAAAATATAGATAGTCCAATAAAATTTTCTTGGAAATCGTAATTTGAAAACAATCTTTTTATGTTTCAATACCAACACAGAACTAGAATAATATTTGCTGTAGTTTAAAATTCATTTTATATGTCAATTCACGAAAGGCTAACGAGTGAAGTCAAAGGCAATGTCAAAAGTGAACAGCAAAAATAAAATACGAAACACATACCGAATTTTATACTCATTAGATGCGCCAATTCGTAAAATTCATATTTAAATGTGAAAAGAGAGAAAATAATAACGGCCATTTCCCCTTCGTTAATTTATTATACACGTCGGACGATGATCAAAGTTTAACTGCCATTATTTTTTCAGCAGCCCACCGACACGAATAACGTTTTATTTTTGTGATTCACGAAGGACACGGACTCAAAATGAAAAATAGAAAAAAAGTTCTCCTGGCGTTTTGACTCGACCGCAGGATCGAACCGAGCTCGTTTCACGCCTTGGCAGTTTTCAGGAAAAACCCGAAAAATCAAACCCCATTTCACGGACGTTACGTTAAACGTGTTTTTTTTATACCTTTTTATCGCGTTGCGTACAAAGGTTTTTTTATTCGCGGAGTGAACTTATCAAAGTCAAATACATTTTTTATTGAATGAACGCGAAAATTTATCGTGAATTATTATTTTTTTAAGGCGTCTTTTTCAAAACATTCGTTCGAGTGTGCATTGAACTCGTTTGAATACGTAAACATGTGTCAAATATGTTAATTTTATTTTTTGTGATTAACCATTTTGTGTTTGGGTTTTTTGGCCTTGTGTGATAAGGGGAAAGTAATTTAAATTACATTGTACATGTTGCTTAGCCTCAGAAAATGATGAGAGTCGATGAGCTTAGTGAGGATAAAACGTTAAAATAAATTAAATAATGGTATTTACATGCACATCGATAAAATGACCTTAAGAATATTAATGAAGATTCAAATATTTTCAGATGAATGCTGTTATTTCAATAAAAATAACCATTCTTTGCATATTTTAAACATATATAATTTTATTATTCATAGTAGTGGGAAAATAATCGAGATGATTTTAAATTTTATTGAAAAATATTTTTGGAAATGAATTGTATTTCAAAATTGTGAATTTATAAATATTTGAATTAATCAATTTCATTTTTATCTTTTTTCGATTCGAGCACTAAAGCGATATCTTCATTTTTATAACGAATGAATAAAGTAAAATTTTCATGCACGAAATCATATGCAATCATTCCCCGTTCGTCTTTGTATAAAAACATCCCCGATTCTCTTTATATAAAATACAATGAAATTATTGCCAATTGAAATTAAATTAAATTTTCAATTCTACAATGATATTTCAATTATTTTGACGGCGAATTGTCTCCGTCAAGCATTTGCAGCCTTCTTATAAGTTGGATCCGGCTCGGCTAAAGTGAAAGTGGACCGCGTGCTTTCCCCGTTCCGAGAACGGCTAAAATTTCCAAAGAACACCAAAACAATTTACATCCTGTTACCATCTCGAAACGGTTATCGTTTTACGTAACAGTATGCAGACGTCATCGTCTTTTTTTAAATAAAAAATAGTACTCTTGGTGTGAACGCTAATATTTGAACGTCTAATTTTCTCATTATGGAATGTGAAAATTCGATTCGAAACGCGTCTGCATATTTTTTTTCGAATATGTATTTTATACGCGTTGCTGATTTCCATTATCGATAATCCGAATTAAAATTTGTGTAAAGCCGATTTATGAATATTCATTGCATTCGCGTATCATGCTTCGGTAATTTCGCAGCGATGATAATTTCGATTAAATACATTTTTGTATATTGTTTATTTAATGTTGCCTCACAGTGTCTAAAAATTTTTATCTTAATACTTTTAAAATTGATAAAAGTTTAACTAGGCTCAACATGAAATTAAAAAAGCATTGATAATAACGAAACAAGTGTTAAACATTGTTTTAATGAAGTTTAATACTGTGAAAAGTTTTATCCAAATATTATTTGAGTACGCGATTTTTTTATCATGCTTCACTTTTTAATGAAATAATTTACATTGCTCCTTTTTATCTAATAAAAACATTTATTTTTTTGTAAAAGTGAATTATTGATGATTTTATTTTAAATAGAAAACGATCGAATGAATCGAACTGTATTTTCATGAAAAAGATTATATAACAAAGGATAATATACAGGATATTTTAAGTGAATCTGAAGCTTTCAGGTATACATGAACCTAACACGAAAAATCCATTTACGGATCGACTTATTACATACGATGTCAAATATATGAGAAACAAATTCATGAATACAAGAAAAATATTCTAGGAATCAAAGAGTTTTCATTTACATGTAATTTTATAGACCGTTCAACGACCGGAAAATATTTACATAAATATTCGTCTTCGTAGAGGGCAAATTCGTATGATAATGCAAAAAGCGAAATTCGCGATCGCTTAGACGTGACACGTTATATTTTCATACATACTTTCTTAGTTTTCCGAGACATTCTAATTAGCATTTCTCATAAATGAAACTTTTCCGAGCAAGTTTCTCAACAGTTGATTTTACCGGGCTAATTCAATTTGAGAATTTATATTTGAAGAGTTAGTAGCAGCATTAAAACGGATGCAAAATTCTCAAGTGTAAAATAAATTAATTCTTTGTTAGAGCATAAAATTGACCTGGCAACTATCGTGAAGTTTGGGTCAAATCTTTGAACTTATAAGTGTTATTTTAATGAAATTGGCACAATTTAATCGAATTGTTTTTGTATCAACTGTGTTTCGTTTACATTACAATAATCACAATTATTTAACGATCTTAAACAAATTTTCTAACCCATATTTTATGCGTGTTAAACACGCATTATGCTCCGTTAGAAATTAGAATATGGTAATTGTCAAATTGGTGTTATTTTCTCGGAAATCTCATGTATAAATGATAGACGAAAAAATTGATTTTCATCAGCAACTTGAATTTAAATCAATACAAATTTCAAACTTTGATCTCGTTCTTATATAATATAAAACATTCATCATTTTACTATCGCGTTGGGATGTTTTTCAACTGATTAATTCCGACATTTGTGAAAGGTGCTCACCAAAATATGAAATGATTGTCAACACAATTCGTTGCACCTGCGGTCAAATCTGAACAACAAGCTGAACAAATCAATACATAAAATAAACCAGCAAATATTGTTTTCTATTGAAATTGTAATAAAACTTTCGTCCTTTAGTTAAATTGCAATACGGCGAGTTAACATACTCCTATTTTGAAACACTTAATATTAGCATAGCGATTGTTAACGGTTAATTAACCGTCGCGTTTGTTGTTGGTTGAATTGAATGCACCAAATTAATATGCGACATTCAAATATTCACTGTTCATAATTGCTCTATTTCTATGAATATGAAATTCAATTTTAGTTTTGAAACCGTTTTATTTCTGAAATGAAAGTTGAACATTTCTCGGCGAATATTAAAATTTGAAATTAACGTTACGCTACCGCGATGATAACTGTTTGTGCACGAAAATTTCTGAAACAAATAACAATTGTTTATTGAGTTGCATTTGTGTTATTTTATTTTGAAAGTGTATTATTTCAGTGTTTTAAATATTGTAAAATTTATAATTTATAATATTATTCTATCATGATATTTCAAAGATATTTCCTGACCGTAGGCTATTATTATATACATATACATATATTTATATTAAAATCTTTACATTATATAATACATGAAAAGAATAATTAAGCTATTACGTAATTTGTAAAATGTACTTAATTATTGTTTGAAATCCATAAAACTCATTAATATTATTATGAATCCTCAATTAACCATGAATAATGGTAGCAATAATTTTACATTTTTGTGATTTATTATATAATGATTTTACACCATGCCAAAATTATGTTACTCTCGACCGAAATGCATAAACATTTTTGAAATACAATACATCATTGCGTAAGTTAAATAGAACTTAATTATGAAGTAAAAAAGTTTTCAAGTATAGCACGTAAAAATTTACGGCGTTAACGAATATGATTTTGAAATATGAAAATGAGTTATTTTCACTTGGCAAAATTAAACTCGTAATATAATATAAATTTGATAATAAAGTTAACGCATGTTCAGAACTTCCGCGTTTCGATGGGAAAATGAGTATCGATTAATTCATGATTTTTAACATATTCATATGTACATGTATACTTGGTACAATAATGCTAGCTGACTTTGATTTTGAGATACGAAGGCGAAGCTCACAAAACTTTGAAACTCCAATAACGTCGAAATTTGTAAACAATTCCGTTATATGATTAAAAGTTTGCCTTTTTCGACAAGTGCCTGGAAATGCGAGGTTTAAAGATTTCGAAATATCGTAAAATTCGATTCGATATCCATTATGTAATTTTGAGTGAGCTGAGTGAAAAAAAATTACAAGTATACGAATAGCTTATCAAATTTCAATCTAAAAAAAATGTTGAATTGAATTGTTGAATGGAAATTTTTTTATTATTATATATCATAATATACTAGTTGTAATGATATTTTTTTTGTTACGTATCTTATATGATTTTGAGATATATTCTCGAATAATAATCTAGATATTATTTGACATTTTGACAAATTGAAACCGATTCAGCAGTTTTGGATTGTGCTTTATTTCAATTTTTCCACTGCGATTTTCTGAGAGCAATCGTTATTCCCTGGAAAAAATAGTGAAATAAAAAATAATTTATCTATTAAATTATTCAGTAATCGAGTAAGGACCTTGAACGAAATTTTCGTTTACAAATCTTATTAATTTTTGCACAAATAAATTATTTATGCCGAGGTCTAGATAAGATCCTAGATGCGGGGATGAATTTTGTTGTGAAGAGACGTTCCTTTATTAAAATCTACCACCGAAAATGAGAGCACAATAGCCCCCATAGAGATTGAAAAAATTCTTTATAAAAAACATATAAAGTAAGAAATTTTAAATAATCTTACAGTTTATCGATATAATAATTAATTTTTGAATCTATAACATATAAATTTTGAGAGGCATAATCTATAGTATGTATAAGAGTTTAATGAAAATTTTATTTACTTCTCTCGAAAATTCCTTCAATATACATATGTATATTTAAAATAGATTTTCGTTTTAAAATTAAAAATTTAATTTCTCACAACATCAAATATTCATATATTTTAATATTATATGTAAACAAATTTTCATGTTTTAGTTAATTTAATACGAGTATATCAATGTATTATATTATAGAATGAGAAAGTTTTTAAATGAAACCGTCTATTGTCTTTTATACATTTACAATAAACGGTGAAATGAAAAAGAAAGCACTTTACAAATGCATTGCAAAACTAAATAGTATTTTATTTGAATGAAAATTTACGGTTGAAGTAAAAGTTCAGAAACAGTTGGGCAAAAGCCAACTATTTTCTTAAAATCAGAAATCGCATCCAAAAACAAGTTCACGTTTCATATAATTTGTTGTTAACGCGAATTTAGTGATTTCGGACATCTTCACCTAATTCTGCCAATCAACATAACACTTTATGTAGGTCGTATGGGTTTGTCAAGTTAAATTATTATATATGTATAATATGTTCCATATAACAAATCCCTGCGGTGAGCAGGTAATGAATGTGATTACATGTTAATAAAGTACTTGATGAACATGATTATTTTCGGGTAAAATGCTGACATTGTTTACCTATTATAATATAATATAAGGTTGTTCAAATATTTCTGTTAACTAATGCATACTTTTAACGATAACAGATAATTTTATTCAAAAAATATTTGTTGAGATCAAAATTTCGGGAATATTTTGAATATTGTTTAATGTATTCAAAACAATTACAACAATCACAAAAGTCATGTTTTCATGTCATTTTGGATTATAAAAACTATGTTTATAATACCGAGAAATTAATAATTAAGATAATCATAATTATTACTAAGCATATTATTATATGTATATGTCAGCGGTTTGAGCTTTATAGAACACACCTAATACCATCGATCACCAATCTTAAGTGACAAAAGTCAAATATTAAAACCACCCTTACTTCAAAGTCTCGAAAGGTCGCACAAAGTTATCCCTCTTCAAACCTCACCACTCACCTTCAACAAAATACACCCACCTATAACCCGAAAAACAAAAAAAAAAACATCACACGCGAAAATCTTCCATTCCTCCCGATTCTATAACAAACCTCGAAAGCTTCCCACCCAACCGTCTAATAGCGAAACCCATAATCGCGCACATTAGAAACACACACAGCGCGAGTACACACTCGAGTGCTCCCCGGTGCACACACGTGGACATCTTCGCGCGGAGTCACCGGCCTGTTAGTATGCGTCGTCTATTCCTTTCCTACGTACATCACAGACATTAGACGATGTTAGAAAGTATCAGGGGAGCAGAATGGAGCAGAAGATAGCGACTCGTCCCGCGCTCTCGCCCACACATGCCCCCTCCCCGCGCCGGCTGAGACCCCTGCGTCCCGCTCTGCCCACATGTGAGGTGCACACGTGGGAAAGAGACGCGCTCGAGTGCCGCTCGTAGGTTTCACCTGTTCTTCTCTGCGCGTAGATCGCGTCACACGTCACGCACACATGTGGGGCATGTGTGTGATGTTGGGACGATGTGTGTGTGCGTGTGGGATGTGTGCGAATGTGTTGTGTGCGATTATGTGCGTGGAGATAGTGTGGGTGGGAGTGTATTAGGAATGATTGTTTCTTATTTGTTTTGATAATGATTGATGAGGGTTCTTTTTTTGGTGTCGTTTTTGAATTAGTTTTAGATGGATCTCATTTTTTTGGGTCTATATTTTAATTCATATGTAGTATTTGAATATTAATTAATACCTTCTTGGTCCGTGCTTATACGAGGCAAATTAATGTCCAACCGGAATTTTTTGTTTTTATTTATTTATTTAAATCCCTCGTATAAGGCTGTTCGGAAGGTCGTTTCGTATTATATTTTGATTGAAAGATTAAATTTTTTCTGTCAACTTTTTGATCCCTTTTTTGTAAAATTGTGTAGGTTATGAATGAAAATAATCGGAAAGTCCCTTTTTCAGCTTCTTTACTTTTTTTAAAATTTCCTCTTCTAAATAATTTTGTAATAACCTGAAAAGATTTTAATCTGATGGCACAAGATCTGGAGAGAACGGAGGATGTCGAATTGTCCCCATCCCTAACACCATAATTTTATCTTTCCTGATTTTCGAAATATGTGGACGCGCATTTGTTCTTAATTATTTGTTATTATTATTTGTTGTATATATTTTTGCTATATTGTTTTTGCTCAATTAACGCGGAATCTATTTTCCTCCTTTTCACACTTTATCATTTTTTTCATATGTTTATGCACATTTGATCTATAGTATC